>OY728137.1:1500595185-1501845185 GCA_963277665.1 Viscum album | reverse complement strand
TCTACTAGGACCACTTTATCATTCACATCTATGTTTCTTAAAAATGTATTTCAAATCATACTTACTATTTTACAGACTATGGGTTAAAATCATTTATACCCTTGTTTTACTTTTTATAAGACTTTTATAAAAGAATCTTTCGGTAATTTTCCAAACAAGGTCCTTTTTAACCTTTTCGACAAAATTAAGGTAAGAATGTTTTTTTTAACTTATACGGCGGGTACGACTATTTTCCACCATTAAAAAATCGTCGAAGCTTCCCTTACAAGCTTATAAGAATATTTTCAAAGTAAATTTTTTCTTTTATAATTATGTGACTTTTAAATGATTTCAAAAAAAGAGATATTTCTCTCAAATGGTTTTGATTTCATCTATGTCACCATCCTTTGATGGATTCTACGCTTATTTGAAGTTGATTTATTATGATAAAAAACTTCCATATTGTACTGAAGGTTTTGTGATATTTTTGTTTGTGGATGTGTTATTTTTATACCATTCATTTTTTATAGAGAAAGTATTGACATTTCGTATGTTAGTTTTAATACGAATGTTTATGTTATCTTTAAACCTATTCATATGAGGACTGCATTGGACTTAATAAGTGATAGGTGGAGCCTTCTATAGCTCCTCGATGCATCGGTAGGTCTCAGTAGGCACACTAGCATCTAGGAACAAGTCCTTGAAAAAATATTATTTGTAGTATTGGCACAAGGCCTTGACTATGTGGTTATGATAGTCTGGCGTTATGCATTCCATCATTATGAAAGTGGTTATTGATATTGCATGTGATTATTCGATTAGTAGAATATCCATGTGAATAAGTAAATGGAATTATTTTATTTTATTTTTTCCATATTATGCTGATGTTAATGTTTAAAAGGCTTTTGTTTTAGTTATACATTGCCTTAAATGTTTATGTTTATTTTTGAAAGTTTCCGCTATATTGTTATCCTTACTGAGCATCTTAGCTCACCCCTTTCAATGTTTTATTTTTTCCAGGATGTGAAGAAGTATTTTATGAATGACCTTCAGGGATTTTATGAGGGGATATGAAGATAAGATGTTGTTGTAGTTTTTCATTTTATGATGTAATGTAAACTTTATGAATGTATCTAGTGATTCCAAGTTTACTAAACTAATCGGTCTTTCGAGACTTGATCTTTTGTGATCATGCCAAAGTTATGTAATAATGCACCGACTCTGGGTAACTACGGTTGGGGCGTTACAACTAATTCCCACAATTTATTACTAATTATTACTAATTATTACTAAACATTACTTTTACTACTATTTATTACTATTTATTACTAATTATTACTAATTACTGCTATTTATTACAAATTATTCTTAATTATTTCTAATTACCACTAATTGTTACTAATTATTAATATTTATTACTAATTAATACTAATTAATAATAATTTATAATAATTTATACTAATTACACATACTTATTATTAATTAATTATAATTTAACCAAATTATTATAAATTAAACCTATTTAATTTTAAATAAAAACATTAAATCTTAATGTAATAACATATTTTTACAAATAAACAATGACAAATAAATCTATCTAATTCTGATTTTATTTAATTAATACTAATTAATAATAATTATTACTAATTTAACTTAAAATAAATTAACTAAAAAATAGAAGCAACAAATATGTACCTTGAAACTGAATCTATTGTTGAATACAAGTTCTGAAAATTAATCCATTTTAAAATTTAAAATATTGAAAAAACTGAAGAGAATAATATGAGATCAGAGGGGAGAGAGGACTTGAGATAATTGTGAAATAGAAAAAAATGAGATGGGGTATATATAGGTTAGACCATTTTCGACATGGGTATTTGCGACGTGACCCATTTCAAATTCTTACCCCCTAATAATTAAAGGTGGAAATTAAAAAAGTATTTGCTATGGGTCCCGTAACAAATATTATCCTAATGACACATTATTTTAAATAGTTATTCACAGATATTATTTTTTATGATGAGAACCATCATAAATATTTTACCATATATTAATTAAGGCAGCGGTAAAAGTCAGTATTTGTGATGAGATTCGTTTCAAATATTATCATGGAGAAGAATTATTTGTGATATCCCATCACTGATAATATCATTTCGATATATTATTTGAGATCGGAACTCTACCCTATTTCAAATAATCTTCCCACATTAATTTTCACATAGTGTACAAAACGTATTTTTGATGGACCATCACCAATACCTCTTTTTATAGACTATTTGAGACAATTATTAATTATTGTCGCAAATAGTCTCTTTCATGGTAGTATTTGCGACGGGCCCTAGGCCCGTCCCAATTAAACCAGCACAATAATTCATTTTTTGTAGTGGTAGAAGATATTTCATTAAATAATAATATTTAGTATCTAGTATCCAAAGACACCAAACCTTTATGTTCCTTGGTTGTGTATTTGTGAAATGTATTGAATATCCTTCTAGAAAGATGTAATATTTATGTATGAAAATACTCAATGGATAAACCCATCATCATTTTTAATTATCAAGTACCATATCATGAACAAGATATTTGTAATCTTTAACTTCTTCGTTACAAAAAATCATATGAACCAATAAGAAAAACACTATCCATTTTTTCATAATCATAAAGAGATATATCATTTCTATGTGAAATCTCTTAAAATGAACAATTCCTCAAAATAATGGGAATTTAATTTACATTGTCAAACCATGAAAAAATGAAGAGTAAGATTTGTAATGAATAATTTTTATGATAGTGTAATTTTATTCACATGTTGTATATGTTAAAAAACATTCCTTTTGACTTTTGTAAAAAGATGCAAAATTGACCATTATAGAAAATCATAAATAGAATCATTTTTAAACCATTGTTAAGAATTTAGAATTTTAATAAATTTAATTTACAAAAATTATATTTAAAAATAATAAAATTCATGAAACATTTAAAAATAAAATGGATCTGGAAGAGAAAGATTTTAAGACATTTAAAATAACATTTTAAAGGAAAATCCACTACCAATTTGGTTAGTTTTGAAAAAGGAAGTTGAAGAAGAGAAAATTAAATGGATTTTAAAAAAAACATTGTTTTAAGTAAATTAATGTAACAATAAATGAATAATTAAGTTAATAAAACACACAAAATAAACCATTTTTGTGAAAATTGAAAAATCCTAAAAGAAAGGGAAATGAGATGAGAAATCCCTTACCTCGAGCCCAGACTCATTTCATTCATATATCTACCTTCATGTGTAATAAAATTATATTAACTTTATAATTTAGTAAGAATATTTTTATTGTTCAATATATTGTAATTATTTTCATTATTTTATTTTTTACCAGGTTTATTTAGTTACTGAAGTGATTAATTTCATTTTAGTCAATTTTAGGACGTTCGATTTATAACATCTATATTAAATTGGTGCATTAACCAAGGTTAAAGGGGTTATAGTTAAATAAAATACAAAATATAAAAAAATTTATAATTATCATATTTATACATTAAATATACTATTGAAACCAACCATTTAAGGAATTCATTAAAAATTAGCTACAATGTTTCATGGATATGGTAGCTTGTACGTACTCATGAACAATATTTTCATTTTTCTAATATGTGGAATGGAAATAAAGTAGATTATATTTTATTTTCAAATATTTATAAATATTTTTTAAATGACATATTTATTCATTAATTACATCCTTATGACTATCCTTATAAGGTGGATATGAAAAGGGAATCACATTAGTTTATGGAGGTGGAATTCCATAAGTACACTTGAGTGACATTTTCATTTCCTATAGGATCAAAAAAGAGATGAAAAATAATTTTCCAATAATCATAATAAAATTTAAGTATATTTAAGATAAGTTTGTTATTATTTCATCATGTTTAAGGATTATTTTAATTAGGTAGCAGAGGACATAAACTTGAAAACACTTGGTTAAGTGTTATACATACTCTTTAGAAAAACTCTTTTTCATTAAATCTTAATTCTTCTATGTTAGGTATTTTGGTGAGACTGTGACCTCTAGGATGTTGGGAGGAATATTTCGGAGATATTAGTGTGGGTATTGGGAAGAATAGTGTTCTAAAATGGTGTAAGTAATGGATGATAAGGGGTTATATTTTATAAGTTATTTGAATGATAGGCTAGTAATTATTCAAAGTTTTCAAATACTATAAAGTCTTATTCATGCGAAATAAAAACTTAAAAAACAAATTTTTTTAAAAAATGTGATAATTTAATAAATATAATAATCTAATAAAAATTGATATAAGATTTTTGGCCTTAAAACTTTGTTTTTACCTTAATTAACCCCACATACCCTTTTCTTGCTGTGACATATTTTTTCAATGGTTACTATTCACAATGAAAAAAATGAAATTGATCTCATTAGTAAATTAGAAAATTTTGATTAAAAATATTGAAAACATTTTTAAATATTCTATTTATAGAATTCTTAGTCATTACTTTTGTGATAAGTGTGCAAAATGCAATGGAAAACAATTTTTTAGAAAATTGCATTTTATTAGTAAAAAATAACATATTAGAAAATCCAAACTAATATTTATTCTTATGGATTATTTTTAATTTTTTAATAAAATGGATATTATGTTACTTTAAATCTAAATCCAAAATATAATGATCATTTTTTACTTTATTTAAACAAAAAATTAATAGTTTTTCAAAAAACCGTATTTTTACTATACACTCAATAATATTGTTTTTTTAGAAAATTCCCAAAAATCTATCATAAGCTATATTTATAATTGATTCAAAAAATAATTTTTTTTTTACAAAACTCAATTTATAAAACTAATAAATTTATCTTTTAAATTAAACTGTGTATTTCATTGAATTTAATTGTTAAATAAAACTCTTCCTTTTTTGGATGATATCTTTTATAAAATTATTTATAAAACTATGTTGATTACGAATAAAAAATGAATAATTATAAATCATAAGTTTATTTATTTATATAATTAACTAATTTTTAAAGTTCTAAATTTTATTACCTATTTTAATGGCATTAGTTACATGGTTGGGAATGAGTTATCAATGTATTGTCGCAAAGTGACTTGATGGAATCCTATTATGTATTCATTCTCACCCCTAACCGTGAATTTTGATGTGTGTGTGGATTTACAATGTAATTATTTAGGTAAGGGAATAGATTCAATTTTATTAGGAGATTAATATTTGGATATGAGTTAATGGAGGTTGTGGTAGTGTATGGATGTACATTAGAGGAGGATCTAAACCATTCACATGGGATGGGAATAATTCGCTACGTTATCATGCCATGTCAGACATGAATATATTTTGTTTCCTATATATATTTTTGGGTTTGTATTACTTTAAATGTAATTTTCATGTTGGTTTTTTGGTTTTTAAAAAGAATTATTCTTTCATATATCTTGTATTTAGTTTTTTATATAAGGGTAAATCATTCCCTAATGATTATGTCTATACATTGAAAGTAGTTATTTTCTTATAGAAATCCGAGAATGCACTTGGGGCTGTATGGAAAACCTAGACAAGGTCTTGAGGTTCAGGCACCTAGGTTAGTGTCAGGATAATAAATATGTACAATGATGTGTGTAATTTTTTAATTTTCTATAACCACATGTACTATATTATTAGATATTGAGGATGTGATACATTGATTATTAATGTTTGAGATATATTAACCTTGAGTGGTGTTGATATTGGAGGAAATGACAGTGAATTATGAATTCAATGATTTTTTATTATGTATGCATGATATTGTATTGGTTATTCATCATTTTGAGATGACCTATAGAGTATGTGGATATAATCACCCCTAATTATACATATATTCTTATAAAATTATATTGTTTGAGGAATCGAGAAAAATTAGCTCAATGAATGAGGTTGATAGAAGAATATTGGAATTTAGTGATTGATTTATATACCTTTTTTGTATATTGAATGTCTGTGGGTTTTGTATATTTCGTTTTGACAATAATTTTATCTCATATAGTTTATTTTAATTTATTATTTGAATTCTATTTACACATTTATCATATTAATGATTGTGGTTTATGGTTGTTATATTGTTCATGGTTTAGTCTTGTATTTTCTTATAAAATTTTATACTATGTTATCTTTGTGGTAACAAATTTTATCCGTGTTTTAAAAACTATTAATTCTAGTATCGAACATCTATCCTATTGAAAGTGGTATTGGGGAAACACACATTAACTCTCTACAAATCATTTTAGGGGTCTTTGTGGGGTTGCATTGTTTTTGAGTGGTATAAAATAATTTTTTGAAATCTAGGTTAGTGTTTAGAGTTTGGAACATGTATTGTATTGACAGGTTTATCAAAATAAGAGAAATAATGATAATTTTGGGCTTAGAAAACCTTTATATTTGACCATTGGGAGGTACTCCAAAGTAAATTCATGTACGAAAGAATAAATCTAAAATGAAACCCAAGTATAATTCCCAGAACATAGAAGACAAGTGCACACAATCCACCACATTGTAATATAAAACTACCAGAAGAAGTAGACAAGAACTATCAAAAACAAATATTGAATAAAACTTTTAAGGTAGAGAAAAAAACTAAGGATTATGTGGTTTAGTATTTTTTGAAAATATAAATGTAAATAAAACTTGAAATTTATTAAAATAATAAATTAAATGATTACAATGATCGGGTCAACTCATAGTTTGTGATCACAAGTGATCCACCTGAATTTTATAGTAGAGTCCACCTGGTGCTTCTAGTCAAAAATTCTATCCTATCATGAATATTTTAAGTACATATCCTCTAAGATAAATTGATAAACCATTTATCTTTTCAAAAAAACTACACCTCTGGAACATGCCATTCTAGTTGAACATTCACTATCTCAGTGAACTAAAAAAATGTCCCTCCTAATGAATGTTTATGTGAACAAAATTCAAATGGACGGAATCCCTCTACACTATCCTATATCTTTTTGTGAATTGAAAACCTACCATTATCTCTCCAATATTCATGTATATGTCAAAAATGAGGACACCTTAATTTCTCTTTCTAGTGGTCATACTTTTTCATCATGTCAAAATGAATCTCACACTTCAACAATATCATAATTGAGATTCATTTCATTATTTTGACTATGTAATCCACCGGATATCATACATAATTTCTCCTTTCTATTCATAATTTCATATAATATATTTATGGTTCTCCAACAAGAATTCTTTCTAGTAAAACCAAAATTAATAAGGTGAAAAACTACCCCATAACTTTTTATGTCATAACCTTTTTCAACATACCATCCATATTATTCACCCCTTTGGTCATCCATAGGTCTAACACTCCTTCCTCCAATAATATTTGGTTGAAGTGGTACTTCAAATTAATGTTCTTTGTATGATAATGAAAAATATAATTTTAGATAAGTGAATCAAATTTTTTGAATTAGCAAAGAAAATCCCATCACTCTTCTTCTTTTTAAAATTCATTGACAAGACACTTCATCTAAATAAACTCCTTCTATTATTTCATCAAAAAAGACACACTCTGCATCAATTATTAAAATTGAAACAACCATTTAATGTTTAGATATCTAAATGACTTACCTTACAAAAAAACACTTATATGATAATATTCTAAAATAAATACTAATCTTCACCACGTTCAGAGTATGAAAAAACTTAAAGAGAACCATCTATTTTGATATAAAGTGAACAATTTTCAGAACCATTCAAGTACAAGAGGATCCACTTAATAGCCTCCTTGTTCTCACTTCTAGGGATTGATATGAAAATGGTGAAAACTACCACCCATTATATAATTCCAAGATGAATAAAAACTATGACGTGCATCAATATTTGGAAATATAATTCACATGTAACTTCACCAAGTACTTGACCACATATTTTGTTAGTGGTGGCTTCTCCTTAATTTGGCCAAGATTTTTGGTCATGGGTGTATTCACATGCAATGATTTCAACATACCAAATAATTACACCACATTATAGAAGTAGTCAACCTGAGTCAGGTACAATGTACCCAAACATCAATCTCATACTATATTGATCCCCAAAATTATCTTTTTCAAATCGAGATCCTTTATCTCAAAAATTTCAAACAATTAAACATTTATCTCCTTCACCCTTTCTTTCACCTGATCTTCTATCAGTATTTTATACATGTAAAGTATAAGGATAGTGAAACTTCTATCATTAAACACCTTATGACAAAAAAAAGATAATTAGTATTGATTTGGAAGAACTTCTATTCCATTATGTAATCATTGAAATTTTGATTTCAATTCCATGGAACCAAATTGAAACTAGAAAGGATGCATTTTTTGACAAACAAGTTCTTGGTTCTATTGATCCTTGAAACCAATCGAATACTCCATATAGATATCTTCATCTATATCCATGTGACGTAATTTTTTCTTCTCACCCAACTACTTTAGATTAATATATTCTAATGCAACCTTGCACAAAACCATTGGATAATTATGTTCTTAACTACCAAAGAACAGATTTAATATAAATAAAACCCTTTATTTATATTGAAATCTATTTATCACAGTACTAACATTATACCTCTACTTACCATCTACCTCTTCCTTTAGTATATAAACCCATTTTTTTAGGAATATTTTTCGGGTAGTTCTCCCTTTTAACTCCCATGTCTCGGATATTTAGATGGAATCAAGATCACCCCTCATGACCAAATCCCACTATTTAAAATCATTAAAAACATTTAACTCCATGAAAATTTTAGTCTCTCCGTTATCCATTAGAAGTAGATAATGAAAAGTACTTCTATATCTTTTCACTTTAAAACTTTCCTTTGTAGATCTCCACAAATTTACCTCTAAAAAATATCTTTATGATACTATAATTTTCTAAGTTTTAAATTTTAGTTATTGATCTTTTTCAAAATCAAAATATTCAGACATACATCCTTGGTAGAACAATCAAAATTTGATCCATTTTTTCAGTAACTCAATTAGATGTCTCGGTTCTTCTAATCTTGTAGTGCTTGCTGGATTCATTAGAATTTTTGAATATTTCAGTGGCCCATCCAGTTGTACATCATATTCAGATGAAACTTTTCATTCATTTTATTTTCTTTAAATTTTTTATCCTTTAATAGTATTTATTCATTATGGATAACAGTCTATCTTCTAATGATTTTCTAAGATTCATTATCTTAGATTTTAAATCAAAAATAATCATCACCGTAGGAAAAAAAAGTAACATGGTTGAGGTTTACCCTCCATCTTATATCATTATTTTACATCAATGTGGGAATAGGTGAGTTCTATGTAGAGTTAAAGGCGGTTTAAATCAACATTTATTCTTGATCAATAGTTCTTCGGAAGTTTCTTCCCAATGGATTATAATGGAATCTTATTGACTAATAATTCCACATAGTTTATACCAATTTCCCAAAGCACAATATGGAAATTTTCATAAATCATCAGGATCTTATCCTTATCCACTATAGTTTTATTCATCATTCCTATAACTAAACTATGAAATGAATTCCCTAGCATGGTATTCTAAATAAAAATACCCTTCCACTAGAAGAACATTCCCAAATCCTTGCTTTTATACTCAATAACATTTAATGATTATAATCAATTCAACTTACTACTAGTCTATTTTTATTCCAAGTCCCTCCATAGAATGAAACCATAAAACACCTCAGACTTGTATTTGAAGAAGTAGACCCACAATTTTCATGTGGATTAATTGATAAAATTCAAATTATACAATAAACCTCCGTCATATTGAACATGAGCTTAGCCACAAACATCTATCCAAACCAACTCCATATTCTAGTGATTTTGTGTCTTCTATTTTATTACAATAGACAACTTCCAATATTTTCTAAATATATAATTATTACAATTTTTTTTACTCCATGATTGAAGTCTTTAAGAACCCATTAGATGCTAGAATATTCACTCCATTTTTATTGATGAGGCCTAGATGTTCATGAATAAGTTTAGTGAATGTAACTTCTCCAGCATACATCTCTCCTTATGATGAACCTTTAAGGTAAATGGTAACATACTTCATGCCTTTTTTTCAACCATGAATATATGTGAAATATTACATGTTATATCTATAAAATTTGTAAAAATTCCATAGTCCTAGAGTTTTCCTATGGAAATTATGCTCTTCCTTAATTTTGGGATGTTCCAGATACCTTTCAAGTTCAACAAGCTTCTATTCCATTTCTAAATAAAGAAATATCATATAATTGTAATTTTAGGAGGTTTTCTATATTCCATATAAACTATAATATATCGTTTAGATCTATAAATTTGACACTCCCCCTTTAAGATATTAAGTGTAATGAATATCCAAATTTTAACACCCAAGACTCGAGTGATATGGTGGATATTACGAGAAAACCACTCCTTTCCTTTGACATATGGTCTGTAGAACCCGTAATAGAAGTATAAATTATAGAGTTCTCCCTTTGATAACTAAAATATTTTTGGTGGCCTATACTCATACAATTCTACCACATGGTAGAATCATTGACTGAGATTCTCTTACTTTTAGTACTCCATCCTTTTCTCAATCAGCAACCATTCCTTTTATCCGTTTCCCCCCTTCTTTCTATACTATATGAATTACTAGAAGATATATGGATATCATTTTAATTAATTTATTCATTAAAAATTATGTTTATAACATCCATGTGTTTCAAGTCTTACTTTACACTATAATTACTCACAACCATCACCATTGTGACCCATGTCTCCTATTGTAAAGAAAGTAACAACAAAGAACAAAACAAGTCACCAATGTGTACCTTTAATAAATCAACCTAAATTAAATTGTTATCTAAGAAATTAACATGATCCAAAGTGGTTATTACTTCTAAAATTTTCTTATCAAATAATTTACTTATCATGGAAAACTTTCTCATTACAGTGGGATTCTCAAACATGTTAACTAAGGTTTTCTTGAGTTATGATGTGGTCTTCACTTCTTGAATGTTGATCACCATGTTTTGGGAAAGTAAAATTTTCATCAACCTGGGTGATTTATCTACCATTATTCATTTTTTAATCTCTTATGACCTAGAAGTAGTAACTGAAAGATTAAGGCCTTATGTAGATGATAATCTTCTATCATCAGTTACCAGAACTGAAAATATGTTCTGTTGAGCTTATCCAGGAATACCTCACTCTCATATGAAACCATTTTATTGGAAATTTAAAACTTTCACTACTTTTATTTAATGTATAAAATGATGTTAGTATCTTCATAATGATATCATCCTACAAGGAAAATGGTATAATAGTTTACTGAATCAAGCTCTAAAATAACATCACCAGTTCCTGATCCCCTAGAATCACTCCAATGTTGATCTATGATACTAATAATTAGGTCCATTACCAACTTACGATTAGATAATAAAATTATAATAACAAATAACTTCATTTATGGAATAAAAATATCTAAAATGAACCCCAAATATGAAAACTAGAACATAGATGACAATAACACCCATATAACTGAATCACAAAATAAAACCATCAGAAAAAGTAGAGAATAACATTCAAAAACAATTACTGAAATAAAATATGAATGGAAAAAACAATAATAATAATGTGGTTTAGTATTTACCCTAATACTTGGGGTAAAAATAAATTACATTTATTCAAATAATATAGATAATGATTGCAATGATTGAGTCAACTCACATTGTTTGATCACAATTAACCCAACCTACTTTAATAGTAGAGTCTATCCTCTTCATCTAGTTGACTCCACCATCCTATAATAATGGGAAGAAGTAAAACCCCCCATATATGCATAAAAGAATCCTTTTTCTAGACAAATATCTCCACCTCCCCAACAATACCTACTAGTTGAATATTTACCCTCTTGGTGAACTCAAAAAATATCCCTTCTACTTCAACTTTTTTATGAATGAACTTCTAATGGACTGAATCCCAATGAAATATCCAGAATATTCTGGTGAAATAACAAAAAAATACTATCAATCTATCTCTATTTATATGTATAAAATTAAGGCACCAAATTTTCTCTTTCTAGTGGCCTTACTTTTCAGTTTTCTTGAAAAGTAAAGCAAATACTTCAACAGCAAATGGTCTTAAAATTTAGTCTGATGGGTCTAAGAGCCTAGAATTGTGTATGGAAGTAGAAAAAAGACTACAAAAATCATTTTATAATTTTCTAAATAATTTTAGTGATTAGTCATTATCTAGGAATTTTAATTATATTTCGACATTCATCATACATTATTTTGGACATGATCTATGTGCAAGATTTATTGTGATAGGTGAATTATTCTAGTATATAAAATTAGGGATTTCTAGTTATTTCTTATATAACCATATCTTTGTTAACCTATGATAATATCAGACTTTATAGTTTTTTTAATATGGTATTGTATCATTTGAAAACATCATTTTAAATTATTGAGTAAATAATTATCAGGACATCTTTTATCATAGTGTTATTCACTATTTAAAATGAGGAAGATATAGAATTTATCCAAGGATATACGTATAAGGATTCTACATATATTAATATATTGAGTATTAAACCCAATATATAGGATAATGTAGAAGATGAGTAAAATTGTTTTGGTGATATATTTTGAGATGAATTTTGGAAGTGATATGAGAAATATGGTGGATTATTTATTATTTCCATTAATAGTTATCCCATCATTTTGTTCTCTTTTAGGAATTTATAATTTCCCATTATTTGGTAATCCAACCCACTCTTGACTATTTTTATTCTTTACTATAATATTAGATTCATTATGATTATTTTTTCTTCTTTGTTTACCCATTTTAGAAATTATTATTGTAATCATTATTTACGATGATATTTAGGGTTTATATAATAGTGGGTAGTTATATAATGAATGGGATATGTTAGATTAAATTTATTTGTGAGTGGTGTTATTAATTTCATGATAATATTATTTCATGGTTAGTAGATAGGTGGTGGATGATAATAATCTTAGCTCTATAGATGCATAGTTTGATATGGAGATGAAGGTTTGTTATTGTTTTGATCATATTCAGTTGCAAATTATGATTTTGAATACATTAATTTAATTTATGTGATTTATCACAAGTTTCTTTATTGTTATGGATATTGGTTTTTAATGATAGATTATATAATTTTCATGATCTATAAAGCGATGGTATTTTGGAGAATTTTCTATATAGGGATAAGATATCTTATGAGATTAGTAGATGATATCAGTTATTTCAAGGATTTTTTAATAGATGATATGATTTGAATTTAATATCATATTATTATATCAATTACCTTTGGGGTATTTTATTATAGTCCCCTATAAAGTTTCATTCTCTAAGTGATTGGACATAAGTGTACAGTATGATAGGGAAAAATTCATCCACATTGGTTTTAGGGTTTTTTCTACATCCAATTCCATTAGAGAAGTGATAAAAATTGGACTATGGTTCTTTTGATACTTTTCATATATAATGTGGTGATGAAAGTTAGTGGTAGGATATTATACATCCACAAGTATTATAAGAAAATAATTAATCTAATATGAATAAATGGTTTAATTGAGATAGAAAATCAACTAGTGTTAGAATAAATAGTGGATTTAAATATATAGTATGGTAAAATTAGAATATAATTAAATATAAACGACTTCCCAAATTTTTGTATCTTGCTGATGGGATTTAAAAAAAAGTTATATTAGTTTTTTAAAAAACTAATTGATGAACTCATTCCTAGCACTATATATATGATAAAAGTATCTTCCTTATGTTAACAGTGGTAAATATCATTTTCCATAATCATGTTAGTTAATAGAGGATGTAATGAAATAGTTTAAGGGACTACTTATGGGTTTTTAGTTATATCTATATATAATTAACTTAATATAAAACATTTCATCACATAAATGTTGGAAAGAAAAAAATACCTACATAATTTCCTCATGAACACTATATGAGGTTCAAAAGATAATTATTTATTGGTTTTAATAAGAGAGGAAGATGGTTTAAAATGATGATTTAAGGATATATGAATATTATTGTGACCGATTGTTTCAATATTTTGGTAATTATTTTAATGGTCACCATACCCAATTAAAGGGGTAGGTTATCATGTATTTTTATAAAATGATTTTCAACATATTAATGATTTTAGATTCAATGATAGTGTGGTTATACAGAGTTCTATTAATAATAATCCTAGAATATGATGTCTATTTTACTCATAGGTTGATGGGAAGGTTTTATAAGAAATTTAATTTTCTATTGTGGTTGGTGAAAATTTTGAGATTATGAATCAAGTTTGGAAATGGTGTATCACTTGGAACTTACACATATTTTAAAATGGTTGTATCGTATACTCCCTATTTTAGTTGTAAAAGTTTCTACCTTTGTCATTCTCATGAGTTAAATTTAGTGAGTATTTTTTTTTAAAATAACGATACATTTATTGAGTAACCAATAATGATTTATAACTATCAAAATAAAGTCAAAATGAAATAATGGAGGAAATATAACACACAATTCATATGAGGGAGATGGTTCCTTCGATTAAAATGTGTTAGAGTTGCAAATCTATGAAAAAGAACACCTGGGAGTAGAAGTTCAAGATGAGGATAAAGTACCAATATTATTTTATTACCTTTTACTATTAATATAGTTCCTATTTTAGGGTTGTTCATTAATAATTAAATGAATATATAATGTGGTATATATTTTGTGTTGGATTTTAGTCCTCCATTGAATGATGAATTAAACCTTTTTAATGTGTATATGATATGAAAATTCATGTGAGTTAAATGAGTTAGTTTATATTATAGAGGTTTTTAGGATTGTGATTATGATTTTAGGATTTTCAAGGATAAAAATCATATAAGGTTTGTAACTTTTATAGAAGCATGGAAATTATTTTCTTTGAGTTTTTAAATATTTAAATGGTATTTTAGTCATTTCACATCTATGGGGAAAATTGAAATTTTAACCTAGTAAAGAACATTGAATAATTTTTTTAAAAGAGTCAAAGATTTAAAGATGTGTTGTTTACACATTTCCTAATATTGTTTGTGAAATATATGAATTTTGGTTTTTAAAATTTCTATTAAATAAAATTATTTAATTAATTATTTGGAATGAAGATTTTTAGAAAATATGAGAAAAATTGAGGATAACATATAAAAAAATATAAATTGAAATTTATTTTTCATTGTATTACTCAAGTTGTGGTTTATAATTTAATTATGATATAAATTTCAATGAGTTTTGAGCCCTGTACATGCATATTTTTATAAAAATAATAATTATCTTCTTTAGTCGATCAATTCTTATGGATAAAGTTAAAGAACTTCGATGATTTTAAAGGTTGATATAGAAGTCCCCCAAGGTATTAATAAGACACCCCACCTACCTTATTATTACATTTAAATCACATTAGTTTAATTATAATATATAGTTTGAATATGTAACTACATAAAATATTAAAAAAATCATTAATTATTTTTTATGGATTACTATTCATCATAGTGGAACAAGGATATCTATTTAGTTGTGACTTATATTACATTCTCAATTATGGGTGTGGGATTATGAGAGATAATTCCTTATTATAATTATAGTTTTATTTAAGTGATGATAGTACCATTAAAAATGAAACCACCACCTAAGAATATTTTTCAAAGGTAAAACCAATATCTAGTCGGTGAGTGGACTAATTGTATGAGAAATATTGTGTTCCCTCCTTCAAAAAATCAGTTTATACAGATATGGGTTTGATAAATAATGAATTAATTTTAGATATATATATCTTTGAGGTAGAGTTATGAATGTGATTTATTATTAAAAATTTAGAGATTAGTGAGAGGGATAATAACTTGTTCCTCTTCCATTGAATAATAAGAGTGTTAGCTAGCTGTGATTTTGGAGATGTTAGTTTATAAGGGAAAGGGAACATATAGTACCAAATATAAGATAAAATAAAAATTTAAAAATATATCTAGTAAATATATATAGAATTATAATTCTAAACCCAAAATTGAAAACCCTTATTCTTCATACCTCTTCCTCATTTTATAGAACACTCATCAACTATATGGTAATGGAATCAGTACTATATGGACACGTAATTTTTAAGATAATTGTTCTACAAGGATAGTGAGTCTTATACATTTATTTATTCTTCAAAAAGACATTGGAAATTTTAGTTTTTAACACCCAGGATCATTTCCTTGTTATTTTATCTAGAATCTTATTCCATGTGGCATATTTATTTGATATCTTCTTAATTTGATTATGCAGGTATGTACAAAAATGTTTTTAGTTACCTTTTTATTCAATTTTAAATATGTGTAATACACTTTACACCAACAAACGTATATTTAACTTAATTATTTTACAAGTAAAAAAACCTTACATGAGAATATCAAATTAAAATCAGTTAATATATATTTTAAAAAACCTTACAAAATCTTTGAAAAATTCCATTTAATATTATGTATCTCTTTATTAGTATTATGTAATTTCTAGTTACACTTAATTTACCTTTACTATTTCTCATTTGATATTACATATATCTTCCAATCCATTAATTTCAGAGTATATACAAAAACCTTACATATATTTTCATTGGACTAAGTTACTCTTACGTTGTCGATTGATCACTCTTACCAAACCTTTGGTATTTTTCACTTAATCTTATGTAACATATATAAAAAATAATTTAATTATACATAGCTTGATAAATTCTTTAGTTAATTATATACAACTAGGTTTCCTTTCTCTTATCCCACCCACACCTAAATAAGAAATCCATTTTCTTAGGAACTTTGTGATTTAATACAAAATATCAATTAAATCATTAAAATCATATAGTTAGGATGTGTTCATAATAACCACCAAAATATCCCTAAATTCTAAATATATTGTAAATTCCTATGTAATTTGAAATTAATTTGGATATAAACAATGAATCAAAATATTAAAATATCTAAAATATGTGTTCATACAATTCCCTATACTTAAACATTGCTATCCTGGGAAAATTCATGATAATTAATTCAAGCATAATATTACCCTGCCATTTTTAAATTCACAATCCAAAGAAGTTGAAACTAACTGAATCATTTATCATAGATATTTATCCCACATATTCAATAACATATCCTTTCTATTTTATTTTCATTCACTTTTGTTTTAGAACATATTATTTATTATCTACACTAGTGACAAAATTTCTATGAAATTATACCTCATCACTCAAGGAACAATTTTAATGGAGTTTTTATCATTCCTAGAGTACCTGTATTCCACAAT
The DNA here is from genome assembly GCA_963277665.1 of Viscum album. Classification (NCBI taxonomy): domain Eukaryota; kingdom Viridiplantae; phylum Streptophyta; class Magnoliopsida; order Santalales; family Viscaceae; genus Viscum; species Viscum album. Next base: position 1,501,827,842 of record OY728137.1, on the reverse strand, counting down.
AGGATTTCCTTGCTCCTAGATTATTAACTGTGAGAGTTAAAATAAAATATTTTTTAATATTTCCAAATTTATTTTTGAGGTTTTATGGTTCTGTAGGTAATTAGAATGAAAAATCATTGAGTTAAAATGAGAAGGTTTATCTATAAAGCATAATACAAGATAAAATTTCAACAATAATGAATGTATGCAACTACCTTGACACTATATACATAGAGATGATGGTCATTTAATACATTTGAAACTTATATAATCAAAGGTCTTATAGTTTCATGAGATTATATTCACACAAGATCATTATTTTACATTACAAATTTAAGTTCATCATAAAATCACATAAAGATTTTTTATAATTTCATTTTATATCCATAGATCACATGTATCCATCCTCGTAATTTACTCGGATAATGGGGAAACAATATAAAGGGCTGAGCCCAGAATCTCTGTAATAGGTTGTTTATAGTAGATACAAGCATGAAATTTACAGTATATAAAGATTAAAGAGTTAATGGATTACATATAAATAATAACACAAATATAAAATGTATATGTACATGATAATAATAGAAATAAAATAATCACATGGATACCAATAATAAATCTTTTAATTATATAATTTAAATTACATATAATATAACCATATCGTTGAGGAATTGTACTATTTTTTTTACATAAATTGGTTGGAATACATCATATAACTAAGTGTAATTTCCCTTCCCCATTTTTCTCTGAACAGTAACTATAATGAGGTTCCATGTGACTTTAGTCATGCCTCTCTGCATGTGACAGGATACATACTAGTACTGGGGTTTTAGGTTTCTATCAGGGTAGACTATTCCACCTTATCAAAATGTATAATAATGAAAAAATTAACCAAACATCAACTCTAAAAAATATTATATTACATTGAAATTATTAGCACATCTTTATTTTAATAATAAAATATTAGGGTTTTTATGTTTCTAACAAGTTTAATGTATTATGATAGTAAATCATTTTCTAGAAAAAATTTTATTTTTTGGATAAGTGATAATCTACTATTAGATAATTGGTTATACCTCTAGAAAATATCTTCCAACAAAACACATCTACCATTAGAATAGATCTGCTTCCATAATAGATCTACCATTAGAAAAAATCTGCCATTGGACACATAAACCAATAGAAAAAATCAATCATCAAACATGTTTACCACTAGAACATTTATTGTTATATAGTTGTACCACGAGAATAGATATATTTTTCAACACAAATACCATCATACATATATACTTCCAGACCAATCTACCAATATTTTGATCTACGATCAATTATTGAAACTATTCATATAATCTACTTCCAGAGTGCTACTATTGTTGTCTCGATTAATTTCAAACGCTAATTTCTCTAAAGAACAGTTTATGGAAATAAATTCACTCATCCACATGTGGATTTTTCAATCATTATTCTTAAACTAGTTCAAGAACTAATTAAATAAAAAGTCATAATTTCCTGATTTTATGCTCAGTGTGCGGATTCAAGTTATATTATCATCATTATCTAATATATAATTGTACCATGATTGATATAAATTCAGAATAACTACCTTGTGAATATTGTGGGGGAGAAATTAATAGAGAAAATTGATTTTCATATTCTAAATAAAATAAAAAACCTAATAAACATGTGTGTGGAAGGTCTCTAGATATTTATGGATTGATGATAGAATGATTTTATATATCTTCATGATAATTTTTTTCTATACAACTAGGGGAACCTATTTGAGCTTTTTACCAAGATATATTCTAGGACCTCTAATCATTTGAAGCAATTTTGATTGAGCAGCATTACTTTTTACCGTATCTAATCATTTTCTCATTATATTATTGCTTTATATTGGAGTTGTGTTTAGTTTTACTCTGTTTATATACAAAACATAGTATAATATACTTAAATGGGGATTTATTTACACTCTATGTAAAATTTATTCATTTTTATACACATGAAAACTATAGAAGAGGTCATGTGTGGCATGTACTTGTTTTTCTCTAACGAATAACTATGGAAGATTCTTTGTGTCTAAACAGTATATTTTTTTGTTGTCTATAAAATCAGATCCCAATTTTGGATCAAGTTCATTATTTAATAAAATACTTAAAAGCTTATGGTTTTCAAGAGGAGGAGATTAATTATCTACTTGAGACCTAACCCCTTGTTTAAATTCTGATGTGTTTTTTATTAGTTTTTTATATATTTTAATGTTTGAAACTACATGTATTTTAAAATATACATAAAAACATTACTATTATAATGAGTTTTAACTTTTGTTTTAAATAGATTGTTTAATCATGGAATTTATTTTAGAAAGTTAAATTGATTTAAAATATTATTTTAATTGATAATTGATCGTATTTGGAGAATTTATTTGAAAAATAAAAATATATATTTCTATAGTATTGATTAACTGGATGTTTTTATCATACTGGGGGATTTTTGTTTTGAATTTTTTTTCAACAGAAATTTTTATTGGAAACTTAATTCACCCCTATTGAGTTTTCCAATCCAACCAATATTTAGTTTCAGTAATATTTAAAAATAACCTTTTACTGTGATCTAGTTTGAAATTAAAGATATTAAATTTATTTTTATTCAAAAATTACATCTTTATGGATAATAACAAACAATATGGAACTGACTCTAATAATCCTCATTTTAATGGTACTTGCTATGTTTAATGGAAGATCAAAATGAAAATTCATACCGAAAGAATTTTTTTGAAAGTTGTACTATCATTGAGGATAAATATGTAATACCCAAAACATCTAGAGATGAATGGAGTGATCCAACTAAATAATATTATAATTATAACCATAAATATATTAATTCTTTATACTATGGTTTTGAATATGAATATATTAATAAAATATATTCTTGTTCAACTGAATTTAATATTTTGGATAGCTTGATTGTTTTTTCAATAAGGAACATGAATTTTCAATGAAATCTATTTAAATACTTATACTATTAAATATGATACATTTATGATGAAACATGATGAATCAATTTATAATATGTGTCCCAGGTTCAATTAGATTGTGAAAACGATTCTGTCTCTCTGAAAACCCAATATAGAAATGATCATGTGATTATCTTGTAAAGATGTTTACTAGAAGGAGAGAGAGGAAATTTAGTTTCAATTAAAGAATCATGTGATATAATTAAGTTTCCTATTAAATAGGTAATTGCAAATATCTTTATATATTAATAGGAACTTAAATTGAAAAGAGAAGAAGAAGATGAACCAAATAAGAAGTTAGTAGCCTTCATGAATTCTGGATCATATAAAAAATATAAAATTAAATAAGACATATCATGTGATGGAAAATAATCATCTAACAGTGATGAAGAGATGAAATAATTATGCAGAATATTTAAGAAATTTTACAAAAGGAGTAAATTCTTCATGAATCTAAACTAAAAAGGTAATTACGAAAATAGATTTTATTGGGGAAAAGAGTATAAAAAAATATGATTCTATAAATGAAATAACATTCCATGAATACAAGATAAAAGTTAATATAAAGTAGACTTCCCTTATTTAATGTTTAATAAAATTATAAGATAGAGGTAATATATATAAGAGGTATATGAAAGCAGCATGGATTTCTTCAGAATCTATTTCAAGTGATTTGGACTTAAATAGAGCAGATAATCATGATAGAGAATATATGTGTTATAACACCCCGAACCCAGTTACCCAAAGTCGGTGCATTGTTATATTTATTTGTCTTGATCACAAGAGATAAAGTTTTAAAATACCAATCAGTTTAGTAGCCTGGGATGTACAAGATACATACATAAGTTTCACATTACATTATAAAATGAAAAAGTAACACTGTTTCTTCTTTTAACACACTCATATCCCCTAGCTTATCCTTATTGGTTAGTCAGAATATACTTCTTCGCATCTTGGGAAAAATAAAACATAAGAAAGGGGTGATCTCAGATGCTCAGTAATGATAACAATATAGCTAAAACTATCATAAATAAGCATAGACATATAAGGAAATGAATAAGACTAAAACACAAGCCTTTTAAATAAAAAATTCAGTATAATATGGAAAATATAAATCAAATAATTCCATTTAAATATTCACAAGTATATTCTACTAGTCGAGTAATCACATGTAATATCAATAGCTAATCACATAATGATGGAATTCATAATCCTAGACATCATAATCACATAGTCATGGCTTATGTGAGGAATAAAAAAAATATTCTCAAGGACTTCTACAAAGATAGTAGTTTTTCTCACGAGACCTATTTATGTATCAAGGGGCTACAGTGATCCCCTATCATCACTAACTATTTCCAATTCATTACTCATAAGAAAAGGGTGAAACGTAACATAAACATTCATATTAAATTAATATACAAAATGTTAATACTTTAACCATAAACCATGAATGAAATAAAAATTAAACATCCACAATCAATCATATCATCAAACTATCAATACAATATAGAATATTGTATCATAATAAATCAACTTCAATTAAACATAAAATCCAATAATAGATGTTGACATTGATGAAATTGATTGAAAAACTATTTGAGATAAATCTCTCTTTCTACATTGAAATAATTTAAAATATGAATAATTATAAAAGAAAACGTTTATTTTTAAAATATTCTTATAGTCTTTTAAGGGATTATTCAAAGGTGCTATAACAGTGGAAAATAGCCTCGCCCTCTATATAAGTTAAAAAACATTCTATCTTTAATTTGTCGAAAAGGTCATAAAGTAACTAGTTTGGAAAAAGATAGAAATATTCCTTTCAAAACATTTTATAAAAATTAAAACAAGGGTATAAATGAAGTTAACCCATATTCAAAGAAACAGTAAAAATGTTTTGAAATACATTTTTAAGAAACACATATGTGGATGATAAAGAAGTCCAAGTATATACTTACGTATAAAGAACCTTGAATAATAAAGGGATTGTAAAATTAACCTTTACCTTGTACTTTTCCTTAGTTGAGGGTATGTTAACCTCTTGTATAATGGTTAAAACATTGTTATTAAATTATACAAGAACTACATACATAAATATGATATAATATATGATCCTATAATATTTCTTTGTTAATAATATTACAGTATTATATTTCTTATGGGTGTCAACTAATTTGTTTTACTTTATCTGTTTTTTATTACATAAATCATTTTTGTTATTAGTAGGATGTATTTGATTAATATAAATAATTATATTATTTTCTTAAACATTCTTTTTAAGAATCAAATTAATATTATTCTTGAATGGTTACTATGGGGGAATGGATCTCATCACATCATGGAGATGGTAAGTCATACGTAAGCATGAGCAAAAATATCATTCTCCTAATAGTGAAATCATATGTAATTGGATGGTATATTATATATACAGAATCATTAACATGTTATATTTATTATTTACTTCAATTATATTCATTATTATACCCATACAAATAATAAAGTGTCAAATAACAAACTACACCACGACGTGGAGACTGTAAGTCATACATATGCACGCATGGTGACTTTGTCATTCATAGGATAGTTAGAAAAATGAATATGGTTGTACAATATTTATAATAACATATTAGTTTGTATAAGGTATGGTATTTAATATTTGAGTATGAAAACAATAACGAAATAGGAAGTAGAAGAAGAAACGTACTTTGAAAGAGGTGGTGAAATAATTACCTCTTCTTTGGGTGCTTCCTTTGGATTTGAACAAAAGGGCCCCATAGGTTGGATTTCTAATAAAATTAAGGCCTCTAGGTTTAGGTGAGGTTAGTTGGTAGGATATTTCAGTAGGGGTTGGTGGAGACAAATGGATTTGGAAGTGTAAATTTAAGAGAAGGAGAAGTACCATTTTATAAGAGAGGTGAGGGGCATTTATGAAAATCTTGAAATATTAATTTATTATAAAATTATTTTCAGTTTCTAATAGCTCCAAATGAACTTTTTTCAAGTATAATATGTGTATTGTTTGAAATCATCTAAAATAATAGGTTTTAGACATGTTCAGGTCACCATATTAACCTTATCATTTAGATTTAACCCTTTGATAAATAGTTTAACTTTTACCATGTCTTCTTGTATTTTTATACTATAGAGTTAATATAGTTACTATAAAATGCCAAGAGAACCTAAGGTGGTTCATTAATGACATATGTAACATTATCTTAGTGATTTGGAAAAATCATATATTTTTATTACTATTATATAATTTAATAAAATATTATGTGTTTTAAAAACTCATTTATGTCAATTTTGACACTATTCAGTATTTGGTTTTTGCTAGTCATAAAAATTTCATTCCTTCAAAAAAAATACATTGAATCTACACTAAAATTTCATATTAAACTTAAAAATTGATGTATGTCATCAAAAGTTTTAGTTTACACTTATTTTAATATTTATGATATCAATTATTTTAATCTTTCATTAATAAGTTAATTACTGCATCATAATTGTGTCATAAATAAAATTTAATTATTTAACCACTAAAAATTAAAAATAAAATACTATGATGTAGGATATCAGTTTATATTTCTAATTAATAATTATAGAATAATTTATCTTCTGTATAAACCTATATTAAAAATGGTTTAGTTTTTAAAATTTGAATTTAACACTTTTAACTCTTATTTAAATAAAATATAATAAATGTCTTAATCTTACCCAAGTGGATAAAAATCATATTTTTGGCTTAAGTTTGATTTTGATCAAAAAACAATTATCTAATAGAATTAGAAGATGTCTTTGGGGTATTTTATATTATTATAATATTATTTTTAACTTTTATTACCCAATTTACTTTTAATTGTGGTAAATAAAATTCAAATGTTACTATACAAAAAAATTATTTTCATCCTATTGAACCACATTTTACTTACTTATGACATGAGTGGGATAGTTTTGTTCATGAATTTTTAGCTGCTGTGATTCATAGGCAATAACTCTATCATTTTGTATAAGGACACAACCAAGTCCTTTATTTGAAGCATCAATATAAATAACAAACCTATCATTCCCCAATGGTAGAGTCAAGATAGGAGCATTGACTAATTTTCTCTTCAATTATTTGAAACATTCTTCACACACTTTTTTCAAAAAATATTTAACCCTTTTATGTGTGAGCATGGTAAATGGGTTAGCCAACCAGGAAAAAATTCTATGTGAAATGCTGATAGTAACCTACTAAACCAATAAAACTAGGTACCTTAGTTATACTCGTCGGTGATGACCATTCATGGACTACCCTTGTCTTTGAAGGATTAGCAGAGATTCCATCTTTATAGAAAATATGGTCAAGAAAATAAATCTCCTAAAGCCAAAATTCACACATTCTAAACATCCAATATTTCATTTCTTCTAAGAGTATTTGGAATAGTGCGCAAGTAATTTTCACGATCTTCATAGATTTTAGATTATACCAAGATATCATCAATAAATACCACTACAATATCATCAATATATTCCATGAAAACTCTATTCATAATATCCATGAAAATAGAGGGTGCATTAGTTAGTCCAAAATGCATTATTGTAAACTCGTAATTCCCATACCTAGTTCACAATGATATCTGTTGAATGTCTTCCTTCCTCACACAAAAATGATGATATCCACATCAAAGGAAAATCTTTGAAAAGTATTGTGCTCCATTAATTTTATCAAATAAATCATCAATGCGAGGTAAGGGATAATTGTTCTTTATTGTAATAGCGTTGATATCCCTGTAGTTAATACACAACCTCATAGATTCATCATTCTTCATAACAAAAATAAAAGGGGCTCCCCATGGATAAAAACTGGGGTGAATATATCCTTTATTACTCAATTCCCCTGGTTTTTTAATTAGTTCCACTAATTCCACAGTGGGAATTATATAAGGGGTCTTCAGTATGGTCCTTGAACTACGAATTAATTTAATAAAAAACTCAATTTCTCATTCTGGAGGATGTTGGTGAGTCTTTTCATTGAAGGTATGTTATCAGTGTCCCAAATTATTTTTACCCTAACAAGTATAGCACCAATAAGGGGTTGATCCACAGAAAAAAATGAGTTATTTCTATCTTTTTTAACTTATTTTTTATTTTTTTAATGAAGTTTGCTGAATTTAAAGTCGATTTTTGATGTGGTGGATAAAAAGAATAATTAGTTTTAGGTTTCATAAATAAATGACTTAATGAACATAAGAAAATATGGAAAAATTGGTTTTAATACAGATAAAGAGATAAATGCATTGGGGTTGTGGATTTAAGAGCGGTTGATTATTAAATCAAATTGCTTATGAGGTTGTGTTGTTCATAATAACCCAACACTCTGGATTTCAATCTGTAATTAAGTTTCCATGGTCCAGTAAAAATATATTTAGAGCTGAAGAAATTAACTCCTTGGTCTGGTAGTCAGTGTTTCACAGTTTCATATTTGGGTTAGTCCATTTTGATTTGATGAATAATTCCAATGGTCATGAAATTTTTCATCGTTATTCTTCTTTTGAATCGATGAAAATTATGCCCTTTTTCTGGTAAAAAAAATTTAGTGATAAAATTGAGTGATTTAAGAAGAATAAGAAGAGGTTAAAAGGAATGAACGCATTCATAACAAATAATTTAAATTAGAACTCATCATCTTCCACAACCCCAACACACTGGGTATTTAATTACACATATAGAAAATGACAAACAAAAAGCTCTTGATACCTGATGTGATCATGTTTGGAACTTCGAGGTGGAAGTGATTCTTTGGTAGACAGTATAATGGTGGTAGTACGGTGGCAAATCCTCTCCCATTTGGTCCTTCAACCCTTTCTCCACAATTTCTCTCCACACACTCCACTCTTAAATTGGAGGCCAAGGCCTCCTTTTATAGAAAAATTAACTACACGGTGTGTGGAAAAAGTAAACAACGTGTACTTTTGTCAAAGCGCTTTTTCCTTTGTTTTCTCCACAGGTAGGCAGCCTAACACACCGTCTTTCACTTGGAACATGGAATCACTTGGTATGTAGCTATACATGGCATATATCACCACCATACATGGCGTGTAGCCTAATTTTTCAGCCACCAACTACTTCTAGAAAGTCCTACACGATGTGTATATGTTAAACACAGTGTGTTTCCTTCAGCCAGCCACATGAGTGTGTAGAATTCTTCTCATCCGCTAACTGCTTCTAGAAGGGTGTACATGGCATATAAAGTGTGCACACGGCGTGTAGCAGATTCTGAATACGTGGGTATGTACTGGTCCTGGTCAATCTGTGTCTGGGTTTGGATGTACACGACGTGAAAATAGGTACACGCCGTGTAGTTTGTAAATTTTTCTCAGTCTCCCCTATTTTCTGTATTTGGCCTTAAATCTCTTGAAAATGAAAAAGTTCACCAAAATCAAAGTATTTTTTTTCTATGTAGTTCGTAATTTCTGAAAACTTTTTCTTATTTTCAAAAGTTTATGTGAAAATGTATACACAAATTGGGTGCATCAAACTCCCCCATACTTATTCATTTGATTGCCCTCAATAAAATATCAGCATCTAACTAACAAAGTCTGTATTTTAAAAGGAAGGACATCAGGTAATCATAAAATTAAATAATAAGTTACATGACAAAATTCTAATAAGATACAAAATAGATTCAATTCGAGAGATATTCTAATCATGCCTCATATATAATTCAATTAACTACCTTCGTCCTCTTTTAACACATGTTTCATCATTTCAAAAACAAGTAAGCCACTTGATGATGTACCTCACCATTGATATTGTCAACACTAAAGAAATTTTAAATAAAAGTTTTTATCAATCAAAATATATACACTCTATATATAGGTTTTCAAGAAATCTAGTTCTCTACTTCAAAAAATTGATTTACAGAAATCATGTGGGCTTTTCAATAAGGATCAGATGTTTCTGTGGCTAAAGGTTGGTAGGTAAAGATGTGAAAAATTACATTGCAGCTTGAAAAAAGTGGCTAAATTCATTAAATAACAGTGCATGATATTCAAAGTTAAGGTCAATGTAAAAGCATCCTCAAGAAGCTTTATCAAATAATCTCATCCTCACCATCTACTTTAGTTGGGTAGGTAGGGTTTACAAACCAACAAGTGAGTATAAGGTCCCTTTTTTTGTATCATTTTTTTAAATGTATGAAGCAAACCTTTTAGAATTTCCACAAATATAGGTTTGAAACCTTTTTTTGCCTCAAATGATCAAGATTCTCTCCCCATACTTAATTTCTTGAAAATTCACGAAAGTATTCTATGTGTTCCCAATCCCTTCTTTTGAGCTCAAATGAATAATCGGTAAAAATCATAAAATAATTAGCATATAAAGGGAAAGAGACTTTTAATATGGCTTCCTATAAAGTCTATTCATGGTTCATAGGGGCTTCACGATGATAAGATGTAGGGTAGGTCTCAAGATAAAGAGGTTACAACAATCTAATGCCTCAATCATTTTAATTTAATTCCAAAATTTCTCATGTTTCAAAAAGAAAACTTTAAAATATTGGTAGCTATGTATATCCTAATAATCTCTCAAGAAAGAGGGTATTAGGAAGAATATGAAAAAAGTTTTAGAATACCTCTCAGGAGTGGGAAAACAAATAAAGAGACAATCAGGTCGTGACTTTCATATAATTGATTAGACTAATCGATGTAATTATCTAAGGTTCACAAGTTGTAATTTAAACTATATCAGCAATAATTTTAAAATACTTAAGTACCAAAATAAGAATGCAACTTTTTTTAAAAATTCCCCACTTTCATATTTATTATTTAAAAATATAGTTAACCGAAATGTATTCACATTTTAAAATATATCAACTAATAATGATATCTCATAGAATTATGATAAGGTCAAAGACTAAGGTGGTCGAGAGACTCTCCCCCATACTTAATAGCGCACTTGGACCACCAAGTGCCCAAAAGTGAAGATTGGAATGTAGGGACACAATAGTGGACTAGAATGGGGGGAAGTAAGGAAAGAAGAAAATAAAGAAAGAAAAAGAAAAATAATAGAAAAAAAGTGAAAAACAATACTTCCCTCATATCTAAGAGATTGAAGATAGGAGGTGGTGGAAAAGTGCATCCCAAAATGTGCCAGAGTACCTGTGATAAAGGTGGAGAGAAAACAATGCAATCATAAAAAACATACATAGGCATAAGATATCACAAAAATATATATAAAATGAAAAACATGTGTCCAAAGACCAATCAGCGGGTTGCCTCAGAAGAGACAACATATGGTATAGAATCAGCTGATAGAGAAGAATCAAGAGCTATGGAAACTGGATGCTCGGACTCTGCAGCCAGAAGAGAAGTTGCAGAAGTAGGAGCCACAGGAACTGAACTCAGAAGAGAAATCTCGACATCAATCCCTGGACAGGTTGCAGTAGTGGAAGCAGTGGTAGTATCAGCTGGGCCCATAGTGGATAGGAGAACTGAATCTGTGGCCAGTGTTGTAAAGGGTGGTGGAGCTGTAGAAGAAGGGCTAGGAGCCAAAGTAGGGGCAGGCAGTGAGTTTAGTGGATTACCATGATACTAAAGAAGAAGCCCCAACATCATCTCCAGTTAGTCCTGTCTCCGATCAAGACGGACCAAGTGTCGCTCCATCATAGCTAGGAAGAAGGAAAAGGTGAGATTGACCGAGGGTGCGGGTGTAGGGGCAGTAGTTTGAATAGAAGATGTAAGTTCAGAAGTAGGGTGATGGGGTGGGGAAGATGGATGGGGTGGTGAAGGATGAGCAGCTGCATCAGCGAGGACTGGAGGGTCATTTGGTGGGTGGGGTCGTGCCTGGGCAATAACGTAGGCACCCTCTGCTTCCGAACCAATCCCATGTGAATAAGCATGAGATAGTCCATCTGTAGGGGGGATCTTAACAGTTCATGAGGAAGAGAAGGCTCAAAAACCCTAAGATGGTGGGAAAGGTGGGTGCTGTAAAACCCATTGTTCATGTTTCCCTGACGGCCGATAAACATGGTGTTGAAATAGGAGGTGGCATAGTAAGGGAGGTCCATATAGTCTTTCCGGATGACACAGGTAAGAAGATCCATGTCACGACTGATCACAACCCCCTATATCCTCATGGAAGGGAAAAAGAATGGCGTTGAAGCACCGGTGGGTGAAGCAAAGGATATGGTCAGTGATAAGGGTACTCTTCTGGGAGGTAGGGGTATTGTGGTGGTGCAGCCTATCAATCTCCCGCCACATGGAAATGAGGTCAGAGTGCTCGGGTTGGGTCATGGATGAGACAGGGTGTGGGGTGACATGATGAGGATAGAAACCACACCCTCGGCCGAACTCGTTCATCATAAGAGAAAAGTGATAGTCGACTAGCCAGAATATGACCACTTGTACTACTTCACTGGGCGTCTCTCGGTACTCGGCCCCGTCGAACTCGAATAAAGCAGCAAACTCCAAAAATAAATCATGAAAGATTAGAGTGCAGACCTGGAAGATCGAGTGTTAGGGAGTGTACCCATGAAGATCCTCCAACCCTCCCCAGATGCCAAGATATTGCTGGATACTGTTATCCAGATAGTGGCTGCTCAACAGAATCTGGTGGTGAGAGAAGCATCAGACCCTGTCATGTGCTAAATATGTGAATGGGAACACCATGTAAGGGTAGGGAACACCTGCAGGTCCCAGGCCAGGTAGAGGTGCTACAGCGAGAGATGGCACTGGGGGGGGATTGGCTGGAGTAGACGAAGGCTCACTAGATGGGGCGGTCGATGAGGGACTAGCTGTGGATGAGGATAACTCAAGTGTAGTGGCAGCTGGTGGGGAAGGAATGATGGTGCTCGGAGGATCAGTGCGATATGGTGGAGGTGCAATGATATTAGGACCAGCCTTAGCTAAGGGAGTGAGTTGTGGAAGGATTGCCAACAGAGGGAGATGATAGGCCAGAGAGTCTGGATTTGGTAGTGTTAGAGGTCGGAGTCGGAGTCGATGATAAATGGGCCTCTCTCCCTCAATGGCGGAGGCGGGCCACTTCCCATGGGAAGGATCTTTGTCAGCCATACCCGGTCAGAGAATATAAAAACCAAACAAAAGAAAAAGAAAAGAAAAAGGAAAAGAAGAAAATGTGAGAAAAATGGAAAAATAAAGAGTACACAACATGTAGTTTCAGTGTACACAACGTGTAGTGAAAGTGGGTTACCATCCCGTGTTCTATAGATAGACACGCCGAGGGAGCAGGGGAAAGACTGGGGAAGGATACATAGCATGTACCGACATACACACGGTGTTCATGTAATGTGGTCCTCGTCATGTATTGGCAAAGACAAGACCACTCTTTCCGCAGTTATAACAACACCGGACACACCGTTTGCAATTACCACATGACGTGTGTAAGAACAAAGGGTAAATGGCCTTGTGAAGTGCTACACACGGGCTGGACAAAAGAAAAGGTCTACACGGCGTGTACCGAACAGACACATCTTGTTCATAAAAATGGTGTGTGGGGCCATGCCTAAAAGATACCAAGGCACGATGGGGGTTGGTACACGGTGTGTACCGAACATACACACCGTGTATTTTCAAATCATGAAGCATCCAGTGCGTGGTCATGTACAAAAGTACACGACATGTGTTCTTCATATTGTGGTCGTGTATCGCGGAAGCCAAATGGTCGACTGATCCAGAAATCACCCTAAACACTTTTAATAACATGAAATACAGGGTGTAGAAGGGTATACTTGGACTGAGGATCAAAATTCCGTAGAAATCAAAAACAGAAATGCCCAAAATCCACTGATTTGAGCAAAGGGGGTTTGGGTGTCGTACGAGGGAAGAAACGAGAAGAAGGGGAGGGACGCGCGACATGGGATGAAGCCGGGTGGTCCGCGGCTTATATAGCCAAGGTGCACGACGTGTACTATAGAATACACACCATTTATTCCTTTTTTAATAATAAATATTTATTTATTTATTTATTTATTTATTATATTTAACTATATAATAATTAATATTAATAATTAAAAATAATAAAAAATAGATATATATATATATATATATACAATTTTTTTTTAAAAATAAAACTATACAAGTAACTTATCAGAAAATACACGGAGTGTGTTTTAAAATTGGAAAAATAGAAGTACAACCTTTGGTCTAGTGCTTGGGGCGAGGTTCGAACTAGCGATCGGCCATTTCGAATGGAAGCCCTTAACCACTGAAGCAAAGGTTATACTGTTGCTCCTATTTATTATTTATATATATTTAATATATATGACCTATACTATATAGAAAGAAGGAAATACATGGCGTGTGGTTTTTAATTGTACAAAAAGGGATGAAATAAGAAGATTAGTCGAGTTTAAACCCGAGTCTTTTGGATCGAGGGCTGAGATTCTGCTAATCTGCCAACTTCACCCGCATGAATTATCTTATGAAAAAAAATATTTTCAGTTTTTTAAAAGGAAAACACGGTGCACATGACATATATCAAAATACACATCATGTGGTTTTATTAAAAGTAAAAATGATGAAAATGGCACGGTTGTCAGGATTCGAACCCAGGTCTTTTGGAGCCGGGTTATGAACTTGGCCAACTGATCCATCCCCACCATGGGTTTTCTTATAAGAAATATATATATATATATATATATATGTGAAAAATACTATACACGTCGTGTTAGAAAATATGAAGAGAAAAAAGAGGAACCCCATTCCGAAGGTAGGTCGGGAGGATTCAAATTGGGGACGACTCGGATAAACTCGAGTGACCATACCATCAGCACCAGCATCATCCCTATTTATTTCTTAGTTAAACTATATATTTATATTAGTTATAAAATACATGTAGAGGAAAAAGGTAAATTACGTGTATATAGGTGGTGCACGGTGTGTATCCATTGGGTTTTCTCCCACGAAGCGCCTTTGTTTTAGGTCATTGGCTCGACCTACTTACCTTATTTTTACCAGGACGTATGGTGGAAAATGTTCCCACTATGTCGCCCTGGATTTCTAGGAATTGTAAGTCCTCTGGATCTTCTTCAACTAGAATTTCTGGAATGATAAAGTTTTCATAAATAAAAGAACATACCAGATCATCCACAAAGTGATCATCCATGGTAGTTATCACAAAACATCCTTCATGATCATAAAATGATGCATGATTGACAGCCATGATGACATTGTAGGAGACTCTCTCATCTCCTACCCAAACAATTAGCTCCCCCTGGTGCACATTGATGAGTGCCTTCCCAGTTTCCAAGAAAGGCCTTCCCTGTTTCAAAGAAAGGCCTTCCCAAAATGATAGGTGTCTCACAGTCATCTTCCATGTCAAAGATGATTAAATCTGTAGAGAGGATGATCCTTCCTACCTTGAACAAAATGTCCTTCAGTAGCCCCTTTGGATATTTGATAGATTGGTTGTCAAGTTGAAGGGATACTCAAGTAGGCTTCAAATCAATGAGCCCTTGCTTTTTGAAAACTCCGAGGGGAATGAGGTTCACACTGGCCCCTAAGTCACAGAGGGTCTTCCCAAACTCGCATGGTCCGATAGTACATGTAATTGTAAAGCTACCTAGAACATGGAGTTTGGGAGGAATCGAATGCTAGATGACTGTAGAACACTCCTTGGTTAGGGAAATGGTGCCCAGATCCTCCACCTTTCTTCTGTTGGAGAGTATTTCCTTTATGAATTTGGCATAAGTGGTAATCTGCATTAGTACCTCTAAAAAAGGTATTTTTATGTGCAGATTCTTAAACATTTCCATGAATTTTCTAAACTGGTGGTATAGCTTTCTCTACTTCAATCTCTCTGGGAAGGGTAAGGTAGCTCAAAGGGTTTGACAAGCTCTTTTCCTTCATTCTTCAAAGCCTATTTTTGTGGGCTTTTGGATGAGGAGGGGTCTATATCTGTGCCTTCTTTATCAATAGGAGGTGTGGATACACTGGCCTATGCTAGTTGGTGTTGTTGGAGCTCCTTTCTACTCAGTAGCATAATGACATGAGCCTCCTCCCTTGGGTTCATATTAGTGTTACCCAGTAGTGTACTGGGTTGCCTTCCCGAGAGTTGGTTTGCCAATTGGCCAATTTGGATTTCCAAGACTCAAATTGAAGCCTCTTGATTTTGGAACCTAGTATCAGTAGTAGATATAAATTTGGTCATGAGATCATCTAACCTTGAGGTGTTCTCTTACTGAGGTGGTTGTTGAGCTGGTCGAGGTGGTGGCAGTTGCGGCTGCTACGAGCAAGTTTTCTGATACCCTTGATGTTGATAAGATCCATTTTGGGGCTATTGCTACCTCTGGTACTGGTTCTGATATGGAGGCTGGTGGTAGTCGGGCGGTCACTGGGGTGGAAGATTCTACTGCTGTTGGCCCCAGCTAGTGTTCTGTTGATCACGCCATGCCGGGTTCTGGTACTGCTAGTACTGGTTTGTCCCTTGATTTTGGGAAACATAATTAACCTCTCTGGTTGAGGGGCCTCCAGCAGAACCTATGAATTCTCCCAAAATGTGGTTATCAACACATTTTCTACACACCATATGGTTTTCCGCATGTACCTGAGATATTCCCTTCATATTGAGTGCATCGATCTTTTTGTACACTGTGTCCAACTGGGCAGCAAGCATAGTAGTTGCATCAATGTTATGCATACCTCATTTCTAGGTGCCCTGCGAGGAATTCCACTGGAAGCTATTATCAGACATGTCTTCCAGTATTTCGAAATTCTCTTCGAGGGATTTACACATTACCATACATCCTGCAACAACATCCACCACAGACTTTGTATTCGTTGTCAAACCTCCGTAGAAGTTTTGGACCTACATCCAATGTGGGAGTCTATGGTGTGGGTATTTTCACAACATCTCTTTGATGTGATCCCATGATTCATATAGTGACTCAGTGTCATGCTGCTGGAAGTTGTGGATTTTGTTTCGTAGAGTCATCGTATTTGAGGGTGGGAAGTATTTAGACAACAATGCATGGGCTATCTCCTACCAGGTGAGGATAGATCGTTGTGGAAAACCTTTAATCCAGTCTTTCGCATAATCCCTTAGAGAGAAGGGGAAGTTTCAAAGACAAACAACGTCTATTGACACTTTGTGGTAGTGGAACATGTCGCAGACCTCCAGAAAATTAGAGATATGGGCATTGGGATCCTCGCTGGGAAAACCGCCGAATTGAACGATGTTCTGGATCAGCTACATGATAGTTGGCTTGATCTCAAAGTGTTGGGCCTGCACCGGTGGACAGAAAATGCATGTTTCAGCTCCATGGATAGATGGAAGGTCGTACTCTATGAGAGTACTGCGTGGAGGTGGCTGCTATGGGAGTGGATCCAGCTTGTATTTTTGTTATTGAGGGGTGTAGTACGGTCCCTGGCCTTGGTTGAAAAATGGAATCCGCTCCAGTTGGAATTGTAGGAGCTGTTGTGGGTCATATCCTGAAGCAATTGGAGCATGTTGGGTCTTTTTGTCTTCCGATATTGACTGTTGTCCAGCTCCTTGGATAATAGCTAGATTTTCTCCATCGTTCTGTGCCATGGGGTTGTTGTGGTTGTGTTCGGCCATGCGTGCTCATTGGCACCTCAGAAGCATCTGTTTGATCTCTGGGTCAGTTGGGAAAATCCCTGATGACTCAAATTTCTTGAAACCTATGAGGTAGCCGCTCATACACCTAATGACCTGCACAACACAAATCAAACCAAATGTAAATGAGGAAAAATAAAGATAAACAGAAATAATATTAGAAAAGATATTTTTGTAAATTTTTTATTTATATTTTCACTATAATTTGATACAAACTTAATTATATCAATAATAAAAGTAACTTTTATTCTCCCTAACAATGGCTCTAAAATTTGGCGAGTCGTTTTACCAAAGGTATTTTATCAGTGTCCCAAATTATTTTTACCCTGACAAGTAGAGCACCAGTAAGGGGTCAATCTATAGAGAAAAAGTAGTTATTTATATCTCATTTAACTTAGTTTTCATTTTTTTAATGAATTTTTCTGAATATACAGTCGATTTTTGATGTGGTGGATAAAAATAATAATTGGTTTTAAGTTTATTAAATAATTTACATAATGAATAGAAGAAAATACGGGAAAATTGATTTTCATACAGATTAAGAGAGAAATGCATTGGGGTTGTGGATTTAGGAGAGGTTGATTATTAAATCAAATTGCTTATGAGGTTTTGTTAGTCATAATAACACAACACTCTAGATTTCAATATGTAATTAAGTTTCCATGGTCCAATAAACTTATATTTATAGCTGAATAAATTAACTCCTTGGTCTGGTAGTAAGTGTTTCATAGTTCTTTATTTGGCTTAGTCGCCTTTGAGTCGACAAATACTTCCAATGGTCATGAAATTGTTCGTCGTTATTCTTGTTTTGAATCCCTGAAAATTCTTCCCTGGGCCAGGTACAAAATTTTCAGTGATAAAACGAAGTGATTTAAGAAGAATAAGAAGAGGTTAAAAGGAACAAACAAATTTATAACAACTAATTTAAATTACAACTCATCATCTTGCACAAACCCAACACACTAGATATTTTGTTACACATATAGAAAATGAGAAACACAAAGCTCTATATACATGATGTGATCATATTTGGAACTTTAAGGTTGAAGTGATTATTTCGTAGATGGTAGAATGGCGGTAGTATGGTGGCAGAGCCTCTCTCCTTCAGTCCTTCAACCCTTTCTCCACAATATTTCTCCACACACCCCACTCTCAAACCGGTGGCCAAGGCCTCCTTTTATAGAAAAAATAACTACATGGCGTGTGGCAAAAGTAGACGGCGTTTTCTTTTGTAAACATGCTTTTGCCTTTGTTTTCTCCATCGGTATGCTGCCCAACATGCCATATTTGACTTGGAACATTAAACCGCTTGGTAGGTAGCTATACACAACGTGTAGCACCGCCATACATGGTGTGTAGTCTCATTTTTCGTCCACCAAATTCTTTTACATAGTCCTACACGGAATGTATACATTAAACTCGACGTGTTCCCTTTATCCAGCCACATAGGCATGTATACTTCTTCTCATCCGCTAACTTCTTCTAGAAGGGGGTACATGGCTTGTAAACTGTGCACTTGGTGTGTAAAAGATTATGATTACTTGGACATGTACTTTTCCTGGTCAATCCATGTTTGAGTCTGGATGTACACGTCATGTAAATTGGTACACACAATGTAGTTTGTAAATTTTGCTCAATCTCCCCTGTTTTGTGTATTTTCCCATAAATCTCCTGAAAATGAACAGGTTCACCAAAATCAAAGTAATTATTCCCTAAGTAGTAGGTAATTGCTGAAAACATGTTCTTATTTTCAATAAATTATGTGAAAATGTATACACAAATCATGTGTACATATTATTGAAAAATAGGTACATCCTCTATTTGAACATTCCTTTCCTCGCCCATAGTTATTTCACTCCCTTACCCCCCAATAATAGTATTTAGTAGAGATAATGGGGGTGGATCTAGATGACAATCAGATGGTGATGTTTCTGCTCTAAATATAAGGAAATTATTATAATCATCAAAAATTGTAACCTCATTCTTCTTACAATAAATTTTCACATCATGGTATGAAATCCAATCCATACTGAGGATTATATCAAATTCAATCATGGGTATGATAACAAAATCAGCAGATAAAGCACGTTTATATTCCATAATGGTAGCTTCATGACAAAACGTTGTTGCAATGATACTCCACTTAAGATTTTTGACTAAAAACTCCCTTATTATGTCAAATCAGAAATATATAATTTTTTTGGCAAATTGGGATGATATGAGTTAATTTTTTGATCCAGAATCAAATAAAGCATTGGGTAATTTAGAGAAAATGATTAATGTACTGGTCACCATGTCATTAATAACTTCAACCTCAATATTAGTGATCATATAAGCTTGGCCTTGCTCTCTTTTCTTTTTATGGGGAAAATTATCTTGATGCTCAGGAAAATAATTTTCATAATTTCCCATCTATTTACAATTATAGAAATCAACATTCCAATGCATTCATGAGCTTGATGGCCTTTTTCTCCACACTTGTAACAAAATTCATTTCCTTTCAGGCTAGTAATGTGGTGTTTCTTCCCACATTTACTATAGGGTGGAAATTTATCTTTTCCCTTCTTCCCCTTATTTCCTTTTCCAAAGTGTTCAAAAAATCTATTCTTCTCTTACTTTTATTTAAAGTCATAAGACTTATATAATTCATTTTCTGTGTTGATAGAACAAGATACTATATCTTCATACAACATGAAGTATTGTGTGACTAATGATCATTGGAGAAATGGTTTTAACCCATCAAAGAATAGATAAATCTTACTTAATCGGTTAGGTATATAATCTGTATCATGCCTTTCTAACCATGTAAATTTATCCTCATACTTTGCAAAATTCTCATCATATTTTTGCCTCAGACTCAGAAATTGAATTCCCATATCTTCTCCATGTTCATTAAGAAAGTAATTTTCTAATAATAGCTCTTTAAACTCTATCCATTCCATATTTGAAAATTATTTATCTTAAATTGTGTTTTGAATTAATTACCACCATTGATCTGCATCTTCTAAGAGGTGATAAAATTCCATGACAACTTTTTTCCATCATTCTACTCCCTAAAGAATGAAATATTCTCTCTAAGGAACTTATCCATTGCCTAGCTAGAAATGGATTTGTAGTCCCATTTAATTTTTGTGGTTGTTGTCTCATGAAGAGGTCTAACATTGATCCTTCATGTTGTGGATCAGGATGTTCCATATAGGTAAGGTTATTTTTCACAACCTAAGTGAGTTTTCCCAGTATGGTTATAAGTTGTTAAAAACTAGTTGCGTCACCAGCTCCACTATAATTATATTGAATAAGATGGAAATACCTACATGGATTATGTGCATTGATACAGTTTCCATTCCTTCCACAAGGATCCATTTCTAAACAATGGAATCCACTAGATCGGTTTATGAATTTCAATTCACAATTCCAAACCAGTAAAATAATTAACATAAATGGAAAAGTTTATGCATATAATAATTAATCATAAAAAAATTATTTCGGGAAGTATTTACTCATAAATCCTCTATAATGGTTTATAAAGAAATGTTAATTACCCTAATAATATTCTCAAGGAGTTTCAAAACAGGTTCACAGTAAGGCCCATTGTCGTGAACCAGGATACCACATGTCAAGCGCAAAATTAATTTTCAAAGTTTTCACTCCTAGGTACATCTGTGCTATAACCACTTCCACTATTTTATATAGAAATGGATGTCTTTCTTAGAAAATCCACATAATATCTACATTACCCCAATTTTTGGATGTTATTCTGTACTAACTCTCAAAGTCTATCTTAGGGTAACGTTATCTAATCAGAGTTTTTCTAAATATAGTTTCCAAAGTTTGTACTAAAATTTCCTATGATACAAACTATAACACCTTGACCCTAGTTACCCAGAGTGGGTGCATTATTACATAACATTGGCATGATCACAAGAGATCAGGTCCTGAATGACCGATCAATTTAGTATCCTTATACGTACTAGATACATACATAGGTTTTACATTACATTAGGAAATAAAAAAGTAAAATTGTTTCTCCTCTGAACAAACTCATATCCCTTAGCTTATCCCTAAAGATCTATCATTATATACTTATTCTCATCCTGGGAAAAATAAAACATAAGAAAGGGGTGAGCTCATATGCCCAAAAAGGATAACAATTTAGAAAAAAACTATCATAAATAAGCGTAAAAATGTAAGGAAATGTATAAGACTAAAACAAAAGACTTTGAAACATAAAATTTAGAATAATATGGAAATATATAAATCAAATAATTCCATTTAATTATTCACATGGATATTATACTAGTCAAATAATCACATGTAATATCAATAGCTAGTCACATAATAATGGAATGCATAATGCTAGACATCATAACCACATAGTCAAGGCCTCGTTCCAAGACTACAAATAAAAATATTGTCAATGAATTGTGCCAACACACTGGCTTGTCTCATGAGACCTACCGATGCATTGAGGGGATATAGAAGGCATTGGCCGTCACTTACTACATCCAATGAATTCTTCATATTAAAAGGGTGAAACATAACATAAACATTCGTATTGAACTAACATATGAAATGTTAATACTTTAACGACAAATTGTGAATGAAATAAAAATTGCACAACCATAGTCAAACATATCATATAACTATCAATACAATATGTAATATTGTATCATAATAAATCAACTTCAATTAAACATAAAATCCAACAATAGATGTTGACACAGATGAAATCAATCCAAAAACAATTTGAGAGAAATATCTATTAGTTCTTTGAAATCATTTTAAAGTCACATAATTATAAAAGAAAACTTTTATTTTGAAAATATTATTATAAACCTATAAGGGAATATTTGAAGGTGTTATAATAGCAGAAAATATCCACACCCACCATATAAGTTAAAAAAATATTCGTTCCTTAATTTGTCAAAAAGGTCATAAAGCACCTTTTTTGAAAAATGACGTAAAGATTCTTTTCAAAACATTTTATAAAAAGTAAAACTATGGTAAAAATGAATTTAACTTATAGTATAGGAAATAGTAAAAATGTTTTAAAATAGACTTTTAGGAAACACATATTTGGATGACAAATAAGTCTCAGTAGATACTTACGTATAAGGAACCTCATATAATAAAGAGATTGTAAAATTAAGCCTCACCTTGTACTTTTCCTTAGTAAATGGTACATTAACCTCCTGTATAATGGTTAAATAATTTTTATTAAAGTATAAAAGAACCACATACATAAATATAATATCATATATGATCCTCTAATATTGTTTTTTTAATAATATTATAGTATTATCATTATTTTGGGTGTTAACTGATTGGTTTTCCTTCATATGTTAGTTTTATTATGTATGTCATGTTAGTTTTAGATAGGATGTATTTGATTCAAATATATAATGATATTAAGTTCTTAAACATTATTTTTAATAAGAAAAGGAATAATATTCTTGAATGGTTACAATGGGAAATGAATCTCATCACATCGTGGAAACAGTAATTCATACGTACGCACGAGCAACAATATCAGTCTAATAATGGTGAAATCGTATGTAATTGGGTGATATATTATATATTTAGAATCATTAACATGTTATATATATTATTTACATAAATTATTCTCATTATTATACAAAACTAAATAATGATGTGTTGAATAACAAATTGCACCATGACACGGAGACGGTAAGCCGTACGTACGCACATTTGGTGAATTTTTCATTCAACCGATGGATAGAATAATGAATATGGTTGTACCAAATTTATAATGACATATCAGACTATATAAGGTACTTGTGTTGTTATTTTAGTATGGAAATATCAAAGAAAAAGGAAGTATAAGAAGAAAATAACTTTGAAAGAGTTGACGAAATAATTACCTCTTATTTAGGTGCTTCCATTTGATTTGAACAAAAGGGCTCCATAGGTTGAATTTATGATCCAATTAAGGCCTCTGGGTTTATTTGAGGGTAGTTGGGAGGATATTTTATCAGGTTTTGTCCAAGACTAATGGATTTGGAGGTGTGAATTTAAGAGAAGCGGAAGTACCATTTTATGTGAGTGGTGAGGGGAACCTTAGGAAAAGATTGAAATATTAATTTATTATAAAATTATTTTCGTTTTATAATAGTTCCAAATGATTTATTTCAAGGATCATATGGGGATGTGTTTATATCTTCTCAACCAATATTTTTTAGGCATGTTTGAGTCACTATATGATCCTTATCTTTTTGATTTAACCCTTTGTTAAATATTATTACTTTTTTCCATGTCTTCTAGTATTTTTATACTACATGGTTAATATAGTTACTATAAAATTTCAAGAGAACATAAATTGGTTCATTAACGACATATGAAACATTATATAATTCATTTTTCTGAATATTATATTTTTAGTACTATTATATAATTTAATAAAATAGTATTTTTTAAAAAACTCATTCGTGTCAATTTTGATACTATTTAGAATTTGGTTTTTTTTAAAGTCATAAAAATTTGATTACTTAGAAAAACTACATTAAATTAACTCTACCACGTAATATTCAGCTATAAAATTCGTTTATGGCATCAAAAGTTTCAATTTACATTTATTTTAATATTTATAATATCAATTATTTTAATCTTTCATTAATAAGGTAATTACTGAATCATTATTGTGTCATAAATAAATTTAATTTTTTAATGTATAAAAATTATAAATAAAATACTATGATATAGGAAATAGGTTTATCTTTATAAAGAATATTTATAGATAAATATATCATATGTATTACCCTATATTAAAAATGGTTTAGTTATTAAAATGTTAATTTAACACTTTTAACTCTTCTTTAAATAAAATACAAAAAATGTCTTAATATAACCCATGTAGATAAAAATAACTTATTTTTTCCCTAAGGATGATTTGGTTTAAAAAAACTTATCCAAGAGAATTAGGAGATGTTTTGGGCTAATTTTATATTATTATAATATTATGTTTACCTTCCATTACCATATTTTATTTTAACTATGGTAAATAATATTCAAAATATACTATTCACCAAAAATTATTTTCATCTTATTAATCCACATTTTACTTTATGATGAAAAAAATGTCTATTTTATTTTTGAAATTCAATTCATAGAAGTGGAAAATTTATGTTTTATGCATATTTTCAAATGTGCCTAGAAGGTGGGTTAAAGACATTAAAAAGTTCTATAATATTTTATATATCTAATATTATTATAAAATGACTCCAAGGAATTACATTAGAATGTTTTAATTATTATGTATCTATTTTGATTTTAAAATACATTTAAATGAAAAAATTATTTAAATAAAAATTTGGTTTTAAACAATAACAAAGTGTTATTCACTATTCATCAAAAAATGAAAGTTTTCAGAAAAATACAAAAAATTCACCACAAGCTAATTTTAATATTCAAAATCCAAAAAATGAATTCCATTTTGAAGAATTAAATTTATAAAATTTCAAAAGGTGATTATTACTATTCATAATTTCTTTTTAAATAGCTAGTTTGATTGGTCGTGGTGTGCTAGAACTCGGAGCTTTGTACAACGCAAGCTATTGTATTATTCAAAGAGAAGATTACCATGGAATTTTGTGGTGTTACATGCGTTTTATGACTAACACATATGAGGTATATAATATTTTTTATGCATATAATGTTCATAATCTCAACTTTCATAAAAATTAAAATAGTTAATAAAACATGATTAGTGAATAAATATTTGAATATTTCAACATGATGGAGGAATCATTCAAGGAACATAAAGATAAATATAGATTTTAAAGAAGCATAATGCCTTGTCTACTCACTTTAAAATAGATCTTATTATAGAAAAAAATAAAAATTATCTTTTTCTAAAAAAATATAATGATATAAATTTAAACAATAAAATATTAAAAAGGTATCAATAAATATTCATAAATAAAATTAATAATTTAACCTAGATTATTGGAATGAAAACTACACCTAAGTATAACACATTAATTTGATATCAACCTAGGCATAGAATGATCAATAAGACTAAATTTATTTCTATTTATAGTTCTATCAGTTATGTGAATATTCCCTATTCTTATGGACCTAATAATGGTTTTATTTCTAAAAGTTTCAAATATGTCTATAAGAAACGTTTTTGACAATTATGGATTCTTAAATTCTTTGTTACTAATATCCCTATACGTAGAAAGATATGGGTTCCAAAATCATTTCTTTTAATGAAAGCTACTTGATAGGTTCCAGTAAGCACTTATGGCATCTGGATAGGGGTTAATCCAGACACATGACTGGGGATTATTCAAGATTCAAGAATCTAATCAAGGTTGATTCTATACGTGTCACATTATATGATAATACCAAAAGAAAAATAATTATACTTAGTGAAATCCATAACTCTAATACTGTATTAATTTCTATTTTTTTAAATGGATTAAAATATAATCTACATAGAATCTCACAACTATGTGATGATGTTTTTAATATTAAGATTGAAAATAATTCCTCTATTGTTTTTAATTTTGAAAATGATTTAGTATTCACATATTGAGAAACGTTAATGTACAGGATGTTAATATATATTATTTTTTTATCAAAAAATTATTGTTTAAGTGACTTTAATAAAGAGTATGGGTGCTAGAATAAGAAACTAGTCCATTGTAACATACATTTACTTAGATAGATAAATAGAGATGTTTTAGTCAAGGATATACCTAAACTAGAATTCCTAAATGATAAAGTAAATGATGCATATTAAAAATGGGAAAACACCAAATATCTTTCAAATCAAATATAGAAGTTTCAACTTATCAACCAATAGAGTTGGTTCACATGGATTTTTGGACACTCATTAGTTTCTTACTTAAATGAGATGCACTATGTTTATGTTATACTAGATGTATTTTCTAGATATAATTGGCAATTATTTATGGCTCAGAAAAGAGTATATTGTTCTTATTTTACTAAGTTTACTAAATCTATATAAACTATTAGTGGACATATTTTGAAGACATTAATATGTGATATTATTGATGAGTTTTAAAATCAAGACTTGAATCATTATGCTCAAAACATGGCTATAATCATAACTTTTCTTCTCATAGAACCCATCGCAGAATGGTTGAGTAGTAAAGAGAAATATAAACCTTCCTGAAATTTCCTGGACCATACTCAATGAGTATGATTGAACTATTTATTTTTGGGAGTAAAAGTGAATACAAACTACTATATAATTAATAGAGTTAGTATAATACCTCCTTTAAATAAAACACCATATAAATTATGTAACCAATGAAAACGAAAGTTTAATTACTTTATAGTTTTTTTCAATATATTTATTATCAATAAAAATGATATATTGAAAATATTTATTCTAAGAGGGATGAAGTAATTTTCTTTTGATATTCTATAACTAGTAATTCATATAAGGTGTTCAATAAAATGACTAAAAATGTTGAAGATTTTGTGAACAATAATATTGATGAAACAAATACACATGAGACTAATAATTATTTGGAAAACCATGAAGATGATTTCTCAAATATAAAAAAAAATTATAAACCTTATGATAGTTCTGTGAAATTTTCATAAAAATATACCAGTTCCAATGAACAAAATAAACCAAAACATATAGAGAATAATGAAATAATCAAAACTTCTTTTCCTAAAACCATTAGGACTAATTAATATTGTCCCTCAGATGATGTATTTGTAGATCTTAAGAGAGTAACACAAACTATAATGAATCTTAGAAATCTAGTTGAACATCTAGTTTTCTTATCACATCATAAACCTAAGTACATAAATGATTCAATTAATGACGAATTTTGAGTAATGGAAATAAAAGAATAAATCAATCAATTTTCAATGAAATAAATTCTAGGAACTAATGGATAGACCTAAAGATATGATGATCACTTTCACTGAATGGGTCTTTAGATATAAAGTGTATATTCTAGGAACAATAGTTGGAAACAAAGATAGATTGGTTTCACAAGGATATAGTTATGAATAAGGTAATGAATATAAGGAAATTTTTTCAAAAAAAGCTAGAATTCAAGAAATAATAATTCTAATTAGTTATGGAACACATTTTAATTTTAAACTATATCAGATTAATGATAAGAGATAATTCCTAAATGGTTATATAGCTTAAGAAATTTTTGTTGAACAACCCCCTTAATTCCAAAAAAATGCATTTTACAAATCATGTTTTTTAATTTAACAATAAATTTATGTGGTTTAAAACAAGATTCTAGAGCCTGATATGATATGATCGTATCATTTCTTAATTTTAATGGTTTTACTAAAGGAATATATAATCATAAATTATTTATGGAAATAATTTAAAAATATTTTTTAGTAGTTCAAATTTATGTTGATGATATAATATTTGGATCTTTAAGAAATTATTTGTGTGCTGATTTTTCAAAAATTATGAAAATTATTGTTGAAATGAGTTCAATAGTGTGTTAAAATTATTCTTTAGTTTTTATGTTTTTCAAAATAAATATTGAATTATATTATAGAAAATTAAGTACCCTAAATAACTTTAAAACATTTTTTATGGATAAATCAAAGATTAGTGATACTCCCCTGAGAACAACCTGTAAATTGGATCTTGATGAAACTAAAAAGTCAGTTGACCAATCCAATTATGGAGGTATGATTAGAAGCTTGATATATTTAACTAATAACCAGAAAGATATTGTGTTTAGTATATGTATGTGTGTCTGTTTTCATGAAAATCATATATGATTAAATTTACATGCTATCAAAATAATTTTTAACTACCTCAAGTATACAACCAACTTAGGAATATTTTATCCTAGTGGACAATAATTTTTTTCAATGATTTATATTTAATAGAATTTCTAGTTGTGTGTTATATTGAAAAATAACCTCTAGAACATGTCAACTTTTAGAAAAGTCTCTAGCTTCATGGTGTAGTAAAAATAAAAATTATGTTACATTGTCTACTACTATGGATGTGTACATGGTTGTAGGAAGTTGTTGTGCACAAATTCCGTTGATGAAATACAATTTACTATATAATGGATATCAATTTCATCATGTAACTATAAATTGTGATAATACAAGTGTGAAAGATATCTCTAAGAATGTTGTATCTCATTCTATGACAAAACATATTTATAAAATACATCTCTTTTTTGAGAAATTATTTCCAAAAAAGGTGATATGAATCATTAATTCATTGGAACTGGAAATTAAATATATAATATATTTACAAAGACTATGAATAATGGGAGATTTAGATATATAATACATGAACAAGTAATGATAAAATTTTATTAGTTACTTATCTTAATATTTTATTTTTATAAAATTTCCATAGTTGGTGATCTATGGTTCGAGTATTTTTTATTATATTTTACAACTCTTGTTTTCTATGATTAAATTTCTATTGGGTTTACTTATTTATATTTTATTATATTTATCTATTATAAATTCCATAAATGATAAAATCAATTAAAATCATAATTTTATAATCCTCTCTCTCATGACTCCTTTGAACCTTTCATTTCATTTCTCTCTTAGCCTGAATCCCTCCTTATGTTCACCCTTCTTTCTTAAAATCAGTGTGAAGATGGAAAGTGTCAAAAGTGTTTCTATTTCATCTCATGAATGATCATGTGTATTAATGAAACAATTTGGTAAAAATATCTATCCTTCTAATGTCGAATAGAAGAACCACCAGCTCTCGTATTGAGTTATTATTGTTTGAAAGGAAATCAATGCTGAATGTTTGGTTTCAAGCAAGTCACTAGTGATGAATGTGATCCAAAACTAAGAGTGGATAAAATGGTTTTTTAGGAACAACAGACCATTCTATACTAGGTTTGTTAACCAGTTTTATCAGTTCATAAATTATGATTTTGATGAAATGAATGATTTTATTAAGATTGATATTGATAGAAAAGAAGTGATATTTTCATCAAAAAGTGTATTGTATAACTCAATATACATGATAAAGGTACATATGTTGATTTTGAGGGATAAATTCCTAGAAAAAGTTGGTTTTTTTGTATGAGGATTCCTTATTATATTTTAATATAAATACTACTATGCAAATTCCTATAACTCTATAGATTGATGGGGATTTTATACTTTTATGTGTGTTTATCCAACATGTTCTTTATCGAAGGAAGGATGGCTTAATCACCATGAGGTACCTATTTGGGGTTTTCTTATTTATTATGAAAACATGTGATATGTATAACTTATAAAGATACTTAATGGTATATTTGATGTAAATGAGAAATAATTCATCTTGATATAATTATTTGATCTAACCAAAGTTCATTTTTTCTATGTCAGAAGCCAAAAATTTAATGCTTGAAGATAAGGAAATTTTAATCAGTTGTGGAGGCCTATGTCTATGTTAGTTTTCTTTAAAGATAATGAAGGTTAATTGGAACCCTTAGCTAATGAAATGTTTGGCTGATAATGATAAGATTTATGTAAATTTTAACCCTGTACAACACCATTCCAGACCTAAAGACATCTTTGATCCTAGAAAGGATCTATATTAAGTTGTGGTATATTTGTATTATGGGGATGTTTAGGTTAATGTTTAAGAAAAGGGAGATGTATATAGAGAATAATAATAAGAACCTATTTCAGTATTGTAAGGAAGGGAACCAAATGTGGTCATAAGCCCTTATATTTCTTATGGACCATCTAGTTAATCTCTTTATCTTCTTCCAAAAGAGTGTTTAATTTGTGAAGGTGAAAATTCTGTGGAAACTAATTTCTAAAATACAAAACCATTAGAGAAATATTTTTTTGATTTTTAATGGATGTTAGTGACTTTTCTGAAGATTTATGGAAGGAAATGGTGTTGAGGCTTAGAATTATAAAATTAAAAATAGAAATGGTAATGTGTCTCTGGATTTTGAAATTAAATATGGAAATTGTGATAAGTTTCAATCTTTTGAGATTCAAGAAGAGGATGTTGTATCTGATAGAGATGAGGAGGGAGAACCTTATATGATTGAGAAATCCCTAAGATCTTCTAAATAAGGGGTTTAATATTCATATTCAGAATATGATGATAATGATTAACATTGAAGTCTACTTGTGCATGGTAGACATTCCATATCAATTTACCGATTAGGATCTTAATGGATCTCTAGTTGAACAGATTGATGAGGAATGACAATTATAATCATTTCTTTAAGATGTTTCTATAGCTGTGTCTGGGCATGAGAAGACTACCTTTCCTAGCTAAGATAATATTCCATATCATCCTTCTCTTTCTTCTAGTTATTTAAATAAAGAGGACATGGATGGATTTAGAGTAAGACCTTTGTTAGAGATAAGTAATATTCTAAAATCTACACATCCTCAAGATATTAAAATCAGTGAAGATGATACCAGATGGATATTCAAATTATTCATATCTTATACCTACCTAATATTATTTCAAAATTTCAAGAACTAAAAATTGAGAACAAGTGGTTTGTTGATCAGATGGAAGTGACTAGATCCATCATGCAGGAAATGGAGAGTGATATTTTCTTAAGGATAGTTTTCTATTCTGGAGGTATTAGAGTCTCTTCCTACAACTCGTTCTTCCACTTCTAGTGCTCCACCTCTTTATCCTTCTTTATTTGATACATATATTATTCATTCCATTATTATATATGAACTATATACTATCATTAATGGTTTTTCTACATATCATCAGGAGGAACTTCATTAGATAAAGTCCCATGGTATTCATGTTTATAAGATGGTTAGAGAATGATTTAATAAGGCTGGGAGTTATAGAGAGACTATCACTAAGTCAATTAAAATTTACCTTTCAAGAATTTTTTCCAATAATGATTTAAATTTTCATATTTAGATTCTTGTGGAGAATCTAAGAACACCTCCTATGACTGGGGAAATCAATAATATTTTAAATCATCTCAATGTTGTCTCTCTTTTTTCAAAATTTTTATTAAATATAAGAAGGATTTATTAAATGTAATGGAGAATGGTGGAAACATTATTACATATTTTCTTCAGTTGATGAGATATTTTCTTCATTGTTCTGAAATTGTAGTGGTGGCCCCTCAGGCTATTCCCTTTTTGTGACCCCAACTCTAGTAACCCAGAACTAGTCCCTATTTTATTACATTAGCATAAGGTACAAGGAATAATATCCCAAGGGACCAAATAGTTTATTTTCCATTGTAAAATAGATATATACTTTAATATTTCATTACATTGGAAAACAATTACAACATATTTTTGTTCGATAATATCATTACCCCTATAAAATAAACTTTTATATCAATCAAAGTACACTTTATGGATTATATGGAAAGTAAAGAAATAAGGGTGAGATCGAATGGGCAGTAAGGGTTTAGTTCAATGCAATATATTATGAATCAATTAGAATAATCAGCATGGAATGATAAATAAATGAACATGCATGCCATTAAAATACCTGGATAAATCATAATCAATATAAAAAGGTAAATAGTTGAAAATATATGAAATTTGATCAATAATTTAGATTGAAATGAATCCATTGATAATATTTTTATGAATATATCCTTGATAATAATAAATGAATTTTAAATGAAGTAAATTTTTAATAATTGGATGTCATGTCTTAGAAACATGATACCTTTACCATCAAGACCTTTCACAAGATTGTTTTAAAATACTTGATAAAAACACATTTGGTTTAGACAAATTATTTCATGATTTCTTACTAATTGTCCTCATGATACTACCAATACATTGAATGGATATCTATAACTTGGACCCAACCATGTTTTCATGTAACACCCCAAGCTTCTACGGTACGCTTCTCTTTGAATAATGTGATAGCGTGTGTTGTACACAACACCGAGTTCTAACAACCAATCAAACTAGCCGTTATGAATAGTAATACCTACTTTTTGAAATTATATATATTTTATATTTCAAAATGAACTTCATTTTTGGATTCGGAATATATAATTTAGCTTAAGATGAAATTTCGGTACTTTTCGGATAACTTTCATATTTTGATGAATAGTGAAAATTACTAAATTTTAATTAAAAATAACTTTTTTAATCAAAATAATTAATAGTGATAAATTATGAATTTGAGTGGTTTTAAAGTATATTTATAATATATTTTTACCATTTAATATAATTTTGGTCATTGGACATAATTTTACAATTAAACCGAACATAAACAAGTGTCAATCTTTTGATAGTTATTATCTCTTAAAAACACGCTTTTTGTTTTATAGCGGGAATTAATTTTAAATTAATTTCTTCCACTTATGTGTTTTGAATTTAGAAAAATGGATTCCATATATGTAATCAGGATGTCCAAATTGTGTAAATAGGAAACTTTTATTTTTAGACATTTTGAATAATTACTGTGGTAAATATTTTATTTACCATGGTTAAGGGTAAATCTGGTAAATAAGGGTTAAAAATATATTATAATAATACTAAATTACCCTAAAACGTGTCCTAGCCTTATTGGTTGATACAAGTTCGACCATAGGCATCTTTGGGTCGATTTTGGGACCCCATGGTGCCACTTGTAGGTGATAGGGACACTTTATTTTAATTAAGTTAAAATGAATACAAAAATGACACAAGCATATATCCTTTAGAAAAAAAATTATTACATAGGGTTATATATGTTGGATTTTAGATTATAAATATTCATTATAAAGATAAAACGATTTCCTACATAATTATATTTTATTTATAATTCTTAGACATTATATAAGTTAATTTATATATGACACTATGATGATGTACTAATTACTATAATAGTGAAAAATTAAAATAATTGATATTATAAATACCCAAATAAATATAATATGAAACTTTTAATGAATTAAACTAATTTTATAGGATAATATGATATATTAGGATTGATTTAATTTACTTTTTTCGAAGTAATCAATATGTTATGAGTTTCACAAAAATCAACTATTGAATAGTGTCAAAATTGACATAAAAGAGTTCTTAAAACAAATATTATATTATTAATTGATATTAAATTCCTAAAAATCTAAGGTTCGGCCAAAAGACTTATATCATGATAGCTTCTTCATTAATGGACCACTTTGGGGTCGCTTGGATGTATATAGTAAGTTTATTAACCATATTTTATAAAAATACAAAGAGACATTATAAAAGTGAAACTAATTAATTTAGAGTTAATACTTAAAGATAAGGTTAATATAAGTACCCAAACCAGTATAAATTCTATTGGTTGAGTTGTTTTAGACCTATCCCCACCTTAACATTTAAATAATAATCTTTTTATCCATTGGAAACAGAATATGAATTTATTATAAACTAATATCTCTAGCTTTTCCAAAGGTTCCCCTCACCCCTCTTATAAAAGGGCACACCTCCTTCTCCTTTCTTCACACCTTCAAAGCCTTTTGGTTCGTCTAAACTCTGCCCAAATACTCTACCAACTTCCCTCACTACAACCTAGAGTCCTTAGTTGGATCAGAAAGCCAACCTAAGTAGCCCTTTTGATCAAATCAAAAGGAAGAACCCGAAGAAGAGGTAATGATTTCACCACCCTTTTCCAAGTTCATTTCTTCTTCCACTTCTTCTTCCTTTGTTGTTACGATTATAAAATAATAACTCCAGTATCATATATATACTGTGATGTTATTATAAATATGGTACAGCCATCTTCAGTATTCTATCCACCCTTTGAATAACATGTCACCATACGTGCGTACGTACGGCTTACCGTCTCCACGTCGTGGTGTAATTGTTATTCAATATATTATTATTTGGATGGGTATAATAATGATATGTAACTCATGTAAATAATAAATATAACATGTTAATGATTCTGTATATATGATATACCATCCATTTATGTATTATTTTAATATTAAAATAATGATATTGTCGCTTGTGCGTACGTACGGACTACCGTCTCCACGAACGCAATGAGATTCATTCTCCATCGTATCCATTAAAGTATAATTATCATTTGATGATTTAAAAATGATGTTTAAGGACTTGATATCATTCTGGATATGAATAATATACAACCTATCCTTTAGAAAACATGTCTTACGTAACAAAACATATAAAAGAAAACAAGTAAGTTAACACCCGAAACAACGATAATACTAAGATATTATTATCAAATAAATATTAAAAGATCATATATGATATCATATTAATGTATATGATTATTGTATAATTTAATAACAATTATTTCACCATTATACAAGAGGTTAACCTACCCCAACCAAGGAAATTAGAAGGTAAGGGTTATTTCACAATCTCTTCATTATCCGAGGTTGTTTATATGTAATAATCTACTGGGATCTCTTTATCATCCACATCCATGTTTTCTTAAAAATGTATTTCAAATTTTTTTATTATTTACAAGAATATGGGTTATAGTCATTTATACCCTTGTTTGACTTTTTATAAGAGGAATCCTTCCGTCGTTTTCAAAACAAGGTCATTTTTAACCTTTTCGACAGAATTAAGGTAAGAATGTTTTTTTAACTTATACGGCGGGTGCGGTTATTTTCCGCCGTTATAAAATCTTCAAATATTTCCTTACGAGATTATAAGAATATTCTCAAAGAAAATGTTTTATTTTATATGGCTCTTAAATTATTTCAAAAATATAAAGAGATATTTCTCTAAAAAGTGTTTTGATTTCATCTATGTCAACATCCTTTGATGGATTTTACGCTTATTTGAAGTTGATTTATTATGATACAAAACTTCTATATTGTATTGAAGGTTTTGTGATATGTTTGACTATGGATGTGCTATTTTTATACCATTCATAGTTTATGGTGAAATTATTGACATTTCGTATGCTAGTTTTAATACGAATGTTTATGTTATGTTTAAAACTTTTCATATGGGAATGCATTGGAATTAATATGTGACGGGTGGAGCCTGCTATAGCTCCTCGATGCATCGGTAGGTCTCATGAGACAAACTAGTGTCTTGGCACAAGGCCTTGGCAAAATCCTATTTGTAGTCTTGGCACGAGGCCTTGGCTATGTGGTTATGATAGTATGGCATTATGCATTCCAACATTATGAAAGTGGTTATTGATATTTCATGTGATTATTCGATTAGTAGAATATCCATGTGAAAAAGTAAATGGCATTATTTCATTTTACTTTTTCCATACTATGTTGATGTTCAAGTTTAAAAGGATTTTGTTTTAGTAATGCATTGCCTTGCTTATTTTGAATGGTCCGCTATATTGATATCCTTACTGGGCATTTGAGCTCACCCCTTTTCTATGTTTTATTTTTCCCAGGATGTGAAGAAGTAAGTTATGAATGACCTGCAGGGATATTATGAGGGGATAATAGTGTGTAATGTGGAGACATTATGTTGTTGTAGTAGTTTTTCATTTTATGATGTAATGTAAAACATATGAATATATCTAGTGTTTCCATGGCTACTAAACCAATCGGTCTTTCGAGATTTGATCTTTCTTGTGATCATGCCAATGTTATGTAATAATGCACGGACTCTGGGTAACTAGGTTCGGGGCGTTACAGATGGTATCAGAGGAAGTTTAGTACAAACCTTGGAAGCTAGATTTAGATAAGCTCTGATTAGAGCATGTAGACCTAAGATGAACTTTGAAGATTAGTATAGAAGAACTTCCTAGAATTTTGGTATTGTAGAGATTTTGTGAGTTTTCTGAGCAATACATCCCTGTCTAGATACGAGCAGGTAGAGGCGGCTCTAGCACAGATGTACCTAGGGGTAAAACCCGAAAACACCACTTTAAGCTAGACTCGAACGGGAACTGGTGCACGACAACGGGCCTTGTTGCACTCTTGGTTACGACACTCCCGGGGGATATTCTTAGGATAACTCTCATTTTCTTTACAAATAATTATGATGGGTTTATGAGTATATATTTCCTCAAAGAAAACATTTTTATGATTATGGATTATATCCATAAATAGTTCAATTTATGTTATGTGTTTTATAATTATGGGATTATGTATTTTGATTCATAAATTGATCTAGTTTATGCAATTGATTAGAAATGGCGCCTAGTGGAAGAAATGGAAACTGTATCAATGCACGCACTCCATGTAGGGATTGCCCTCCTGCTCAAGATAATTATAGTGAAGCTGGTGATGTAACTAGTGCCGATCAGCTAATCACCATACTGGGACAACTTACTCAGGTTATGAATAATAACCTTACCCGTATGGAGCACCCTGATCCACAGCGTGGAGGATCAATGTTAGATCGATTCATGAGGCAACAAACACCAATGTTCAATGGGAGTAAAAATACCTTATTAGCTGAGCAATGGATAAATTCCCTAGATAAAATATTTCAGGCTTTGGGGAGCAGTGAAAGGGAAAAAGTTATCATGGCAGTTTACCGCCTCACTGGAGATGCTGATCAATGGTGGTCATTAATTCAAAACATGAAGGAAGATGATGAAGTATCAAATATATAATGGAGGTAGTTCAAAGATCTGTTTTAAGAAAAATACTTTCCTCGCGACCATCGAGCAGATATGGAAAGGCAATTTCTGAGTCTGAGACAAAAGGAGGATGAGAATGTCACAAAGTATGAGGCTAACTTTACAAGGTTAGCAAGGTATGCTGGAGATTATATACGTAACCCAAGAAGTAAGATTGATCATTTCTTTGATGGGTTAAAACCATTTCTCTGTCGAGCATAAGTCTCACAATCCTTTTCATCGTACGAAGACATTGTATCATGTGCTATCAAGACCGAAAAGGAATTCTCTAAGTCTTATGACTTTAAAGCAAAGAAAGAGAAGAAGAGACCTGCTGATCAATCTGGGAATAGAAATAAGGGGAAGAAGGGAAAGGTTGAATATCCATCCTGTGGTAAATGTGGGAAGAAACACCCTGGTACTTGCTTGAAGGGAATGGGAGTCTGTTACAAGTGTGGTGAAAAAGGCCACCAAGCTCGTGATTGCAAGGGGAAGAAGGAAGCTACCAATTTTCAGTGCTATAATTGCAGGGAGATGGGGCATTATGAAAATGCATGTCCTAAGCGTCAGGAGAACTTACCTCAGAAAAGGCCAAGGGATCAAGGCCAGGCTTATGCTATCACTACTGCTAAGGTAGAAGCTCCGAAAGACGTGGTGGCAGGTAATTTAATGGTTTCCTCAAGTTTATAAAATGCATTATTTGATTCTGGATCATCGCATTGTTTCATATCTTCCCAGTTTGCTATGAAAATTAGATATTTCCAATTTGATTTAACAAGGGATTTGTCAGTTAAAACTCCTAAGGGAAGTATCATTGCAACAAGGTTTTGTGAATCAGTCCCCATTAGAGCACATAAATGTTCTTTATCTGCTGATCTCATCGTCATACCTATGATTGAGTTTGATATAATCCTCGGTATGGACTGGATTTCGGACTATGATGCAAAGATTTATTGTAAGAAGAAAGTGGTTACGATTCTTGATGATAATGATAAGGAACACCTAATCTTTAGAGCAGAATCATCACCACCTAATTCTTATTTAGATCCACCCTCAATAGCTAAACTAAATTCAATTATTGGGGAGGAAGAGAATGAAATAACTGTCGGTGAGGAAAGGAATGTTCAAATAGAGGATGTACCTATTGTGAAAGAATTTTTAGATGTATTTCCGGAAGATTTACCTGGACATCCTCCAGAACGAGAAGTTGAGTTTTCCATTGATTTAATTCCTGGATCAAGGCCTATATCGAAAACCCCTTATAGAATGGCCACTGTAGAGTTAGTCGAACTAAAGAAACAACTAGAGGAATTGAGTAATAAGAGATTTATTCACCCTAGTGTTTCTCCATGGGGAGCCCCTGTTCTTTTTGTTAAAAAGAAATATGGATCTATGAGGTTATGTATCGACTACAGGTAGATCAATGCTATAACAATAAAGAACAAGTATCCCCTACCACACATTGATGATTTATTTGACCAACTGCATGGAGCTCAATACTTTTCAAAGATTGACCTTTGATCTGGATACCATCAGTTGTGTGTGAAGAAGGAAGACATTCCGAAGACAGCATTTCGAACCAGGTACGGGCATTACGAGTTTACTGTAATGCCGTTTGGATTGACTAATGCACCCTCTGTATTCATGGATCTGATGAATAGAGTTTTCAAGGAGTATCTCGATGAATTTGTGGTGGTATTTATTGATGATATCTTGGTATACTCCAAAACCTACGAAGATCATGAAATTCACTTGCGCATTATCTTGAAGACTCTGAGGAGGCATGAATTATATGGGAAGTTTAGCAAGTGTGAATTCTGGATTCATGATATTTCTTTTCTTGGCCATATTGTCTCTAAAGATGGAATCTCTTTTGATCCTTCTAAGACCAAGGAAATCCAAGAATGTCCAGCACCTACGAGTATAACTGAGGTACGTAGTTTTATTGGTTTGGTAGGTTATTATCGACGTTTCATCCAGAATTTTGCCTGATTGGCTAACCCATTAACGAAGCTCACACGTAAAGGGGTTAAATTTGTTTGGACAAAAGAGTGTGAAGAATGTTTTAGAGAACTGAAGAGAAGATTAGTCAATTCTCCTATATTGACTTTACCATCGGGGAATGATGGGTTCGTTATTTATAGTGAAGCATCAAAGAAAGGACTTGGTTGTGTCCTTATGCAGAATGATAAAGTTATTGCCTATGCATCACGACAGTTGAAAATTCATGAACAAAAATATCCTACTCATGATCTCGAGTTAGAAGTTGTGATCTTTGCTTTGAAGATATGGAGGCACTACCTCTGTGGTGAAAAATGTGAGATTTATACTGATCACAAGAGTTTGAAGTATATTTTCTCACAAAAAGAACTCAACATGAGGCAAAGGAGATGGCTTGAATTACTCAAGGATTATGATTGCATGATACACTACCACCCGGGGAAAGCAAACAAGGTGGCAGATGCTTTGAGTAGAAAAGACCATGGAGTTTTGAACAATATGAGAATTGAAAGGGATCCAATTTTCATGGATATAGTGAAGATTGACATGGGAATAACCAGGGAAGGTGAAACATCAATGATTTTTCAAATGGTTTCCAAACCATGTTTACTAGAAAGGATTAAGAGTTCTCAGACCGATGATGAAGAATTTCAAAAGAAGATTAAAGCTATGAATGATGGGAGATTGAGAGACTTTTTGTATGAAGATAGAATTTTGAAATTCGGGAAGAGACTTTGTGTTCCCGATATACCTGATCTAAAAAGGGAATTTTTGGATGATGCTCATCGTTCAAATTTCTCTATACACCCTGGGAGCACGAAAATGTATAGATATTTGAAGGAACATTTTTGGTGGGACAACATGAAGAGGGAGATTGATGATTTTGTGTCAAGATGTATGGTTTTTCAACAAGTGAAAGCTGGAAGGAAATAGCCTGGAGGATTCATGCAACCTCTTCCCATACCGGAGTGGAAATGGGACAATATTACGATGGACTTTGTCATGGGGCTACCAAAGACTCCTATAAGGAATGATGCAATATAGGTTATTCTTGATCGTCTTACCAAGTCAGAACATTTTCTTGTTATAAGAGAAGATATACCCCTGGAACGTCTAGAAAGACTATATATTAATGAAGTTGTAAGACTTCATGGAGTACCCCTATCGATTGTTTCTGATCGTGATCCCCGTTTTACTTCAAGATTTTGGAAAAGTATTCAGAAATACCTGGATACTGAACTTCATTTGAGCACTGCTTACCACCCTCATATAGACGGACAATCAGAACAGACTATTCAGATCTTAGAGAACATGTTCAGATCTTGCTCACTTGACTTTCAGGGTATGTGGGATCAATATTTACCACTGGTAGAATTTTCCTATTACAATAGCTTCCATTCGAGTATTTAGATGGCACCATATGAAGCGTTATACGGGAAGAGATGTCGTACACCAACCTGTTGGGATGACGTTGGTGAAAGAAAACTTGTAGGCCCAGAACTGGTGGAGGAAACGGTGGAAAAGGTGAAGGTAATCCAAAATCACATCAAGGCAGCTCAAAGTAGGCAGAAGAGCTATGCCGATAATCGAAGGAAGGATTTGGAATTTCAAGTCGGTGATCATGTTTTCCTAAAGGTATCACCATGTAAGGGAGTCATACGTTTTGGTAAGAAAGGTAAATTGAGTCCCAGGTACATCGGAACTTTCGAAATTCTAGAACGAATTGGGGTTGTGGCTTACCGATTGGCAATGCCGCCAAGTCTCTCCAAAGTTCACGATGTGTTCCACGTATCTCTGTTGAGGAAATACATGCCTGACCCAACACATGTACTCACCTATGAATAATTATAACTGGAAACCGATCTGTCTTATTGTGAAGAGCCCGTTAGGATTCTTGATACAAGAGAACAAGTACTGAGAAACCGGACGACGCGTCTGGTAAAAGTTTTGTGGAGAAACCATAAGATGGAAGAGGCAACGTGGGAACCCGAGGAACTTATGATGAAGAACCACCCAAGTCTTTTCATGCGGTACTCTTCTAGAAATTTCGAGGATGAAATTATTTGAAGGAGGGGATAATGTAACACCCCAAGCTTCTACGGTACGCTTCTCTTTGAATAATGCGATAGCGTGTGTTGTACGCAACACCGAGTTCTAACAACCAATCAAACTAGCCATTATGAATAGTAATACCTACATTTTGAAATTATATATATTTTATATTTCAAAATGGACTTCATTTTTGGATTCGGAATATATAATTTAGCCTAAGATGAAATTTCGGTACTTTTCGGATAACTTTCATATTTTGATGAATAGTGAAAATTACTAAATTTTAATTAAAAATAACTTTTTTAATCAAAATAATTAATAGTGATAAATTATGAATTTGAGTGGTTTTAAAGTATATTTAGAATATATTTTTACCATTTAATATAATGTTGGTCATTGGACATAATTTTACAATTAAACCGAACATAAACAAGTGTCAATCTTTTGATAGTTATTATCTCTTAATAACACGCTTTTTGTTTTGACAGCGGGAATTAATTTTAAATTAATTTCTGCCACTTCTGTGTTTTGAATTTAGAAAAATGGATTCCATATTTGGAATCACCATGTCCAAATTGTGTAAATAGGTAACTTTTATTTTTATACATTTTGAATAATTACTGTGGTAAATATTTTATTTACCATGGTTAAGGGTAAATCTGGTAAATAAGGGTTAAAAAAATATTATAATAATACTAAATTACCCTAAAACGTGTCCTAGCCTTATTGGTTGACAAAAGTTCGACCATAGGCATCTTTGGGTCTATTTTGGGACCCCATGGTGAAACTTTTAGGTGATAGGGACACTTTATTTTAATTAAGTTAAAATGAATACAAAAATGACACAAGCATATATATTTTAGAAAAACAATTATTACATAGGGTTATGTATGTTGGAGTTT
The DNA here is from genome assembly GCA_963277665.1 of Viscum album. Taxonomy (NCBI): domain Eukaryota; kingdom Viridiplantae; phylum Streptophyta; class Magnoliopsida; order Santalales; family Viscaceae; genus Viscum; species Viscum album. The sequence goes on along the minus strand of OY728137.1, from coordinate 1,501,785,835 downwards.
AGATTATAAATATTCATTAGAAATATAAAATGATTTCCTACATAATTCTATTTTATTTATAATTTTTAAACGTTAAATAATTTAATTTATTTATGACACAATGATGATGTAGTAATTACTATAATAGTGAAAAATTAAAATAATTGATATTATAAATACCCAAATAAATTTAATTAGAAACTGTTAATGAATTAAACTAATTTTATAGGATAATATGATATATTAGGATTGATTTAATTGACTTTTTTCGAAGTAGTCAATCTTTTATGAGTTTCACAAAAATCAACTATTGAATAGTGTCAAAATTGACATAAAAGAGTTCTTAAAAAAAATATTCTATTATTAATTGATATTAAATTCATAAAAATCTATGGTTTGGCCAAAAGACTTATATCATGATAGTTTATTCATTAATGGACCACTTGGGGGTCGCTTGAATGTATATAGTATGTTTATTAACCATATTATATAAAAATACAAAGTGACATTGTAAAAGTGAAACTAATTAATTTAGAGTTAATATTTAAATATAAGGTTAATATAAGTACCCAAACCTGTATAAATTCTATTGGTTGAGTTGTTTTCGACCAATCCCCACCTTAAAATTTAAATAATAATCTTTGTAGCCATTTTAAACAGAATATGAATTTATTATAAACTAATATCTCTAGCTTTTCCAAAGGTGCCCCTCACCCCTCTTATAAAAGGGCACACCTCCTTCTCATTTCATCACACCTTCAAAGCCTTTTGGTTCGGCCAAACTCTGCCCAAATACTCTCCCAACTTCCCTCACTAAAACCTAGAGGCCTTAGTTTGATCATAAAGCCAACCTAAGGAGCCCTTTTGATCAAATCAAAAGGAAGAACCCGAAGAAGAGGTAATGATTTCACCACCCTTTTCCAAGTTCATTTCTTCTTCCACTTCTTCTTCCTTTGTTGTTACCATTATAAAATAATAACTCCAGTATCATATATATACTGTGATTTTATTATAAATATGGTAAAACCATATTCAGTATTCTATCCACCCTTTGAATAACATGTCACCATACGTGCGTACGTACGGCTTACCGTCTCCACGTCGTGGTGTAATTGTTATTCAATATATTATTATTTGGATGGGTATAATAATGATATGTAACTCATGTAAATAATAAATATAAAATGTTAATTATTCTGTATATATGATATACCATCCATTTATATATTATTTTAATAACAAAAGAATGATATTGTCGCTCGTGCGTACGTAGGGACTACCGTCTCCACGAACGCGATGAGATTCATTCTCCATCGTATCCATTAAAGTATAATTATCATTTGATGATTTAAAAATGATGTTTAAGGACTTTATATCATTCTAGATATGAATAATATACAACCTATCCTTTACAAAACATGTCTTACGTAACAAAACATATAAAAGAAAACAAGTAAGTTAACACCCGAAACAACGATAATACTAAGATATTATTATCAAATCAATATTAAAAGATCATATATGATATCATATTAATGTATATGATTATGGTATAATTTAATAACAATTATTTCACCATTATACTGAAGGTTAACCTACCCCAACCAAGGAAATTACAAGGTAAGGTTTATTTCACAATCTCTTCATTATCCGAGGTTGTTTATATGTAATAATCTACTGGGATCTCTTTATTATCCACATCCATATTTTCTTAAAAATGTATTTCAAAACATTTTTATTATTTACAAGAATATGGGTTAAAGTCATTTATACCCTTGTTTGACTTTTTATAAGAGGAATCTTTCCGTCGTTTTCAAAACAAGGTCCTTTTTAACCTTTTCGACAGAATTAAGGTAAGAATGTTTTTTTAACGTATACGGCGGGTGCGGTTATTTTCTGCCATTATAAAATATTCAATGCTTTCCTTACAAGCTTATAAGAATATTTTCAAAGAAAATGTTTTATTTTATATGTCTCTTTAATTATTTCAAAAATAGAAAGAGATATTTCTCTAAAAAGTGTTTTGATTTCATCTATGTCAACATCCTTTGATGGATTTTACGCTTATTTGAAGTTGATTTATTATGATACAAAACTTCTATATTGTATTGAAGGTTTTGTGATATGTTTGACTGTGGATGTGATATTTTTATACCATTCATAGTTTATGGTGAAATTATTGACATTTCGTATGCTAGTTTTAATACGAATGTTTATCTTATGTTTAAACCTTTTCATATGGGAATGCATTGGACTTAATATGTGACGGGTGGAGCCCGCTATAGCTCCTCGATGCTTCGGTAGGTCTCATGAGACAAACTAGTGTCTTGGAACAAGGCCTTGGAAAAATCTTATTTTTAGTCTTGGCACGAGGCCTTGGATATGTGGTTATGATAGTCTGGCATTATGCATTCCAACATTATGAAAGTGGTTATTGATATTGCATGTTATTATTCGATTAGTAGAATATTCATGTGAAAAATTAAATGGAATTATTTCATTTTACTTTTGCCATACTATGTTGAAGTTCAAGTTTAAAAGGATTTTGTTTTAGTAATGCATTTCCTTAAATGTTTATGGTTATTTTGAATGTTCCGCTATATTGATATCCTTACTGGGCATTTGAGCTCACCCCTTTTCTATGTTTTATTTTTCCCAGGATGTGAAGAAGTAAGTTATGAATGACCTGCAGGGATATTATTAGGGGATAATAGTGTGGACTGTGGAGACATTATGTTGTTGTAGTAGTTTTTCATTTTATGATGTATTGTAAAACTTATGAATATATCTAGTGTTTCCATGGCTACTAAACCAATCCGTCTTTCGAGATTTGATCATTCTTGTGATCATGCCAATGTTATGTAATAATGCACCGACTCTAGGTAACTAGGGTCGGGGCATTAAATTTCATGTCTAAATCATTCCTCATATATTGAATATATGATTTAATTCATGAAAAATGTGCCTTATCATGAAATATCCACATTGAGTAAGGAATAAAAATTTATCAATATTTTCCCAGATATAAAAATAACATTAAATGTAGAACATCAACTGTATATGTGATATACAGTTTAATAAATAAATATATACATGATGAATAATATTGATATTTAGCAGAATTTTAATGTCCACAAGAATGCCAACAATTCAAGAGAAAGTAAATGACTACAAAAATGAATCAAGGAAGTGAATCTCAATAATTTCCTCAGTCAAAATGATCATAAAACATACACATAAAAATATAAGTGTAGTATTAATAAACTATATACCCATTAGATTAATAATAATGGGTTGTTATCATTGATTAACAGAAATATCATAAAAATATATTTAAAAACATTCTTGAGGAAAATATCCTTTTCAGTTTTTAAGTCAATTTTTTAAACTAAAATTTATGAAATCATTTTAAAAAAAAATTCAGTGAAAATAAACTTTGATACAAATAAATGATGTTTTAAAACATTTGAGTGGTCATTATGGCTATAAATTTTGTTCATACCATACACGTTAAAAATGACTCCTTTCAAATTTTTGGAAAAATGAAAACATGATTTTTTTGAAAACAACATGAAGATTTCGTTATTTTATAAAAATTAAACATTAAAAAATGTATTTAATATATCATTTGGAAAAGGATAGAAATTATTTTAGAAAACGTTTTTACAAAATAGTGATGCAACCAAGTGATGGGAGATTATATTTTAACCCATTTAGTGAGAAACAAACCTCAGTGCATGTTTGGATCAGATTGTATAGACATAGATTGGTATTAGGGAATCCCAAAATTCTCATCAAGTTAGCCTCTTTCGGGGGTACACCATTGAAGATGGACCAAAACACTATTTATGGTGAGCTTGGATTATATAGTCACATTATTATGGATCTCAATATATAATCCATTTTTTTAGATGTGATTAATCTAGTCATGAATGACTAGAAGCTTGAAATCATGGTGGAGTACGAGTAACAACCAGTATTCTATGAGGGGTGGAATATTGTGGTGGAATTCAATAGATAAATACACAGTCATAAAAATTTAGGTTGGGAATCATAATATGGATAAATCTTGAAGATGTTAGGTGGTTGGGAAATCCAAAAATGGTAGAGTAAGTGCTATTGAAAATGGATAACATTTTGGTAAGGATTCCAAAAAATTGTATTAAAGGATAAAAATAACCCCTCTATCTTTGATGAAAGTATAAATAAGGTTTACATCATTAATGATGGGACTATAGTTATAGTGGGGAGACAATTTCAACTATGGAGGTCTCTACAAATACATAGGTTTATATGGTATAGGAGGTGAATACACAATCAACTATATGGATTGAGATAGTGGGATGAGAGGGAAATCATGTCACTTATATCCCTTCACTATAAGGTCATATGTTAGGTATTTATAGGATAGAGAATGATACAATCTTCTAATTGGAAAATAATAATTTGACATACCAAATTATTGTTGATAACATTGTATCTGAATCCCCAATTAATGATAAGGGGATCTATGATTCTTCCTCTGATGATGCTGATAAATTAAATAAGGACTCCTTGTCTATGCTTAAGATAGGTTAGAGGATAATTTTTTAGGAATAGGGGTAATGTTTTCTCTTCTTATCTCATCCTCATGTTCCCATAGTGCCTCATATAAGGCTAGTGGTTTGATGGATGGGATAACTAATGGAAATGAATAAAATATAAATACAACCTCGGATGAATAAAACATGGTTTTTGTTGGTACTGCCAATAAAATTAATACCAAAATTCTCACAAGGATGGATGACAGTGTTAATAAGTCCTTGAGTAAAAAGAAGTTTAGAGGAAGAATAAGGAAAGGAAAATTTAACTCTAAATAAAGTTCAAAATGAAGGATCTCTTTTGGAATTTTCAAGGATTAGAGAAGTCTGGAATATCAAACTCCCTGAATAGACATATTCAAGTGAATAATCCCAATTTTATTGGAATTAATAAACATAATGAATTATTTTTTCACTTTGGTTTTTATGGTACTAATAAAAAAATTCCAATTTTTTGGTTCAAAATAGTAGCTCATATCAGTTGGAATACCGATGGGTCTTTTCTCACTCTTCTATAGATAAAGTATACACCTATAGCTTGGAAGAGAGGATGGTTATTTTCATGATTCAACATAATGACACGTAGTTATGTATTTATTTTATTTATTATAGGAACATGTACCAAAATGGAAGGTTTTTATGGAAAATAATTATTAGGATTAAGGGAAGGGTATGGGATCCTCAGATTCTTCTTAGAGAATTTAACACTATTATCTTTTCCAGTGAGAAGATTAGAGTTTTCCACCATTCTCTTGATATCATTGAATTTAAGGCTTGTGTGGAGGGGAATGTTGTTATGGAGATTAATTTGGTATGTTCAAAATACACATTGTATAGAATATATCTAAGCCAAGTGGTGGCCAATAAGCTTGATTGTTCATTTTCAAATTAGATGGATCTATATTAATGGGATTTAGTTTCTAGCATTAAAGTTCCCAAACTCAATTATGATCATCAAATTATTCTTGTTATTGGTATGAGAAGGGATTTAAAATTTACATTCCCTTTTAGATTTAATATTGCATAGTCTTGGCTTCCTGATTGTGATAGGCTAATATAAGAGTTTTTAGGATCTATATTATATGGAAATAAGGGTATTTCTTTCTCTTTAATAATGAAATATTGAAAATACAGACTGAAGAGTTAGATTAAAGTAACATATATTGAGATTGACACTAAAATAGTCTCTCTTGAGGAGTCTATTTAGAAGTTGTAGTAGGATACCACAAAGTATGAATTTAATTTGGATAATTTCTAAGAGGTTTATATTTCCATCAAATTGACATCTTCGTACTCTTTGAAAAAAAATATTTGGGAGGAATCTTTCAAACTTAAATGGATTATAGAGGGGGATAGAAACACCAAATTTTTTAACTCACTTTATACGGTAAGGAATGTGAGTATACCTCTATCCTTCTTAAAATTGGAAGATAAAATTATTCATGATAAGGATAGTATTTCAGATCATATTTCTTCCTACTACACAAACCTCCTCAATGGAATGAAAATAGAAGGGGTGTTTTGAATAACCCTAAATTCTATAAATGGAAACTCCATTTTTAAAATTATTTCATATAGTATAAATCACATAAAATAACAAAGATAATATAATTTAAACTTTATAAATGAATAATGAGCTGAATATATGGTATTTCTAGAAGATAAGGAACGTATACCATTGTAATAGTAACTGAAATGTTTGGAATAGTAATATGATAATTAATAATAGTAAATCTAGAAAATATAATAGTAAAATAATTTATAAATGTTTAAATAAAATTTACTTATTTTATAAACGATAATATTATATAATTATATCATAGTATATGAAAATGTATCTTTAAAAAAATATTATTATTGTAATATAATTTTATGAGACATTGATTAATTTTCCAAAATGATATAAAATTAGTTATATTTTTAAAATTGTTATTATCCATATAAATGATGATTTTAATTAAAAATTTAATTTCTCATATTTAGAAATTTATTATTATAAAATTTATTTCATTTTTTAATTTTACATGTAAAAAAATGGTTAGGGTGAATTTTTGGGATTTTCTAAAATAGTTGATTTTTTTTGAGAATAGTGAAATACGGTAATTTATAGTATACAACATTGTAATTAAAATTCACTATTTATTGAGCCATATCTGATGTAATAAACATAATATCTCTCTCCCCTTAATTTTTTAATATATTTAGTGATAATTTTCAAACTATTCATATTTTTGATCCAAAAAATATTAAACTAATGAATATATCAATAGAAAAACACCCATTCCTCACTATAAATACCACCCTCACCGACTCTTCTCCTCAAAAATAAAAAGCCTTGAATCTTTTCCAATTTATTCACAATCTTCTTACCAAGACTCTTTATTATGTCCAAGAGCTTATTTTCTATACAAAAGGCTAAACTAGTATCTCTAAGGAGGTTCTAAAGGAGAAGAATTCAAGAGGTAAAACCCCCTTTATTTTTCTTTTAATTTCTTTTCAATTTCATTTATTTTCTTATTATCTCATCACCAACCTTATAAAAGTGGAATAATAACTATAGAATCTTATATATAATGAAATTTTATTATGTTAATTAAGTAATTCACCATAAAACCTCTTCTCCTCTCCCTTTTATTCTAAAAATGAAATCATCGTTTGTGATGTGTCGATTTACCGCCATCATGGATGATGCATTTTAATTTTCTTTTAATGCATTTAATGCAGATCAAAACCCCTTATAATGGTTGAGAAAAATATTAAAATTTAGTTTTTAAAAAAATTATGTTATAGTCCAAAATTATATACATAATGTTAAATTATAAAACAAAAGAAGTTCACAATGATCGAAGAACCACCAAATTAATCTAAACGAATGTCATTAATGTTTTATATAATGATTAAAAATAATAACATTTAAAAAAATGATATATAAGATCATTTAATATCATTTATGTTCATAAATAAGATATAATCTCAATTCTATATAATTATCCACATTTTACTTGAATTTTCATACATGTATAAAAGTGAACCGATCAAGAAAACCACAAAAAAGAACACTCGTAAATGACATAATTGAACTCTATAAATCATCATAATGACCATAAATTAACTTAATAAAATTTTAATAAATAAAATAAACATCTAATAGGTTCTGGATTTATTAATTAATGAATCTAATTTTATTATCTAGCATATCAAGGTGAATAAAGCATTCTGACATAAGGTAAGGGGATTCTCGAACCCAACTTTATTTCCTTGGGTTTTCCCTATTTCACACCAATTTCAGTATGTATATTCATTTAATGATCCATAAATTTAACATCATTATTCTAACCCTTCCTTTTCTGGGATATACTTTTTTTAAACATGAATTTATGACAAAAAAAATGTTTTCCATAAGATATATTCTTTCTAAAAACACACATTTTACTTCTCTTGAGATTTTTTCTTCTTCACTCAAGATTGATGATTATTATATCAATTATGTTATAAAAGTTTTCATTTGGGAACCCCGAATTTTATTCATGAATTTAATCTTTATTAAATAAACCCCATTCTTTTCCATGGGATATCTTATGTTTAATATTGATATATATTATATGTGGAATGCTTGATTATTTAAATGTTGTGATGTGACAGGTGCACCCAAAATTGTATTGTTCTCTAATTCATTAAGTAATGTGATGTATATGATGAGATTAGATACAATATGAATAAATATTATACTAGATTATTTCATAATGATGATGTTATGATTATGAACATATGTTATGCGTGAACATTATGCTCTCTTTGTTCCGAACTATGTGTTCTATTTGATCACTAAGACATGATTTCAATTTTTATGCATTACCATATTTCATGAATTTATCTAATACTTACTATCATGATTATTATGGTGATCTTACACTCATTTTATGAGGATTATTATTATGGTCACCCCATTTTTTATTGATTCATGTTTTTATATATCCACTTACAAGGATTTTAGCTCACCCCTTTATTTGATGTATATCCTCAAGTGATTACTTATACTAAGGAGAAAAAAGGAAACTAAGAAGATATAGAAGAAGTAATTAACAAAAGTTTATTTTTTATTATGTAAATGTAATATTGTTCCTAATTTTCCCATGATACTAAACCTTTGGATCCTAGTTTTGTAACACTATTATATTTTTTATCTTTAAAATGATATAATAGTTATGTTAGAAAATGTATGGTCATTTTAGTTCATATTAGATAATAGTTTATTTAATTTAAGAATTATGAGTAGAGAACATTAGTTAAAACCCTTAAATTATGAGGCTAAGAACCCAAGAATGTTTGTATCAGAAAAATGATAAACATAGGGATCCTAAAATATGTCCTTTTAGATTTAATTTTATTAAGTAATAAACTATTTATTCATGAATTGTTGAATTATGTTTTTCTCAAACCTTTTATTTTTTAGAAAATGTTGGGAATGAGGAGAAACTAGACCAATAATCTGTGTGAGGGATATTGTAGTGATCAGCCAAATGACATCCCAAATGCCTTGGGAGGTGGAGTTCAAAATTTCATGTTAATGCTTACACTGATGTCCAAAGCTATGAAAAATAACCTGAATAATATGGAACTACCTCCTTCACTTAATAGGGAGAAACTAGATATCAATAATTTTATTCGGAATCTACCGCCAACATTTAATCATTCTTCTGATCCATTAGTTGTAGAATAGTGGGTCAATTAGATAGAGAAGATATTTTCTATAATTCACTATTATGATACTGAGAAGGTGACTCTGGATATTTATCATTTAGATAAAGAGGACGACCAATAGTGGGAATTGATTAATAACACAAATCTAAAGGAAAAAATTGAAGAGATAGAGTGGGAAGAATTTAATAAAGTATTTTATAATAAGTATTTTCCTCAAACACTTCATTCAAATATAGAGAGATAATTTATAGAGATGAATCAAAATGAAGGTGAATTTTTCATGTCTTATGAAGAAAATTTCACAAGTCTTTCATATTACTCCTTGGGTTTTATTATCATCACTGATTGAAAAGTTTATTGATTCATTAGTTGTTTAAAACCACACCATATAAAGGCTATAGTGATTTGAGAATTTAGAAGCTATGATGAATTTGTTTGATGTAATCTCAGAGTTGAGATGGATTTTGGAGATTTGTCCCTTGGATATGTTGATAAGAAACAAAAAATGGAGTTTCAAGATAGAAGTTCTTATGACAAAGGTAGAAAGAAAACTCAACCTATCACATGTCAAAAATGTGGTAAGAAGAATCCTGTGTTCTATCTTGAAGGGTTGAAGAAATATTTCAAATGTGTGAGAGAAGTCCACCAAGCTCGTTAATTTCATATATACATGAAGAATAAGGACAATGTGGTGGAGGAAAGGAGAGCACCACCCTTGGTTCCATGCTTTAACTATAGGGATAAAGGGCACTATGCAAGCCAATGCACTAAACCTTGAGTCTTTGAGGGAAATAATCATCAGCACCCACAAATTCAAAAGGAAAAGGGAAATATTATTCCATCACTACTGTTGAGGTGGATTTGGATAATGATATGGTGATATATACTCTCGTTATTCATTCAAGAATAGTAAACACACTATATGATTCTAGTTCTATGAATTATTTCATATCTTGAATGTTTAGTATAAGTATTCAAACTCCACATCAAAATATAGAGGTTGAGTTATCTATGAGAAAAAAAAATGTGGAAATTATTTCATCCAACATATATAACTCCTCCCCAGTTAATGTTTTTGGACTGAACCTCCCATCAAATCTTCTCTTACATTCTTTGGTGGAGTTAGATGATATATTGGGCATGGATTGACTATATTTATATAAAGCCCACATCATCTTTTAGGAAAGGTAGATCATTCTTCCGATCAAGAGGCATCCTCCAATTTGTTATATTCATAAGGATGAGGATAAATGTCTTTAAGAATCATCATCCCAAGTATGGATATTATTTCTTTACGAAAAAGCGTATCTATCTCAAATGATGAAGATAAAGGAAAGAATCTTGATTGATGAAATTCTCATTTTGAGGGAATACCCTGTTGTGTTCCCTAAAGAATTATCTAGTCTTCCTCCTGATTGAGAGGTTGAGTTCTCAATTAAACTTATTGTTGGATATTTTACCATATCAAATACACCTTATAGAATGGCCATCGTTGAGTTGGAATAACTGAATAAGTAGTTAAAACAGAATCTAGAAAAGGGTATTATACGCCTGAGTGATTCACCATGGGGTTCAATAGCCCTCTTTGTCAAGAATAAGGATGGATCAATGTGCCTTTACATTGATTATCATGATCTCAATAAAATATGGATAAAGGAATAGTACCCCCTTCCATGGATAGATGACTTGTTCGATCAACTATGTGGTTCGAAGTATGAATCTAAGGTGGATCATTGGTCATGATATCACCAATTAAAGGTGAGGAAGGAAGATGTTCCCAAGACTACCTTTTTAAAGTGATATGAACACTATTTTTTCTTAGTGATGCCATTCATACTAACTAATAATCCTGAAATATTCATAGAATTTATGAATAGAGTCCTTATAGATTACCTCAACAAATTTGTGGTATTCCTTGTAGAAGATATTCTGATATAACCCGAGAAGAAGGGGGGACATGAGAATAATTTGAAGACAGTGCTAAAAACATTAAGAAGGGATAAAAATTATGAAAAGTATAGTAAATGTGAGTTCTCAAGGGAGGAAGTATCATTAATGGGGCATGTTATCACCCGTAAAGGTATATATGTCGACCCTTCCAAGAAAAGGGCAATTGAAGAGTGGCCCAGAACAACATCTATAAGCAAGATCCATAGTGTCCTTGGTCTAGCTAGGTATTACAAGAGATTTGTGAAGAAATTATATTGAATTTAGAACCCACTAACTAGAATGAATTGGAAGGGAGAAATTTTTTAATAGACTAGTGAATGTGAATACTGCTTCAAAGAGTTAATAAAGTGGTTTATCACAACATTATCACTCAAAATTCTGAAAAATAGGGAACTCTTTTTGGTAGAAATGATGATTCAAAGAAGGTATTAGAATGTGAATGTATGAAAAATGATAATGTGATAGGCTAAACCTCAAGGAAGTTGAAAATTCATGAGAAAAATTATCCCATGTGTGATCTTGAGTTGGCAGTTATGATCTTCGTATTGAAAATCTGGAGGCATTATCTCTATAAGGATAAATTTAAAATATATATTGATTATAAAAGGATAAAATAAATATTCACATAGAAGGATCTTAATATGATTCAGTGAATATTTTTAGATATTTTCAAGGACTATGAATTCTCAATCAACTACCACCCTGTTAAAGTTAATTAAGTGGTGGATTCTCTAAGTAGGAAGGATCGTGAAATATTATCATTGTTTAGAATTGACAGGGATCTAATAGTTTTAGATTTTCAAACAATGTACATGGGAATCATCAAGGAAGGATCATCATCAATCCATTCTCAAATTATTTAAAAACCATCCCTTATTGAGAAGATAAAGGATGCTCAAAGAAATAATGTGGAAATTCAAAAGAAGGTGGAAGAAATCGTAAAGGGGAAATTATTAGAGTTCAAAATTTATGAGGAAAGAGTCATAAGATTTGGGTCACAACTACGTGTACCATCCAATTCAGAGAGAAATAAATAACTTTTCAATGATGCACATAGCTCAACCTTCTCTATTCACCCAGGGAGAAGAAAGATATATCGAGATCATTAAGAGAATTATTGATGAGAAAATATGAAGAATGAGATCATGGAATATACATCAATGTGCCTGGTATGTCAGTATGTGAAGACCAAAAAGAAAAATTTCTAAGGGGATGCTTCAACCATTACCCATACTAACACAGAAATGGGAAACATCACCTTGGACTTTGTCACTAGACTTATGAATACATCCAGGGGAATCATTTATATATGGGTTATTGTGGGTATTATTATAAATATAAATCACTTTATCATTATTTAAGTGGACTTATCATCAGAACAACTTTCAAGGATATGCATTAAGGAAGTGGTATGGTGGCATGGGAACTACTACTGATTGTATCCAATCGGGATCTGATATTCACCTAAATGTTTTTGAAAATCCTCCAAATTTCTCTACAAACTAAGTTGAACATTTCTACGACTTATCATCCTCAAACTGATGGAATATATGAAATTACTATTCAGACACTATAGAACATATTGATAACGTGTTCTATGGACTTTAAAGGAGGATGTGATCAATATATGCATCTAGATGAGTTCACTTTCAATAAAAGTTTACACTCGAGCATCGTAATGGCTCCATATTAATCCCATTATGAAAAAAGATGCATAACATCGATATTCAAGGATGAAGTCGGTGAAGGTAAAATGTTAGGACCTAAAATGGTCACAGAAATGGTGGAAAAGGTGAAAACCATTCAGAAGCATATTAATGAAGCACAAAGTAAATATAAGATCTTTGTAGATAATCCTCAAAGATACTTAGATTTTATTCTTGGAGACATTTTATTCCTTCGTATATTTCTATGTAAGAGGATCTTGAGATTTGGGAGGAAGGGAAAGTCGAGTCCCAGGTACATCACCCCCTTCAAGATTCTTTATTGTGTCAGAGTTGTGCCCTATCTACTAGAACTTCCACCAACCATGTCTCAAGTACATGATGTATTCAGTGTATCCTTCTTGAGAAAGTATATACTAGATCCCTCACATTTACTAAATCAATATTTATTAAAGTTGTAAAAGATCTCTCTTACGTGGAGTAAGTTCTTAGACCATAGAGATGAAGTTGTACATAATATGACTACTCACTTAGTCAAATTACTATAGGGTAACTATAAGTATGAATAATAAACATGGGAACTAGAGGAAGTCATAAAGGAAAAGTACCCTCACTTTTTTCACCATAAATTGTAAAATGAAATTTCGAGGGTGAAATTTCATAAGGGGGGAAGAATGTAATACCCCATAATTATATCATTAGAATCCCCCTTATTATAATTATTCCATATATTATAAATCACATAACATTACATAGAGAAAAAATTTCAATCTTCATAAATGAATAATGAATTTAATATGTGGTATTTCGAGAAGTTAAAGAGCTTATACTAATAAAATTTTAACTTGACCTTTGAAATAGTAATGTGACCATATGGAATATTTAATCCATCCAATAGAATTGTAACCACGTCTATCAAAGTATAAATAAAATTTATGTATCTTATCAATGATAATATGATATAATTATATCATAGTATAAGTAAATAAATGTTTTAAAAATTATTAATTAATTGTTGGTATTTTCATAAAAGATAAATGTTTATTTTCAATTTTATAACTAATATAATGATTTAAAATAATTATTATTATAATTAAATCTATACATAAATTTATTTTTTTTTTTGATTAAAATATTTTTTTATAAGACCTTAATTAAATTTTCCAAGAGTTTTAAAATCAGTTATAATTTTAAGATCGATATTTTCCATGTAAATTAAGATGTTAATTAAAAATTAAATTTCTCATATTTAAAAAATTATTTTCATAAAATTGAATTCATTTTTGAATTGTAAACATAAAAAAATTGTGAGGGTTAATTTTTTGATTTTTCTATAATAGTTGTTTTTTTGGTGAATAGTGATATATGATAATTTACGGTATATAACATTATATTTAAAATTCACTATTTATTAAGTCATCAATGATATAAGAAAAATAATATCTAAATCTCTTCCGTTATTTAATATATTATTTATAAAGTTCAAAATATTCATAGTATTGATCTAAAATAATAATCTAATTAATATAATATTTAAAAACACCTCTCCTATGCTATAAATAAATCCCCTCACCACATCTTCTACTCACAACTACAAAGACTTGATGATTTTTCAATTTCTACCCAATCCACTTCCCAGGAATCATCCTCATTCCTTGGGGAATTTGGTCTCAACAAAAGACCAAATCCAATTTCTCTAATGAGGTTCTCACGGAGGAGAATTCAAGAGCTAAAACCATCTTTTTTTCATTTTTTCCTTTTCAATTTCATTTATTTTCTTATTCTATCCACAAATCCCATTTTACAAGTGGAATGAGAACTATAGTATATTATATATAGTGTAACAGTTATTATATTAACGGAATAATTCATCATAAAAACTCTTCTCCCCTCCCTTGTATTCAAAAAATGAAATCATTGTTCGTGATTTGTCAATTTACTACCATCATAGACGATGCATTTCCATTTTATTTTACTAACTTCAAAGAGGTCCAAAAAACTATTATAATGGTTTATATAAATTTTAAAAAGTATTTTGTAACCTTTTTTATTTTATGGAACTAACTTATATACATAATGTAAAATTATAGATCAAAACATGTTCACGATGATTTAAAAACCACAAAATTAATCTAAATGATTATCATTAACATTTTATCTAATGATTCTTCCTCGTAAAATATAAAAAATTATATATAAGATCATTTAATTTTCATGAAGTTCAAAAATAACATATATTTTCAATTCTAGAAAATTATCCCTTTTTTAATAGAACTTCCACACATGTATACAAGTGAACTGATCATGAAATCCAAGAAAACAAACACTCCTAAATAATGGAATTGTACTTTATAACTTTTAATAATGGGCATAAATGAACATAATGAAATTATTATAAATCAAATACATGTGTAATAGGTTATTTTTTTATTAATTAATTAATCTAATTTTATTATCATGGATATTAAAGTTAATAAATCATTTATAAATAAGGTAAGGGAATTCTCAAACCCAAATCCATTTCCATAGGTTTTCCCACTTTCTCATCAATTTTAGTAGGTATATTCATTTAATGATCCATAAATTCCATTTACTTATTCTCTCCATTCCTTTTATGGTATATAATTTTTTTATAATTGAATTTATGACAAACATAATGTTTCACAAAAGATATATTCTTTCTTAAAATACACTTTTTAATTCTCTTAAGAATTTTTCTTCATCACTCAAAATTGATGATTCTTATACCAAGTATGTTATTTCCTATTTATTTTGGAAAAATAATATTTTAATCATTACTATATTCTTTGTGAAATAAAACTCATTCATTTCTATGGGTTATCTCATATCCAAGATTGATATGTTTTCTATGTGGCATGTGTGATTATATAAATGTTATGATGTGATGGGTGCACCTAGAATTATATAGTGAATGTAAATGCAATGATGTGATGGGTTCACCAAGAATAATATAACTCTCCAATGCATTGGGTGATGTGATGTATCTCATGAGATAAGGTGAAATATTCATGAACATTATTCTACCTCTGTTCCCAATGATGATATTATGATTATGAATATATGTTATATATGAACATGATGCAAGATTTGATCACAACTATGTGTGGTATTTCACCACTAATACATGATGTTTCATTTTTATGCATTTCTATATTACGTGACTTTATCTAATGATTCCTCTCGGGATTATGATGATGATTATATACCTATGTTATGATGTTGAGGATTATGCTCACCCCATGTTATATTGATTAATGTTCTTATCTATCATATTACTGGGATTTTAGCTCATTACATTCATTAATGTATATCCTTAGTTGGTTAATTATACTGAGGATAAAAAAATTCCACTATGAATATATAAAAAAACAAATTAAATAATGTTTACATTTAATTATGTAAATGTTTTGTTTGGTCTAAATTTTACCAAGACACCAAACCTTTGGATCCTATTTTTGTAACACTAATATATTTTTAATCTTTATAATTATGTAATATTAATATAAGAAAAATTAGGGTCAATATATAGTTGATGTATGGTATTATTCCCAAAATGGTATGTTCTGAGGATAATAAAATGCTCCCCAGTTTTCCTCTTGAATATTTTATAAGGGATACTATTTTTATCCTTAACAAAAGTAGTGCACCTAGACATGATGGATTCTATAATTTCTTTTTTCATATTTATTGTGATATTATGTATTTGGAGGTGTGAAATATGGTTTTCTAATTCCTTATCAGTGAAATAACTTATCAAGGTACCAATTCATAGTTTTTCTCTTTGATTACAAAAGTGTAAAATTCTTGTGAGATTCATCTCTTTTTTTTTATTTCTCTAGTGAACTCTATTTACAATGTTATTCGTAAAAATATGTAAATTAGGTGTACTATCATTTCCAATAAAGTTATCTCTTACAATCAATTTTTTTTGTTAATGTAAGATGCATTCAAAATTTCTTTATCACAACCTTGGAGTGCTTTAATTTTATTAGGAATACAATAAGGTAAGGGGGTAGTACTCTTTAACATGATATAATTTTTTTTTTACCATGATGGATTGAAATTTCATTTATAATGTTTTACAATGTTTTTGATTTTCTAGCAACTGTATTAGTAGGGTGAGGTCTCTCTTCAGCTCTACATACATCTCAGTAATCATCAATGGTTCATCGAAGGGGTATTTCAAGTTCTCTAGAGGGGTTCAATAAGGGGATCCACTATCGGCTATTATATCTTCTCTTTCTGAATATTTGCTTGGAATAATTATCTCTAATATTATTGACCATGGAAGACTCAAATTGATACAAGATTCTAGGCCCTTTAATTCCTATACTCACTGGAATTATGCTAATGATATAAATATTTTTTCAATGTAAAAAAAAGGAATATATAGTCCCTTAACCAAATTATTTTTAAATTTAAAAGTATCTCAGTAAAAAAAATAAGTTGGGGTAAGTCATTCATTTACTTTGGGTATATATTCCCAGTTTCTAGGAAACGGTATATCTTATTAATAATGGGATGTATTTAAGGACCAATTTTATTTAATTATCTTGGTTTAACTTTATTATGGTTAATACCTAAGGAATTGTATTTCACTATTATTTTTTATCATATAAATAATTATCTCTCAACTTGGAAAGGTAATAATCATTCAATGGATGAAATATTATCTTTGGTTTAATTCACAATTTTTTCAAAAACAAAATATTCCATTATGATATATAAATGTCCATTGGTTTTGGTATAGCATCTAAATGTTTTCATCAAGAACTTAATTTTGGAGTGTTAGAATTATAAAATATAAAGTGTTTACATTAAAATGTAAAAAATGTTTTCAAACACTTTCCATTGGGGTCTTAGGCATCAAGAACAAATAGTGTTTTAAATAATCTCTTTTGGATTAATTCACTTGGAGTCTAATCAATAGAAAAGCAACTTCTTTGAGATTTCATAGAGAAATATTAATGGGTAGTTTGAGGAAAAGAACTTGATAGTTACATGGACTCTTCCATATGGATATCTATTAAATCTTCTTACCATAGTATATTGAACTAATTAAGATGTATTGTCAACAAGAACTACTCTATCAAATTTTCAATTGATCATTGGACTAGAAATACCCTTTGTGATAAAATATAAAAACAAAATTATTATTGTGATTCTCAAATACCTATTATATAATTTATTAACACCTATTAACTAAAAATTTAGTATGATATTAAATATATAATCATTGGTTACTCATTTACACAATGTTTTGATTTTATGGTTTGGGAACCTGCCAGAAATGGCATGTTGACCATTCGATTATTCTACCAACATAGTTCCAGTGGTTTAAATAGTTACTTGAAATAGATAAGATTATTCAATAAGTTATGAATAAGGAAACATATCTTTAAACTTATACATATGTTGGAACATAATATATTACCTGTAGATAAATGCATACAATGTTTTTGTATTTCTATCTCTTCTAGGTTTCCTTTATGCAATCAACATAGAGAAGATGTGTGGCACCTATTTATCAGTAGTGATACAAACTCAATTTTGTGGAAAGATATATTTGGACCCTTCTAATTACAAATACTATTCAAGGATACCCTATAGGTATTATTTTAGATGTGTAATGGAGTTAACTTTTCCCTATATATTCAGAACCTACTTTGGGGGGAAGTGGCAAAACTCCAGCATCTGGTTTGGCTCGAACACAATGTGGTCTATCACAAAGGCCATTAGTTATATGTTTGTTATACTATCATAATAATAATGGTGTCTTTAAATTTTTTTTTTCTTTTATTCATGTATTTTTTTACAAGAATTTATGTGAATTCGTGGATCTCAGAAATCTAGGCATTTCTGGGAACTACAAGCCATCGACAAGGACTCATGAAGTTTTATAGAATCCTTATATGTTTAAATGGGATAAATTTCATTAATAGGGTTATTTTAAAGGTATTATTGGCCACTTGGGGTGGAATAGTTTTTCATGCCTAAAATGAAAGAATTAATGGATATTTTTATGGGTCTTGTTGAATATCATCATCTATTGAAGTATAAAATTAATGAGTTATAAATGTTTTCATCTATTAAAGATAAAACTTTTGGAAAAGATATTATTTGTAATGTGACTTTAATACTATCATTAAATACATCAATAGTGGAACATTAAATCTTTATTGGATACTCATTGATACATAGATGGATTTCTTGGGTTTCTCTATGATTTGTTATTTCATTGTTTCACATGTTTATTGGGAGCTGAACCTTGTGGTGTATGGTCTTACCAATAAAGGATTTGAAAGTGATATCACGTGTTAGTAAAAGCTATTATTAGAGTTTATTTCACATCATAAAAGATATTTTAATAAAATACCATAATTCAGACTTCTGTATCTTCCCTTTTTATCAATAAATTCCTTAGTCTTTTTAGGTCATGGAAACTTTTAACAAAAAAATAAAGAATGTAAGTCCTACATACGCATGAGTAAAATTTCCATTTTATAATAATCATAATTAAAAAAGGTAATAATTATAAATAATATCTTTTTATTTATTTAACTATACGTTTATATATCATACATACGGTGTGGTGATGAAAATCTAGTCACATCATTTAGTAATGGCGGTAGTCCACACATACCTGAACAATGATATCATATTTTAGTGGGTGTAATGGAAAGGAAGAAAATGATATATATTATCCTTTAATAATGATAAATATGAAATTAATATTGTAATTATGTCATTTATTTTACATATATTCATCAACTTTATCCTTATTATGTTTCATGTACAGTGTTTGTGAAAGACGAATCACATCTTTCCTCGAGGCGGTAGTTTATCGTACACACGAGCAATGTTATCATATCCATCATGGGATGGAAATTAAAATGTTATATATAATATAATTATGAAATATATATAAATATTTTATTAGTATTATTTATATACTTTATATTGATCGTCATACCCAACTTAGAGAGGTGGTAATGGAAAAAAATGACATCAGTTTGCGAGGAGGTAGTGCACTGTACAAATGAATGATGATTTCATAACCCATTTGATAGAAATTGAGATGGTTTTAGGTCATGAAATTGTTTTAAAAAAATATTATTATATGGAGGATAGTGAGGTTATTATGTCTTCATGGTTTAATAATAATTGGGGGAGGTGTAGGAAGAATTAAAATAAAAACTCTATTTGAAAAACGTTACCTCTTCTTCAGGTAAACTCCTTAGGTTTGCACCAAAAGAGTTTTTAGGATGGATTTATTCTCAAAATATGGACTCTTGGATAAGGGTATTGAATTTGGTAAGGTATTATGGAAAGTATTCAGTAAACCACAAAAATTTTAAGGTGTGATGGAGAGAGGGGAGGGGTGACCTTTTATAAGCATGGTGAGTGGGATACTTGTAATTATTCTAATAAAAATCATTAACCATATAATTTATATTAAAAAAGGGTCAAAATATGATTAATATAAATAATTATACATTATAGGTTATAAATATTTTCATCCAATATATTTTATATAATATTTAGGTCATTTTAACCCTTATATTTTTACTTTAACCCATGGTAATTCCTTTTTAACCTTAACCATGAAAAATAATTTTTTATTTTTTCAAAATTAATTTTGTTAAAACATTTATTTAACCTTAATAGATAATATAAATTATTATTATTAAAAAATTATTCTTTTTTTCAAAATTAAAATAACATAAGAGGAAATGTTTAATTTAAAATTAATCTCGCAGACGTGATGAGAAATCAGGTTCTTAAAGAGAAAATATTCAAATGTTTACAATATTTTTATAAAAAATTAAATATCAAAATGATTGGAATGAACTAAATTAGATTAAAATATATATAATTGAATTAATTTTACTTTAATAAAAATTGAAAATATACTTAAAGTTTATAATTAATTAAATAGAAATTGATGTTTTCAATTTAAATTCAATCTTTTTCCATATTCATTGAAAAATAAAACATTCAAAAAAAATCCCTAAAATTCACCGTAAGATAGTTCTGATATGATAATTTCAAAACATAATTTTATTTTTAGTTTAAAATTCCTAAAATTTTTAAAAATTAATTTTAAATTCTGTATACAATGTGAGACTAAACCATCTTTCAGAAAAAAAACAATTTTTCATAAAAACATTCTTTTTTATATTAAATGATTCATATTTTATTTACAATGAATAAATAAATATAATTTTTATAATTGAATTATTTGTATTAATACACACTAATTTAATTACTTTGTAATAATGGTATACTATATTACATCTCTTTTAGTCTTGGGGTTGCGTGCCACATATTCTATCAAATACAATATTATTCCTTTAGAACAAAGGGTGGTTGAATTCTCCGCAACTTAAATAAATTGAATCCTCACAAATAAAACATGATATCAATAATCAAGTGTTTTAAATTTTTAAATACCTTTTTTGAAAAATCCAGTTCAGAAAAAGTGTTAATGAAATATCCACTTAGTAAGAGAAAAAGGGAAGTAAAAAGGTTATATAGAATAACACAGAAATAGGTTTCTAAGTAGAAGAAAATTTATAGCAAGTATATATATGAACTTAAAATAAAAGTATAAATAATTATAGAGATTGACTGAGGCCAGTGATCACAAGAAATGGAATGATCAGTGGAAATTTAATGGCCTAAAAATTATCAATATGTGATGATTTAAAATACCATCGTATTGATTGGATACGACTGTAATAGGATATAATTTTTGTTTCAAGATCCTTTTCCTAAAGTTCAAGAATTATTTTACTATATAATAATATTAAAAAAAAATATACCTAACACATTTCTATTTCATAAGCATAATTTCATCTAATAGTTTTTATTTATTAAATTTCCAATTCAACTCTTACTTTGAGAAATTAATATCAAAAAATTAATTTCTTATGATTGAAGCACTAAAATTCATTTTAATATATCGTAAGATTCATAAAAGAGTGATAAATATTTCCATCAGTCTCAAACTTTTTTCTAATACCAATATAGTTAACACAAGTTGTAAAATTTAAAAAATGAATCTATGAACCTAAAAACTAACAACATTGGTTCATTATTAATATTTATTTTTCAAACCATTTAACTAAAAAATGACATATTAAGAAGAACATTACATAGGATAGTGGTAGATGCTAAACCCTTATTATCCTTTAGTCATGGGTTTAAGTCCCACGACCTTATGAGACATGTTGGGTTGTCACCCACCATGTGGGTTGTCCTCTTTCCAAAACTCTATTAATATAGTTCCTATAACATTCCAGAATAATATAATGAAAATCCTTGAAATAAAATTAGTCAATAAATAACATTTTTACTAAGGTTTTAAATAAAATTTATATATATTTTTAAATTTATAATACTTATATTTGACTATTATTATGATTTAATTAATGATCATATTAACCCTGAATTTTACAAAAACCTTCAAAATTTTGTCTCTAAAATGTAAAGTAATTATTTCTCAAATAACTTTTCCACTAAAAAATATACTTTCCATAAATTTATCTAAAAATATACTTAATCTTGGTATAATACCATATAATAAAACCTAAAAAGGGGTGATTAAGACTTTGAACATCTGATCAATCTTAAACTCAATAACCCATGATAGAATCTCTAACTCTTAAGTTAATGAAGTCATATATTATTATGAAATTAAATAGAATACTTAAGGGTTTCATGATTATTATACCAAAACACAATTAGTAAAAATACATTTATAATATAATTATGGATTCCAAATAAATATTTCAACCATTTTATTTCAGCATGGGTCCTTCCTTTTTCTAGGATATAAACTTTAAATGAGGTAATTGAATCAAATAATTTTTTGGTTCTTCAAATTTTAGACCAAGAGCTATAAATGGATCCCTAGGATGAGATTGATTTTCTTCCATTACACTATTCATTTTTCCATAGAATTTATTTTTTTTATACCCTTCCTTTCCACATATAAATTATTTCCCCATTCCATTGAGTAACTTTCATGGGTTTCTCCTTCCATATTTATTTACATGAATGAAATCAAGACTTATCTCCTCCATGTTCTCCATCACATGAGCTCTTAGTGAAATCCATACATATTTGATTTGGTGAGTTTGAGAGTTAGATGAGGTATAAGTTGTTAATATTATTTCAAGATAACTTATTAGGCTTAATAATGTTATCTTTCATGCATAGAATTATTCTATTTGGTCTCTCATAGTCACCACATTGTCCTTCATGTTCAATGTTGACATTATTCCTTCAGGTTGTATCCATTAACTAAAACTAAAAATTATAGTGTCTGTAACAATAACAATAGTGGGGAAAATATTAAATCATTTACAGGATATCTAAATCATGCAATATTATTTTTAATATAATACACCATAGGTTTAACCCAGGACATTCATTTCCATCATCTATTCAAATCCATTATACTGATGTTTAAAGAAAATATGATTTATCCTAAGCATATCTCCCAGTAGTGTCAAACTAGATGTGCTATAAGGACCATATTCATGCACTAGGTAATGATCAGGTCATGACTAATTCTTTATTTTCAGAGTTATTACCCATAAGAATATATGTTCTACAACCACAACCACTTGTGGTATCCATACAGGGATGTATTTCGAGGAAAAACTACATAATATTTACATTACAAAAAATTTAGGATGTTATTTAATACTTATCCTCAAAGTATATCAAAGGGTTATTATCCCTAATGTTTGTTTTACTAAATCTAGTTCACAAGATTTTAAACTATACTTCCTATAATACCAACTGTAGTGACCACAACTCCAATATCCTTAAGCTAGTGCATGATTTATTACATTGACATAAGATATAAGGAATCACATCCTAATGAAATTCATAGTGTATTAGTATTGGTAAAGTAGAATATATTTTATTCTTTCATTAAATTTTAAATAAAAAATTACAAAATACTTATTTTGAGAATATCATCATTCCCTGAAGAATATACTTGCTTATCAACATAGTACACTTCATGGATTCCTAAGAAAATAAACAAAATAATGGTGATCTCAAATTCTTAGTAAGGGTTAAGTACTATCGAAGTTATCATAAAACAGTGAGCATAATCAACATGTAAATGTAAACAACTAAACACACATTCCATTTAAATAAATAGTTATAACATAATCAACATGGAAAGTTAAATAATTGGAAACACATTCCATTTAATAAATAACTAAGAATGAAATGATTACAAATATAACACCATTGCGGAAATATCATGGATAATAATATATGGATTATGAGTGAAGTAAATGACTAATTACTAGACATCATGTCTCAAGAACATGATACATTTTCCATCAAGACATTTCATAAGACAATTTAAAACTTATAGGTACAAACTCATTTGGTTCGGCTATTTGGTTTCATGTAAGAAAAAATATTCACCTCATGAGAATAAAAATTCATATAGGGACTATTCATAATTGAGCCCCATCTATGTTTGCATGTCCAGAGCATTCCTTATATATCTAATAACTGATATAATTCATTATTAATGTTCCTTATATAAAATATCCTCATTGAGTAAGGAATACAGATTTATCAACATTTCCATAGATAAATAAATAATTTTCAATACAGAACCCCATATGTATAAATTTTATATGATTTAATCAATAAACATATCCATGATAAATAATAAGGAAATTTAAGCGAAATTTAATATCCAAAGGAAAGTAAACAACTAATAAGAATGTTAATGAATTCAAAAATGGATCAAGGAACTGAATTTCAAAACTTTACTTGATCAAAATGATCACAAACCATCCAGAAGAGAAATAAGAATAGTATCAATACAAAATATACCCATTGTAGAAATAATAAAGGGTTGGTGTCATTTATGAATAAAAATACTATAAATAGATCTTTAAAAAAAATACTGAGAAAAATATTCTTTTTATTTTGGAATTCACTTTTTAAAACTAAATTTTCACAAAAAAAACTGAAAATAATTTTCTTTTAAAATATACTATGAAAATTATAATGTAATTCTTTAAATATTTTAATTTTCATGATAGCTGTAAATTTGGTTCATGTTGTACACTTCCAAACAAATAATCCTTTCACTTTTTCGATAAAAGACAGATGATGATTGTTTTGAAAATGAGATGAAGATTAATTTCAATTTTTTTATAAAATAGAAATGGTAAAACATTAATTAACAAATAATTTGGGAAATATTAAAAACATTTTTGAAAATTGTTTTATAAAATAGGGTTTCTTAGAATAAATATATCAAAATAGAAAGAGAAATTAAGTTGGATTTTCTTAAAAAAATCTAAAACATTTGAAGTACCAAATAGTTTAAAAATGGTACTATTACCTGAAAATATCTTGAATAAAAAATGGTGAATAAAATAAAATGTTTTTATTAAAAAATGGTTAGAAAATTTCCTTCAAATGAAATTCAAGAATAAACAATCATGATTAGAATGAAATTGTGAAATAAACCTTTATAGTGGTTATAATGTGGAAGTAAGTTTTAATAAATGAATCAATTTTGTGTATCAAATTTAAATAAAGGTAAAAAATTGAAAATAAAATATAAGATAATAAAATGTAACTTCAAACATAATATTAGAATATGTAAATTATGAATAGGTAATATAACTAAATAAAAAGAAATTTATTTATGAAATCCCTTACCTCATGATCCATGTTGGTTGAACGTAATTTAAAATTCTGTATAAAGGTTTTAAAAATGTAATTAACCCATTCCAGAACCTTTTTAATATTTATAATATCAAATATGATCATCTTATAACATATTATCACTTGTTCATTAATAATCTTTCATTATTTTAATTGATTGAGGTTTTAATTACCTTATTTTATCATCTGTGCTTTGTTATGAATGTTCTAGTTCTTATGCATATTATATAGTTCTATCATCTCAAGAACAATAACCATTAAAAAATTATAATATTTTTAAAAACATTTTTACTGCTAAAACCTATAACAAAAAATGGTTATGAAAAATGATGTATGTTACGATCATAGAGATGGTAGGTCATACATACGCATGAGTAACGTTTCCATTTTCCAATAATAATCATGGAAAAGAGGTAAGTAATTATAATAATATCATATATATCATATTATTTATTTAAATATACTTATATATATCATCCATGTGTTGTGGTTATGCAAATATGGTAACATCACTTTGTGAAGGCGGTATTCCACACATACATGAACAAAGTTATCATCTTTCAGTGAGTGAAAAGGAAAAAAAGAGATTGATATATATTATATTTTAATAATTATAAATATTTCATGAATATCATAATTATTTCATGTATATGACATATATTAATCAAATTTATCTTTATTACCTTCTATGTAAAGAATTAGTGAAATATTAATCACATCACTTTGTGAGGCGGTTGTCTGCCGTACACACAAGCTATGTTATCTTATCCCCTATTAAATGAAAATTAAAAATTTATAATTGATATAATTACCAAATAAATATAATTATGTTATAAATATCATATATATACTTTATATCCATCACCATACCCAACCATGAGATGTGGTAATAGAAAAATGAATGACATCGGTTCATGAGGCCGTAATCCTCCATACACATAAATGATGATTTAGAAACCCATTTTATGGAAGTAGGGATGGTTTTCATTGTTTATTACCCCTGCCTTAAATAATTTAATCAATAATAATTTAGTTATATGAAGTATTAAATAAAATAAAAACTCTAGTTGAAGAACGTTACCTCTACTTCAGGTAAACTCATTAGGTTTTCACCAAAAGGATTTTTATGTTAGATGTTTTCACAAAATAAGGATTCTAGGATGATGGTTTGTAATTTTGGGAAGAGATTTTTTTAGGGATTCACTAAACCAAAATGGGTTTTAAGGTGTGAATAATATATGGGTGGAGGTGTCCTTTTTTAAGTGTGGTGAGTGACACACTTGTAATTTTTGAAGAGAAAAACATGTATCAACATTTTCCACATGAAAATTGGTAAAAATAGATTATTATATAGAATAAAAAAGTATTAAGTTGAAATATATTCATAAAATAAATTTTTGAAAAGATTTTAAGGAATTTTAACACTTATATTTTCAGTTTAACATTATGGTAAATCCATTTTTTTACCTTAACCGCGATAAATGATTTTTAATCATTTTGGTTATTCATTTAGATAAAAAATTAATATGAAATTATTCGATAACATAAATTATTATAGTTTTAATTAATGAATCCATTTTTTTCAAAAATATGATTGTATAAATTGGAAAAATATAATTTAAAATTAATCCCATAGATGCGGTGAGAATGTAGGTTTTCAAAGAGAAAATAATAAAATGTTTACAATGATCTTTATATAAAATTTTAATATGAAAATTTTTGATATGATATAATTTGAATTTATATATATCTAATTAAAATAATTTTACTTTATAACCAATTAAAAATATAATTAATCTTTATAAATAATTTAAATTTAATTCCATTTTTCAATTAAAATTCATTATTTTCACTATTTTTTTTAAAATGATACATTTCAAAAAAAAATACAAATATTTCTCCCTAAGATAATTTTAATATGATGATTTAAAAATTTTAATATATTTTTTTAATTTTTCTTCTAAAATTTGTAAAAGAAAAATTTAAATTGTTTGTGAAAAGAATGACAAAACTGTATTTCCAAAAAATAATGGTTTTTAGATTTTTTTTTCTTTTTAAATGATTCTTATATAATTTTAATCAATAGATAACCATATTTTTATAAATTTGTTATCACTATTCATAACCACCAATTTAATGTCTATGTAATAATTATATACTATATTACAGCTCATTTAGGCTTTGTTTTTTGTGTCGTATATGCTATCAAATAAAATTTTCATGTTTTAGAACTTATGGGTGTTACAAAACATTATATATTGTCACTTCTGCACACCATTCACATATAATTTCTACCTTTTGGAGTGAATCAAGTTGAATAAGTTCATCATTTCATGCCATTCATGATTTGGTAACTTCCTCAATATTCTTTTACACCTGATTCCTTCTCCTTTGTACCTCCAGTTATGGGAAAAGGAAATAATCCATTTGTTCTTTATAATAAAGGGTAGAGTGTGGTCCTTATTTTGATTAACATTTTATAGGGAATATCCTTTGAAATATATATCAAATTACACTTTTATGTTGGTCTTTATTTTATCTTTTCTTTTATTTATTTTTCATTTTGAAAATCCAAAAAAAAGAGTATACTTGAATATAACATAAGATGGTAATTATCACTTCAAAAATTTTAAATGATAAGTTAAAAATTCTTCATACTCATATATAAATATCACTATATCTTTTTAATATATAAATGGTTATAAATTACATGATTATTAATCATCGAAAAGGGGAATATGGTTATCACCTCCTTATTTTAATGATAAAAAATCATGTATGTTATGTTTCTTAAAAGTTTGAGGTTTTATGATAGTAAATAATTTTCTAGTAAAACTGTAATGAAATTTGGCTACAGTTTGATCTAATGTCAGTTCAAATGATCTACCTCCAAAAAAAAATCAACCATTAGAAGACATATACTTCTAGAATAGTTCTACAACTAAAATATATCTACCATTAGAAAAAATATATCACTGGAAACTTATACTATCAGAACATATCTATCGTTAAGAACATCTACCATTGGACACGTATACCATTAGAAATATCTTCCTCAAAAATAGATATACTACAAGAAACATCAACCATTGGGTATATCTACCACAAAATAGATCTACTACCAAAAAGTTTTATTAACAGGTTGATCTACCACTAGTATCTGCTACTGTTTAGAGTAGATACATCCAGAGTGATACCATTTCTATCCCGATTAATTTAAAAAAAAAATTTATCCAATGGAGAGTTTAAATAATTAAATACAATTAGCCACTCATTGATTTATGATTCATTATTCTTAAACTACTCCCATAATTAATCAAAGTAAAAGATATACTTTCCTGATTTTTATACTGAGGACGAGGATTTGGGTTATATTATCATTATTCTCTAATGGAGAATTGGACCTAGAAAGATATAAATTTAGAATAACTACCTCAGGCACATGAGGGTGGTACATGCATTGAGAACCCTGAATTTCATATTCTAAATCAAACACAAATCCTAATACACATGTGTGTGTAAGGACTCTAGAAATCTACAGACCAAAGAAAGAAGTATTTTCCAAACATTAATGATACTATATTTTGATTTACATTTTGATGAACCAATTTAATATTAGTACAAATAAATATTCAATGACCTTTTATCATCTAAATCTATTCATATTGAGAAAAAGTACGTTTTCACATCTCTAATATTTTTCTCTTTCTATTTATGCTTTTTATTTGAGATGTGTTATGTTTTAATCTATCTCTCTAAAAAATGTAGGCTCTTATTCTTAGTTTGAGAGTTCTTGACAATATCTCTCTAGTTCTTCATTTTTATACCCATAAAAACTATGGAAAAGTTTTTTGTGACCTGAACATCTTTATTCTTCCATGAATAACTGTGGAATAGGATTTGTTCCTAGATGTCCTTGTGTTCTGTTCTTTTCAAAACCTAGTTTAAGTTGTGGATATGGTTTTTTATTTAATAAAATGATTGGAAATAGATGACTAAAAGTGAAGGGTATTAAGTCTCATCTTGAGACTAAACCCATTTTTTAAATTACACATTAGGTTTTATTAGTTTTTATGTAATTTAATGTTCAAAACTTTATCTATTTTAAAATATATATCAAAACATTACCTATATAGTTAATATTAATTTCTGTTCTATATTCAGTTTTTGATCAAGTAATAAAATTTCAAAAATTAATGTGATTTCAAAGATTATTTTATCTAAGTACAGATCCAATTTGAGAATATATTTTAAAAATAAAAATATATACTTTTAATGTTTTGATTAACTGGGTGCTTTTTAAATTAGGGGATTTAAGTTATAAATTGTTTTTAAAAATTTATTTTCATTGGGAAATTAATTCTATAACACCGTAATATTTTGTGATTTTTTCCAAATTAATTTAACATTTTTGATATTTTGGATTTTACATAACATTGAATATTGTTAATTTTATATTAAAGCACTATTTTTGGCTTGCATTGAATGCAACAATAAGTTAATAATGCACTACACGCAACATAAACTTTGGTTTCCTATACATTTAACACTGAGGTTAGCTTGCGTTATACGCAACAATGACTTTCTTTGATGACTTTTGTAACACGCAAGACCAATATTTACTGAACAATAATATATTATAAATATAGGATTCTTTAATATAAAAAAATATAAACAGACATAAAATTATATGTTCTGAATATTAATAACTAATTTATGAAAATATATCATTTACACCTTATAATAGGAATTAATAGGTTACTAATTAATTATAAATGAATTTGAAAACATATTGAATATTAAAGGAAATATTATTTTGGTAAAAATCTGATTTACCCTAATAAATTAAAATTTAAATTATGTATTTAAATGAAATAATTCAAAAACTCCTTTCACATGGAACTGATATGGATTATGTTACATGAAACACTGACTTGGCATATGAATCACGCAACACTGACTTGGCATACGATGCATGCAACACTGAGTTTATACGAAACAAATTTTTTTTAATTATTTAAATGAGATAATTATAACCAAGCCATGAAAATTAGTTATATAAATTTTAATAAATACTTTTAAAATATTTTTTTTATATTTTTTTATATAAATAAAACATATATCTAATGAAATATATGGTTTTTGGTAAAGTCTTTTAATGTTTAAAAATACCATTTTTCAAGTGAACTATTTTAAATAATAAAATTAATTTAATACACATATAGAAATTTAATTTCATAAAATAAACTTCATTTTTTAAATCATAATGTAAAAATTGTCTTATATTGAATTTTTTGGATTTTTCTGAGAAACTTCATTTTTTGATAAATAGTAAAAATACTGAATTTTAGTTAAAAATTAACTTTTTGTTTACTTATTTATTAACACTAAATGATATTATAAATTTATTTGAAGGTAAAATTAGATAAATATTACATATATTAATATAATTTAATTAATTATAATCAATTTTACTTTGAAATGGAATATAAAATCTGAACAATCTTTTGAATAATTTTCTACATAAAAAACTTGTTACTTAGTCTTGTCTGTGGGATTATCATTAATATTAATTTTTATGCTTATATTATTTGAATTTATAAAAACCATAATACACCATTATATTCAATATATAAATTATTGTTTAATAATATCAATT
The DNA here is from genome assembly GCA_963277665.1 of Viscum album. NCBI lineage: Eukaryota > Viridiplantae > Streptophyta > Magnoliopsida > Santalales > Viscaceae > Viscum > Viscum album. The sequence goes on along the minus strand of OY728137.1, from coordinate 1,501,754,558 downwards.
TACCTTTTTACCAAAATTATTAGTAAAAGTGATTAAGGTCAAATTAAGCTTAATTAGGGACTAAACCTTAAAATTAAGAGCCCAAATGATCTATCCACTTTTCCAACACAAATTTTATGTCATTTTTTCTTTTTTAATCCTTAAATTCATGATTTATGTTGTTTTTTATGACATTTTTTGTGTAATAACATATTTACACCAAACTTGATTTCAAAAATTCCAAATGAGTCATTTTCTTTCCCTATAAAAGGCCACCACCTCTCCCTCTTCTTTACAACTATAAAAACTAATAATATCCGATAATAAATTCCCTATAAAATTATAAAAAATTATTCCTTCTTTCTAGAAGACTTCATATTGGGCATAATACAATCTGAGGAAGCATTTCGGCACAAACTAAAAGGAGTTACCCAATTAAGAGGTAACGTCTTCTCCCAAGACCTTTATTTTATTTTCCTTATCATCCCCATCCAACTACCTTTATTATATGATTATATAAAAAACAATATAATATATATAGTAGTATTTTTCAATTTAAATGATTCAACCTACACTTATAAACACATCTATCTAATTGGTAACAGACATACTCTTTCTCTGTACGATGAACTAGTACGTCATGAAACGATGATTATTCATTTTTCCATTACCACCTATCATGGTGTACATTATGATATAAAATCTATTGAATATGATATATAATATATTTATAATGTCTTTATTCTTATGTAATTTTTATTTGTAACATACCATTATGTTTTTCATCTTATGTAAATACGATAATTTCCTTTGAGGAAATGTGGACTACAACCCCTCCAAGTGATATGATTCATTCATACAATAGACGGATTGTATTGAGGATTATTTTAGTGAATATATATGATATATATGATATCATAAGACTAATTTAATAATTATATATATATACATATATATATACATATATGAATTTTACATTTTCTTAACATGACAATTAAACGGAAATAGCTTTCATGCGTACCTACGAACTACCATCTCCATGAATAGTGTATTCCGTTTGATAATTATATATTTTATAGATTATTATAAAATAAATATACTATATATACATGATATTTATATCATTTTTAAAATTATGTAATCATGATATAAGTATAAGGATGAATAATATAAAAAATTAAGACACATATGAAAAATAAAGAAAGTTTTACCTGAAGTGAAACCTCAACATATGATTGATGACAAGTAGATATATAAGGTCATAATCAAACCATATATGGTATTAGATATAATAATATTTTTTTAAAATATTTATAATATATTAATATTTATTATACAGGTGGTTTGAATGAGTACGACGTGAGTCAAGACACAAGGTAAGAAGATTTCATCTCACTTTTTATTTCCATGAGATACATGCTATGTTCGCCACTCTTTCCTTTTGTGTGTTGAATGTATTCCCTATGATTGTATTATATTTATAGTATAATTAAATTTATGGATATTATCATATCCGATTTATGACCTTTTTCCATGGGGTTTATGTTTAAAAAGTTACAAAATGAGTAAAATAGCTTTGTCTCAATTTTCATTCTTCGAGACTAGTGTTTTGTTATGAACCTAATTTTTTTCAAGGTGTATATAATTCCATTTTACCTATTATATCATGAATCACTAAATTTTAGTTATATTTTAAGAATTTTTATATTTCATTTTGATTACATAGAGAGTATGGTCCCAAGTTACCAAGTTACAAGAGTTTATTGAAACAATCTCATCGATTTTTGATATTGTTTATGTTTATGATTTATTTGTTCAAATTTTATAATAAATATCTCAATAAAATTCATGATTTTTTAACCGACATAGTTTAATAATATAATCATGGATTAGTAAAAATTTTCTACTCTTTGGTACATGAGATAGTTATGAAAGATCTTTTTTGGAAATCTAGACTTTAACATCTCCCAAGTAAGAAATATGAGATCTTTCAAAACCATGTTTTCTAAAAAAGGTTTCCAAGAAGATAATTCTAATCTTCTATGATCATTAATATAAATTTTTAGCCATTATTATTTTAAAAATTTTCAAAGGAATCTTCTTTTCACTTTCCCATAAAGGCATTTTTTCACCTTTTTACCGTGCAAAAGAAATATTTTTCTTTCATCATATGATATATATAGATTTACCCACCGTTATTTTTATGAAGATTCATTCGAAATCATAGAGGGTTAATTTTCAAGAATGTGTTTTTTAAATATTATTTCCAGGAAAATTGATTTTTAAAAGTTTTTTAAGTTTCCTTTATAAGATTTCAAGAAATTGTTTTTCAAAATGTCTTCAAGATTCTTTTATATGTTTTCAATGAAATAGTTTTCCAAAAGTTTTCATGATTCTTTTATAACTTTTAAAGGAAAGGGTTTTAAAAACATTTTCAATATTTACCAATAAGTTTTCAAATTATTTTAAAATAAATGAGTTTCAAAACTTTTTCAAGCTTTCATTATAATTTTTCAATGTTTTTTCAAGGAAGGATGTGTTTAAAGGGTTTTGAATATTATTTTATAATATTTCTAGGAAAACGGTTTTCAAATGATTTCATGTATTATTTTTAATTTTTAAAGTTATTTCTTTATGAGAATTAGTTTCAAATGGTTTTATGTATTAAAAATACATTTTCATAGAATAAATGATATTTTCATTAAGAATTTTTTGTAGGATATTAAAAAATTATTTTCTATATAAGATGACATCTGTTGATGTTACTCCTGACCTTTTAGGGAATATTCTAAATTCTCAATTCATATTTTTTCTATGAATGGATTGCACTTAATGTGATGTTCTTTAGGAAAAAATTTTCTCTCTGATGGGTTATATTATTTTGAAACTTATTTCTTTTCACGGGTTATGTTTATGATGAAATGATTATGAAACCTATCATTTTTATAGGTTCTGATAAGTTCACATGTTTATAATACCCATTTAATTTAATGGGTTATGATATTATTATTTATGCTCTTGTGAAATATATTTGTATTATTTCATTATGAGACTGGTGGGACTTATATCTCCTTCCAATTCATTGGGTAATGATTTATATCCCATGAGATAGACTAAGATGGTATTGGTAATGAACCTTGACTGCTAAGATGGACATGTGAGTGAACCATGACTACCAATACGGTTTGATGAATGAAATCATGCTAGTAAGATGTCCATGGAAGTGAACAATGACTACCATTATGGTATGGGGAATTAACACATACAACCAAGATATTCTTGGCAATAATGTCTTGGACACTATGGAAATAAGGTTATATTTTTATGTGTTTGCTAAAATTCTATGTTTTATTCCTATCTTATACTTTCATGGATTATGTTCTTTATTTACTTATTAATCATGTCTTATGAACATATATTATTTATGACTTGATTTTTATATATGACTTTTGATATGTAGGGTATGATCTTACATTTTCATGATCAGGTTCTCATACCCTTATGCTCATGATTATGCTTATATATCGCACTTGTTTACCATTAATGGGAATTTGAGCTCACCCCTTTATTATGTTTCCTTTCACCAGGTTATGAATATATGTTTTAGGTAGAATTAATACAAGTTGAGATATTTTATGGGATATTTTTATGATCTTCCACCAGGATAGAAGATTTTGTTTCTATTTTTCAAAAGAAACTAAACTATTATGGTCCTCATGCATGTGTTTTTTAAAAATACTAAATATACATCTAAAATAATTCAATAACAAAATATATTAAGCCTAGGTCACTATAGTTTGTATTAAAGTAATAGTTTATTCATCCTTTTGAAACTATGATGAGAAAACATTAGTGATACCCCTAGGTATATTTCTAAGGATATATCTAGGGATGTCTAAAATGATAAGAATAAGGATGAATTAATGTTTAGGAAAATGTGTTGGAATTTTGGTAAAGGGTAGAGTGGGTGTCTTCCTAGAAAGACATACCTTTCAAGATACTTCAAGTAGACGTGGATCCGTAATATATGTACATAGGGGTAAAAACTTCAACAAGATGTTCTGGGCCTGACCTAGGGTAATGTGGTACAAGATAATGGGCCCTGCAGCACACCTAGATTGACACTCCTAGAGGATGTTTTTTGGAAATTCAAAAACTCTTCAAAAACCATAATTAAGTATTTAGATATATGTTGGTTATGAATAACCTAGGATGAGCCTAGGGTGTCATATATTAAGTAAGGTGTCCTGATTTAGACATCCTATAAGTAATTCTTTTCATGACTTTGTGGTTTTCTGATATGATAAGTAATGCTCACACTATGCTTATTATTTTTTCAATGGAGGACACTAGAAGTAACTTGATTAACGTTGAATATGATGGATTATTTTCTAATGAGAAAAAAATTGTGATGATCATGGGTCTAGGAGATGTTGCGATCATGACTAATCAGTTTTCATGAAACATGTTTAACAACATGCACCTTAACCAACTATAAAACTCACCAAGGAAGATAAAGGAGCTCGCTGAGAGTTCAAGTAATGGAGACCATTGAGGAAAGAATATTTGGTTTCCACTGTTTCAAGACTTTATAAAGAATCACCTAAGTGAATTCGTTAGAGGAACAAGAAGATGTTTTGATTGTGGTAAAGAAGGACACAAAGCGAGTGACTACAAGGGAAAAATTAAGAGTTCAATTAATAAAGTGGATGATAATATTGGAATCCCTAATCAATCATTGAAGGTTATGTGTTTTAAGTGTAGAGTAAACAGTAATTATGTAACTCAATGTCCCAAGATGAAAGCTCATGAATGGTACCATCAAGGTGATGCAAGTAATGGTTACATTACTGATGATGACAAGACTAAATAGAAAATGTCAATTGAAAGAGGTATTGTATAATAGGACGAGTTATCCTTGTTATTGGAATAAGGATGAAGTGGGATAGTAAAATTTTTATGTATTTGGATTCAAGAAGTATGTTATATGAAACAAGAAATATATAAGTATTGTTCAGTTTATGGTTTTCAATACAGATTTACAATAACTCATTGAATGGTTCTGATGGAATAGAAAAGTGATATAATGGAAAGTTGATTTCCATGGAAAATACATGATTAAGGGAAATATAACCCTTAAAATCCTCTTTACATTATGATAATTTTTTTAGATAAAGATATGTGGGATATGAATAAGTAAATTTGAAGGTACCGGATACCTTGGTACTAATTAAAGACATATTGACAAGTAGTTCACGCTATCATGGATAAATTTTAAAAACTAATTGGATATATGGAATATATCCTGTAATCTATGTAATAGAGAATTATTCATGTTTTCAAAAAGGTATTTATGGTAATTCATGTCATTACTATGTTCCAATTTAATTTACCAAAAGATTATTCACATGTTTGGAATATGACAACCAATAGCTAATTTGTGATATATGGGGGATCAATGTTAAGCTGGTTTCATTTCATTATTTTTATTATTATTATTTTCATATTTAATAAGGGTTAAAAGGTTATCCATTCATGAAAAGATTATGTTGAACTTCAGATGAAGTATTTATGAACTATTTTTACATTTAAAACCTTTGTTCAAAGGCTATTTAGTGATTAACCTTATTTCAAGGATTTACATCATATTTTAAAAATTATATTTGAAATGTTTTAGAAAAGAACATCATATATGTCGGGTGACAACCAATCAATTCTATAAAGCTTGTGGGTTGTGAACCCATGATCCAAGTATAATAAGGGTTTCACTTCTACCACTGGCATACATGATGTCCTAGTTAATGTATAATTATTTTTTATTAAAAACTGTTTATGATGAATCAATAGTGTTATGTTTATGTTTATAGATTAATATATTGACCATATTTATTTTTTAAGAATATTTATAAATAGTTATAATTTTAATTTTTTTGGGCCTCAAGTTCTACTAAAATTGCATTTTACCACTATAGGCATCGATCTTATTTTATGGATTCCCACTATACAAAGTAATAGATGAATTTAAATTTGATAAAAGACAACTAGAGAATGAAATTTTTTTTATAGGAATATATCAAGTTAGTATATATCATTATATTATTGGTCAATAAAATAATCACTCGGCATTAGGATAATGTTAAAAAGAATTTTTTTTAATACCTTCATTCTATTTAACTGATGGCCCTTTAAATCATCACAGATTTATGAATTTGAGTCCCTCAACTTTTCTTTGATCATTCACTTGATTGTGATTGATGAACGCAATCACTACCTATAAATATTTAACATTTTCCTCCATGTCCAATCTTCAGTCACAACATATGTTATCCTATGTGGAAACCTAGTTATATGTTACTTTGGGTAGCCATTGTGGTTCCAACATTCCCTTTTTAAATGAATCATTAGTATTAATTTTTATGATGTGGGTTCATATGAATAAAACTTTAAAACATTAAACCTTTTATAACCCTGAAAAATTTTGAGAGGGAAATTCATTTTAAGCGGTAGAATTTAAGACCTAGAGATTTTGTGTAATTTTTTTGAATTAATCTAACCTTTTTGACTTTTGGATTTCACAAAACACTGAAAATAATTTTTTTTATATTAAAGCACTATGTTTGGCTTGTATCATATACAAAACCAATTTAATCATGAAGCACGTGAAACATAAACCTTTTCTTTCTCTACATGGAACACTAAGGTTAGCTTTCTTTTTACACAATAATGGCTTTCCTTGATTACATGCGTAACACACAAGATTGAGGTTTACTAAATAATAATATATTGTTAAAATATTATTATTTAATATAATAAGATATAAACAAGATGTTAAATTATATGTTATGAATAGTATTAGATAATTTATGAAAATATATGGTTTACACATTATAATATGAATTCATAGGTTACCAATTAATTATAAATGAATATGAAAACTGATTGAATATAAAAAGAAATATTATTATGGTCACAAAGTTGTTTTACCCTAATAAATTAAATTATAATTTATGTCTGAAAATTCACTAATTCAAACATTAATTTCACAAGGATATAACTTGGAATATGTTACATGCAACACTGACTTTCCATACATTACGTGCAATTCTATCTTAGCGTATGATGCATGAAACACTGAGTTTATATGAAATATATTTTTATATAATTATTTAAAATAGATAATTATAACATATCAGTTAAAATTAGTTATAGGTATTTTAACAAATAATTTTAAATATTATTTATAAATTTTTACAAAAATAAAACATATTTCTAATGAAAGATGTGATTTTTTGTAGTCCTTTTATTTTTAAAAATATTGTTTTCTTGATTGAAATTCATTTAATAATAAAAAATAATTTAGAAACATTCATTTATTTAATTTGATAAAATAAACATCATTTTTTAATTCATAACTTATAAATTAAGCTATAGTTAATTTTTGTTATTTTTTTTAGAAGTGTTATTTTTTGAGTAATAGTGAACAATACTGCTTTGTAGTTAAAAAATGGTTTTTGTATAATTAATTATTAATTTTAAATGATATTATTAATTTATTGATATCAAATTAGATAAATATTAAATATATTTAAAAAATTAAATTTATGAAAATCAATTTCACTTATAAATGGAATATAAAATCTTAACAAACTTTTAAAGATTTTTCTACTTTAAAAACGAATTATTTCATCTCGTTTGTGGGATTAGTATTAATACTAATTTTTCCACGTCAGTGATTGGAATTTAAAAAAACAAAAATACAAAATTTAATTTAGTATAATATTTAGATTATAATAATACCATGTTAATTTTTTACCATAATTGTTAGTAAAAGTGATTAAAATTAATCAAAGCAATTAAGGCCCAATTAAGCTTAATTATGGACTAAACCATAAAATTAAGGGCCCAAATGATCTAGAAACCTGTATAACTCCCATTGGATATCCATAGTTAGTCCATGAACCTTAAATTATTGATTTATGTTTGTTCGGGTTACTTTTTAAGGTAATAACATGTGTACACCTAACTTCTTTTCAAAAAAATCAAGTGATTCCTTTTCCTTCCCTATAAATGACCACCACCTCTCCCTCTTCTTCACACCTCTAAATCCTATTATGTTAGGAATAGACATGACCAATAAACTTCCTAGAAATATTCCCTTAGTCATAAAATCCTCCCCTTTAGAAAAAGGTAATCCAAGGAATCCGTTTGGGACAAACCAAAAGGAGTTACCCAATTAAGAGGTAACAAATTCTCTCAAGTCCTTTCTATTATTTTATTTATTCACCCACTGCAACTCTATTTTCTATATTATTATATAAAAAACCATTATAATCAATATACTAGGATGTTTTTATGTAAAAATTTTAAACTACACTTACACACACCTTCATCCAATGGCTAACGAACATACTATTTCTGTGTACGATGAACTATTATCCCACGAAATGACAATTGTTTATTTTTCCATTACCACCTATCATGGTAACTATTATGATAGAAAATATATTTATATATGATATAAATTATTTTTATAATGTATTTATTATTTTTTAATTTTTTATTTGGAACATACCTTTATGCTTTCCATCATATGTAAATATGATAATTTTGTTTGAGGAAGTGTGGACTACTACCCCTCCAAGTGATATGACTCATTCATAAATTACATGGATTGTATTAAATATGGTTTTAGTGAATAAATATGATATATATGATAGCATAAATCTAATTTAGAAAAGTTATATATATATATATATATATATGCCTTTTATTCTCTTTCTCTCAACATGATAATTAAATAGAAATATCATTCTTGCATACGCACAACCTACTTTCTCCATAAAAGGTTATTCCATTTCATACATATATATTATATTTATTATTATAATTTCTATATAATGTATATAAATGATATTTATACCATGTTTTACATTATTTAATCATGATATAACAATAATTACCAACAATATAACAAATTAAGACAGATATGAAAAAAAGTGAATATTACCCAAAGTGAAACCTTAACATAGGATGGTTAACAAGCAGGTAATATATGGTTGTAATAAAACAATATATGGTATTATATATAAAAATATGGTTATTTAAAATATTTATAATAAATTTATATTTATTAAACATGTGTTCTTAATGAGTACTATGAGAGTGAAGACACAAGATAAGGGAATTTTATCTCACTTTTTATTTCCATTAGATAAATGCCATGTTGGAAAGTCTTTCCTTTTAAGTGGTGTATATAATGACAATGATTGTATTATATGTATATAATACTTAAATTTTTGGGTATTCACATATCCATTTTATGACCTTGATTTAAGGGCGTTTAATTTTTAAAAGTTTCCAAATATGTAAAATAATTTTGTCTCAATTTTCTTTCTTTGAGACTCATGTTTTGTTATGCACCTAAATTCTATTTCGAGGTGTATATACAACTATTTTACATGTTATATAATTAATATACTACATTAAATGATATTTTAAGATTCATTAAATTTTCATTTTCTTAAATGGAGAGTATGATCCCAAGTTACCAAGTTATAAGAGTTTATTGAAACAATCTCATCACTTCTCAAGATTATTTATATTTATGATTTTTCTGATGATATAATATGATAAATCTCTCAATAAAATTCAAGAATTTTCTTATACACTAGATATTAATAATATAATCATGTATTGGTACCATTTTTATATTATTTGATACATAATATAGTAAAGAAAGTGTTTCAAGGAAATACCGATTTCACCCTCTCTTCGGTCAGAAATATATGTTATTTCAAAACCATGTTTTCTAAAAAATGGTTTCCAAGAATATTATTCTAATATCCTATGATCATTAAAATATATTTTAACCATTTTTATCTTTTACTAATTTTCAATGTAATCTTCTTATATCTTTTCAATCAAGTCATTTTTATAATCGTTTTACCGTGAAAAATTAATATTCTTTTTACCTCATATGACATATATGGTTTTACCTGTCATAATTTTTTGTGAACCTTCCATTTCAACTTTTAAGGGTTATTTTTTTAAAAAGTGGTTTTTTAAATTTTGTTTCAATAAAAATGGATTAAATTCATTTTTCAAGTTTCTTTTATAAGTTTTCAAGAAAAATTGATTTCAAATAAATTTCAAGATTATTTTATAAGTTTTAAAAGAAATGGTTTTCAAAACATTTTCATGGTTTATTTATATGTTTTAAAATTATTTTCAAGAAAAAAAAAATTCAAAACTTTTTCAAACATCATTTATATGTTTTCAAAGAAATGGTTTTCAAAACATTTTCATGATTTATTTATAAGTTTTTAAAGTATATTCAATGAAATGGTTTTAAAAACATTTTCACGATTCCTTTATTAGTTTTCAAAGTGTTTCCAAATAAATTGGTCTTTAAAATATTTTGAATAATATTTTATATGTTTTCAAGGAAAAAGTTTTTCAAATGATTTCATGTATTCTTTATATGTTTTAAAGGTATTTTCTATGAAAATTATTTTCAAGTGGTTTTATGTATTAAAAACAATTTTTCAACGAATATAGGATATTTTCCTCAAGAAACATTTTTGGAAGATGTTTCAAAATTATTTTCCATCTAAGATAACAGCTTTTTATATTACTCATGTTGTTTTAGGGAATTATCTAAAGTTTCTATTCATATTCTTTCTATGAATGGGTTATGCTTAATGTAATAGTCTTCATGAAACTCATTTATATTTCATGGGTAGTAGGCTTTTGAAACCCACTTATTTTCATGAGTTATATTTATGATGAAATGATTATGAAACCTATCTCTTTCCAAAGGATGTGATAAGTTTACATGTTTATAATACCCATTTCATTTCATGGGTTATGATATAATTATTTTTGATCTTGAGGAATATATATTTATTATTTAATTATGATATAGGTGGGACCTATATATCCCTCCAATATAATGGGTAAAGATTTATATCTCATAAGATAGAAAAATATTGTCATGGGAATAAACCTTAAGTACTAATATGGCCATGGGAGTGAACCATGACTAACAAGATGGTATGAGGAGTGAACTCATGCTACTAATATGGCCATGAGAGTAAACCATGACTACCCATATGGTATGAGAAGTGAACTTATTCTATTAAAATGTCCATTGTATTGAACCATCACTACCAATATGGTATGGGGATGAAACCATACTACAAATATGGTCTTGGAAGCGATGCCTTGGAAACTACATAAATCATATTCTATTCTTATGTGTCTGCCACAATTCCATGATTTATTCTTATGTTATACTTTCATTTCTTATGTTATTTATTTCTTTATGACTCATGTATTTTGAACTACCATTATTTATTCCATGATTCATGTAAATTACCTTTGATATACTAGGTATGATCTTATATTTTAATGATCATGTTCTTATAGCCTTATTCTCATTATTATTCATACATATCTCACTTGTTTACCCTTACTGATAATTTAAGCTCAACCAATAATTATGTTTACTTTCCCCAGGTTATGAATATAGTTTTAGGTATTAGTACTAAAGGTGGAGTTCTTAATGGGAGATTTTGAAGACCTTTCACCAGGATAAAAGATTTTGTTTCTAAGATTCCAAAGACACTAAACTATTATGGTCCCCGAGCACATATTTTTATAATATACATCTAAAATGATTTAATATGAATATATGTTAAGATGGGGTCACTATAAATTCACCCAACTCATGAGTTGTCCAATCCAACCAATAGATATAATAAAAAATCATGATATATCAAATATAATGTGGAAACAAATAGTTATATTGTCCCATGGTCATTATATCACACAACCACTAAAAACTCATTGATCCATTCTAGATGTAAATAAAAAAAGTAAATAGAATTCATAAATGATATACTATTATCCTTGATCCATACCTCATCCATCTCTTTACTCTATCAAAGATATCAAGCCAAATGATAAAATACCAGGCCACTACCAAACCTAAAACTTTGAAAAATAAATTATTCTCAGATACATAAGAGCCATGGCCACCTAAAAATGGTGTGAGTAAAGCCTAGTATGGAATCACCAATGAGGTATCATAAATAACTAGTATATGAAGTGAATGTTCATGTGACATGATAAGACGAATAAATAAATAATAGGGTGAATCGTAAATAATGTAATCTTTATCAATCCTCATGTTTTAACATGACACATGGGATTGACCCAAACCTGTTTTAGCTATTGATAGAGTGTCTCTAAGTGTGTCATATAACAATACCAACCAATATTAGGAGCATTTAGAATTGTTAGTATCATTTACTTGGAACATTAATAGTGCCGGGATCAACAAACAAATCATAAGATAAATTCCTATGAATCCACTAGTATCTTGATCACTTAGAGGGTAGTGCATTACTTCCAAAAGAACACACCTATACTTCTCATAGAGGGGAAGTGTAACCCACCAATATATCCTAAATATAACATCAAGGTGGGGGAAATTTTGAATCAATTGTGAAGTTCGGGTCCAAGGAATCCTGTGTATCTCAATACATCATAGTGGTCAGTTTATCCAACTTGAAGTTTCTCATAATACCCATATCATACAGTTTTTCCACCATTCAAACCATTCTCTCATAGTCAAGGACATAATCTCATGTTCACAACCTATCCCCATCACTAATTACATATAAGTATCATACCATTTATTTGTGTCCTAAAGTGATGCATGCAATCATCACTACTCCTTTTCCATACACACCCTTTCTAAGGTCAAGATATCACTCGGTACCCTACGCACCCTAGGTTACAAAAAACAGTACACCTAACATGGATCAATTTATCTCATTAAAATATCTAAATTAAAAACCTATAACTCAAAGGATTAAATAACCGTTATTATCATTATAATCACCCATGGGCCTCGTTCGCTTTATAGGTAATCCCATATTGGCGTCACATAATACATATGGCCACCAGCCCATACCCTTACCAAGTCACCCTAGGTTGGTCCTCACACCCAACCCATCCATAGTATAATTAGGTAATAACCAAGCAGGTACTCACATCTCAGTAGGGGAGGAACACTTACCCCATGCTCATCTCAACTATCCCGAAGGCCTTAGGGAATGTCAAGTATATTAAGGGATACTAGGGCCATTTGTTATCATTTTTCACTTATATATACTCAATGGGTATAAGGTAACCCATATAGGATCCCCAAAATAACCATGTTCATTTAAATATGACCCTCATGTTCTGAGCATAATAAGGAACATAATCATATCAAGGCATTGACCCAAATGACTGTGTTATAAAGATAGTGCACAAGGTTCCATCATAACCTTGGACACATTTTCAAGTCCAAGTATTTCATTTCAAATAAGAAAATTATTTTAAATAAAAGGTTGATATCATTTATTAGTGAGACCATATATTACATGCATACCTAAATAAAATTAATTTACTAAAGGGGTACATTTATGGGACCACCTACCTCGATTTTAGAGTTTTCCCTTTTACATTCATCTTGAAAACTCTTGCCGATTCTTGAACAAGTACAACTAACTACCAACAACGTAAAAAATAAAATAAATCAATAAAAAGTATTTCATTTAACTAGTTATAAAAATTTATAATTATATAGACAATTTGTGATTATATTTTTAATTTAATTCAATTAGTTATAAATGCCTAATAACTCACCCGGTGTCCTTAACACATAGAAACAATGACCAACGACATGTCAAAATCCGATGGACTGATCCTGACACATACCTTATTAAAATAGCTTAAAATTAAAATGGATTTAATCTAAAAACCTTTCAAAATCCATGTGATGATATACCTTAATCAAAAATACTTGCAACAACATGGAGTTACCATCTAGGGACATCCTCTAACTATGCCACGTGAATACTCATCATATCATGAGGATTATATAATTCTAAAATGGAATGACCAATAATAATTCATACTATAGAACATAAATAGATAGTATAACAATAGAAACTATGAATGGAGAGAGATATAGGGATAAAATCACCACAAACACCAAGAAATTCCACTAATAACACCTCAAATATGGGGGAAACCGAAGGAGATAGAGTAGAAGTTAGCTTCTTGTATGTGTGTTTGAAGGAGAAATGAATTTAGAGGATAGGTTTTTAGAACTAATAGGAAAATTTTGGGTATTTACAGTTTTAATGAATATTATTAGGCTTTATGGTTTTCCAAACCATGCACTAATAAAGTTTCCTCCACTATGTAAGGCTACACTCTTTACAGGATTTAACCACACATTCAAACAAACTACGCACCAACTATATAGATCACCTATATAACCAAAATTATAAGTACTACATGGTTTCTATAAAAAAAATTAGTGACTTTACCCATCCCCTTGAATAAAATAAGGTCATACTTTTGGTACTAATTTTACGATTATCGTGCACAGTTAAAAAACTATTTGAAACATCTGATCTCTAAGACCAAACATCCTGAGACTTACCTAATCCCCTAAGGAACCACTCAGTCCTCAATACACATCCAAAATCATTAAATCTAGGTTCTATAACTCTATTTATTCTGATTCAAATCTAAATTTTCAAAATGACCCCTACTGTAGAATTTAAAAAATTCAAAATCCATCTGATATTCATGACTCAAAAATATTGGGGTTTTAATGACTCCCCACTATAGAAATTTTATTATTTGAGAAAACATGATGGTATTTCAACCATTATAACCAAACTATAAAGGTTTCCTACTGATTATCAATTCTCCATATTCAACACTTGAATACTTAATGATCTCCCTCTGCACAACTCCAAATGTAAAGGACACTATTCTTCATAGCTATGCCTCCTACTCACCACTATCTACATATCACCTAGAATATTCTATATGATATCCATATATCCTGAGACATCATGGTTTCATCTATCAATTAATCACTCATATTTTATTTCTCCCCTTTATAAGTATCAACTCATAAATTATTATTCTGATCTATAATGATATGTACCATTAGAATCGCTTAATAAAACACATTCCCATAGGTCTATAAACCCGCAAGACATTAATTCTAACCCTTTTTACAAAATTATTCATGAAAACAGCAGTCAAACATTCCACAAAATAACCTTAAAAACACTTAGTAACACCCATTAAAGCATCATATCATGACATGATCATGATGACTTAACTTATAAAGTAATATCATGATTTTCAAAACATCCACACCAATGAAAGAACATGAATTTTGGAGTAATTAAATTATTAGATCTTCGACCAAACAAATCATCCATACTCTACTCATGATCACCCATTATTCTCTGATTCAAGTCAGGATTAGATCTCATCAAAACCAAGCTGATCCAATTTAAAACATGTAGAATCCATCCAATACCAAACCCCAATTTCAAATGTTGTCTTCAATATAGAACTAGAGGAATTGGATTCACATACTCACTAGTATCCAAAATCCACCAAGACTATCCAATGATTGTTCACATCACAACCATGACCTTACCCACATGATGTACATTCTTATATGTCTCAAACTCTATCCATCACCACACATTATGACTATATGTAACTTTCTCACTCATACGGATGTCCTCACATGGAACATCACCAACCATGAATTCCTAGATCTAGGGAATTTCATCATTGATCATCGACCAAAGTTTATTTATCACAAGTGAAACACCCTCAAATAGAAAATAGTTCACTCCCAACTATATTTCCTCCCCTCCACAAGTCAAACCTCAAAATGTTTTTTCATCACACATGCGTCACTCAACCTAAGATATGATCATACCATTCTAGGAAACACCTATCTGGGATTTATTTTGTATCAACCATATCACTATACTCTGATCCAAATCCTAATAAAACCTTCACCGTAGAGAAACTTTTCACTTAATTAATCCTTATAAAATTATTCCCATATCAAAAGATATCAAATTCACCAGATTCATGATATATTTAAAGTAAAACAAACTTATAAATTCATTTTCAAACATATTGTTCCACCGCATATTCCATTCTCTATAATGGTGCTCAACATATCCCATCACCAAAATATGAATTCTTATATAGGAATACACCCTGGGTCCACCCTGTTAAATCCACTAAATTGAGACACCTTAATTCTAATCATAAAAAAATCCAATTTTCACATACTTAAGTCTCCAACCATGATCTAGATGAATATTAGTACAATATAATTATATTACCCATGACAATCCTCTTTAAAATTTAGCATTTCACATATGCCATGGTCTACCATATGACCACCCTTAGACCTAAGAACTTTTTCAATAAAAAGTATCTAACTATTCATTATCTATCCTAGATACTATTATCTAGGATCATGATTAACTATATAACTAGGAATCACACCCAAGAAAACAATTTTCGGTATCCTATTGAAACTACCATTTCAAACCATAAATTGTTACCAAAAGAACAACTTGTACTTTATGTCACAAAAAAAACAAAGCAACTAATGTACTTATAACATATTTTTGTTATCACCTCTTATGTACCAATATCAACCCAAATCATGTACCCATTCTTCTCATCTCTAGGGCCACTCACAATCCTAGAGTAACCACTCTCTCAGGTTACCCTCGTATATCTCAACTTGTGTAAATGGTATCTAGAAATATCCTATTACTAAATCATGATAATCTACTCACTAACACCCTGATCTACTTATACTAGTAATATTTTTCTCATACTCATCCCATAAACCATGTCTCACATATTTCCTAACTCACATATAGCATAGCTCATGAGCTACATGTCTCTGTTCCCATCAAAAAACACACTAGGAAACCAATGTTCCAAAACACCTGATCTAGGGTCTCCCATGCATTATATATATATAGAAAACATCGCATTAAAAGTCATAATCCTTTTGGGGTAATGATACTAACTGTAAATCTATATATGAGACTACCCCCTCAAGAATCTTGATCTCATTGTAATCCAAATTGGGTCTCTACATACGGGATCCACCCCCTCAAGGATCACATTATCATATATCAATATATATGTGTAATGGAATCATTTCAATTGATTCATGTTGAATATAAAATAGTTATATGAATTAGTTAGTATAATTACACTAAGAATATATATGAGAAAACACAAAATTTGATTTTGTTAGCCCTTTAAATAACAATATCTATTTCCTTTTCAAAACCAGTAATAAGGCACCAAGTTCCTATGTTGACTCAAATAGGGTCACTATACATCCTCTTTATCATGGGACTTTATAAATTCTATCAAGGAGTATATATCTATAATTTCCACATGCCAAATCATCAAAAGAAAATATACATCATGGTTCAGTTGAGTAAATTGACACCACCAAGTTATATTAAAAAGTTACATATAAGTTATTTTTGGTACTTTAAATATGTAAACTCTCTTTAATCTCTTATATCAATCATACACAATATTACTTATGTTAGGGGAATACAATGTCAAAAATATAATGTAAGAACACTAGCCTATTCTCAATGATCCAAGATCAAAAAAACCCAAAAATCACGAATCTAAAAAACTTAAGTGCATTTTGATAGGTGAAATCATCCAACAATAAAATTGAAAACCATGAATATAAATCCCACAACCCTATAAACCTTGACTTTTGTTGGAAGAAAATCCATCAAAGGGTTGTATCAATATTTTTTACTAGGTATTTTTCTTGATATCAAGACCAGATGACCATGAATGAGTATGGTTGGTGTTCTTTGAAGGCATGTGTTTTATGTGGCACAATTTCTCGGTGTTTGCCAAATTTTTGGGCCTCAAAATCAGAAGTTTGGTTTTTGGAAAAGAATGATTTACACATAGGGTAAAACATTATGCAGACCATGAATCCTGATTTGTGGATTGTAAAATTAGTACATGAAACGTCAAAGGAAATTGGTAAAGGTAGAGAACCATGAAGTGTGAGATACAGATTTCTTACGAGAACAATTCATGAAGAGAAAATGGTTTGTGGTGAAGTCATCTAGTACATAGAAAGCTTGTGGTCTGTGGGATGAATTTTCATTCATAGAAACGAGTTGTTGATTTGAGAATATGTGAAGGGTGTCATTCACGGATATTTGATGGTGATTTATGCCACCGTGAAGGACAAACAAAAGTGTGCAGATTGTGTAGGGAAAAACGATTTGTGGGAGAAGCGGTACGTGGTGAAGGCTATACCACATTAAAGATTTGGTAAATTTTAGATTATAGGATTTTATGGATCAGTTTAATAATATAAGGGGAATTAATCCCATTGTTAAGATAGAGAATTTTTCATATCAAAATATCTTTTCTCTAGGAATTTGGTGAAGTCTAATATAGGTTGGTGAGGGATAATTTTGTTAAGGGTGAAGTGGTTTGTGCGGAAATAATTATACTGAAGGTTTTTTAGGTAACTATAAACTAAAAAGGATGTGATGCGTGGAGTAGGTAGATTTAGTACACAAATGGAGAAGACATGGTTGCAGAGGATGAAAACCTGATACACAGAGGAGAGATGGTCCATAGAAGTATGCGTAGTCCGTATATGAGAGACGATTCATGGAAGTAGAGAAAATTTGTGAAGAAGGGATTTTATAGGGAGGGGAGATGGTTCATAGAGTATAAGTGATCCATGAACCAAACCCACTATATAGTACGTATTGGAATCAAGATTTTTCATTGGAGGATCATAGAATCATGAAAAAACTCAAAACTGTTTCATGAAATCAATTTCCACTAACTAACAGTATGTATAAAAGTGGACTTCATCATTAGGTGAAAAAGGGACATCAAAAGATCATCTACCTATACTTTAGGATGTGTTCTTCCATGAAAATTAAGGGAACTACAAGTCCATAAAATGTATGTGGATCCATCCAAGAGCAGTGAGTAAAGAAAGATGAAGACAGTGATCATTCCTATCAGTAGTGAGCCAGAGGAAGAGACATAGGGAGTGACCCATGTGAATATAGTTAGAATACCCTAAAACTTATAAAGTAATTTAGTTGGGTAATAGAATATATAGCTCAAAACATGTAATTTGGTATTGAGATTTAGTGGATTTGGTTCTTTGGCACATCACCCAGTGTATGCCCCTTGGATATAGCCTAGTGAGGGTGAACCAAGTAAAATTGCTATGTCTTTTGCATGATTTCATTTCTGTTCATATATTTCAATGAGAGAAAGAGATAAGTGTGTTTTGTTTAATGATGAAATAATTTATCAAGGGGGGGTAATTTTAATCTGTCATACCCTGATTCACCCCCCCCCCCCCTCAGGGTATTTGACCTATTTGACCTAAAAACATCCCCTCAAAAAATGTTTCAGTGGCACACTAGTCTAAGGTCTATCACAAGACCTAACACATTCCTATTTAACCTTTCAAAAATATATTTGTATATTAAGATAAATTAAAAACTATGATATAATCAATGATATTATTTATAAAATGAATTTGATATCACTTTCTAATATCCCCATCCTAGTTCACTCTAAACAGTAAGAAGTCAGGATCATCATATGAACTTAGGCTTGCCTCCCTATATTCCAGAAGATACCAAATAAAAGTGGGGGTATAGGGTGTTACCATGGGGAGACTATACCCCAGATAATAGTGTGAAATAATGAATAGATAACCGAATATAATCCATAAAAAATAATTAGAGTACAAAATTCATACAAAACATCATAAGATATGAAATGTAATATGAAATCATGTAGAATCATGGTCATGCTAGTATAAAACAAATGATCACCCACTAGGTCGATCACAATATAAATAAAATAAATAAATAAAATAAATAAACTGTTTATTTCTATATCATATTATTACATAATCTTCTTATTGAGTTCATCCAAGATATTCAGAAAAATAATCAAATCATCATCCTCTACCAAACTATAACCTGCTAATAGTGATGTCTGCATGGGTACCCAAGATCCTTGTTCTCCCATGTAGGGTGTGAGTAAAACATATTAGGGTACCAGAAATTTGGTATCCTACATAATTAGTAAATGTATTGTATGTTCATGTGGCATGCTGAGCTAACGTAATAAATACAAGGTGAAAGCATAAATAACTTAATCATCATCGATCCTTGAGTTCTAACGTGACACCTAGGATCGACCCAAACCTTCTTTGTATAATTTTGGTGTGTATATATGAATTTAATATAACCAATCCAACAATTATTATCCCTATGGATGATTCAGAGGAGTAATCCCTAGGAAATATGGTAGTATTAGTCTCAATTGTAGGATCATAAGAGCAAGTCTTGACCTCCATTGGTATACTGATCACATAAAGAGTAGTTCATCCCTCCTAGATCATCTCACGTATAGATATTATCTGGGGGCAGTGTGTACCACTCACAATATCTCATCTAATACTGATCACTTTGAGGGTAGTGCATACATCCCAAATCAATATCATGTATTCTTCTTATTGGGTGGGGGTGGGGGTGTGTCCCACCCATCCATCTCATGTTTCACCCTAGGTCAGTCCTCACACCACACCAATCCAAATTTTACCTGTGTTTTACCTAAGTAGGTACTTGCATCTAATTTGGGGAGGAACACTCACCCTGGTCTCATCTCAACTATCCCAAAGGACTTAATTCATCTCTAGAACACTAAGTCCTACTAAGGACATTTATTCTCATCCTTTCTCATATCCATACACAATGGGTATAAGGAAACATATATGGGTTCTCTATTATCACCAAGTTTATTTAAAATATCACCCCTTAGTACCAGATTATGACAAGGCATGTAATCATAATTAAGGCCAAGAACCATCAATGGTAGAGGCATCAATTTAGTGTACAATGGTCCATTTTGGCCCTTTACACTTAGATTAGTCTAATAATTTCACTATAAAGAGAAAATTATTATTAAATAAAAGGCTGATCACACTTAGTTGTGAGACCACATATCACATGAAGTCATTAATAAAATTAATTTAATAAATGGGAATGTTTAGGGTGATACCTAACCTAATTCTAAAGTTATACCATTTTAAGAATAAACTGAAAACACTTCCCCAAAATATTTTATGTCCAATAGTCCACTGAAAATACACATGAAGTCCTAACTCAAGCCAAAATGTCCAATTTAATTAATTATAATCACTAATAATTAATTAAACAAATTATACATTAATTAAAAATTTAAGTTTATTTGGTATAAATGTTGAATAACTCACGAGATGCCCTCATCACACTGAATCCATAACCAATGAAATTCTAACATCCTGTAGAATTCTCCCATTACATCCCATATAAAATGTCATAATAACCAGTAATAATTATATAACTAATATAATTAAATTTAATCAAAATAACATAGAAAAATTAATATTGTGACATCCCTCAATTGAAATGACATGTGATGGCATGAAAATACAATCTCAATATTTCCTCTAGCTACACCACATGAAAACCCCTTTATATTGATATGATTCCACCATAACCAATGGAATCATCAACTAAACCGTAAGATAGATGACCAAAATGAAGAGGAAATAAGGAGATAAAAACAATGAAGGGATTAAAATAATGAGACTCACCTCAAATTCAAATAAATCAAATCCAAAATTCCTCATATTCAAGTGAAAACAAAATATACAAAGGGGGAGTTGACCGGTTCGGAATACACATGAGGGAGAGAAAAAAATGAGGGGTAGGGTTTAAGAAATCACATGGGGAATGTAGATATTTTTCACTTTTAATCATAATTAGTATATTGAAATGTTTTTTCACAAAGTTTTCCAAACCTTGCACCAACTCTGTATCCCTCACTATCTAAGGCCACACACTTCACACAATTTGGCCTCATGGTCTGCCAAACAATTTTCTAACAATAAAGATCATATCTTCTACCAAAATTATAGGTCCTTCATTGTTTCTCTAAATACATGAAATGACCATGTTCTATCCCCTAAAAGAACACTATTCCACATAGTTTATGTTCAATGGTTTTCATAATCATGTGGTAATCATGTAGACTGAAAAAACATTTTAAAACATTCAATATATGATCCCAAACCTCCCAATACTAAGTCATTAACCCAATAAACCTTTTATTCCTTGATCCAGATTCAAAAAGATCAACTCTAGACACTATAAATCTCATAATTGTGATCTAAATCTTAATTTACAAAATAAACCATGCTCTAAAATTCTAAAAATTCCAAAAATTTCTGATTTTCATAACATAAAAAAGCATGGTGTTTTACACCAAATAGTTTTTCAGGAGATACTAATCGATTTAATGAAGGGATATATAATTTTGACCTTCAATAATAACTTTATATATCCTATACATTCATCATTTTAAGGGAATAAAAAAATACAATTAATATTGTTCCTTAAAGAACCTCTTACATCCACATGGATAAGTGATCAATAATTATCTGTATTGAATTAAAAGGTATATAGATTTTCAATATTTCCCAATTTAAATAAAATGAATAAATTTTCAGATAAATACACATTAATCAAAATTATAAAATATTAGGTGTTAATATCATATCAAGTAAAGGGTATAAAATATATTCAATATTCGAAAATCCATAAAAAATAGAAAATTTTTAGAATATATCTATGAGGTAAAGAACATGGACATATAAAAAATATTATTTTAATTGAGAGTGATAGAGAACATAATCACAAGGTAGGAAAAGGGAGTTGGATAGATCCCTTATAAACAAAATATGGTTTGATCTATAAATCAATTGGAGAAGTAATGAGATAATAATATCTAAAAAATGATGGGAAATCATTAAGGAATATATGAAAGCGATTTTAAAAATGATATATAAATGGAGATAAACACTATATAATCAATTTATAAAAATAGTTAGATTAGGAATCGAAAACATTAACTCTAGTCTTGGTTTTTGTGGTATGTTCTTTAAGTTTTGAATAATTAAATTCTATTTATTAAAAAATTGTTTCAAAAAAACATATTTATTTATTGATTATTATTATTCTTTGTATTCATTTATTATTAATTATTATTCAATTTTGGTATTAATTTTATTAACATCGGGCCTTTTTATGTTGTTTGGTTCAAGATTCTAAAACATATTTGGTATAAAAGTAAATATTTATAGAGACATTCCAATGGATCGATAATCACTATAAGTGTTAAATAATGTAGTATATTTCATTATAGAAGTAAATTATTATAATAGTTTAATATATTTAACAAAATAGTTCCAAATAAAAAAGAATTTATTGGTATGTTTGTCATAAATTTTACAATGAATTTGTTTGTTTACATTTAATATAATTATTACTAAGCCTTTTTCATTCCATAACTATATAAATGAAATTATTTTAATAAAATGTTATATTAAATCACAAAATATGTTTTTAATAATATCCAATAAAATAATAAGTGAAAAACAAAACATCATCAATCATATAGATAATATAAAACTACCATTGTATAATAATGTTTCTACAAAAATTTAAAATAAGAGGAAAAATAAAAAATATTTTAGTTTTTAAAGAATACTATAATAGAATTATAATAATAATTTAAATATAATTTTAAATATTACTTATGTTTTTGAAAGGCGTAATATGATTATTGAAATAAAAGGACATGTATTTTAAAACCTATATTTAGATATAGTAAAACATTAGGTTACGGGTTTTTAAGAGAGGGAATGTGTAATTAATCATTGATAAAGGGTGAAATTCAATACCAAAGAAATAAAATCATTTAATCAAAATAATATGAGGTTTCAAAGAGTTCTAAGGAAAAATAATATAAAATAAAAATAGAAAAAGATACTTGGGAATCACTACCTTACTCTTTAAGCCACCCTCATTGAATTGAGTATAAATCCTTCAGAAGAATGAATTTTGTGAAAACAATTATTTATGAACATGGATAAGGGATTCTAGAGAATCATTTTGGTAGACATTTGGAAAATAAGAGTTTTGTAAGTGAAGATAAATGTATGAATAAGGGGGGATTATATAGGCACTAGGGAGGGGTATCTTTGAATAAAATATTGATTAAATTATTATTTAGGATAAAGACAATTAATAGTATTGATTCTTATGATTTTTGTTAGATTTTTATAGAAACAAATAGGTTTGATTGATATTTTATCACTCCCTAAATTAAATAGAACCTTGGAAATATTTTATAAAAAGTAAATAATCAAATATAGTTTTTTGAATAAAATATAACTTTGGTTTTGAGAATTGATTTATAAATGGAAATTATGATTATTATTATTAACTAAATTATTTTCATCATAAAATAAATTATTATTCATTATTTTTTTAATATTTTTTTGTTTCATATTTATAAAATGATGATGTCATAAAACTTATGGTATACATAAAAACATTTTTCACTATTCACATAAAATCATTATTTGCAAAAAAAATAATTTATATCATATTCTAATTTTGACTTGATGATTATAAAAACAAATTACATTTTATCAAAGTAAAATTCTAAATATTATGAATTTAACTTTTAAATAAAATCATATAATACATAGGAAAACAAGTTTATCTATAATTAATACCACTTCATTTATTATGAGTGATTAAATTTATATTTATTATTTTTCCTTAATTGTTATTTAGTTGATAATTAATTATTCATATATTTTAAATAGAATATTTATAATATATAAATATTTTTTTAATTTGTACATGTGTATTATTTATAATAATATATGCAATCTAAAAAATTTTATAATTAAAATATTATAAATATCACTATAAATAATTTCTTAATTTTAGGAATCCCATAATCAAGCATATAAATCCTTTTTAAAAATTATTATATATAAAAATTTATACCCATTAAAATAAAATTATAATTCTCATATAATATATATATATATATATTATTTGATTACAATTATAAGTATTAATCAACAATATCAATTTATTATATAAATATATTCAATTTAATTATAATTTTTTATAATAAAAAGTTATCATTGTTAAAATATTATTTTAATTTTTTATAATTAAGTCATAATTAGGTAATTATGTTATTATTATATCATAATTATATTTGTTTCAAAATAAAATGTGGAATTAATTCCAAAATACTTATTTGAAATACTTATATTTATTTTAATGCATTCAAAACAATTGTGAATAATAGATATTTGTTAAATATTAGTTTCAAAATAAAATAAATAAGCTTAAATATTTATTTCACATATAAGTGAGATGCATTTAATGAAAAATTATGGGATGTTACATGGTACTTATCTTATATACTTGGATGTGTACCTCTCAAAACTTATTTCTCCTCTATTATTTTATAAATTAAAATACATTTAATATAAAATAATGTTTGATTCACCCTCTTATCTCTTATTTCATGAATATTTTTTCTTTTCTTCGAATATTTTATATTTTTTTTATATGCCCAGTTTTTTTGTTAGTAAGAGATAAAAAATATATCTCATAGTAAAATGGTAATTATAAATACAATGAAATATTTTCTTGTTTCTACATTTCAAATATACAATGAAAAGTCTCCTTAAATTATTCAAAAAACATTGAAATTCCTCCCAAAAGATACAATAAATCCAACCTTCTCCCTGAGACATAACTAAACATATATCTTGAAATGAACTCAAATATGGGCATGAAGGAATTATTATGATTGTAATAAAACTTACCTAATAGAGAGTACATGGTTTTTGGAGCTTAAAAGGGGTAAAATATAAATTTTATATCTATGGGTTTATAAGGGAATTTAAAAATTAACAATTCCTCAATCATAATTAATTCTTTAATTCCTATATCTTTAGACAAGAATCAACTAATTTTTTGATTTCTACAAGTCCTAAGCCTCTTAATAAATTTCATAAAAGTAAGGATACGTCAAAAATGTTCATATGGACTCTTTGGAAAGAGATAAAAATATAGTACCATTAGTTCATGACATGGAAATTCATATACAGTTCACTTAAAAAATATCATGTTTATGAAAATAGTTAGTTTCCTCATATAAACACTTGTATAAAATCATTTTTTTTTTAAATTATCTAACTCATACAAAATTGAAGAGAGTCATCAGCTCTAAAGGTTCCATAAAGGTTATATTTTTAATTTTTTTTAAAAAAACACACCAAAAATTTTAAAAAACAAGCATGTAAAAATTAAGAAATTCATACACTTACCAAACACCTTGATTTCACAATCTATTAATGAATCACTCACATATAAAGTATATTATAATAAAAAACAATTGAGTTCTGTTAATAAAACCTAGTGTTTTTTTCCAGTGAAGAAGGGGTTAAAATCCCAGCTCATTGGTGCTCTTACAAACCCAACAAAAATAAAAACTAAAAAAATATAATGAATTTATTTAAAATAAATCCTAAATAATTAAAGAGAAATTAAAATAATTTATAGTTTCCCTACACAAGTTTATTTTTTATATTACCTATAACTAATAAATTCCATGGGTTATCATGAATCTAAAATGGGCTTGGTTTTCTCAAGTATAAGCCAACACATGTTCATATTCTTAGTGAGCTATAAATAAAGATCTCTTGTAATGACCATAAAAAACTTCTTCATAGATCCCATAAGGTTCACTTTTACAAAAAAGGATTCATCATGCATCTTATCTTTTATATTTTCTTAATAAATGTGGTGCAAACAGAGTTTGGTTAACTTATGAGTTTCCTTGAAAACTTCTTCTACATTATAACCCTTTAATGAATGTTCAATGTGAATTAAGAGAACAAATTATTAATGTCCCTTAAAAGTTTATTCTTACTCATCCACTATTTCTTGGTAAATAAATTTATTATTTGAATCAACAAGTTCAATATAGTGGGAGTTAGTTATAAATTATTTGTCATAAATATTTATTAATAATGATCCCAAGAAGATATTATGAAGTCAAATTTACTTGATTGCCAATTCTCTTTGTTATTGTAATGCTATTGAGAGGGATTTTGTTGTTGTTCAATGTAGGTAGTAATCCTCTAATAATATTTATTAAAAACACATCACCTCAGTGATATATGAATCTTCCACAGGAAGGGAGAGGAAAATTTGTACTAAATGTTCTTCTTCAAATATGGATGGATCATTTAACAAGTGATTTTCTATAAAATCAACCAAATATTTATCCAGGTATCACTGATATACCACAAGTATATAAGTTGGAAATTCTTATTCAATTTCTTAATTTATATGTGAATAGTAAAATTCTGATAATATATGTTCCATGATAACCATATAGGAAGCATACAGTTTCTCAGTAAGAAAACTGAATTTGATATCTTGTCTTCATTTACTGGTCCAAGGAAATATTTCTACAACTGTTGATTATTGTATGATTTAATGATGGTATTGAGCTCTGTTATTTGACTCTTCACATACTTCATATCATCTATGAGCTCCAATAACTGTATAGTATCTCCATCATAACCATTCTCTTGAACCTATGAGTAGTAAGGACATGTATATAATTTATTCTCTCATAAGTTTACCATAATATATTTGATAAATAATAAAGGGGAAAACATATGAAGAAAACACTAAATTTAATACTTAACACTCCTTGGAAACAATGCTTCATTTCTAAATAGTCATTTCATCAGCCTAAAAAATTGAATTTATAAACACATGTAATATAGTATTGGGAAAACTGGGTTCTTCTACCTAAATGGAAAGATACTAAATTCATTATATCCTCCTTTCAATAATTTTTTTTTGTGTTCATTCTTTAAAATACTTGGAAAAAATTAAACTTGGGGGGTTGTTGTGGTGACATGAAATGAAAAAAATAAATTAAATTGATGCAGGGTTTGAAAAATGTTTCTATCCAATGCTTGGATTTCTAGTTATGCTCTATCATAGTTATATATAAGTGAGTTTTATCTCTTATTCAGACTTAGGAGAATGGATCACTACCATTTGCTACTACATTTTTTACATTTTTCTTATAAGGAACCAATGAATTACAATCACATGTGCCTTATCCTTTGTATCTTCATAATTCCAATGGTAGTATAAATTTTTTGATCGATTAGATGAGCCCTTGACTCTTCCATATATCATGTCACATGACTAAAGTAGTCTTATAGTATATAGCCAACAATTTCATAACCACTCACTATTGTAATGAAAACACATTTATATGAATAAAAATACAATAAAGGGAATCTTAAGTGGTTGATAATTGTGAATGATGTAGTATATGTCATAAAGGTAGAGGGTTCATCACCACACCCAAACTATTTAACTACTAGATATCATAATATAGAATTAATTTAATTAATGAACATGAGATTTATATTCTAAAATCATGGAATACTAACAGTTCTTGTTTACTTAAAAAAAATTAGTGTTAGCATCCCATGATCATAGAGATGAGAGTTTATGAGATGGAACACAGAGTACAAAATATAAAATTAAAGAAAAAATAGAAAATATATCTAGTATAGGGATATAAACTTTTATATTAATCTAAAACAAGGTATAAAATATTTACCAACCCCACTACACATTTTATATCTTACCCCTTAAATAGTTAGCTATTGGGGTTACTACCATGCATACATTACATATTCAAGATAATTATTCTACATGGATAATGTGGATTTTAGGATATTTTATTCTTTATTAAGCCTTAATAAATCCTAGGTTTTAGTGCGCTTGGGCTTTCATGAGACACACATAGAATGAAATTTTCATCAATAGTCCTAGATTCATATTTATTCTATACCAATTCAAAATCTATTTGTGAATATGGATTGGGATAATCACATATATAATATTTTGAAAATATGTACACATAATTTTAAAATTTCCATATAATATTATATAGCTATATATCAATCTTACATAAGTAGAAGTTATAGTTATATGGAAATCAGTATTTAGCATTTAATATTACATAGCCATGACACTCATTAACTCTTTCAATAAAAATAAAAAACTTATATATATATATATATATGAAGTGGCCCGAGTTGCTCTTATGTAGATGGATAATTGATCTTTTATAGACCTAGATATTTTAAATAAATCATATATAACCTAGAAAAAAACTAATTTAATAATATGTATCCTAAAAAATTCTTGATTAAATCATATCTAACCAAGATTTTTTCTTCTCTTACACCTATACCTAAAACATTACTCCATTTAAGTTGCACCGTATAAATTTAATATGAAAAATAAATTAAAATTTCAAAATAATAGAGTTATTCCATATTCACATTAAACTCTATAATATTATTAAATTTTTATTATACAATAGATGTATATGTAATTTGAAGTTAATGGGGGATATAAACGGTGAATTACAAGATAAAAATATTGAAAATATGTATCTTATTAACTAGAATGTATTATCTTATAGGATTTTGAGGATGAGATAGTTTACCAATTTAAATTTAACATAGATTAACTCTAGGTGGTACTTTTTTATGAGGGAATAGTTTTTTATGATGATTTTATTTCTTTGATCATTATACAAGTATAATATTGAATTGGATGTATATCATTTGGGGATGAACATTTGACTATATAGTTAAAATTAACTTTACCATTACATATAGGTTTATAAAGTTGTGTTAGTGTGGATTTTTAATAATTCAATGACTAAAGATGAGAACAAGTTCTTAGTGTTTGAGTATTTGTTATACCTCTAAGATAAACTAGGTGTATGGAACCTCTACATATTGGGGTTTAACCATTTTTTATTTGAGTCTATTTAATTTTTCTATACTTATTCCATTAATTTATTTATTATATGAATCATTTTAAATTGAGGTCATTTTATTGTTCATATTTTGGGGTTCTCATTATCTTATACAGTTATATATTGTGTTCACTATAGGGAAGTTCCTTAAATTTTATTATTAAAACCCCTTGATATTTATCATCAAATCCTATCATATTAATGGAAGAATTAGAAAGGCATAATCAATTTCATTATTAATGTAGGCATGTTTTTTAGTATGGTTGATTATATAAATGTTTGTAAATGCATCTACAACATTCTTCTTTATACCAATTAATTGATCTTTAAATTATCCTTTTTAATGATTTCTCAACTGAGATGATTGTTTTGTAAAGGATGTGTCTGGACCTCTAGAGAGAATTTGGTTTCTTTTCTATATCAATTTTTCTATTATTTTCATAATTGTGCTTCATTGATCAAAATATGATTAGAAACACCTCAATTTTCATGAAAATCTTCTTGATCAAAATATATTCCTTCCTATAATTTGGTACAATAATGTCATTTTCTTCTGTTGTATAATTTTCCATGGTTGGTAGTTTAGAAATATTATTTCTAACATATCCACCACTAAGTATAAACATAAAACAATAATGAGATCATGAAAAAACATTGTCAGTTTAGTGTCTTGCATAAGTATAAACTTATATAAATAACTATTCATTACCTATGAATACGAAGAACACACCCTTATTTGTTCTAAAGAAATTAAGGATGTTCTTAATTATAATCAAATGAATTTCATTGGGATTGTATTAGTATCTACTAGTAGTGATCAAATATTATATGGAATTGGGAGAATTTTGTGACATGGATTTCATTATGGATATAATTGTCGAAGCATAAAAAGTCTCATCCATGCATCTCTAATCCCACTCATTGAAGTACATTAATCTTTCTTAAGACTCAAAAATTATAACACTAGTATAAAATCCTTTATTTAGATATCTGTACTAAATGTATTTAGATATTTACTAATAAATGTGTTCTAAATTCTACCACATAAACACATTAATCTATCTTATATATCTTATTACCAAGAATATAGGTTTCTTTTCCCATTTCTTTCATAGAGAATAATTTTACCAATAACACCATTATAGAATATAAAGTTGTAATATCATTTTAGATGAGTAATATTTCTTCTATATACAATAATAAACTTCAAAAAATACCCATAATATAATTTTATTCATAAGACTCATCTATGTTCATGAAAAAACAAAACTATTTTATTATATCAATGAACTACATGTTTAAACTCAAATAATGTTTATTTATTATATAAATGGATCCCAAAAGACAATAATAAAATAGAAATTATCATCATTAGTGGTCAAGAATTTTGTTTAGGAATTTATTGGTATGCATGAAAGGGAGGGAGGGAAACAAAAATGGAAATAGAATATTAAAAATTTATTTTAGAATGCTGGTAATAGAACCTAATCGAAATGAAATTTCCATTAAATTGAGTTTTTTTATTCCTCCTAAATATGAGAGAATTTTTATTTCAATTAGAGGTTAGAATTTTTTTTTCCTTTAATTATCATTTATTCTTTCCCTTATCCATCATCAACGACCTCTTACCCTGATATAAAATGATGACACTATAACCCCAATCTAATGTTGTCATCCTACAACCTTGATGTGACACCTTGATCACACCTGTAATTCCAATCCAACACCATTTTCACCATATAATACCAATACAATGCATTATGTCATGGTTAATTCCACCCTAAAAATATTGGTTATTCCTTTCATTACCATTTCCAACTATTATTTCATCAGACCCATGTTTGTGAAAATATTCTATGACCGACTACTATGTTCATTAATCCTCACTGTTTTGAACCAACCTGTGATACACCTGATCTAGAAACCATATTCTGCACCTAAAAATTTAGGAAGGGTGTTTCCAATACCAATGGGAAAAATAATAGTTCCTAGAATCATTTATACACTATCAACAGTAGTTTCTCTTAAAAATACTAATAAAAACATAGTTAAATATTACCAATAATCTGGTATGGTGTTTCTATTAGTTGGACTCCCATGGAAAATTAAATAAGAATTTAAAACCTAAAATAGATCAAATAAGGATTAACTAAAACTTGAAACATTTTCAAATATATCATAAATACATTATTTTACAACAAACTAAGATTATATGTTAATATATAAGAGAGGAAAACAAAGTTGAGACATATGCAATACATGATAGATAAAAAAACAAAAAATACAAAAAAAGAAATCCTTATGACATAAAGTCACCTTATAAAAATATAATCAAACCTGATCCATGAGTGAATGGATAAAGGATTCTACAATAAAGAGCTTCTCATGGACCTAAATTTTAACCCACAAAATACACTTTTTCTATAAACATCACGTTGTACAAGTATTTACTAAGAAAAAATACTAGTATGTTTACACCATAACAATAATTAATTCATTTTCTTTAAAATAAAATTCTATAAATTCTAGTTTGAAATATAACATTGAAATTAAAGCTTTGAAATTTCAGGACATACCAATAATGAACTTATCTCAAATTTTTCTGAAAAATAAAACAATTACTTAACAAAATATTAACTTCTACCTGTGAAAACCACCTTCCAAAAACCACTTCCTACAGATTTTTGAATCACTAAATTATGAAAATCCAAAATGTAACTAAATAATAAAATAATATAGAACTAATCATGAATGTTATGTATATGAAATTAAATAACATATAGAGATATAATATATCTTCAAACAATACAAAGTAAAATTGAGTAATATTTAAAAAAGGAATATTAAACTATCCAAAAGTGGGAATAAATTGAAATAGAACATTTTATTAGAGATAATTAATAAAAAATAAAATATAAAGAAAATAAATTTATAAAATTAATTGGCTTTCTATTAAATATTAAAAAATCATGGGAAAATCATATGTTCTATTGAAAAATCCTAAACATACTCGGGTAGAACCATCT
This sequence comes from Viscum album, assembly GCA_963277665.1. NCBI lineage: Eukaryota > Viridiplantae > Streptophyta > Magnoliopsida > Santalales > Viscaceae > Viscum > Viscum album. The sequence goes on along the minus strand of OY728137.1, from coordinate 1,501,721,805 downwards.
ACCAAACTATTGATAAAGTTCTAAAAATATAACTTTTCCAATATTATCTATTCTAGATTCAATGGTTGACACTCCACATCATTAGAAAATATCATATACTAGAGTATCCTAATTAGTATGTGAAGATGACTGGAATAGTAACTATATTTTAATATCCAACCTAGTTACCTATGGTTATCCTGAAGCTAGATACTAGAAGCGAGGTAACATTTAATCACACATCAACCACATATAAATCAAAAATATTATAATACAACATCACAATATCATACCTCATCCCATATAAATACAAACTTACTATAAAATCCCCCTCTTTAGTTCACATAAACCATAAAAATAGTCACATTCATTTCATAATATTCAAAGGATCATTTTAAACATGGTTTCATGGGGATTAAAATAATGGTGTAGCTTATTGTATGAAAAATATTATTATTCAATGTTATAATTGGGACTTATGTTGTATGAAAATATCTAAAAACTTTTAAAACCCTTTTAAAAACCATTTTGAAACCAAGTGTAATTTATAAATACACCTTTTGAAATAAAGGGAAAACTCACTTTGAATCAAACAATTATCACTTATGCAAACTATCATCAAACACTCAAGTTATTATTTATTTCAAAACTAAAATATCTATAGTAAAGATGAATCTCTAGGTAATTTCCTAGAGAATGTGAGTGGATGTATGAAAAATTTATGTTTTTATAAGTTGAATAAAATTGAAAAGTAAAAATGGGGGGAGGGGTTATGACTTTTTTATTTTTGATTTAAAAATTGGTTAGAGGGGGATAAAATTTAATTAAAAATGGTTATATGAAATCTATGTGAAATTAATGAAAGAGAATGGTACATTGACTTCATTGAGTATAAATATTTTCATGTCAAATCAACTTCCACTAAACTGTATAAGTTGGTTCATATTTCTACAAGGGATTCGATTATTACCCAATCTAATACCCAAGATTCTATATAAGGAATATTTTTAAAAAATAAAGGTATAATAACCCATGGATTACCAAATGTATAGGTTTTTGAATAATCCATGAACCCCTTAAATTTAGTTTTATGTTAAAATAACCATGACATATGATATAGATGAAACATAATGATGATAAAAAAATCATATCAATAACCTGATCTCTATCATTTATCTATCCTTAATCTCAAAAAAACCCCACAATGTGGATTTACTAGGTTATTATAATGTTTGGATAAATGGTTTGAATGATGAAAAAATAGAAATAAAAGAAAAAAAGTGATAATAAATAGATGATAAAAGCTTAAAACCTAAAGAAGATTAAAATTTAAATTATAAAAAAAAACTTTTCTTAAAAACTATTGGATTGACACTAAATTAATGACAACCAAAATAGAATGAGTAAATGGTAGAGAATAAATGGAAAATTTGAACTGGAAGATGAAAATGGGAAGGACCATAACCCTTTATATGAACTAATGTAACATATGGATGAAACATTATTTTCTAAATTTTTATAAAATACATAGTGTATATGAACTTTTATGAAATTTAGTCACATGTATTGATGTTTTCATAGTAGTATGCTTCAAATTTTTGTTGCCACCATGGTTTATCCAATAAGAATTTTCCCACTATCTGTTGGTGGAAGTACATGGTGTGTATCACTTTTATTCATGGTAATGTAGTATTTTCTTCAGCCACCAATTGAACATAGTGGTGTGCATTGAGTTTCTACTCCATGTGGCATTGGTAAGTACACAATATATACTATAAAATTACATGACATGTATATTTCTTTTTCCCATAATTGTGTATTTTTACATGAAACCCCTAAAATATAGCTAGAAATGCTAAAATGAAATATTCAATCTTAATGGGACTTATAACTAGTATTAATTTGACTTTTAATCAATTTAATAAAAAAAATATCATGCATATAATGGGTGCATCAACTCACCACACATAGTTTTCATATTTCCCTCAAAAACATTTCAGCATAAAATTAAAAATAATCCATACATTAACAAGGGAATCATTAAATTAATTATACTTATAAAAAAAAATTCATAACTGAAAATTTGAAAAGCATAAAATTTTCCAATTCATAGTATTATAATCAAAACTCATAAATAATTTTAATTCAAGACATTGGTTTTATTTCATTCACATCCTTCAAATTTTTATTAATACTCTTTCCACTTTGGATTTACCTCACCTAGAATAAATTTAACCCACCTATCATGATTGAAATATATGAAAATTTATTCCCATCTGAAAATAATGAAAGCCATACTAAAGGCTGGTTAAAATCCTAACTCTCTGAAAAGCAGATAAAGAAAATTGTGCCAATTATTAATATTTTTATAGATTTTTGTTGATGATTAGGGTTTATGTGTCAATATTTAAAAATAAAGGCTATAAGGAGGTGTGTTTTCTCTTAAAATTATGCGCATGTTCATTCATTCAAATAATAAAACATTTATCACTCTAAGTAACCAAAAGTGCTAACACATTAATGATTCCCCATTTCAATTATAATACTACTAAATGAAGTACTATAAAATATTTTTCTTCTTATTTTTCTATTTTAGTTTTTCAGCCTGATTTATTCATCTTTTTGTTTATAAGAGGATTAAGTTGAAATACAGTGGAAAATAACATGTACACCTTCCCTCAAATTAATAACAAACCAAACATTCCAACACAATAGGACTCATCCCCATAAAAATACATGAAATAACATAATTCCCTAAAACTCACCATAAACTATAATCACAAAATAAATTCAAAATGAAGCATAGTTAGTTAAAAAATGATTCATGGATTCATATAAGGTCATTCATAGATACTAGAGGATTAATAATGGATAATGCAGGGTAGGTCTCAAAAGTGTTTATAATAAAAATAAAAAAACAATTTACCTCTATCATAATAGTACATTAATTTATCATAAAAAAATATTTGAAAGAAGTTAGAGTGAATTTATTGATGAAAAACACAATTTCAACTCACTAAATAATGGAAGGTACTCAATAGAATATTAAAAATATGTTTTACATTACCTATCATGATTTTAAATAAAAATATGTCAATCAATTCATGTGATGACTAAAAAGAATTGATATAGGAAATGAAAATTCATGAAAATATTAAAATAAAAAATAAAAAATATACCAGAGATCATTTTAAAATTACTCAAATATTGGGAAATCATATAATTATAAAAATTTACACCTTTGTTTATTATTTATAATCATAAATAATTAGAAACATCCAATATGTCAAAATATTTTTTTATTTAATGATGCCTCCTTGATCTGTAAATGGTATCTATAAAAACCCATATCGTTATTACTAATTAATTCATGATTTATTACATAAAAGTACACAAAATAAAACCCATAAGATTGATATGTATAGTGTCTTTGAGAATTATGTAAATTACATAACAACTTAAATAAAGTAATACATCATCATTATTGTAAACCTCCTTAACATGATCATAATATTACTTCATACATAAAATTGAATTGGACAACCTGGGACATAATAAGAAACAGGTGAGCTATAAAACACAGTAAGATAATAAAAATAGCATAATATAATATACGTAATATAATAGTGATATCAATTGGGAATAAAAGGAACATCAATAATAAGGCATGATAGAGTATGATAATCATAACATGGGAAATGTGGCATCAACTTAAAATAATGCACCATAAAAATTTGTCAAGGCTAACTAACATAATATTATGATTGAAAAAGTCCTGTAATTGAATATGGTCCACTCGTTATCTGAACATGATGTCTCATTAGAGTAAACATTGAATAATTCATTGTAGTACTATATATTTATAGGCATACCCATCACTTTTATTTCATTCTCATGCTTAAGTGTGCCACATAGATCGTACAACATGGATTCATTCATCATTATATTTTATTCCAAGATCACGGAATGTGTAATAAATACATGTATTCCCAAGTCAAATAGTTATATGTTTATAAATGTGGATACCTTTGATATGAAATGATTTTGGTATTCACTGCACAATTGTATTGGCATGGAAAATCACAGTGAAGTTTCGGCAGCATAACGACGTCATTTAAAAATTAATATATTGGGTTGATGTGGGAAAAATGGGTATCTCATTAATTTTGAAATAAATTATATAGTAAGAAGATATGGAATAAAAAACCCCTTCATATGTAAATAATGATAAAAGGCATAGGGTAAAGAAGATAGTTGAATAAAAAGGAGAAATGAAAAGATCCCTTACTTGAGTGTGTGACTCCAAATGATAGGGACGAGATTCTTGACAGCTAGGGGAGACTTGGGATAACTATAGAAAGGGTATTTAGTAATAATTTTATTATATATTTATTTTTAGTGATGAGAAATGGGTGAATTAGTGGGATTATATATGAAAAGTGTGGGTATTTCTTTAATATTTCTAAAACATTGGGTTTGGACTCTATAAAAAATAACCAAAACCACAAACCTTACCATAATTTTTCCCAAGGTTTTTTCCAAATGAGAGTGATTTTAATTCTTTTATATGGGAAACAGTTGAATATAATAAAATAATTCTTCTTCTTATGTGGAGGTGAGTAATACTCTTAAAGAATTGATTTTGAAACACTGAAATATATTAATGGTTTTGGAGGATTCATAATGGATTTATAAAATTAATCAAATAAAAATAAAATCCAATTATTTTTAATTTTAAACATATATTTGGTCTTGGAAACCATTTATAGTATCTATTACATCACTTTTAGGTCATTATGATGTCATAATACACACTGTATTTGTAGATGGTATTTAATTTTTACCGAAAAATTTATATATATTAGAGAATTACGAAAAATCAACCATTGGATAATTTCATGGTTATCAATCCAAAAATAAATTTTTTTTTCAATATAATTTCATAATTTTTTGAATTTTTACTTTTAAAATAATAATTGACATTTATTGAGAAATGCTGGGTTTTTTGACAACAATAGTTTTTGAACTCTTAAAAAAATTACATTTGACTTCAAAAAAAATATATGATAATTTATATTTCATTAAAATTATATAATGATAATATTTTATTAAAATATTATTTTTTAAAAAATCCATTAATTCATGAAAATAAATTCTGTAATGGAATTTTAATTTTACCCAAAAATAAGATTTTTGTTTTATTGTGTACAAATTAAAATATTTTATAATGTTATAATATTTGGATGAAAATATATTCATTATTATAAAAAATATATTTTACATACTCATATTACTAGGGTCTTGATATATATCCCTTTAAAACAATATAAAATTCCCTAAGTGTAAGGTGCATGACTATTTGACTTTAATGGGGTGGTTCAAAAAAATGGTTTGGGATGTGATCTCTATGAGCTTGAAATTATCACATATATAGTTTCACTCATTATTAAGTTATTGGATATTATCTTTGTTTTGTTCATGGTAAAATACCAAAGATTATACCTTCATCGGAAGCTCCGACGAATGGGCTTCATAGGGTAAAATCCTACTAATTGAGGCCATCACTTACTTTGTCTGTGTCAATTGGATTTGTCAAAACCCTATATTTATACTAATCATTTGATAACTATTAGATGAACATATTATTAATGGTAAATATGATTAATTGTCATTTAAATATGATAAGATACAATAAAACCAAATAAGTGCTTGTGTTCTCTATAACCTTATTACATAATAAGATATTTAAATAAATTACTAGGTCATTTTTATTTATAAATGTTTGGGTCGTTAAAATCATCAATCCTTCAAAGATTTCACCCATGAAATTTTATTTTCCCACACAAAAACATATGAGGGTAACTTAGTTTCATCACCTCCTCTAGTTCCCATGTCTATTCTTCAAATTTTTTGTTTCTCTATAGCACTTTAAAATGTTTCATTGTCTTATTCCATATAACTTTGTCTCTATTTTCTAATATATTCACCAGTTTCTCCACATATGAGAGATAATTCTCTAGTGGTACCACCTTTGGATTTATTACATGTGAGGGGTTCGATATGTACTTTCTTAAGAGGGATAAATGGAATACATCATGTACATGAGATAGGTTCAATTGGAGTGCTAGTCGATAGGCCACTACGTCTATACGATTATGAATCTTAAAGGGGCTGATGTATATTCGACTAAGCATTCTATTCTTCTAAAATCACATTACATTATTCCATGGATATATATATATATATATTGGAATTTCATGTCTCTAACATCAATATCTATATCTCGTCAATGATTTTTGGCATAGATCTTTTGTTGACTCTGACCAGCCTGATGTGTTTCCAAATGGTATTTAATTTATCCTTTATTTCCTGGACCATTTTAGGACCTATAAAATTTTTCCCCAACTTCATCCCAAGATGAAGGTGTTATGAACCTCTCTAAATAAAGACATTCATAATGATATATTTATATGCTTGAGTGGAAATTGTTTTCGTAAAAGTACTCAACGAGAGGAACATGTTGATCCTGTCCTCCTTTGAAGTCTATAAAACATTCTCTCAACATGTATTCCAGTGTCTGAATAGTCTACCCAAATTATACATCTGTTTGAGGATGAAAAGTTGTAAATTATTTTGGTTCAGTATTTAGAGAGTATTGGAATATTTTCTAGAACATAGAGGTGAATCTCATATCTAGATCATATATAATTGATAGTGGTACTTCATGCACCCTTACCACATATCTAATGTATATTCATGAAATTTGATCTAGTGACATGTACTTTTAAATCTCAATAAAGCATGTAGTCTTTGTAAGAAGATCTACTAAAAATGATATGTTATTATTCCATCTTGATTTATTTTGAAGACCAGTGACAAAGTACATGATGATTTTTTCCTATTTCCATTTTGGTATGGGTAATTTTTGTATCATCCCCTGGGATATTTTTTCTTTCTAACTCCACTTTCTAACATACAGTACATATTAATGTATACTCCATTATCTCCTTATTCATATTTTCCAAGAAATAGTGCTCTTGGAGATATCGATACTTCTTTTTTACTTCTTGGATGGATGGAGAAAGCCAAACTATGAGAATCATCCAAAAACTCCTTTATCTCAGTATTTGATGGTACACATAGATGGGACCCAAATCCTATAAATCCTTCTTCATTAACATTGAACTATGAGGATTTACCTTTTATAATAGTTTCCACTTTCATCTGAATTCTCACATCATTTATCTGTTCATCCGTTATCCTCTCCAGAAGGTATGATTGATAAATAATTTGGGAAAGGATTGATGAGGCTCATTCCATTATGATTCCCATATCCCTCTTTTCCAAATATAAGAAGATCATATCCCTCTAGATTCTCATAAATGATATAATTTATAGATTATCTCTTCTTAGAGTGTCTACCACTTTATTCATTTTCCTAGGATTGTAATGAATTGAAAAATCATAATACCTGATCATCTCTAAGAACTATCATTGGTGCATATTCATCTATTTCCATGTGAATATATAGTAGAGGCTTTTGTGATCAGTATATATTTTAGTATTCTCCCCAAAGAGATAAATCCACCAAATTATAAATGCAAATATCACTACATCTAACTCTATATCATTTTTAGGTAGTTTTGTTTGTGAACTATCAGCTTCCTTGAAGCATAGGCTATCACTTTTTCATTCTTCATTATCACACAACACAATCCCTTCTTTGAAACATCACTGAATACCATGAATATTTATTGACTAGTGGGTAGTATGAGAACAGGTTAAGTGATAAGACTCCTTTATAACTAAATGAATCTCTCTTCACATTATTTATTCAAATAAAACGTGACTCCCTTTTGAGTTATCCTGGTTAAAGGGTTTGAAATTTTTGAGAAATTTATTACAAATGAACAATAATACCCAACTAATCCATGGAAACTATGAATACATATCATAGAATTTGGCCTCAATCATCCTTAAATTGCTTCGATCTTCGAAGGGTAAACATATCTCCCATTACTTGTGATGATATTTCCTAAAAATGATTCATCCATTAACTAGAACTCACATTTACTATTCTTGGCATAAATGTTCTCCTTTCATATGGTCTTTATCATAGTGATAAAATACTCCTCATGATCCTCCATGATTTTGGAGTATATTATAATATACTCTATAAATACAACCATAGATTTGTCAAGGCAATCTAGAAAAACTATATTAATCAATTATGTGAATATTTCTAGAGAACTGGGGAGTTATATTGGAATTAATATGAACTCATAGTGCCCGTACCTTTTATGGATAGTGGTCTTGGGGTTATCCTCCTTCTTCACCCTAATTTGGAAATATCCTGACCACATATCCACCCCAAAGAGGTATTGTGATCCACATAGCTAAAAGAAAAAGTAATAAATCTATCGTAGAGGAAACTTATTCTTTATCATGATATTTTTTATGCTCATGATAATTGATTATAATGATCATTTGCACACCCTTCCTCTTGATGAATAGGAATGGTGGACCCCATAGTAGAGGAATCATATTCTTTATTTGTCTGGTGGAAGACCATGCAGTTCCTTGTGAAACACATCAACATATTCCCTCACAAAGAGCACGTCTTCAAGAATGATTATTTACGTAGAATTTTTCATTATATATATATATATATATTCTTTCTCATTGGTAAATAATATCCACACATCAGATGTCACTGTTAAATAGGATTCATCCTCCACCTTGCACTTATATAGAATCGGGGGATGATTCATGATACAAAGAGTGATTTCCTTCTTGTGGAAATTTATGTTGGATCTATATAGGTAAATCCAATCCATGACTATAATTGAATAAAATTACAATAAAGGGAGTATTAAAAGGTTTTCTAGGAAATTAATCTCATGATATTTTGATATGGGGGGAGTTATATACTTTGAATGCAATAATTTCCCTTTTATCTATTTTTAATGATAGCTCAAGTTCCATGATTTGTGGTGTTATTGGAACAGTCCTACTAAACATTCATTATATGAAGGAATGTGTAGAACTATAATCAAAATGTACATTCAAAATTCGTGAATAAATAACTAGGATACCTATCACCACTTCATTTTCAAGATCCATCTCGGTGGTTATGGTGTAAAAATATCACCCTTTATAACTTGGAAGTTGTTGGTTGTCTCTAAAAACCCTTTACTTAGTGCATTGGTTTTCAAATTTCCAAGGTTCCTTGAAGTTAAACTAATTAACAATGCATTGATTTTTGATTGTTTCCTTCATTTCCTCCATCTAAATTTTGTGTTTCCATATTGTAAATTGTTAGCTATGTGGCCTTCATTCCCACACCAAAATCCTTTCTTTATTCCCCTTAGGAAGTTTCTATAGTGCTTCGTTCCACAACATTGAAAATTGGGATGTTGAGAATTCATGAAACCATTATATTTCTCCATCGAACCACCAGAAATGACTCCACTTTCCACTTCTTATCCCCATGATACCCTTGAGATTCGCTGATCTTCATCTCAAAGTTTAGTGAACATCAAACAATTTCCTCATAGTTATAAAATTCACTGATGACTGAGGCTTTTCATGGACTAGGTTTTATCCTACAAAACAAGCATTAAACCTTTCATTAAAGGGTAACAAAAATAATAGAGGTTAATCATACATGTCTTGGGAATTTTTCATCACACACCCTAATAGATTCACCAAATTTGTTTATGAGGGTAAAGAAATAACTTTCCATAATAATTTGAATAGAGTGAGGAAAATATTTATCAAAAAACATTTTTTGAAAGTCCTTAAACCCCATCACTTCTATATCTTCCTCAAGATTCATATTCTTGATCAATGTAAACCCCTGATCAGCTTCACCCTCCATATGATAACAACAATAGATTTATCTTATTCGAAACATTGAAGGGTGGAGAAGATCTTCTCCAAATCAATTTTTTAGTTTCATAAAATCCACTTTTAGGGAAAAGTGGGAACCGCGGAAGACCACTTACACCATACAAGTTCAAAATTCAAAGCCGGACCAAATTCAAAATTCAAACAATGGCACCGCCAAGGGAACCAAATCCCACATATCACGCACCACTCTTAAACACAATGACATCGTCATCATCACAATACCATAGTCATCATCACATCGTAGCCATCCCTGCCAAACTACAATCCATCGCCTCCTGAGTCCACCGATGAGAACACCACTAGAATATGCCACCACCGCACATCCGCTCGTCATCGTAAAAACCATGTCGTCACCACACCAAAAAAATTCAGAATAAACATCGATCACAGAACACAAAACATCTTTAACATGAAGATCATCATCATAGACGTCGTTGAAAAGGACCTAATCAGAACACGTCATCTTCATCACACGATCTTCGCCAAATCAATTTTTTATCCGGATTTTTATTATAAATGAATCAATTTCAACTTGTTTTTTCTTAACGGTATTAGGTTGGTTCTCCTAATCCATGTTTTATATTTATAACATGAGTCACATGAGAGATTATTATCATTATTTTATGATTCCTTCTCCCATCGGGTTAGGAATCTCATTGGGGGTAGTCATCACATTTTCTGTCACATTAATTGATTACCTGATTCCTCCTATTTTTGTCCATTGGATAGAATATAGGGAAAAATTGGGATGATTATTTTTAAACTATTAAACACATAAATGAGAACTTAAGGACATTAAAAGAATAACTTGTAACTTACATTTGTTTCCTTAACATATGAATTTATAAGATTCAATCGATGTTATACATGATCTATTTCCTAACATATATTTTTATGGGGTTTTTTATTCCCTAAATATTGTTTCATAAGGAGCTTGTGATTTTACCAAATAATATCCACTCCAGTGTCATACTAGGTGTATAGTAAAGATCATTGTCGTGTACCAGGTTACACCGAGTTAGGCCTGGTGCACATTGTCAGAGTTGTTAACCCTATGAAAATATGTGTCAGAACCACATCCACTTGTAGTATCAAAACATGGATGTATTTTATCGATAATAAACTTAAATTATACTTACCAAAATTTAGTTATGTTTAATTGTATTGAGTTTTATCCCTAAGGATTTTTCTAGAGTTTTCTAACCCTAATCCCAAAATAACTAAATGTTTCCTATAATACCAACTATAACATAAATTATCTTAATTACACATTAATTCATGATTTATTACATAAAATTAAACATAATAAAAATTAGAATATTGAGAATTATAGTGTATTTTGGAATTATATACATTACATAACAACTTAAAACAAGGAATATATCATCTTTCTTTAAAACCTCATGAACATGATCATAACATTCCTTCCTACTTTAAACTGAATTGGATAACCAATGGAAATACATAATAAAGGGGTGAGATATACATACAAGTAAGGGAATAAACATTTCATAAGGTAATAAATGTAATAAAATAGTCAAATAAATGTGGAATAAATGTAACACGAATAAAAATTCATGATATATCATGATAATCATAAGATGAGAAATGTGGATATAACTTAAAACACTACATCACAAACATAGGTCAAGTAAAAGTTACAATCCATAATTATGTAAATAGTACAATAAAGGAACCAGGTTTACTCCTTGTCTCAACATGACAGATCATGAGACTAAAAAATTCCTAATGCATTGGCACACTATATAATTCTTGGCATGCTTGTCACTTTCATTTCTTTCTCATGCTTAAGTGTTCCACATATATCTTATAGTACAGATTAATTCATCACCATATTTTATTACATGATCAAGTAGTGTGGAATAAATACATGTATTTAAAAATTCAAAGAGTTATAAATGTATAAAGGTGAAAACCCTTGGTAGGAAATGGGTATGGTATTCACTACACACCTGTTATTGCATGGAAAACCACTGTGAAATTCTAGTAGCGTAACGATGTTGTTTAAAAATTATTAAAATGGATTGATGAGAGAGAATGGGATATATTATAATTTTTAAATACATCATAAATTATGGGGGTATGTAATAACATATCCCATAATAATGAAATGAAGATAAAAGTCATAAGGTAAATTAGATACTTGAATAAAGAGGAGAAAGTAAAATATCACTTACTTGAGTTTGTGACTCAAATTTATTGGGAGGATCTTATTAAGAGTTTGGGGGATTATTAGGAAGACTCTAGATATGGTAGGTAATATTAATAGTGTTCTAAAAGTATTCTGAGTTAATATATTGTGATATTTGGTGGGTTTATATTGAAAAAGAGCGGGGATTTCATTAAAATGTATCAAACTAAGGTTTTGGACTCTATATAATAAAATAACAAAAAACACTTACCATTGTTTTTACCCATGTTTTCTATCAAATTGGAGTGGTTTTTATTATTTTATAAGTTCAAGGTCCGAAATTAAAAAAATTATTCCCTTTCTTATGTAGAGGTGAGTCATACTCTTAAAGAAATGATTTTAAAACCTTAAAAATACAATAATAGGTTTTTGAAGATTTTTAATTTATTTATGTAATTAATAAAATAAGAATAAAATCAAATTAATTTTAATATAAAACATATATTTGGTTTTGGATACCGTTTATAGTATTTATTAGATCACTTTTATCTAAATATGATTCCACAATACACACTGAATATTTATAGAATATTTAATTTTTTACCAAAAAATTGAATATCTCCAAAAATTATAAATAATTAACCATTGAATAATTTCAACATTTAAATTATAATAATAATATTTATTTTATCAAATTCATTTTCTATATATGTTCAATTTTTACTTTTTAAGTAAGAATCGATATTAATTGAGAAATGCTAATTTTTTTGACAATAAGAGTTTTCAAGCCCTTATAAAAATTATATTTTACATCATAAAAAATATATGAGTATTTAAATTTAATAAAAACTATTTAATAATAATATTTTATAGAAATTTTATTTATTTTAAAAATCCACTAATTCTTGAAAATAAACTCCATAATTGAATTTGAATATTACACAAAAATAAAATTTATGTTTTATTCAATAAAATTTAAATTTGTTTATAATGTAAAAATAATAAAATGAAAATAAATCTATTATTATATAAGCAATAATGTGGATACTAATATTACTAGGGTATTGATACATATCTTTTGAATTCACTAGAAAAAACTCTATGGGCAAGGTGTGTGACTATGAGACTTTCATGGGGTTATTCGACAATCATGGTTTGGGTCATGATCTTGATGAGCTTGAAATTCTCACATAAATAGTTTCAGTCAAGATTAAGTTGTTGGATCTTGAATTCAGTATAGTCTATGGAAAATCCCATAGATTCTATCTCCCTCATATGCTCTAAAAAATGGGCTTCATAGGGTATAATCCTACTAGTTTTGGCAATCACTTTGTTTGTGTCGGTTGGATTTGATAAAACCCAATATTTATATGTATCATGGGATCACTATTCAAGCGTTGTATTAAAATTTTTAATTATTCTTAGTAGTCATTTAACTATAATAGGATTTAATAAAACTAAATAAATTCATGTGTTCTCTATAACTATATTACATAATATGATATTTTTTTAAAATTGAAAGGGTATTTTTGTTTATAAAAGTTCAGGTTGTTACATTATTAACCAATTTATGTAAAGATACACTCCCACACACTTAATATTGTACATGTACATAGGTTCATCACCAAGGATGAGAAAGAATATGCATCAAAAAATGATTCTAGGGAAGCAATGAAAGAATTAAATATGGAATTAAATCAGAAAAAATAAACTGAAACAATACTTACCTAGTGAATGATATCCAAAAAGTAAGAAATAGGTGAAAGGAAGTCCCAAAATATAGAAATAAATAAAAAGTTAAATCAATCTACCATTGGTGGAATAATAAGATAGGAATAAACATCTGATACATAAAAAGTGGTCTGATGATTCCCAGTAGGTATGACTATATTATGGTACATGTCAACACCAAACACCTGATATGTAAAAGTAACATTTGAAGCTATAGATATGGAAGTAGTGGCATATGTGAAGGTTGAACAATAAATTGTAACATGTGGAGAGTTATTTCCCATATGATATGGAAGTACACCCAGACTATCCTAAATACACACTATTAGACCAGCCAAATTTGTGAGCTGAGTCTCTATACATGCCAAGTGATCCTGCAAGAGATCTATACATCGATCCATGGTATCTAAGATAGATTCTACCATAGAATCAGTTAAGGGCATGGGTTCTGGTGGGGTTTTGGGTTGATCATTTGTGGAGGAAAAATGGTTATAAGTGGATGGAAAATATGAATATAGGGTGAGACTTGGTGTATCATATAGTGACCTTGGATTTTCATACATAGATATTACACATTTTAATGAAAATTAAATACATTACACATACACACACCTAAGGACCATAATAGTTTAGTTCCTTTGGAAACATGGAATATAGTATTCTAATTTGATTAAAGATATACAATATCTCCCATAATGATCTTTTCACGTATTACCCCTCTTAAGAATACCCTACCTAAAATTTAATTCATATACTAGGGAAGAAAACATATGAAAGGGTGAATTTAGATTATCAATAAGTGTAAACATAAGAGATATCAATATATGATCATATTAAATAATAATATAATTATAAGTGTATGTGATCATGAACATAGCATAAAAAGTTTATACTCAACTTTTCAAGGATCATAATCATGGGTCATTGCCTAAAAATTTATCATTTAAGAAAAAATTGATAGTAAGAGTGAAAAATCATCAAAAATCAATCGTAAACCTTAATATTATGCTATAAAAATGTGGAACCATCATAAATATACAAAAATATTTCCTATTTCTAGGTTAATTACCATGACCATCAATATAGTGGATCATGATGAACCTATTTCTCATAGTGAAACATGACACACCTATTTCCAATTATGGATTAGGAATCACTAGTTTCCCATTGTGGATCAATACCATCTAATTGTTTCCCATTTTCATCTCATGAGATATAAATCTTTAACCAATACGTTGTATATATATATATAGTATAGTTTCCAAGGATCATGCAGTGACACTGGGGGGTTGAATCAGGTGTGAAATGTTTTACTGAATTATTTTTCACCTTTTAATTCATACCACTATGACCTATTAAGATGATTTGATCCTTGATGGAATGTAGACATTAAATTAATCACAACACATAATATTTTTAAAATGTTCGGTATAAAGACCTACATCCTTTCCATGTTGGTTGACCTCCAACATGGATTATCAACTATAACAGAAGGTGATTACAACAACAACTAGTTAGATCCCCCAATTACAAACTGGTTATACCCCCCCCCCCCCCGAGATCTAATCATCGTTCAATAGTTAGTTAGAACCCCAACTACACCTTCTTCATAGTGATTAGATAGACCCCCAATCATAATCTTCAGAAACTGGTTATAACCCTTAGCTTCAGCCATTAACATTAGATGGCTTGATCCACTATAAAAATATCAATTAAATATCCTCTTCCACAAGCTTGTTGGATCAAACTATCTTGTGTACATCTTCAAGTACCATTGTAATGATACTGGAATTTCTCAAATAATATCTGATTACTGTATATAATTAGATGCCTTAGTACAACACTACTCAAGAAATAATTCTTTCTTCTTCTAAATACCTGACCTCACATAACACTAAAAACCCCAATATGAATTCCATAATTATCAAAAATATAAATTTTGTCTTGGATATATAATAAACTAAATTTTCTTCTTAGTTTTTGAAATAACACATTTTTACAAGCTTCACAATTTCATGGATTCATAATTTTATGTGCATGAATTTCTTGAATAGTTAAATCACACTATATTGAAACACTTGAATCTTCACTGTCGACTACCTTTAATGATCTTATAATATTTCATGTGTACATTATATCTCATACACATATAATCTGCTAATTGTTACTCAATGCATGTGTATTCATACACCAGGAAAATACTACTCAGTTCATACATGAGTATCATGTACTGCTACTTGTAAAAATCCTTTACACAAGTTTCCTTCAAACAAACTGCCTAATGTTCACACATAAGACACTAGAACAACCTTCATTAAAACCAAAATATAATTAAAGTAAACACTTATTTATCAAGCATGATACTCCTTCATTCACATTAGTAAAAAAATGTATTTCATTCTTCTTGCATGGAAATCCAAATGGGTATAATATTGGGGTGAATAAATCCTTCTTCACGAGACACAATGTTAATATAAACTATCTTGTGGTTCTCAAAAGACGTTCATGAAAAAACTTGAAGATATACATGAAGGAGTATCTTGTTATCTTTGTTTCTATAAGAAATCAAATTTCATTGCAAAGCACTTCGAGTGTGAAATAAACATATCAAAATACAGTGGAACTCCTCTTTAATGTCATGTAATATTATCATGATGCTTTTTCATTATTCACATAACAATTGTTTTACATGGTATCATATTCAAATTTGTAAAACATAATATGTTAGTATACACTAGTTTTTGTAATCTCAATTCCTCTTCATGTGATCATGTATGTGGAAATTCAGCTTGAACACATGGAACTCCCTTCACAAATATAGAGTGATTAATTTCATTATTTATCTCTCAAGAATAATAATTTCTCTCATATGTGAGATATTATCTACATATAAATGAGACCAGCCTCGAGTATTTATAGTAAAATAAACCATCGACCTAGATCATGTGCACCACCTCATTTCACAGTGCACGACCTCTGCTTTGTGATTTAAGAAATCATTGTCTTTGGAAATATCATATTTTTTCACACTACATTTATTCAATTTTTTTTACTCATTAAAATTAAGTTTCATTTGATTTCAATCAAAATGGAATTTTTAGGATGATCAAATGAATATCAGAAGCCTTGACTTGATCTTCTGATGATACCGTAATAGAGTTTCAATGCATGTAGGATACTCAAGAAAAAACGAGGTTGAAGAGGAGTTCAATGATTAGATTAGACAACTGTGAAGAAATGATCAAACGTCCTATCTTTTATCCATGTTTTTAATGTAGAGATACAATACATTGTGATTTTTATACCACATAAAAACTCCCTTTAAATTCTCTTTCCTTTATATTACAAAGCATGTTGGTGTAAAGGACCAGTTTGGGTTATACCTAACATTCAGAGGGGGGAGAATTAGTGTTGGGGAATTCATAAATCAATTGAAACTTTTTTATCCCTATACCTCTTGACCTGTTAGGATCTTGTTTCACATATTCTCTTTTCCTTGTCACATGAAATAATAGAAAGCCATAAAAATATGCACATGATATTTTTACAAGGTTCAATAATAAATAAGAGTAGCTACATCATTTCAATGCATAGTAATGATCATTCCATGGATTCTCCACTATAAATTGATAAATGTTATAGTGGTTTGGATTGGTAACCAATCCCCTATCCAGTGTGAGTCCCTACACCTTGGAGGGGTAAGAGAAACAATCCTCTTCCTAAACTGGTGATGAACTAGTTCAACTTATAACTTCCTTACTAGTTCTTTATACTAATTGTGGAGACACTATTCTTCTTTATTTAATAATTTAGGATTTTCTCTTGATCTTCCTCAATTATCTTCACTTGGTTACTTGAAAATAAGTAGTCAAGTAACTCTCTTCTTCCACTATATTCTTCTCTAGTGAAAAACCTATTGCACTATAAGTTCTTCTTTATTCTTCTTTTAGTGAAACATCCAACTACACTATAAATTATTCTTCCTTATTCTTGGATAGAATCAAAAAAACCAGTATGATTGTTCAAACACCGAAGATCATCTCACTATGAATCATCGGAATCAAATTGCCCTGAATAATAATTGGTCATTAGTTGGGAAAACTCTCATTATTCTTCTTCTCTTCTCTTCTTCTTGGTGTAATTAATAATTTTTCAACTGGATTACACCCTCTTTACATATTCATGTAATAATTTATAGCATCTTCACTTTTTTGTTATGCACACAGAATTTTGGTTATTTCTTTTAAGTGACGTTACGTGTGCATATGCATGCAAGAGTGCATGCACAATTTACTTCTTCTCTCTTATGTGAAAATCCCAATGGGTATAAGTGTTTTCACCCACACAATTCCTATTATATTATTATCCTTTCTTATTATCTTTTATTTTCACTTGTATTGGGTTGATTTATTTTATTATTGAATGGATATATGTACTACCCACCTTCTTGCAAACTTGTTCTTTATTTTGGTGCAAGCATGCACGTCTGCATGCATTCTTCACCTTTAAAAAAACCCCTACAAACAATATGTACATTCTTAATGTGTGGAAAGAGGTACTTTTTGTACCTCTCGTTGTACCCCTCATGGTTTAATTTTCATGATCACAATCACCCTCTTTTTTATCTAATATTATTTTAAGTGTTTTTAGATGATAGGCATGATTTCAGGTTGCCAAGGAATTGGGCCAAGAAAGCCAAAAGGCAAAAGTGGACTGATTTCCATCCACCGGCCAACCGGTGGATGACCACCGGCCAGCCGATGGACCCTGGGCAGAAGGGACACCCACTGCCTTCTCACCGGCCAACCAGTGGCCTCCTCACCGGCCGACCGGTGGAACCCAGACAGAAGGCTGAGCTACTGTCTCAGCACCGGCCAACCGGTGGACTCCTCACCGGCCAGCCGGTGGTGCCTGGGCAGAATGCCTCTCCATTTTCAAAGCACCGGCCAACCGGTGGCCAAGCACCGGTCAGCCGGTGGAGCCAGTCAAACTAGTCGTTGGGCTTTGACAAGACTTGTCCACTTGCCTCCCAACGGCTCCGAAGCCTTTTCCAACGGCTCCGAAGACCCCCAAAGGCCATATGAGGGTTCCCCCTCTATAAATAAAGGACTAGGAAGCCTCAGAAATGTACAGAAGCCCACGGGAACATTTTTTATCATTTGGCGAACCTCCGGCGGATTCCTCCAAGGAACCTCACTTGCTTTAACCTACTTCCACATCCAAGGAGCACCACCATAGAAGCTTGGGAGCGCTCTTCATCAACTCCAATCAATCATTGGCTCCCAAGGCTTCTCCACATTACGGTTTTATTGATTTATTTATTTTGAGCTTAAAATTGAGTTTGTGCCTACAAACTCCCATTTCTCTCATCCTCCATTTATTTGGGTTTTCACACCACCTTTAAGGTGTGAAAAGGTTAGTCAAGCCTTCCCTTTAAAAGGCTTGAGTCATAGGTGAGATAGCCTTCACCTGTAAGAAGTCTAGTGGGTTCTTGCTCAACCATTAAAAGCAAGTGGGTTCTTGCTCAACCATTAAAAGCAAGATGTAATAGGTTCTAGACTACCTTAATGTCTAGTGGGTTTCTTGCTAAAACCATTAAAAATCAAGCAGTAGTAAATCTCTCAACGGTTGAGTTGGGAGCGGAGACGTAGGCTTTGGTTTAAGCCAAACTCCGTTATCAAGTTTTGTGTCTTGCCTCTTTTATTTCCGCTGCACTTTGATAATTGTTTTAAATTGTTAATTCTTTTTTAAAAAGGCATTTCACCCCCCCTCTTGCCATCACATTCTTCTTTTGGCCCAACAATTGGTATCAGAGCCAAAATTTGAGTAATACCCTAACCGGTTTCAAATTAAAGATCCATTGTGATGGCGTCAACTTCTTTCTCCCCCGAAGGCTATTCCTTGGGTCGTGCTCCATTCTTTGATGGAACCGACTATACTTATTAGAAAACCCGCATGACCACATTTCTTAGAAGTATAGGATATCCCATTTATAGAATTGTCATGCATGGTTACTCTCTCTCTTCTCCCGATGAATCCAAATGGACTCAAGCCGATATTAAAAATTTCGAGCTTGATGGCAAAGCCATGAACGCTCTTCATTGCGGCCTAGACCGTAATGAATTTAATCGTATCTCTACTTGCACCACTTCTCATGAAATTTGGAAGCTTTTGGAGGTTAACCATGAAAAGGCCAAGAAAAAGGAAAAGAAGAAGGCATTCAAGGCTACTTGGAGTGATAGCTCCACATCCTCCTCCTCCTCCTCCTCAAGCGACAACGGTAAAAAATGTCTAATGGCATTTAATGAGGTAACCTCTTCTGACTCCTCTTCCTCTAGTTCTTCCAATTCATTTAATCATTTATCTTACGAGGATCTCCAACATGCTAGAGATCAATTGGAGGAAGGTTTTCACGAACTTTCTTCCAAATTTATTGCTTTAAAAAAGAATTTCAAAAAACTTTCTTCCGAAAAGGAACAACTTCTCAAAGAGAAGGAAGAGTTGTCCCTCAAGGTCCAAAACCTTCCCGATGTTGATTCTATGGAATCAACAATCAAGGATTTAAGGGAATCCCTTGCCAAATTCACCCAAGGTGAACAAAATTTGACCAAATTACTAGGTTCCCAACGTATATCTAGAACCACCGAAGGGCTTGGCTATCCCAAGCAAGCTTCCTCTTCCCATGCTCCAACTATTTTTGTAAGGGGGAGCCCCCAATATAAATTTTGCAACTATTGTAAAAAACCCGGGCACTTAATTTATGAGTGCAATTGCAAAAATGCCCGGTATGGAAGACCCAAAAATTTTTCCTTTAATGATGAATTTTTTAGGAGAAGACCCGCCACTAGACAAGTATGGATTGAAAAATCCCTTTTAGAGAGTCTCTCCGGGCCAAAATTTGTCTCGGTTTCAAAAACCTCTCCCCGGTGATTTGTTGTTTTTATTTAGGGGGAGTTAGGATAGTTTAAAATCTTTTTTGAGTTATTTTCAAAACATTGATTCAAAACTTTCACTTTCAAAATTTCTTCATTTGTGTTAATTGCTTTCAATTCAATTTTCATTTCAAACTTTCAATTCAAATTATTATTCAATTTTTCATTAAAAACTTTCAATTCAAACTTTGATTCAAAACATTCAATTCAAATTTCAAAAATTTCAATTGGTTTAAAATCTCTTTTTCCCTCAATCAAGTTTTATGCCCCGTGCTATTTTGATAATCACAAAGGGGGAGAAATTCTTGGTTGATTGGGGGAGAAATCTAGGAGATATCTTTCTCTCATGCTTTGCTTTACTTTTCAATTTATCCTTTAAAGCATGCCTCTCATTTCCATATTTTACATTGCTTGTTTTGGTGATTGTGATCATCAAAATAGGGGGAGATTGTTGTACCTCTCGTTGTACCCCTCGTGGTTTAATATTCATGATCACAATCACCCTCTTTTTTATCTAATATTATTTTAAGTGTTTTTGGATGATAGGCATGATTTCAGGTTGCCAAGGAATTGGGCCAAGAAAGCCATAAGGCAAAAGTGGACTGATTTCAGTCCACCGACCAACCGGTGGATGACCACCGGCCGGCCGATGGACCCTGGGCAGAAGGGACACCCACTGCCTTCTCACCGGCCAACCGGTGGCCTCCTCACTGGCCGACCGGTGGAACCCAGATAGAAGGCTGAGCTACGGTCTCAGCACCGGCCAACCGGTGGACTCCTCACCGGCCAGCCGGTGGTGCCTAGGCAGAATGCCTCTCTATTTTCAAAGCACCGGCCAACCGGTGGCCAAGCACCGGTCAGCCGGTGGAGCCAGTCAAACTAGCCGTTGGGCTTTGACCAGACTTGTCCACTTGCCTCCCAACGGCTCCGAAGCCTTTTCCAATGGCTCCGAAGACCCCCAAAGGCCATATGAGGGTTCCCCCTCTATAAATAAAGGACTAGGAAGCCCCAGAAATGTACAGAAGCCCACGGGAACATTTTTGATCATTTGGCGAACCTCCGGCAGATTCCTCCAAGGAACCTCACTTGCTCCAACCTACTTCCGCATCCAAGGAGCACCACCATAGAAGCATGGGAGCGCTCTTCATCAACTCCAATCAATCATTGGTGCCCAAGTCTTCTCCACATTATGGTTTTATTGTTTTATTTATTTTGAGCTTAAAATTGAGTTTGTGCCTACAAAATCCCATTTCTCTCATCCTCCATTCATTTGGGTTTTCACACCACCTTTAAGGTGTGAAGAGGTAAGTCAAGCCTTCCCTTTAAAAGGATTGAGTCATAGGTGAGCTAGCCTTCACCTGTAATAAGGCTAGTGGGTTCTTTCTCAACCATTAAAAGCAAGTGGGTTCTTGCTCAACCATTAAAAGCAAGCTGTAATAGGTTCTAGACTACCTTAAAGTCTAGTGGGTTTCTTGCTAAAACCATTAAAAAGAAAGCGGTAGTAAATCTCTCAACGGTTGAGTTGGGAGCGGAGATGTACGCTTTGGTTTAAGCCGAACTCCGTTATCAAGTTTTGTGTCTTGCCTCTTTTATTTCCGCTGCACTTTGATAATTGTTTTAAATTGTTAATTCTTTTTTAAAAAGGAATTTCACCCCCCCTCTTGCCATCACATTATTCTTTCGGCCCAACAGTACTTTCACCTACATGAAGGCTATGGGTCATGGTTCTTCCTCTTAGTTCAAGGGATGCACGGTTTGGGTGTCTTCACAAAGCATAATAGGAGTGAAAGACTCATTCATTGGATCACGATGACATGGACTTTGCAGAGCCCAACAATTGTTTAAGAAAAACGATCACATGTTTTCGGTAACCATTTCGTGCTAAGAACATAAATTATTTGAAAATATATTCGAGAGTGCATGGAACTTATTGAAGTCTTGAAATATATCTTCTTCAAAAAGTTGTAAAGGCCTGCAGATCTCTTTTCTCCTTCGTGAAGAACAACGAACCAAGGAGTGCTCTATTTTTGAACGAGAGCACATGAATATGTGGAGGGAAGAACTCTATTATTAGATTGGTGTGTCTGCTTTTATAAATTATGATATCTTCTTTTTTGAGTTAAAATATCTACACGATATTTTGTGAAGATCATTCTTTGAATGCCTGATAGATTTGGCATTTAAATATTTTCAAACCCATGTTTTGAGATACACCGAGACTTGCAGCGTGTTTCCTTTTCAAATGAACATCTCATTTATAGGGAGAAAATAATGTGCATGTGATGGTGATCACATGAAAGTTATTCTTCTCGAGCTTCATCCATGCACTACGTGGCCTCACAACTTCTCTATCTTTGACCATGTTCGAACTCAATAATATTGTTTCATTCATGCAAATTAAATTCCATTAATTATATCATGACTTTCATACAATCATCATGAAATGGGTTGGATTGTCAGTAATGGTTGGGATATCAATCTCAGTGGTTCGATCGCAGCTCCAGTGAACTCTTTTATTGGGGACCCTTCAAATAATTGGAGGTAGAAGACAATGATATGGACACTTTATGGTTTTTGGATTATCTCGGATCAAACAAGGACGGTAGAGACTAGGTGGTGTAATGTGATATTATATGAGTGTATTGGGGTACTTCCACATTTTTATGTTGTGAATAATACCCGCCAGTTCTTGTCCCACATCAAAATAGAGATGCGGTTTAAGGTCAGTTTATCAATCAACTAATCCCAGAAACCAGCCAGATTACACTTTCTCCCCACATGGTACCACCCCGTACTATGTTCTCTATGAGTGTACTATGCACCCACCCTCTATGTGGGATTCATCCTAACTAAGCATGGGTTTTCCCATGTGCACTTCTGATAGCCTACACACAGCCCTTCCGCTGGTGGGCTAGCCTAACTGGCTTCCGCTTGGACATGGTTGACTCAGTCCTGCATATGCCTTGGGTCGAGGCTACTAGCCAGCTTGTGGTATGACCCAATATTTTATGTGAAGGCCATAAAAAATAATACTTATGAGTGTAGAATTTCATGTCCACCGTAGAACATAAAACTCATTCATGGCTACCACCTTCAAATTCCAAGCCCATTCCACTTCTTTATTTTCTTCTTCTTCTTCAAACATCATGCTCTAATATTCTTCACTTTTGGAAAATTATATGAATCCTTTCTTTTGCAAGATCAATCTTAGAATGTTTAATCATCCTCCACCATTTCTTTTTGAAACATTAATTACAAGAAACACTTCAACCATCCTCAATGGATGATAATTTATTGTTGTAAACCACGTGTCACATTTGAAACAATTTCTTTGAACTAAGGATCAGTACATCAATCGTATGATTTGTAACAAAATAGAGAATTTCCCAACAATGGAATCCATTGCTATGAATCCAAAATAATTCTCTAGACATCTTCACATCAACTAATCTCCAATAACTTTGGAGTTCCTTCTTCATTTTGACCGTTATTGACAACTGTTGACAAAAAATACAACTTATACACAAAGTGGTCCCAATAATATCCCCCTTTCTATTTGTTGGAAATACTTCATCGTTTTCCTAAATAAATGTATTAATATCAAAATGAGAATCTTATCTCTCCACTTTACTTTTCTTTATCTCACTTTTGAACTTTTATTCCACTTTCTCTCCCCTTTTTTAACATGAAATAAAAAGTTCACAGGAAAAGGGTACCAATCCATAATTAAGAAATGTGTTATCTATCATTTCACTCTAAGTACACTAGAGAAATTATTAGTGTAGAGAACAAGAGTATTTCATTTAGACAACAAAGATTTCCATTATCCACTGATAATGATACCTCATGAGTTGAGAACTCATGTACTTGTCTTTATTGGTTTTACACTTTCATTCCATGATTTGATTTTAAATAAACCTAAAACTCTTGCACTCACTTCAACAAATGTATCAAAAAAATCAAGTGAAATAGGCAGAATTAGAGACCTTGAGGAACTTCCATTCTTATTATGTCATTGATAAATTCAGTTACTCCCCCTTTGAATAATGATCTTTATTCTGAGTAACCAAGGATGAGATATTGAGAAATGACATAATATTCCAATGGAATGTTATTCAAGCAATTTAAATAGTAATTTAATTTGATATCAACTAAAGTTGATACTAATTGAAATAATAACTCTGGAGGCTTCTTCATGTGTATTCCCCTCAAGGGAACACTCCTCATCATTGACTCTCAGGTTCTCCCCATCAGATATTGCTTCACCATCAATTCCCAATATTATAATGACAAATAAAATACACAATGATTTAAGGGAATAAGGTATATCCTCCTTGTATCATCAATGTGAACAGAATGTTTGATATGATTTTCTCAACCAAGATGCTCCATTATTTAAACATTCACATTTGATCTTCAATTTTGGTTGTGATTGTTTTGATCTCAATACGTTTTCCATTTCTTTGTGTGTGAACCTTCAATCTTCAAGTGATTTTAGAGATTTAGAATCTCATGGTTATAATTTCATCTTCTTAAGAAATTCTTCTTGAGCGGGAATAAATGAAATTCAATTTCAAATAGTATGACCAACCTTGTTGCACCTCACACACATGCCCTATTTTTCATCACATGGAGTCTTCAACTTCCTTCTGCACTAGACCTAGCTAATGAATCTTCCATTTTTCTCATTATTTCCAAATATTCTAGCTGGATAACTAATAGGTCAATAGAATTTGAGTCATTGGGATTGGATCTTCTACAGGACTTTATTTGAGTTTCATCCTTCCTATGAGTTATTTTGGATGCACCACCCTTCCCTTTCTTGTATTTAGAATCCAAGGTCGTCTCCCCTTATTGAAATATTCTTAGGAGTATTATCTTTTGTAACATTCTTCTAATTTCTTCCCAAGAATGCTTCTTCTTTCTTAGCAAACTTTTGTGATCTTATTTTTTTATCAGCTTTGGATGCATGTTGAGATGAACATGTACCAACCTTATGACCACTCCCATTGCATACATCACCAATGTTTTCTAGAATTCCAAATAAGTTTGTAGTGTACAAATGATTCTTGACCTATGGATGTTGCCCCTTATTCTCAATATTTCTCCCCCCTGATATAGGATTTCTCTATGCTATTTCATTTAAAGGATTGTACCAAAAATACAACGCACAATGCCCAAATATATTACAGCACCAACACTGACCCACAAATATTGACTTCTTGATATCTTCTGTATTAGATTATTGGGCCTTCTTCTTGACCTCTTATAATCTCTTTGGGGAACCTCCTTCTAAATTATTCTTCCTATCCACCCTTGTCATGGTGTAAGGTATCTCATCACCTTTCTTCATCCATATTTGTTTACTATTTCACTTCCACCCATCACTTTTTATAGAAACAAATTTAGAAACATTAGTACAAGATAGTATGGATGGTACCTATTCTTTATCATCTTCTTTTCATAGATCATTGAGTTAATACATGATCTTCTTATCAATTTTTGGAGTTCTTTCACCTTTAGAATCATTCAATGGACATTGAATACCAGTAGACACTATCAAATTCTTTTGTGAGAGCTCAATTTGTGTCTTCTCATGACTGGAACACTGAGCTTCCAATTATAGACATTATATATTGAGTATGATCTTCTGTTCTTCAGTCAGGGGAATCTCCTCTTCATAAGTCTTCATTAATCTTTCAACTTCCACTGCATGCATCATAACTTTTTTTGTAACAGGAACTCAAGTACCTTAATCTCCATGGAATTTTATTTCAAATATAAACCCCTGACACCAGGGACCTTATTAAGCTCATTTTCAAGTGTATGTATCGTATGTTCTATAGTATTATTGACTCCTTCTTTCTCTTCAACTTCTTTGAGACATTTTGAGGAAATTATTTCAATTTTCCTATTTGATTCTTTAAAGTCTCCAAACTATTTTGAAAGCTTTATATATGAAACAATTTTTCCTTGTAATCTATTCTCCAAAACATAATTTTCTTCTAATATATGGAAGATAACATATTTCATTCATTGAAATAATGAAAAAACAGGATATCCACTTTATTCAAAAATATGATGAAAAATATCTCAAAATCTATCAACTGATAATTCTTGAGAATTTGTAGATTAATCATCACCACTTGTGGTAGAATTTTCATCATGAGTATAATTTCCAAATGTATTAACACATACCTCCTGGTCATTTGATGTATGAAGGTTTTCCATATTCTTGGTGTAAACTTGATCCACCATATTATTAATTTCCAATCCAGATATGTCTTCATTGTCAGTAAGGCATGGAGACACAGATACATCCTCTTCTTTTGACAAGAGGGACTTCTTCTTAGCATTTCTCTTCTCCTTCTTTTTACTATTCATCATGGTCATGTAAGATATGGTATTCTTCCTACATACAACAAAATATTCAATGAAAATACACTTCATTGATTAAACAGGAATGAAACCCAATTCTTTAAATGAGAATAACTTCACTATTGATAATCCAAGAATGGTGAATCTTTCCCTCTAATACCAATTGAGAGGACTAGTTTGGGATATACCTAACACTTAGAGGGAGTGAATCAGTGTTAGGGACTTTTCAAAAGGATTCCAACTTTTTATCCTTATGCCTCTTGACCTGTTGGGATCTTGATTCTCTTATTCCATTTTCCTTGTCGCGTGCAATAACAGAAAGCAATTAAATATGCACACGATATTTTTACAAGGTTCACTACTCAATAATAGTAGCTACAGCCTTTCCATTTCTGGTAATGACTAGTGCATGGACTCACAATTATAATGTGATAAAAATAAAAATGGTGTGGCTAGGGAAACAATCCTCTAGCCTGTTTGAGTCCCTACACTTTTTAGGGGGAAGGGAAACAATCCTCTTCTTGAACTAGTGATGACCTAGTTCAACATGCATCTTCTTTTCTGGTTCATTATACTGCCTATGGAGATAATATTCTTTAAGATTTAATATGGTAGGTTATTCTACTGATATTATTCATTACTATTCACTTGGTTACTTGCAATGTAATTGGAAAATAAAATATCTTATTATTTTATCCTATTCTCTAGTGTAAAACCGACAACACTTGAACTTCTTCTTATTTCTTATTATTTTATTGAAACATCCAAAAACACTAGAACTTATTATTCCTTTTTCTTTTCTAGAATCATAAACACCCTTTTTATAGTTAAAACACTAAGTATCAGCTCATTGGGAATCATCAGAATCAAACTGTCCTTAATAATAATCAGTCTTTAATTCGATAAACTCTCATTCTTCTTCTTCACTTCTATTCTTCATTCTAAAATTATTAATTATTCCATAGGATTAGACCCTATTTAAATATTAATTCATGGATTCATATCCTCTTTACTTTTTCATTATACACACACAATTTTGGTTATTTCATTTAAGTGTCTTCACATGTGCATGTGCATGGAACAGAGAATGCACAATGTACTTCTTCTCTCTTGTTTGAAGATCCTAATTGGTATAAGTCTTTTCACCCACACACTACCTATTAAATTCATCTAATTTCTTATTCTATATTATTTTCACTTGGATTGAGTGTATTTATTTTATGAGTTCATGAGTATATGTATTTACCACCTTTTACAAGTATGTTCTTCACTTTGGTGAAATCATGCATGTCTGCATGCATTCTTCTCCTTTAAAAACAAACTCCTACAAACAATGTCTACATATTTAATGTGAGGACAATAGGGTTTGAACCTTTGTAAAGGCCATGTTATCATGGTTCTTCCTATTAATTTAAGGGATTCATGGTTCAGGTGTCTTCGTAAAGCATAGTGGGAGTGCACGACTCATCCACCGGATCACGATGACATGGCCTTCACAGAGCAGAGAGAGGGTTTAAGAAAATCGATCATGTGTTTGAGGTAACCAGTTTGTGCTAACAATATAACTTCTTCCCAAATCAATTAAAGTATGTATTACTTGTCTAAGTATTTCAGGGTCTTCTCTATGCAATTCCCTAAAGGCCTATGGGTCTTCTTGCTCCTTTGTGAAGAACAACGAACCAGGGAGTGCTCTATTTTTTGAACGAGAGCACTTGAATATGCAGATGGAATCACTCTCTTCTCGACTCAGGGTGAATCCTTTTATAGATGATGATATATTATTTTTAATGTTCAAATCTCCACATGATATTATTTGAAGATCATTCTTTTAATGCTTGAGATATTCAGCATTTAAATATTTTCAAAGCCGTGTTTTGAGATATGCCAAGACTTGCGGTGTGTTTCCTCTTCAAATGAACACCTCATTTACAGGGATAAAATCATGTTTGTGTGATGGTTATCACATGAAACTTATTCTTCTCGAGATTCATCCATGATATATGTTGCCACACAGCTTATCTTGCTTTGTCCATGTTCAAAATCGATCATTTTGTTGAATGCATGCATGATATCGTGACTTTCATACGATCATCATGTAGTAGATTAGATCATAAGTAATGGTCGGGAGATCGATCGCAGTGGTTCAATCATATCTTCGGTGAATTGTGGCATTGGGAACCCTTGGAAAGATCAGAGGTAGCAGATGACTATGTGGACGCTATATAGTTATTGGATCAACATGGATCAAACACAGACGGTGGAGATTTGATGGAGAACATGAGATTCGATGATTGGCCAGGATTACTTCTGCATTTTTATTTTTTGAATAGTACATGTTAGTTCTTTTCCAATATCAAAATGGAGATGTGGGAACAGCACGGTTTATCAATCAACTTATCCCAGCAACCAGCCAGATTAATCCTCCCCTCATAGTACCGACTTGTACAGTGTTCTCCACGGACAAGCTCTGCACCCACCCTCTACATGGGATTTGACCCAACTAAGCATAAGATTTTTCTCATGCATTCCTTCAGGCCTACACATAGACTTTCTAATAGTGGGTTGGCCACATTGGATTTACCTTGGGTTCGGTCAAATATGTCCTGCATATTCCTTGGGTCGAGACTGTCGGCTACCTTGTGGGCTGGAAAAAAAATTAAGTGAAGAACATAAAGAATAATACATCTATGTGTATAATTCCATGTTCACCATAGAAAATAAATCTCATGAATGGATACCACCTTCAAATTCCAATCCCATGAAACATCCTTATTTTCTTCTTCTTCAAACATCATGATATAATATTCTTTACTTTTTCATTTTTCATGATCAATATTAGAATTTCCATTCCTCCTCCTCCATTTATTTATGGAACTTTAATTCCAAAGAACACTTTTATCATCGTCAATGGATGATACTTCATTGTTGTAAAACATATCTCACTTTTGACTAAAGTTCTTTGAACTAAGGATCAGTACATAAATCATATAATTTGTAACAATATGGATAATTACCCCAGCATGGCATCCAATGCTATGAATCCAAATCAAATCTACATACATATTAACTTCAGCCAATCTACGATCACTTTGGAGTTCCTTCTTCATTTTGAACATTATTGAAAATTGTTGACAACAAATACAACTTATACACAAAGTGGTCTCAATAATAGGTAATAGTCTAAAATTGGTTACTGGTCTGCTCCTATTACTTTATGGGACCACTCCATGTCAGAGCTCTCATTTACCATCGTGGTTCCCCACACGGTGTATTTTGGAAAACCCATGGACCTTTGTGGGAGATCGTATACAGTATTTTGGACTCTCCATGTTTTTCATCTACACTCATTTATCCTAGTTCCTACCTTAGTAGTAGTGAACATAGATCCCATGTCTGCTGGTTGGACTAGCCAATTTTTTGTATTAGGCCAACATAAAATGTTATACAAAAATAAAATCATTTCACTAAAAGTACTTAATATTATAAACTAAATTTCATATTAAAAATAATATCTTTTGTGGATCATCTTATTCTTCTTTAAATAATTGTTATAAACAATGTGCACCCTTATTTTCCCAAGTCTTAGAAATTGAGATTAGTTCTACGATAGTCACATTTAGAACTCATTTAATTTTTATAATTTTATCTTATTGAAAAAAAAAATTAAACCTTAAAAAACCACTTGGCTTCTTCAATATGCCTATTTTTATTTTTATTTCATTACCCAGTATATTGAAAATTCAATGATATCTTCTCTCACTTATTGGAAATAAAGATAAATATATAAGTATGGGATAAGATTCTCATTTCCATAATTGAAATTTTTAGATCATTATATTATATTATGATAATTACATATATTTTCACTCTATATATGGATGTAATCACCAATATCTTAAAAAATAGATAAAATTAAAAACATTCCAATGCAAAAAAAGTACTTCCCCTTTATCATTAAGTAATAAATATCTTCCTTTTAGGATTGCTGAATTTTTTATCATGAAAATAGTAGAATATAACCCACATACCTTAATGATACAACATTGAATCATAATATTTTTAAATGACTAGAATCATCACATTCATACCACACCACTATGATATTCATAAGAAATCAACTGAGATAGAAATTTGTAGTTTTTGATCTTCTATTAACCCCCTTAATAGAATCACTCCATACTTTACCATCATGAATGTATTTCTTCCTAAATGAAATCCAAGAATATTTTGGGATTATTTTAAATTATTCTTGTAGAAAACATAAATCTAAAAGTCTTCCATGGTGGTTAAACTTATAGTTGTAAGATGTTCACAAATTTCATCATAGTTTGGTCTCCCCTGAATAAATTCTTCACCTTAAATTCACTACATGAATAAAAATGTATATATATTAAAATAAGGTGGTTCTTTAATGCACCACATTTAGAGAACCATGGTTTAAAGTTCCCTCTAAACCCAACAATATTCTTAGATGAAAAAGGTCTCTTCACATTTTCTAACAAATTAGTTTAATTTTTCATTGACTTTTCTAATTTTCTTACTTCTTATAAATTTTTTTTCATTATGATCAAACAATATTATGGAACATTCTTAGTCTTCACTTTCTATGTTGACTTATTTTTTTGAACATAAAAAGTCACATATTATTTAACTTTATTCTTTAATAATTCTTCTTAACTAGACAACCGTGTCCCTAAAATTTTACCCAAATATCCATACATATTTCACCATTAAAACACAACCTTAGAATTCAAAAAGTTGAGTATATTAGGCAAATTTTAATATTATTCATTAGAGGTGTCTTTCACTAAATCAATCTTATTGTTTCTCCTCTATATTGATTCTTTATTTTATTCCATATTTTTTACTTTAGTATAAATGTTCTTGGATAATTTACAATGATCCATGATGTAACCATTCCTACCACAATCAAATCATCTTTTCTTTTGTGTGACACTCTTGACAGCATTATCCATAACCTTAATGGGAGTTTTTTGTTTAATAATCATCTTATTTTTTTCATATCCCAAGGATGAATTGTCATCAACATTTCTTAACTACTTAAATTTTTATTGTGGTCTTCTATTTTCCTTAATAGATGAATTGTATATGATTGGTACATACCGGCACTCATCATAACATTGACCAATTCTTTGAAATAACCACAAATGTTTTAATATAAAAATATCTATTCTTGATAAAATGATTCTCTTTCTATGATTTTTACTTTTGTTTTGCAGGTTTCCCATTATATTTATCTTTTTTACCCCTAAATTCATGTATTTTATAATTTTCATATAATGAAATATTGTTCCAAAAACTCATTTCCTGATTCCCATACTTTGAACAACACCAAAAATAGCCAAAAAAATATTGATTTCTTTTTTCGTAACACATTCTGACTATATTTGATGGTTTTTTGCGTATGGGTATCACATTTCTTATTTTTTTTCTCTCTTTGGGGAACAAGAATTTTGATAATTCATCACATCCATATTTAAAGATATTGTGGATTACTGATATTTTTTCATTACCCAATTTTTTTCAAATTTAAATAATGAATCTTCACTAGTAATGAAAATAACATTAATACACACAGATTTATCAGGACAAAGGGTTACCTTCTTAAATGATCCATTAGTATATTTATCCTTAGATAATCTCAGCCTCTTGTTACAACTAGATTGTGTATTTTCATAAATAGGTATATTTTCAGATGAATCTTTGGACATACTTCTTTTCTTAGTAATTTAGGATGTCTCAGCTTGGGTCTCTTCAATATTTATCAATTTTACTTCTAGTTCACAAAATATTATGTTGAGATAAATATTCTCACCTTAAACAGATTTCATGACTTCATTCCACTAATCCACCATATTTTGAATCTTATCTTCATGCATATGATTTACCTTTAGTAGAACATTTTCAAGCTCATTTATTATATATAATGTATCATTCTACAAAGAATCTTTGACATTCATAGATGTATTATGCATCTTTTCAAATGCTTGTATAACTTCTTTAAATACAATTTTAAATGTATATTTCTCAAAAATATTACTTTGAACTTGTTCAATATCTCATGAATATATATTTTTTCAAATAAATATTGTTTTTTTCTTTTTAATTCCCATGTTTTATAGGATTCATGGATATTCCAACCTTTTTAGCCAATTCCTCCACCATAGCATTAGTCTCTTCTAATATCTATAATGTTTCATTTTGAAGTTCCTTAAGAAGATTTATCACACATGTAAGCACTTATTTCGGAACCTTATTTAGATTCTCTCTGATTTCATAATTGATTAAACATTCACAACAACTTGAACATGATTTTTCATAATTATAATCAACTAATGTCACTGAAAAATTACCACAAAGAGTGTGTTCAGATATCATTTGATATATAATTATCTTTGAATTCTTCTTCTTCTTTTTTGATCTACTTTTCTAACTATTGACTGAAACTTCAACATTTATAACACTACGAGTAGAGATAGGCTTTCTATATTAAGCTATTCTGATCATTATTCAAAATCAAATATGCACTTCATGTACATTTAATAAAAACAACTAGATAAGTAAAGTATGTCCAACCAGAGGTGGACTTTCCTATGATTCATATTACAGTGTCCAAGGATTATGCACTCACATTTAGTGGGGGAGGGGTGAATATGGTGTGACCTATTTTACTGAATTCATTTTCACATTTTAATTTAAACAAGTTTCACCTATTAATATGATTGGATCATCATGAAAAGTATAAAGGAAACGAAACAAAATACACATTTTTTTCCATGGTTCAGTACTAATACCTACATAATTTTCATGTTGGTTAGATCCCCAACAAGGATTCTTCCCTATAGTAGAAGGTGATTCAAAAATTAACTTTTTAGACTGCCAATTAAAAATTGGTTATAACCCCACATTCCAATCATCTTTTAAAAGTTTGTTAGAACCCCTAGTACTACTTCATCACAGTGATTGGTTAGAACCCCTATTGTTCCCGTATAGGATCGAGACTATGAGTGGGGTGAATTAGTGGTTCATTTTTTATTTTCAATGAAATTTTTAACTCCTTAGCAAATACATTATTAACATATGAAACTTTTTAGAGTTATGATCTACCCAAATATAACTCACTACCTCAAATTTAATATGAAAATAATATAAAGAGAAAGTAATGGACAATATTTACAAGGTTTGGTACAAATAAACACTCCTTTCCATATTTGATAGTCCCACCAACATGGATTCATTAAATATCTAATTTATGGAAGACAATAGGAATAAGAAAAGACCAATTTTACATTACCAGTAGAAATTTTCCCGCTATATTTTGTAATACCCCCAACTATCCTTTCTAGTATCCACTTCCCACAAACAATCCATTTTTGTAATTGGTAAGTATCCATAGTCAAAAGCTTCACTTTCCTCCCTCTTTTCTAATTTCCTCCAAAAATTCTTTACTTCCTCCACAAGTAAGCAGAATCAAACTTTACCTACATACAACCTTCAATAACATCAATAATTCTCTAAGGAACTTCTTGGTATTGAAACTTATTTCAGACCCTCAGTCCAAAAATCATCATTAGTTGTGTTAGTCTGATCTTTCTAGTCTAGAAAAATCAATAGTATGGCCTTTTTCTTACGGTTATTCTAGTTTGATTTTCTTCTTATGTTCCTTAAATTTAAAACATGAATATTTTTTAGAGAAATTTACAAATGAACACAGCTCACCTTCCATAGGTACCTCAAAATGGATTAGGTGGGGTTCTGAAATCCTTTCTTGCTTATGGAAATTTCTCAAATATTCAATTATCCATAAATTTTGGGACTCTCTTTGACTTATTCAATTCCTTTTCCAATTTTCTAATCTCCCTAATTTTTTTATCTCTCTTTGACTCATTCAATTCTTTTTCGAATCTTCAAATCACCTTGATTTTCACATTATGATACACCATTCCAATGAAGAAATTTTTTCACTCGAGTTATCATTGGAACACTAAGTCTGATGGATCAGTTTAATTATTAACATGTTCTAAATATAATATTCCAAGTCATCAAGGCATTAAAAAAATTCAATATGATGATCCCATATAGATGAAATTGACACCAAAAAGTTTTTCCTTTAGGAAAATTTCTTCATCCACAAACTCTTGATTTTATCATGACTTCCTCATGACTTTGAAACTTTCAAGATTATACTTTTCATCATCTGACTCTGCAAGTAAATTATTGTAACATTCTATAAAGTTATTTACAATATAAACCAGAATATGATTGTATTGAATATGACTGTCCTAAATACATTTGACAACACCTTTTCTCCCAATCTGATTCTCAATACTTCTTCTCCCTATTAATTTCATCAAGATTTAATCACAAGTATCTTAGACAACTTATGACTTTTGTGAATTAGAAAACATTAAATCATCATCGCATTTAGAATTTGGTTCAGAGAGAATCTGATTATATTTTTATTGCAATAAACACTTTTACTCCAAACTCAATAAAATTTCCAGTAGCTTCTGACTTTTCAATAAAGTCTCATTATGATTACCTAGATCTATTTAATCATGACGATGCCTCTAAATTTGATGCTGATGACTCTAAATCTAATCCTGTTGGATTTTATTATATGATTATGGACTTCCTAGATTCTATTATCATCCTTATGGTTTTGGATCCAATTTGACAACTTTACTCAAACCATTCATCAATCCATATTTCCATTACATTTTCAACATAGTTTGTTCCTAAAAAATAGTAATCATATTGATCTATTGACAAAAAATATAAAATAAAAACTCAAATAGGGTCTAACAATATGACCTATGGGTATTTTGTTAATACCCACTTCAATAGTTACATTTATCCTCTTCAAAATAATAACTGGTATTTTTTTTTGTTGTCAATACCCACTTCAATACTTACATTTAACCACATGAAAACAATAATTGCTATTTTTTCGTTTCCCACTTTTTTCTTCTCCATGTCCTCTATTTTATCTCCACATATTCCTTGTATCTCCACTCAATATATTCTCTACCCCTTATTGACGATCAAATTTAAATGGGTTATCATGAAAAGTTTCTTTATTGATAAATAATCTATTTTCAAAAGGTTTGGAACTTTTCAACTCAAAAAAGTGAAAATCTTATTTTAGTATAACATAAGTATAACATGATTTTTTAGAAAAGATCATTTAACTAAACTTCTCTATGTATAAGTGGGAGAACTCAGTGTCGAAAATAAGAGTGTATAATCAATATTGTAAATGTTTTCCATTAAACAGCTTTCATATAATACCATTTCAAGTTTCCTTTAACATTCACATTTTTGTGGAAATCTTGAAATGAATTTAATTTAGATAAAAGTAACCTTCACCCATCTCAAAAAACATATCATAAAGTTCAAGTATATAAACACCACATTCAAAACAAGCTTTTTGTAACCTCATTACTCTCTTTTGGAAGAATTGTTAGAGATTCAACATTTTCATTCGTATTTCAACTCCTTGAATTCCCTACAATTTAGTACAAATACAAAAATGTTTTAGGAATAAGAAGGAACATCATAGATTCTTAAAATAAAGTTTAGATTGAGAGACTTCTCTCAATCCTGAATTTTTTATTCTTCTTCTTGGATTTTTCATTGGATGTATTTTATTTCTTCACATCATCATTATTGGATTTTTTAAATTTTATCTTCATCTGTGTAATCTTTTGAAAATGATGTCAACTTATTTACCCCATTTTAAACCTTTTTGTTGTAG
The DNA here is from genome assembly GCA_963277665.1 of Viscum album. Classification (NCBI taxonomy): domain Eukaryota; kingdom Viridiplantae; phylum Streptophyta; class Magnoliopsida; order Santalales; family Viscaceae; genus Viscum; species Viscum album. The sequence continues at coordinate 1,501,684,943 of OY728137.1, read as the reverse complement.
TGAGTTTGTAACAACTCTTTCATGACTTCCTTATATTTAGGTAGGATAATTAATCATCTATTAGTAACATTCCCTTATTACTCACATCTATTATATACTTTATTAATTTTCAACCCATAGTATGTTGATAACTTTTTATCAATTTTCCAAAATTATTAGAAACCCTTATCTTCCCATTTTCTTTAGATTTTTGTTCTTATTATAAATTTCTTTCCATATCAACTTGTTCTATCCCAGTAACTTAGCACACTTTTTTCGAATTCAACATGTTTGTTTTTCTCGACATTTTTTACATACCCATCTTTTTTAACATGATTGTCCTTCTTCATCTTTTGAGTTTCATTTTATGGTTCCATATAATTTTTAAGAACCTTTCATATTCTTTGATCATCATATCCCCCATAGATTTATGCTTATTTCTAGGTAGATACATGTTATACCAACATGGATAATCTTAGTGTCTGGAAATTCTACAACACCAATAGTGAACTATGAATCCTTATCTTTCAGATTGAGAGTAAAAATGATCTGAACATTGTTATTGTCTTTTATTCGCAAATCGTGTTCTAATTTTCATAGGAGGATAATTTTTTGAATACATTTTATACTTCATGATGAATTTTATTTTCTCACAACCTTGATTTTTTAATCCTTTATGTTCATCTTCTTTAGAAGTTTTACCTTTAACCTCAATTTACTTGCTGAAGTTTTCTCTCATCTTTCATATCTCACATTGTTCTGCAAGAAAATAAGTTTTTTTCTAAAAACACTTCTTCTTTATCATCCAACCTACTATTCAAAATATCAATTATTTTATCAAATTCAATTATCTCCAATTTTTTCTTACTTTCTTCAATAAGGGTAGATTCTATCTTGTTGAGATTCTCATTACTAGCTGATATTTCTTTATAACCATTCAGTTTTCTTTCGTACTCATAATTATCAAACATTATTCTTGAAACATCTTTCTTCAACTTATTTATTTCTTTCTTGAGTGTAGTATTCTTCTAAATTTATTTCCCTATATTCCTTTTAAGAATCCAATCCATTTCCATCAAATCGTGATTCTCATCACCACTTATAGATGAATCACTTCTATTTCTAACTAGATAAATAATGTTGACTTGATTATCATATTAATAATTAGATGAGGAATCATTCTTATTTCCTATACACAAATAATTTTTCTACGTTTTTTCATAAGGAAATCTTTCCTTATGTTTATTCCACTTTTGTTTTTGATTTTTCTCATCATCATATTCAGAATAATATTCTCCCTATTTTTTCCTCAGAAAATTTTGTGAAAAATTTCCTTTCCCTTCCCAATTCAAACACTTGAGAGTTTTAATTTTATATTTTCCCTTATTATATATCTTTGAAAGGAGGGAAACAAATGTGTTTAAATCTTTATCTTTCTCATCATATTCCAAATCAATTGATTCCTCTTTAATTTCCTTATATTTTTTTTACCATTAAAAAAATTAAGTTAATTTATTGATCAATCTTTTCTTTATTTTTCATAACTCCATATATTCTCATTTCATAAGTAATTAGAATACTATGGAGATCATCTAGAGATAGAGTTCTAGGATCACTATATTCTAAATATGAAACCTGTTGTCAAACATATCAGTAATAATTCTCAAGATCCATTAAACAATAGTTGAGTCTTCCAATTTCTATAAGATATATTATAGTACTAAAAATATCATTTACCCTTGTAAATAAGTCACCAATAAATTATTCCTCATCCATTTTTAGATATTCATACTTCAATATCCAAAGTTGTAACTTTTCCTTCTTCACCTTTGTATTTCCTTCATAAATATTTTTCAAGTTATCCCATATACCTTTGGTAGTTACAAATCCCTTTACTCTAGGAAACTAACATTTAGTTAGTGATGAGAGGAAATTATTTATATCTATTCTATCATTCTCAGGATTTCTCTTATCATTAACAGTATTAATATTATTCTCAATATGAGGAGGAAATCATTATGCAGTAACTTCGAAAACATCATAAGAAAGGTACATATGATATAGAAGCATTATATATTTCCATATGTGATAGTTATTTCTATTGAAAACCCAAATCCCCTTATAGTTCAATGAATTGAAATTCTCTATTTCCATTGTTGCTATTTCAGAAGGTAACTGCCTCTGATACTAATTGTAGTTCCAAAGTTGAATCGATACCACTAAGAAGGGGGTGAATCAAGGGTTCCATTTTATTTATAATAAAGTTTATTAAGTCCTTAATAGAAACATTCTTAACCTCTGAAACTTGTTAGTTATAATAAACTCAAATATACCTTACAAATACACCATTAATATGAATCAAATATAAATAGAAGGTATCACGTGATATTTACAAGGTTTCTTAGAAAGTCCTAATAATTGACATGTTGGATAGTCCCACTAACATGTATTCCTTCAGTAAATTATTTCTAGAATATAAAAGGCATAAGAAAATAACAATTCTATAATCTCAGTATCAACTTTCATACTATATTAGGTTATACTACGAACTATCATTTCCATTATCCACTTCACATAAAAAATATTTTTTAGTAATTGGTAAGTATCCACAATCACATGCTTTATTTTCTTTTTTCATTTCTGATCCACATTAGAAAGTCCTCACTTCCTCCAAAAGTGAGATAAATCAAAATTTAAATGCGTACAACCATCATGAACTTAAAAAATTATCTATGAAACTTGTTGGCCTTGAAACTTATTCTAGAACCTCAATACAAAAATCTTCCTCAGTAGTGAAATTTTGATCTTCCAAGTCTAGAAACCTAAATATAATGTTATCTGTCCAATGGTCAGTTCAGTATGATTATCCTTCTTCTCTTACTTTATAAATTGAGTAGAAAATAAATCAACAACTCATAATTCTACATTCAAGGGAACCTGGTCTGATGAACCTAGATATGATGGATATCTCTCTAATGTCCTCACTCCGATGGACATGTTCCAATTGATCTTCGTTAGATTGACTTGGCTTAGATGGTCATATTGAACATCAATCCGAAGATCTTCTTCAACTTCAACCTAAAACATAATGTTTTGTTGGATACTCAGTACATTTTCCATGAATTCTAGAGTTTGGTAACTTGAATAGTTTCTAAGAGTAATTTACAAATGAACCCATCTCCCCTTTTATAGGGACCTCAAAATGGTTTAGGCAGGGTTCTAAAAACCTTTCTTACATAACAACATTTCTCGAATATTTAATTCTTATAAAATATTAGATATCTCTTGGAATATAAAATTCCTTTTTGAATCTTAAAATCTCCCGGATTTTCGAATCTCTCTTTGACTCATTCAGTTTTTTCTATAATCTTAAAATCTCCTTGATTTTAGCATTATGATTCTCTCTTCTAATGAAGACATTTGGTCACTCTGATTATTAGTGTAACACTGAGTACAAAGGATCTATTTCAGCAACAAATGCTTCTAATTATGATACTCCAAGTCATCCAATCTTCAAATAATCAAGAATACAATGATCTCATACTGATGAAATTGTCACCAGAAAGTTTTTCCTTAAGAAAATTGTCTTCTTCCATAGAATCTTTCATGTATTATGACTTATTCATGATTTTGAAAATTTTAATATTAGCTTTAGGATTATCTAAAATTCTGAGGATAGTATTGTAACTTTCTAGAAGGTTCTTTCCAATCCAAATGACCATGCATTTTGGTGGAAATTGAGGGTTTTTAAAAATTGGGCAAAACCGTAAGCCCATTTCCAAATTTAAAAGTAACTTTTTGTTTTTTTATTACTTCTTATTTTCAAAAATAATTATACCCATTACACTTCCCAAATTCCATCCCCTTGTATATTAAAATCACCATATAAATTTTCAATCCATAGGAATCTATGATAATGATGGATTGGGTTTTTATTAAGGTGTTGGGCCAGCCTAAAATCCCATTTCCTACATTAAAAATATTTTGTAATTATTTAATATCTCATTTGATTTATACGTTTGTTCATTGATTCCAACTCTAACTAGAGACCACTTACCCATGGCGTGCTCCCATACTCTCCTAACCTTCTTTGGAGATCATGTACATTGGGAATTTAGACGAAACATCTATGAATTTCTCAAATATCCCAGATTTGAAGAGGTAAATTGATTCCTTCACAAATCCTTTATTTATCACTATTTATTTCCCATTATAGTTCTTATATGATCTCCTCGTCCTTTTAGAACCTTACTTGAATGTTTGGATATTTGAAAATTCAGATACTGGTGGATTTAGGGCGATTTCTCCAAGATTCCATCAAGTAAGTGTTCCTCCCTCTCATTTCTTCCATTTCTTTAGGGTTTTGTCCCTCTTTCTTGTGTAATATTGATATTTTAGGTTTCTCTTAACATCCTTGTGGCGCGGCGGTGGTGTGCTTGAAGTTTTATACCAAGATTTGAGAGTTTCGAATCAAAAGGTAAGTGATTTAATGGTTAACCATTCTCTAATGAGTTAGTTTTCTTGTTTTACTAGTTTTTAATGTTCCCCATATGCTGTGTGTGGTGAAAAAACCTTTTTTATGGATTTTATTAATCATTTAATTTTATAATTTCATTTTTGTTGAAGTTGTGAACTTTTCAAATGTAACACATGTGGTATCTTTTGTGGTAGTTTTATAAGATATGAAATTTATATACTAGTTGTTGAAAGGGGCTGAAAATTCGGTTTTCTAAATTCCATAGTGTCATGTGGGCATTGGAAGTCGGTTTTTGGAATAATATTTGTGTGTAAAACTTTTATATACTTATTGAGATCATATTATGGAAATGGGTGTTTTCATTTGTATCTTTTGTGGTTTTATTCAATGAGATTTTATAACACTTGGAAGTGGTTTTATAAATGTCTCTAGGGCTTCCAATTATACTTACATAGTATTTTGGTGTGGTTTTGTCCTTGAAATGTGGTTTTGAAATGGGTTTTATGAGTAAAGTTTGGGTATACTATTTCGAATTGTTTTATGAAAGATTTGAATGATTTAATGATTTATGTAAGAGGTGAAACCTTATTGGAAAACTATTTCGGAGTTTGTATATTTTGAAATGGTTCATTTTAAATGGTAAAGGGTCTATTTTTGTGATTTTTTCCATCTTTGGAAATGTTTTATTAAAATGTTTGAAAGAGTTACTAAAGTGTGTAAGAGATGTGAAAGTGATGTGGGATGTTTTATGTGAGTGTGATGTGAAAAATGGAGTTTGGTTATGAAAATGGTATTATGTAACATGTGAGTGGTATGTTATGTTAGTTGTAATATATTTGAATGGTTTTATAAATTTTTTTAATGGATTTGTGTAAGTGTTAAAGAAATGTGAAAAGTGTTGTGGACTTTTTTGGTGTGAGTCAGAATTCAAAATCAATTTGAATGAAAAGTGGACTTTTGTGACTTGTGTGGTATACATGTGGGATGTTTGGTGAAATTTTGAGATGTAAATGATATTTTAATGTGAAAATTATATTTCTTGACTTGTTGAACTTTTTTGATCCTAAGGGGAAAACCTGGGTATCTAGGTGGGTGGATGTGTACTAGTATGCTAGTGAATCTGTGGGGTTTGTCCTCTATTTCACATAGCAGGATTGACGAGTAAATATCTAAATAAACTATGATGATGATGATTGGGGACCACTTGGTTATGGGTATGTTCCCTACTAGTGGCTCATGCATGAGAATAGATATTTGTGATGGTTACTCTCATTGAGATACGAGGTACCTGTAACCCACAGCTAGCTACTGCCTAAGGGTTATTTCTTATTGCTTGTTCTCATTAGATTCTTTATACTTACCATCGTCATATGGTATGTTTTGATAAAAAATTCATTATCTTTGTCATTTATTTTAAAAGTGTTGATTCTTTAAATTATCCAATTTTAAAACTGTTTTTTTAAGTTTCATCTTTTAGAAATTATAACAAGAAATTAAATTTTTTTAAAACATGCATAATTTTCATCTTTAAATGTTTATAGCATAGAATATCATAGTGGTGGAATCCTAATGGGCTTTGGTTCACACCATACTTATACCTTTTGGGGTAAGTAGAGTTTAATTTTTTTGATTTCATAGGTTGGGTACAGTTTATAGTGCCAGTGGTTCGGGTTTCATGAAGGTTCTTGGTGGTGATGTCTTGTAAAGATGGTTTGAGGGTGGTGCCTCTTTCCATGAGGGTTAATGGGGTGTTTTTTTGGTTTTTTACCTTTGTTTTAGTTTTTTTGAGTGGTTTTAGACTATGTAATTCAGTTCTGAATTTTTGAAAAATATTGTTTGGTTTGAAAATCCAGATTCGTTTTATTAGATTCATTTGTTGTTTTAAGTTTACAAACTTGGGTAAATCATTACCAATTTTTAGTTGTTGATACCCAGGAACATGTGCTATCCCGTTGGGATCAGGAACACCCTTTGGGCCATGTTGTGGGATAGGTTTGGTGTCGGTTTTGGCGACCATCAGATTTGGTTCATGACATATATAATCTCAAGAGACGGTATATCTATGGATCCATCAATGGCCAAAGATATAGAATGTTGGAAAAAACCAACCACTTTGATTGAGATCTGAATTTTTCTTGGTTTGTGTGGATATTATCAATGGTTTTTGATAAATATCCAACGAATATATATTCCACTCAACAAGTTAACTCTAAAGGGATCCATGTTCCTTTGGATAAACGAATATGAATAAAATTTCAAAGAACCAGAGAGAATGTTAGTCAGTGAACTTGTTCTTACAATACCCTATCGTGGATAAGGGTTTGTAATATATATTGATTCATTGAAGAAGGTTCTGGGATTCATTATAATGTTTAATGATATGGTTATACCTTATACCTCATGAAAATTGTATGCTCTTGAGAAAAATTACCAAATCATGATGTGAATTTAGCTATGTTAATTTATAAAATAATTATATAGAGGAATTATCATTCTAGAGAATAGTGTGATATATATACTATTAATAAAATTTTATTGTATAGTTTCACATAAAAAGAGTTATACATTCATCAAATAATATGGTTGTATCTGATTAATGATTATGGATTCTCATTATATTAATACCTTGGGAAAGAATACAAGGTGGACAATGTTTTCAGTTGAAAGGATCGTGCTAGATTATCTTTGATGAGGGTTATAAAAGATCCACTACATATGGATTTATAAATGATGGATCTTGAAATCCTAATGGAATGGGGGAATTTTTATCTTTCTAAAATAGATGTCCAACCATATATTCATGTAAGGGTTTAAGAGGCATAGAAGGAAGATGTAGAGTTTCAGAAGAAGGTGATAAAAATTATTGATTTTAACCTCAATTGTGATAGAATAATAAGGTCTAATAACTATGTATGTGTTCCATCTATACTAGACCTAAATAACGATATATTAGAGGTATATCATAGTTCTTTATTGACTATTTTTCATATATGTACACATATTTCAATATAAATATTGATCTCAAATAGTATTTTTGGTGGGATGAAATGAAGAGATATATTGGAGAGTTTCTTTCTAGCTTCTTTGTATGTCATCAAGTTAAAACTAAGAGAAAAATGTCTAATTGGATTTTATAACCATTTAACATATCATAATAGAAATTAAAAAACATCACCATAGATTTTCTCCTCGAACTCCCCAAGACAACTGAAATCCATAATGAAATTTGGGTTGTATTTTATCACCTTACGATGATAGAAAATGTCATTGATTTCAAAGAAGAACTAAATCTTGATCATTTTTTCATACTATACATTAAATATGTGTTATGGTTGCATGTAATACCACATAATATTGTATCTAATTAGGATTCAAGGTTTACCTCGAAGCTCTGAAGATTTCTTCACTGACCCCTTGATATAGAGTTGATTTTCAGTATTGTATGTCATCCTTAGAAAGATTTTCAGTCTAAGATAACCATTCAAAATCTAGATGATATAAATAGATATTTTTCTATGGATTTAAAAGGTGATTAGGAACAAAACCTCCCAATATTTGAGTTTTATTATAGCAATATCTTTCACTTGAACATTCTGATGGATCCTTAGGAAGTCCCCTATAAAAAGAAGTGTAAAAATATAATGTTCTAGGATAAAATTAGAGAAAAAAGATATTGGGATCAGATCTAGATGATTAAGTGGTAGATAAATTTAGATCCATTCAGTTGTAAATCAAGAAAGTTTATTGTTAATAGATAATCTATGTGGATAATCATCAGTGTTATTTGAAATTTGAAGTTGTTGGGTATGTTTTTCTATGAATTTACCCTTGGAATAAGTTTATGAGTTTCAAAAAATAATGGAAATCTGATCCCTATTGTCACGAACCCCTACCTCCAAAAATACCCATCTTAGGATGGAAATGAAGGAAGGGAGATAAATACCCCCATGTCCCACCTCTATGTAGGCCCCGGCTTGGTGACTATCACGAAGGGTGGACAATCTTACAATATAAGAGGCATTACCATAAATAAGAAATAAGATATGGAGATAGACTCAATCATCCACAACAACTACAAGAAATAATTTAAAAGAGAAACCCAAATCATCCCATGTGCATGAATAAAATAAAATGGATACATATATAAAAAAAATCTCCATAGAAAATACCCAAGGTAAATTAAAGCAACAACATAACAAATGTCAAGGATCCAAGCTAGTAAGGTCCAACATGGTCTAGAAGTCCTCATAAAAACCTGAAAATAGTTTTATATATGTAGACTGAGCATACAAGTATACTCAGTAGAAAAACCAAAGTCTCTTGTGAACATTTTAAAGAAGCATACTAATGTAGCTATGAGAAAGCAACAGAACCAAACAGCACCTAAATAGATATACTTACCATCCCAACCTCACTAGTCCACACTCACCAAATAATGAAATCCATGTAATATAATATAAAGTAAATAACATCGATTGATAGGGTACCCCTCACCACTTTCCCACTGTTTATATGCTCTCTACCTAATGGAAAAGGTCACGGTGCTCCCACCTCTTTCATATGTACTACATCACATCTTTCCCACACACACCTGGGTCTCACAACACATCATGCTCGAACAAACATGGGCCTCACAAAACATCCCACCCACACACACATGGGACTCAAAACACATCCCTCCTACACACACCTAGGCCTCACAACACATCAAATCTCATCCCAAAGATAACTAATACATCACATATCATCTCATCCCAAAGACTCCTAGGATACCACATCTCAACCAACATCTAACACACTAAAATACCCTAGACCATCCCAGCATGTACAATACCTACTTCACCTGGAGGAGGGAGCGGGGAAGATAAGATGGATATCTATCCATCCTTCCACTAGGATGTTGGGAAAGACATGCCTGGTGTAATGATATGTGTGTTTGGAACATAGTTCTCAAACTGGGTGGGTTGCATATAGAAATCACAAGAAAAATTAAAGTATATATATAATATCAACACTCAAGTCCAACCTATGGGTTATCAAACAAACATACTAGTCACAATATTTTCAACTTTACTACTACCTCTAAATGCATTTATTAATATCTAAAACTATCATTTCAGAAGGTGAAGAACCCTGATAATATAATATGGCTTCACATTCCTCCACATTTAACACCCATTTATTTAATTATTTAGAATCAACTAAAATTAATCACACAACCCTTCATTATATTATTTTTTTAACAATTCTCATCCCAGTAACCAAACCAACCCCTTGTCCTTTATAAAAATATTAAAAATTATTCATCCCATCACTACTCGGGAAGTTAACATAAAGAAACAACATTCTACAAAGATCTCAACAAATAACCAACTCACCACACCAAAAGCATTTCCGAATAAATTATCAGGCCCACATGCCCTAATTAGACATCACTCTCCCAAAATCATGGCCACCCAACCATATATTTCCCCACACCCCAAAAAGAATGCCCACACATCACATCACATCATGATAATTTTCATAAATTTACAAATAGGATTTTATCACATTACAATTTAATTTAGGGGTTTTATCACACAAATCATAATCTTCGGGAAACCATTTTGTTATTATCCATGTATAAGTAATAAACCAATTTCCATTTAGAGTGATATCACATTAATAAAAAGTAATAAAACCAACAAATTAGATATAACTAGTGAAAACAAATCCCCCAACAACCACAATTTTCATCTGGGCATCAAGCCTAAATAATACATAATATCACTATAAGAATAAATCTGTAAAAACATGCAGATCAAACCCCTTTACCCCTTTCAATTTCAATTAGCCACATCTTAATATTTGATTAATCTAACACAACCATAATCCATAGGTAAAGAAATTAAATCCCTCTCATATTATACACAAATAAAGATAAATGAAGGAATCTTTAACCAACCCAACCCCTTGTCATTTAAAACATTATTAAAAATTATGAATTCCATCACTAATAGTGAATTTAGTACAAAGAAACCACATTCAAAAAAGATCTCAACATATCACCACCTCGCCACCCCAAAAGCATTTACAAACAAACTATTAGTCCCACATGCCACAACCATACATCACCATCCCATAAGCCTAGCCACCAAACCATATATTTCCCCACAACCCCAAAATAATGGCCACACATCACATCACATCAAGATAATTTTTCACAGATTTACGAAGGGGATTTTATCACATTACGCTTTAATTTAGGAGTGTTATCAGAAATACCATAATCACATGGAAACCATTTTTTATATTATCCTTGTATAAGTAATAAACTAATTTACATTTTGTGTGGTATCATAGTAATAACAAGAAAATAAACAAACACATCGGATATAACCAGTGCAAATAAAATCCACAACAACCACATTTTTCAGTTGGGCATCAAGCCCAAAAATTCCACAATATCACAATAATAATAAAGTTGTAAAAACATGCATATCAAACCAATTTACCCTTTTCAATTTCAATTATCCATATCTTTATCATTTATTAATCCATCACAACTATAATCAATAGGTAAAAAACTAAAACCCTCATGTATGATACACATATAAATAGATACAAGGGAATCCATACCTCAAAGAAGCTTTCCAACTCGATGTGCACCACATGAGGAAGAAGAACACCCAAGAACCATAACCACACCATGAGAACTATAGATCAACCTATATCACAACAAGAATATATAAAAAAACCAAATCAACCCCCTAAATAAATAAATACCACCATAGTGCAACCCAAAATAATAATATAATAAAACCAACATAGAAAAGAAGGATAACTCACTACAGATCAACCACATATTGCCGCGGAACAATCACCAGGTTCATCAGATCATGGAGGGAGGATAATGGCTTGAAGAACACATTGGGGCACATAGAGTTCTCCCAAAACAAGAGGAAGAAGAAAGCATGACTGATTGAATGATAATTTTACCAAAAATAATTATAAATATACTCTGTATCAGAGAATTAAACAACATGTAATCCCATTTCCCGTAATGTAATCCCTAAGGTTTAGTTTCTACTGAAAAATGCATCACCTCATTTTATTATTATTTATTTATCCTCGAAATCCTACATGTTGTGAACCAGTAGTGCAAAAGTCATGAAACTAACTTTCACATCATATAATCCACTTACATGATGTGAAATTCTTAAAACAGCTCTATTGTACCTCCATCTTCCAGAAAAACTCCTAGAACTTCCCTGAAACACCATGAGAGCATCATCATGACCAACATGATAGAGCATCACCATTGCTTATGAGTCTCCCCAATAAGACTAATCCACCTGCTCCATCAGAAAGGACTGCACCATCATCTAAAACATACAACATTTACCACCATCAACCCTTGAATTCAAGTCTGGGGCTTCTAACTCTTCCATCACTATCCAAGCATCCACAAACTCCCAAACAACATCCTTTTGTGACTTTCTGATCAAATCACCCACCACAACAATCCCCTTTTCTGAGGTTTAGGATATATCAAAATCATAATCCTGAAGAAACATTATCTACCATTGTTTTCATAGATTCATGTCATGCTTGGAAAATATATACATAAAATTCTTATGATATGTGAAGACAAAAACTGTTCCCCAATGAGGTAATGCCCCCACAACATCAAATCAAACAAAATAGCTGCTAGATCGAGATCATGAGTGGAATTGTTATGATCATGGATACAAAACTAGCTGGAAACAAAAGAGATCATCATCCACTACCACATCAGCACAAATCCCAATCCTATATGGGAAGATTCACAAAACACCTCAAATATCACCCCTTCCCCCAATGTTTTAAACACTAGAGCACCAACCATCTTAAAATTCAGGAAACTAAATAATTCATTGAAATGAAAAATCCAAATAAAATTATTGTCCTTCCTAGTCAAGGCTATCAAAGGGGTGTAAAATCAATAGAAATCAGGTGAAAACCTCTGATAATAGTCTAAGAGACCAAGGAAACTGTGAACCTCTACCACGTTCTTGGGTGCTTCCCAAGAAACAAGTGCCTCAACCTTCGATGGGACGGTTGCCACACCCTATTGAGACACCACAAGACCAAGTAAATACACCCATAATGTCAAAAACATACACTTGGACAACATTCCATAGAGCTGGTGGCATCAAGGAACACACAAGATAGTCCTCATATGTTTGGTATGCTCCTACTCTAACATCAATTAGATTAATATATCATTAACAAATATGATAACGAACCAATCTAGGAACTCAAAAAACATAGAGTACATAAGACCCATGAACATGGCTGGTGCGTTCATAACACTGAATGGCATGACTAATAACTAGAAGTTCCCATAACTATATCCAAAGTAATTCTTCTAGATATCTCCCTCCTTCACCCTAAAATCATGATATCTAGAGCATAGGTTGATCCTAGAAAACAAACCCTCCCCTCTTAACTGAACAAAAAGATCATATATCCTCAGAAGAGGGTAATGATTTTTGACCATCACCTAATTCAACCTCCTGTAGCCTATGAAAAACCTCAGAACACCACTTACCTACTTTACAAACAATATTGGATCACCACAAAGTGACACATTGGGCTAGATAAAACCATTATATATCTGATAATCAATATGAATCACCAAATATAAAAACTTATAAGGTTTCATTAAATAAGGATCCATCGAAATTATAGAATCACCAATTTCTATGCCTATTCCAAAATAAACATCATATCGAGGGGGTAACATCACAACCTCATAGGGAAAAACATCCAGGAACTCCCCAATGAACCTAGGAATGAATAGCATCTTATTGTACACTAATTACAATGAAAAAACATCCAAAAAATAAATAAGGGGCTCCAATTTCCAACTTCCCACCAAAAAACACTGATTTCCAATGAAAACCACACATTGACCATCCACATATGAAAACCTGGCTCTCCTCTAAAAGAAGTCGATAACTGTATGTACGGAATAAAACTAGTTGATGCTAAGGATAACATCGTATGGCTGCATATGTAACAAGAAAATATCCACATAGGAATGTTGTGGTTCCATCATCAGTATATACCCCTGTCGAAAATAAAACAAGCTAGTCTGGAATCTAACTGGTGTACTCAACACCTTGGGCACAAGAAGCCTTTATATATCTAACCCTACAGAAATGGTTAGATTGGGTGAAAAAAAGTTTGAATCTACTGAATCAAAAAAGTAACACACACGGGTAATAAAACAATTGATCATACCTCTAACGATCTATATCCCCTCTGGAACTACTACCAACACTGTGTGAAATAAACCACATCCATCTTCTCTTCCCATTTTCTGATGAAAAACTCCACGACCATGCTTGGGTCATGATCCCTGAACATGAGGAACATCCTGAGGTCAACCTCTACCTACTCCATCTCCCCTCGATGGAGAAAAATCATGTTTCCCCTACTATTGAAATGGTCTCTATAGAAACTACGGCTGAGGCTGGCACTAAACCCATCAACCTCCACCAAACTCTGTTCAGGAAACTATTGGGCATTGGCTCTGGATATGACCACGAACCCCACAACCAAATCACACTAGAAAAAATATCTCTGAAAAATCATGAAAACCACTATAGCCATAAGGAAAGAAAGGAAGCTGATGAGGTTGACTCCTTCCTAGTCAAATCATTGATGTTTATGGTGCCTAAGATCTTCCACTGACAACTCTACCCCCTCAAAGAACTCTGTTGGCTCCCCTCTCTCTATAAACCTCCTCCTAAGTGCATCTACTCTATCACTTCTATTTTATTCTAAACCTCCAAATACATCAAAAACCGTATAGTTTTAACTATATACTTGATAGAAGGATGGATTTCCTCCTCAATATCCCTCACAAGAGACTCATCATTTGTATAAAGATTCAAGGGAATATATGGAATGCCCTTAGACTTGATTCCCAACTCCCACACTGACATGATCTCCTTATAAAGAGAAATAATCTCATGCCTCTTTACTAACTTCATGGTTACTAAAATAAAAAATTTTGGAACTATTTCTATAAGTATACCCACAGAACATATACCTATGTCCATTCTCCTGGATACAACATCCATCGGTGATGTGTAGCTCCCCACATCTGACTAACTGCCAAAGGGACCCAGAACTCATTTGGGGCCTGGATCAAACTGAAAATGATCTAGAGATCCTCCAACCAGGTCGATGTATCCATGTCCAAAACACTCTACTTTTACTTACCTAAATCCTAATGTTGGAAATCATGAAACATCATCTTCCAATGATCCTAATCCTCATCCAAATCAACCCTAAGGCGATCAACCAGATCATTCTGCTAAACATCTACTACCGGAGCCACACATGAATGAATAACAGGTTCCATAACTAAAAGGAAAATATTGATTTCCTAAGCTAGAGTAGTGTAGAATTTTATTAAAATTTCTTTTAATTCATTAAATTGATTTTATCCATTTTAACCTTCAAAAAACAACCAAATTCAAACAAGAATACAATTCATTATGATGCATGTAACATTATTAGGCTATACCATGTAAGATGTTCTGCCTATCTTGTTCATTCAATAAGACCAGAGCTCATGCACTGGATCATGGGAGGGACTAAAATCAATGTCCTAGCTGGTCTCCCTAGCCGATGTCACACACCAAGTTTAACTGGATCTATTTACATACCAACTCATGCAACCCTCATCATGCCTAACTCCAAGATCTGTCATATCTCTCAACCATCTGCTCTGATACAACTCTATCATTATCTCCTCCCCCAAAGATATCCCTCCTAGGATAGCAATAAAAAACGGAGATAATAACCCCCAAAGTTCCGCCTCTAATAGGCCACAGGTTGTTGACTAACACCATGGGTATAGAAATCTCACAATATAGGAGGATTTACTCTTTTTGAGAAATAATATTGAGAGATAGAATGAATCATCCACAACAAATCCAAGACACAACATAAAAGAGAAACCCAAACCATCCAACATGAATGCATAAAATAAAACAGATACAGATACAAAAATGTCTCCAAAGTAAATACCCAAGGAAAATATAAAGCAGTGACACAACAACTATCAAGGATTTTATCTAGTAAGGTCTACCACGGTCAACAAAATCCTCCTAAAAACCTAAAAATAGTTTTATATTTGAAGGGTTAACATACAAGTATACTCATTTGGAAAACCAAAGTCTCTCATGAACATGTGAAAGAAGCATACTAATCCACCTATGAGAAAACAATAAAACCAAAAAACACCTAAACAGGTATACTAACCGTCCCAAACTCACTAATGCATGCTCACAAAATAACTTAACCCAAGTAAAATAATATAATGTAAAGCACATCAATTGATATGGTACCCCACACCACTTTCCCACTGATTAACCACTCTCTACCAATGTAAAATTTCATGGTGCACCCACATCTTCTGAATGTACCACATCGCATCCTTCCCACACAAACATGGCTCTCACAACACATCCTTCCCCCACACAGATAGGCCTCAAAACACATCTTATATCATCCCAAATAAAACTGATACATCACATCACATCTCAACTCATCCCAAGGACACCTTAGATACCATGTCTCAACCGCCATTTAATGCACTAACAGACCTCTGACAATCACAACCTATGCAATACCTACCTCGCCTGGAAGAGAGATTGGGGAAGAGCGGCTGGATATCCATTCATCCTCCCACCATGATGTTGGGAAAGACACCCCCACATAATGATGTGGGTATTTATAACATAGTTATAAACATGAAAAAGAATATGAAACTATATATATATATAATTTTAAAAACTCAAGCCCAACCTATGGGTTCTGATAAAAACATCCAACTCAAAATATTGTCACGATTACTACTACCTTTAAATGCATTTATTAATATCTAAAATAGTAATAAATTATTTAGAATTATTCACTACATCACTACTCATGCACCTAGAAAAAAGTAACCATATTCCACAAATAGATCAAAATATCACCACCTTATCACCTAAAACCACGACCAGACAAACTATCAGACCCAAATTCCGTAATCACATATCACTATCCCACAAGCACATCAACACAACCAGATATCACCCCACATCTCCAAAATTATGGCCACACATCACATCAAATCAAGATCATTTTTCCCAAATTTACATAGGGTATTTTGTCACATCCCACTTAATTTTAGGAGTGTTATCCCAAAAAACAAAATCCTAGGGAAACCATTTTTTAATTAGATAAGTATAACTAATTAACCAAATTCCATTTAAGTTGATATCATAGAAATAACAACCAAAGTATTTAAAACATAATATATAACCAACAAACGTATCCCTTAATATACACTATATTTTTTAGGGAATCATCCTTAAATGATTCACAATGACAAAATAACAATAAAGCTATAAAAATATAAAAATTAAACCCATTTACCCCATTCAATTTATTTTATAGAAATTCTTTATCTTTGATTACCCCAGAAGAACCAAAATTCATAAGTAACCAAATTAAAACCCTCCCACATGATACACAAATAATTATAATTGAGGTAATCCTTACTTAAAGAAAGGTTTCCAACTCACTACGCACTGCTAGGGGAAGAATAACACCCATGAACCACAACTGCACCATGAGAACTGAGGTTTAACATATACTGGCCCAAGAATCCATCAAAATGAATCCCAAACACACCACAGACCAAATAAACACCACTTTAGTGAAACCCCAAAGAATAATGAAATAAAAAAACCAAGAATGGGAGGATAAATCACTAAAAATCAACCACAGATCACCAATGAACAACCACCAGGATTAGCAGACTAATGAGAAAGGAAAAGGGCTTAAAGAAGTCCTTAGGGAACCTAGGGTTCACCCAAAATAAGAGATAGGATAAACCATAGCCAAATGAATGATAATTCTGAAGAGAATAATATTAAATCTTCACTTTATCAGAGAATTATATGATGTGTAACCCTTTTTTCACATTGTGTAATCCATAAGATTCAGTTTTTGCCCTGAAATATCATGCCTCTTTATTTTATTATTTATTTAACCTCTAAAACCTACACATCATGGATCATCCATAAAAAATTCGTGAAAAAAACTTTCATGGCATGTAATCCACTTACACAACATGAAATTCCTACATCACCTCTGTTATACCTCCAACTTCCACGAAAAACTCCCAAAACCTCCCCTGAACACATCCTACACTCAAAATCTTAAATATAAAATAATGGGAGGGCATGGACCATTAAACATAGGTATATTATCACTTTCGATATTCATGATCATTTTGGGATGCTATCTTATCATTTTTTACTTCCACTGAACCTCTCTCATGTTCATAATGTTTTCCATGTGTCTGTCATGAGGAAGTACATAATTGATCATTCACATATAACAAACTCATTGATCATATCGTTAGAGAAAGATATTTATTTTTAGGAACAACCATTTGAAATTTTGTATCATTGATAGAATGTTATACGAAAAAAACCACTCACCTGGTCAATGTTTTGTGGCAAAACCACTAATCTGAGGAAGCTACATAGGAACATCAGAATATGATGAGCTAGAATAATCATTAGTTGTTTGTATCAGAGGAATGGAATTTCAAGGGATAAATTTAATTTATGGAGAGTATAATGTAACACCCAAAGTTTTTATGAAATATTGGTTTCCAATAAAATTAATATTATTAGTATAGTGTGTTACATGCAACATCGTGTTTAAACAAACCGTGTTATACTAATAAAATATTATTATTTAATGTGAATGTTATAACCTAGTTGTTAAATTAAAGGGTCTGAATAGTTGTAAATAAATTATCAAATATAGATGTTATATTCATTTAAAAAATAAATTCATTAGTTATCAATTGATTAGAAATGAAAATAATAATCATTTGAAAGAAAAAGAATTTTTTTTAAATAGTTTTTATACACGCAATGTGTTTTTATCACTATAAATTAAATTAATCAAAAAAATTCAAGATTTTGATAAACATTATATATTATCTATTCAAGAAAACTGTTTTATCATTCGTCATTTTATTTTGTTGGAATGAGATAAGAATAAATCTAGTTTTATCCTTAAAATTTTTATTTTTTTCTAAAAAGTGTTTTTGTTGAGTTTTACACACTTTTATTAAATAAGATTTTTAATAATTTATAAAATATATCTGAAAAAATGAAATTCATTTTTGAAATAAATTTTAAAAAATTATTTTATAGTGAATTTTTTAGAATTTTCTGAAAAAAAAACTTTTGATGAAAAGTGAAAAAAATAATTATTTTTATTAAAAAATCATTCCCATTCGAAAATAATTTTTTTAAAAGATGTTTTATATGTAAAATTATTTTAATAATATTATTTTAAAAAAATTTAGTTCATTTAAACTATTTTTATGTTCAATTTAGATACCAAAAACTTTTTTCTATAACAAAAGTTTTTAAATGGAAATCCTCTTTTTTGTTGTTATTTCTAGTTTAATTTTGAATTTAATTCTACCACTTTTATTTATTGAATTTGATAAAATTTATTCAAAGTTTTGAATAATATTAATTAATATTATTTAATAATTACAACTTAATTTTTTCATAATTAATAGTAAAAATAAAAAAAATTACTTTTGCATTTAAGGTTAAAATGGGGATTTGTGCATTACATACGCTTGTATTAAAATTAATCGTTCAAAAACATATGATTTTTATTTGAAAAATTGGGTTTAATATTTATAATTAGTGGGTAAAATTTATCTGAGAATTATCATTTTATTTTTAGGCTTAAATGATAATTTAACTAGATAAAAAATTGTTATCGTGGTGAAAACTAAAATGGTAAAAGTAAGTAAATTTATCTGTTAAGGAAATTAAATGTTTAAAAAATGTTTATTATTTAGTTTTTGAGTTTTTGATAGAATGTGAATTATATACACTCCATTATTTATCAGTTTTTTAGGGACATGAATTGAGAGTGACTTCCCAATGTTGAATAGTTTTGGGTATTTATAACAATTCCACTCATTCTCACTTATAAAATAGAACTGCATCCCCTAATTCATTAACACTAAAAAGCCTTTTAGTTCAGACAATACCTATAAAAATCCCATTCTTGCTTCACTTCCAACATCATGGAGTCCTTTTTTGAGTGTTAAATTATCCTAGTAAGTGTTTTTGAGAAAATGGAAAGTAGTTATCCGAAGCGAAGGTATCGTTCTTAACCGAGTATTTCTCTTTAATTTCCTCTTCCACCTCCTTCAAATATTATTAAACAAGATTGAAATAACAAATAAATTATATATTATATAATTAGATATGATTATTATAATTTATTAACCTATATCCATATCCTCTTCTAACAAATGGGAAATGAAACTGTCGATCGTGATTATGGTGGACTACTACCTCGCAAATCGATGTAATTTGTTTCCTATCACAACCTCTCAAGGATGGATGTAATGATAGATTTAACCTATTAATATGATATTTATGACATAATTATATTTATCTAATTATAATATAACATCAACATTATTACTTTAAAATCTTTTGAAGAACGATAAAATTTCTCGTGTGTATATGTGGATTACTGCCTCTATAAAGTGATGTGACACTTTTTTTAATATTATTTTGAAATTAATGGTAATAAGGATATATTTCATGAATATATATGATATAAATCATATAAAAATTATTATTTAAGTATAAATTGTTACATAAATCATCTAATTTGTAACAATATGGAGAATTACCCCAGCATGGCATCCAATGCTATAAATCCAAAACAAATCTACAAACATATTAACTTCATCCAATCTACGATCACTTTGGAGTTCCTTCTTCATTTTGACCATTATTGAAAATTGTTGACAAAAAACACAACTTATACACAAAGTGGTCTCAACAATAGGTAACTGTCCAAAATTGGTTATTGGCCTGCTCCTCCTGCTTTATTGGACCACTCCATGTCAGAGCTCTCGTTTACCATCGTGCTTCCCAAAATGGTGTATTTTGGAAAACCCATGCACCTTTGTGGGAGATCGTATACAGTCTATTGGACTCTCCATGTTGTTCAAATACACTCGTTTATCCTAGTGCCTACCTTAATAGTAGTGAACATAGATCCCATGTCTACTGGTTAGACTAGCCAATTTTTAGTATTAGGACAACAAAAAATGTTATCCAAAAATAAAATCATTTCACTAAAATTACTTAATATTATAAACGCAAATTCCTATTAAAAATAATATCTTTTGGGTATATTCTTCTTCTTCTTTAAATCATTATTATAAACAATGTGCACCCATATTTTCACAAGTATTAGAAATTAAGATTAGTTCTATGATAGTCACATTTAGAACTCATTTAATTTTCATAATTTTATATTATTGAAAAAAACATCAACCTTAAAAAACCTCTTGGCTTCTTCAATATTCCCATTTTTATTTTTATTTTATTACCCAGTATATTGAAAATTCAATGATATCTTCTCTCACTTATTGGAAACAAAGATAAATATATATGTATGGGATAAGATTCTTATTTCCACAATTGAAATTTTTATATCATTATATTATATTATGATAATTACATATTTTTCACTCTATATAAGGATGAAATCACCAATATCTTAAAAAAGAGGTAAAATTAAAAACATTCCAATGCAAAAAAAATACTTCCCCTTTATCACTAAGTAATAAATATCTTCCTTTTAGGATTGCTGAATTTTTTATCATGAAAATAGTATAATATAACCCACATACCTTAATGATAACAACATTGAATCATAATATTTTTAAATGACTAGAATCATTACATTCGTACCTCACCACTATGATATTCATAAGAAATCAACTGAGATAGAAATTTATTGTTTTTGATCTTGTATTATCCCCCTTAATATAATCACTCCGTACTTTACCATCATGAATGTATTTATTCCTAAATTAAATCCAAGAATATTTTGGGATTATTTTAAATGCTTCTTGGAGAAAACATAAATATAAAAGTCATCCATGGTGGATAAACTTATAGTTGTAAGTTGTTCACAAATTTCATCATATTTAGGTCTCACCTGAATAAATTCTTCCCCTTAAATTCACTACATGAAAAAATGTATATATATGAAAATAAGGTGGTTCTTCAATGCACAACATTTATAGAACCATGGTTTAATGTTGCTTCGAAACCCAAAAATATTCTTAGATGAAAAAGGTTTCTTCACACTTTCTAACAAATTAGTTTAATTTTTCATTGACTTTTCTAATTTTCTTACTTCTTATAAATATTTTTTCCTTATGATCAAACAATCTTATGGAACATTCTTAGTCTTCACTTTCTTTGTTGACTTATTTTTTCAAAAATAAAAAGTCACATAATCATTAACTTTATTCTTTTATAATTCTTCTTAACTAGACAACCATGTCCCTAAAATTTTACCTAAATATCTATACATATTTCACCATTCACACACAACCTTAGAATTCAAAAAGTTGACTATTTTAGGAAAATTTTAATATTATTCATTAGAGGTGTCTTTCACTAAATCAATCTTATTGTTTCTCCTCTAGATTGATTATTTATTTTATTCCATATTTGTTAGTATAGTATGAATGTTCATGGATAATTTTCAATGATCCATGATGTAACCTTTCCTACCACAATTGAAGCCTCTTTTCTTTTGTGTGACACTCTTGACAGAATTATCTATAACCTTAATGGGAGTTTTTTTAATAATCATCTTATTTTTTTCATATCCAAAGGATGATTTGTCATAAACATTTCTTAACTACTTAAATTTTTATTATGGTCTTCTATTTTCCTTAATAGATGAATTGTATATGATTGGTACATACCAGAACTCATCATAACATTGACCACTTCTATTGAAATAAACACAAAAGTTTTAATGTAAAAATATCTATTCTTGATAAAATGATTCTCTTTCTATGATTTTTACTTTTGTTTTTCAGATTTCTCATTATATTTATCTTTTCTCCCCCTAAATTCATGTATTTTATAATTTTCATACAATGAAATATTGTTCCAAAAACTCATTTCCTGATTCCCATACTTTGAACAACACCTAAAATTGCAAAAAAATATTGATTTTTTTTCCGTAACACATTCTGACTATATTTGAAGGTTTTTTGCGTATGGGTATCACATTTCTTATTTTTTTTCTCTCTTTGGGGAACAAGAATTTTGATAATTCTTCACATTCATCTTTAAAGATATTTTGGATTACTGATATTTTTTCATTTCCCAATTTTTTTTCAAATTTAAATAATGAATCTTCACTAGTCATGAAAATAACATTAATACACATAGATTTATCAGGACAAAGGGTTACCTTCTTAAATGATCCATTAGTAGATTTATCCTTAGATAATCTCAGACTCTTGTTACCACTAGATTGTGTATTTTCATAAATAGGTGTATTTCCAGATGAATCATTGGACATACTTCTTTTCTTAGTAATTTAGTATGTCTCAGCTTGTGTCTCTTCGATATTTATTAATTTCACTGCTAGTTCAAGAAATATTATGTTGAGATAAATATCCTTATCTTTAATAGATTTCATGACTTCCTTCCACTGATCCATCGTATTTTAAATCTTATCTTCATGCATATGATTTAACTTTAGTAACAAATTTTAAATCTCATTGATTATATCTAATTTATCATTCTACAAATCATCTTTGACATTCATAGATGTATTATGAATCTTTTCAAATGCTTGGATAACTTCTTTAAAAACAATTTTAAAAGTATCTTTCTCAAAAATATTACTTTGAAATTGTTCAATAGCTCAGGCATATATTTTTTTTCAAATAAATATTGTTTTTTCGTTTTAATTCCCATGTTTTATAGGATTCATGGATATTCCAACCTTTTTAGTCAATTCCTCTACCATAACATTGGTCTCTTCTAATATCTATAATGTTTCATTTTTAAGTTCCTTAAGAATATTTATCACACATGTAAGCACTTATTTGGGAACCTTATTTAGATTCTCTCTAATTTCATAATTTATTAAATATTCACAACAACTTGAACATTATTTATCATAATTATAATCAACTAATGTCACTGAAAATTACCACAAAGAGTGTGTTCAGATATCATTTGATATATAATTATCTTTGAATTCTTCTTCATCTTTTTTGATCTACATTTCTAACTATTGACTGAAACATCAACATTTATAACACTAGGAGTAGAGATAAGATTTCTATATTAAGTTCTTCTGATCATTCTTCAAAATCAAATATTCACTTCATGTACATTTAATAAAAACAACTAGATAAGTAATGTATGTCCAAGCAGAGGTGGACTTTCCTATGATTCATATTACAGTTTCCAAGGATTATGCACTCATATTGAGTGGGGGAGGGGTGAATATGGTGTGACCTATTTTACTGAATTCATTTTCACATTTTAATTTAAACTAGTTTCACCTATTAATATGATTGGATCATGATGAAATATAGAAAGGAAATGAAACAAAATACACATTTTTTTCCATGGTTCAGTACTAATACCTACATCATTTTCATGTTGGCTAGATCCCCAACATGGATTCTTCCCTATAATACAAAGTGATTCAAAAATTAACTGTTTAGACTGCCAATTAAAAATTGTTTATAACCCCACATTCCAATCATCTTTTAAAAGTTTTTTAGAACCCCTAATACTAATTCATCACAGTGATTGGTTAGAACCCTTATATTTCCCGTATAGGATCGAGGCTACGAGTGGGGTGAACTAGTGGTTCATTTTTTATTTTAAATGACATTTTAAACTCCTTAACAAAAACTTTATTAACATATGAAACTTTTTAGAGTTATGATCTACCCAAATATAACTCACTACATCATATTTAATATGAAAAAAATATAAAGATAAGGCAATGGACAATATTTAGAAGGTTTGGTACAAATAAATACACCTTTCCATGTTTGATAATCCCACCAACATGGATTCATTAAATATCTAATTTATGGAATACAATCGGAATAAGAAAAGACCAATTTTACATTACTAGAAGAAATTTTCCCGCTATATTTTGTAATACCCCCAACTATCCTTTCTAGTATCCACTTCCCACAAACAATCCATTTTTGTAATTGGTAAGTATCCATAGTCAAAATCTTCACTTTCCTCCCTGTTTTCTAATTTCCTCCAAAAAATCTTTACTTCCTCCACAAGTAATTAGAATCAAACTTTACCTACATACAAACTTCAATAACATAAATAATTCTCTAAGGAACTTATTGGTTTTGAAACTTATTTCAGAACCTCAGTCCAAAAATCATCATTAGTAGTGTTAGTCTGATCTTCCCAGTCTAGAAAAATCAATAGTATGGCCTTTTTCTGATGGTTAGTATAGTTTGATTCTTCTTCTTATTTTCCCTAAATTGACAACTTGAATATTTTTTATAGAAATTTAAAAATGAACATGGCTCACCTTCTATAGGTACCTCAAAATGGATTAGGTGGGGTTCTGAAATCCTTTCCTACTTATGGTAATTTCTCAAATATTCAATTCTCCATAAATTTTTGGACTCTCTTGGACTTATTCAATTCCTTTTCAAATATTATAATCTCACTAATTCTTTGATCTCTCTTTGACTGATTCAATTCTTTTTCGAATCTTCAAATCACCTTGATTTTCACATTATGATACACCATCCCAATGAAGACATTTTTTCACTCCAGTTATCATTGGAACACTAAGTCTGATGGATCAGTTCAATTATTAGCTTCTTCTAAATATGATATTCCAAGTCATCGAGGCATTAATAAAATTAAATATGATGATCCTATATAGATGAAGTTAACACCAAAAAGTTTTTCCTTTAGGAAACTTTCTTCATCCACAAACCATTTATTTTATTACGACTTCCTCATGACTTTGAAACTTTCAAGATTAGACTTTTCATCATCTAACTCTGCAAGGAAATTATTGTAACATTCTAGAAAGTTATTTACAATCTAAACCAAAATATGATTATATTGAATACGATTGTCCTAAATACCATTGACAACACCTTTTCTCCCAATCCGATTCTCAATACTTCTTCTCCCCATTTATTTCATCAAGATTTAATCACAAGTATCTTAGACAACTTATGACTTTTGTGAAATAGAAAAAATTAAATCATCATCGCATTTAGAATTGGGTTCAGAGAGAATCTTATTATATTTTCATTACAATAAATACATTCACTCCAAACTCAATACAATTTCCGGTAGCTTCTGACTTTTCAACAAAGTCTCATTATGATTAACTAGATCTATTTAATCATGACGATGCCTCTAAATTTGATGATGATGTCTCTGAATCTAATCCTCTTGGATTTTATTGTATGAATATAGACTTCCTAGATTCTATTATCATCTTTATGGTTTTGGATCCAATTTGAAAACTTTACTCAAACCATTCATCAATCCATATTTCCATTACATTTTCAACATAGTTTGTTCCTACAACATAGTAATCATATTGATCTATTGACAAAAAATACAATCAAAACTCAAATAGGGTCTAACAATATGCCCTTTGTGTATTTTGTTAATACCCACTTAAATAGTTACATTTATCCTCTTCAAAATAATAAGCGGTATTTTGTTTGTTGTCAATACCCACTTCAGTACTTACATTTAACCTCTTGAAAACAATAATTGGTATTTTTTATTTTCCCACATTTTTCTTCTCTATGTCTTCTATTTTATCTCCCCATATTCCTTATATATCCACTCAATATATTCTCTACCCCTTATTGATAATAAAATTTAAATGGGTTATCATGAAAAGTTTCCTTATTGATAAATAATCTATTTTCAAAAGGTTTGGAACTTTTCAACTCAAAAAAGTGAAAATCTTATTTTAGTAGAACATTAGTATCACATGATTTTTTTAGCAATTATCATTTAACTAGACAGCTCTATGTATAAGTGGGAGAACTCAGTGTAGAAAATAAGAGTGTATAATCAAGATTGTAAATTTTTTCCATTACACAACATTTATATAATACCATTTCATGTTTCCTTTAACATTCACATTTTTTTGGAAATCTTGAAATGAATTTAATTTAGATAAAAGTAACCTTCACCCATCTCAAAAAACATATCAGAAAGTTCAAGTATATAAACAGCACATTCAAAACAAGCTTTTTGTAACCTCATTACTTTCTTTTGGAAGAATTGTTAGAGATTCAAAATTTTATTTTGTATTTCAACTCCTTGAATTCCCTACAATTTAGCACAAATACAAAAATGTTTTAGGAATAAGAAGGAACATCATAGATTCTTAAAATAAAGTTTATATTGAGAGACTTCTCTCAATCCTGAATTTTTTCTTCTTCTTCATGGATTTTTCATTGGATGTATTTTATTTCTTCACATCATCATTATTGGATTTTTTAAATTTTATCTTCATCTATGTAATCTTTTGAAAATGATGTCAACTTATTTACCCCATTTAGAACCTTTTTGTTGTAGTGAGTTTGTAACAGCTCTTTCATGTCTTCCTCTTATTTAGGTAGGATAATTAATCATCTATTATAACAATACCTTCTTACTCACATCTATTATATACATTATTAATTTAAAACCCATAGTATGTTGATAACTTTTTATCAATTTTCCCAAATTATTAGAAACTCTTATCTTCCCATTTTCTTTAGATTTTTGTTCTTATTATAAATTTCCTTCCATATCAACTTTTTTTATCCCAGTAACTGAGCACACTTTTTCGAATTCAACATGTTTGTTTTTCTCAACATTTTTTACATACCCATCTTTTTTAACATGATCGTCCTTCTTCATCTTTTGAGTTTCATTTTATGGTTCCATAAAATTTTTACGAACATTTCATATTCTTTGATCATCATAACCCCCCTTGATTTATGCTTATTTCTAGGTAGAGACATGTTATAAGAACATGTATAATATTTGTGTCTGAAAATTCTACAACACCAATAGTGACCTCTGAATCATTATCTTTCAGATTGAGAGTAAAAATTATCTGAACATTGTTATGGTTGTTTATTCGCAAATTGTGTTCTAATTTTCATAGTAGGATAATTTTTTTAATACATTTTATACTTCATGATGAATTTTATTTTCACACAAACTTGATTTTTTAATCCTTTATGTTCATCTTCATTAGAAGTTTTACCTATAACTTCAATTTCATTGCGGAAGTTTTCTCTTATCTTTCTTATCTCACATTGTTCTGCAAGAAAATATGTTTTTTCTAAAAACTATTCTTCTTTATTATCCAACCTAATTTTCAAAATATCAATTATTTTATCAAATTAAATTATCTCCAATTTTTTTCTTACTTTCTTCAATAAGGGTAGATTCTATCTTGTTGAGATTCTCATTACTAGCTGATATTTCTTCATAACCATTCAGTTTTATTTCGTACTCATAGTTCTCAAACTTTATTCTTGAAACATATTTCTTCAACTTATTTATTTCTTTCTTGAGTGGAGTATTCTTCTCAATTTATTTCTCTATATTCCTTTTAAGAATCCAATCTATTTCCATCAAATCGTGATTCTCATCACCACTTCTAGATGAATCACTTCCATTTCTAACTTGATAAATAATGTTGACTTGATTAACATATTAATAATTAGATGAGGAATCATTCTTATTTCCAATACACAAATAAATTTTCTTCTTTTTGTCATAAGGAAGTCTTTATTTATGTTTATTCCACTTTTGTTTTTGATTTTTCTCAACATCATCTTCATAATAATATTCTCCATCTTTTTTCCTCAGAAAATTTTGTGCAAAATTTCCTTTCCCTTCCCAATTCCAACACTTGAGAGTTTTAATTTTATATTTTCCCTTATTATATTTCTTTGAAAGGAGGGAAAAATTATGTTGAAATCTTTATCTTTCTCATCATCTTCTAAATCAATTGATTCTTCTTCAATTTCTTTATATTTTTTTTACCATTAAAAAAATTAAGGTAATTTATTGATCAATATTTTCTTTATTTTTCATAACTCCATATATTCTCATTTCATAAGTAATTAGAATACTATGGAGATCATCTAGAGATAGAGTTCTTGGATCACTATCTTCTAAATATGAAACCTTGTCATCAAACATATCAGTAATAATTCTCAAGATCCTTTAAACAATATTTGAGTCTTCCAATTTCTCTATAAGATATATTATAGTGCTAAAAATATCATTTACCCTATTAAATAAGTCACCAATAAATTCTTCCTCAGCCATTTTCAGATCTTCATACTTCAATATCCAAATTTGTAACTTTTCCTTCTTCACCTTTGTATTTCCTTCATAAATATTTTTCAACTTATCCCATATACCTTTGGTAGTTACAACACCCTTTACTCTCAGAAACTAACTTTTAGTTAGTCATGAGAGGAAATTATTTTTATCTATTCCATTATTCTCATGATTTCTCTTATCATTAGCAGTAAGAATATTACTCTCAATATGAGGAGGAAATATTTATGCAGTAACTTCTAAAACATCATAATGAAAGGTATATATGATATGGAATCATTATATATTTCCATATGTGATAGTTCTTTCTATGAAAAACCAAAATCCCCTTATAGTTCAATGAATCGAAATTCTCTATTTCCATTGTTCCTATTTCAGAAGGTATCTTCCTCTGATACTAATTGTAGTTCCAAAGTTGAATCGAGACCACTAAGAGGGGGGGTGAATCAGGGGTTCCATTTTATTTATAATAATGTTTCTTAACTCCTTAATAGAAACATTCTTAACCTCTGAAACTTGTTATAGTTATAATAAACTTAAATATACTTCACAAACACACCTT
The DNA here is from genome assembly GCA_963277665.1 of Viscum album. Taxonomy (NCBI): domain Eukaryota; kingdom Viridiplantae; phylum Streptophyta; class Magnoliopsida; order Santalales; family Viscaceae; genus Viscum; species Viscum album. The sequence goes on along the minus strand of OY728137.1, from coordinate 1,501,655,617 downwards.
TAATATGAATAAAATATAAAGAGAAGGTATCACGTGATATTTAAAAGGTTTCATACAAAGACCTAATAATTGACATGTTGGATAGTCCCACCAACATGTATTCTTTCAGTAAATTATTTCTAGAATACAATAGGCATAATAAAATAACAATTCTTTAATCCCAGTATCAACTTTTATACTATATTAGGTTATACCCTGAACTATCATTTCCATTATCCACTTCACATAAAAAATCTTTTTTAGTAATTGGTAAGTATCCACAATCACATGCTTTATTTTATTTTTTCATTTCTGATCCACATTAGAAAGTCCTCACTCCCTCCAAAAGTGAGATGAATCAAAATTTAAATGTGTACAACCTTCATGAACTTATAAAATTATCTATGGAACTTTTTGGCCTTGAAACTTATTATAGAACCTCAATACACAAATCTTCCTCAGTAGTGAAATTTTGATCTTCCAAGTCTAGAAACCTCAATATAATGGTATCTATCCAATGGTCAGTTCTGTATGATTATCCTTCTTCTCTTACTTTATAAATTGAGTAGAAAATAAATCGACAACTCATAATTCTACATTCAAGGGAACCTAGTCCGATGAACCTAGATACGATGGATATCTCTCTAATGTCCTCACTCTGATAGACATGTTCCAATGGAACTTCGTCAGATTGACTTGTCTTAGATGGTCATATTGAGCATCAATCCAATGATCTTTTTCAACTACAACCTAAAACATAATGTTTTGTTGGATACTCAGTACATGCTCCATGAATTCTAGAGTTTGGGAACTTGAATAGTTTCTAAGAGTAATTTACAAATGAACCCATCTCCCCTTTTATAGGGACCTCAAAATGTATTAGGTAGGGTTTCAAAAACCTTTCGTACAAAACAAAATTTCTTTAATATTTAATTCTTATAAAATATTACATATCTCTTGGAATTATAAAATTCCTTTTTTGAATCTTAAAATCTCCCTGATTTTCGAATCTCTCTTTGACTCATTCAATTTTTTCTATAATCTTAAAATCTCTTTGATTTTAGCATTATGATTCTCTCTTATAATGAAGAAATTTGGTCACTCCGATTATTAGTGGAACATTGAGTAAAAAGGATCTATTTTAGCAAAAAATTATTCTAATTATGATACTCCAAGTAATCCAAACTTCAAATAATCAAGAATACAATGATCTCATACTGATGAAATTGTCACCAGAAAGTTTTTCCTTAAGAAAATTGTCTTCTTCCATAGACTCTTTCATTTATTATGACTTATTCATGATTTTTAAAATTTTATGATTATCTTTAGGATCCTCTAAAATTCTGAGGATAGTATTGTAACTTTCTAGAAGGTTCTTTCCAATCCAAATTACCATGCATTTTGGTGGAAATTGAGGGTTTTTGAAAATTGGGAAAAACCGTAAGCCCATTTCCAAATTTAAAAATAACTTTTTGTTTTTTATTACTTCTTATTTTCAAAAACATTTATACCCATTACACTTCCCAAATTCCATCCCCTTGTATATTAAAATCACCATATAAATTTTCAATCCATAGGAATATATGATAACGATGTATTGGGTTTTTTATTAAGGTGTTGGGCCAGCCTAAAATCCCATTTCCTGCATTAAAAATATTTTGTAATTATTTAATATCTCATTTGATTTATATGTTTGTTCAGAGATTCCAACTCTAACTAGAGACCACTTACCCATGGCGCACTCCCATGCTCTCCTTACCCTCTTTGGAGATCATGTACATTGGAAATTTAGGCGAAACATCTTTGAATTTCTCAAATTTCTCAGATTTGAAGAAGTAAATTGATTCCTTCACAAATCCTTCATTTATCACTATTTATTTCCCATTATACTTCTTATATGATCTCCTCATCCTTTTAGAACCTTACTTGAATGTTTGGATATTTGAAAATTCAGATACTGGTGGATTTAGGGTGATTTCTCCAAGATTCCATCAAGTAAGTGTTCCTCCCTCCCATTTCTTCCATTTCCTTAGGGTTTCATCCCTATTTCTTGTGTAATATTGATATTTTAGGTTTCTCTTAACATCATTGTGGTGCGGAGGTGGTGCGCTTGATGTTTCATACAAATATTTGAGAGTTTCAAATCAAAAGGTAGGTGATTCCATGGTTAACCATTCTCTAATGAGTTAGTTTTCTTGTTTTACTAGTTTTTAATGTTCCCCAAATGCTGTGTGTGGTGAAAATACCTTTTTTTAGGTATTTTATTAAGCATTTAATTTTATAATTTCATTTTTGTTGAAGTTGTGAACTTTTCAAATGTAACACATGTGGTATCTTTTGTGGTAGTTTTATAAAATATGAAATTTATTTATTAGTTGTTGAAAGGGGATGAAAATTCTGTTTTCTAAATTCCATACTATCATGTGGGCATTGGAAGTCGGTTTTTGGAATAATATTGTTGTGTAAAACTTTGATATACTTATTGAGATCATTTTATGGAAATGGGTATTTTCATTTGTACCTTTCATGGTTTTATTCAAGGAGCATTTACAACACTTGAATGTGGTTTTATAAATGACTCTAGGGCATCCAATTCTACTTATGTAGTCTTTTGGTGTGGTTTTGTCCATGAAATATGGTTTTGAAATGGGTTTTATGAGTAAACTTTGGGTATACTATTTCGAATTGTTTTATGAAAGATTTGAATGATTTAATGATTTATGTAAGAGGCGAAACCATATTGGAAAACTATTTCGGAGTGTGTATATTTTGAAATGGTACATTTTAAATGGGAAAGGGTCTATTTTGTGATTTTTTCCATCTTGGAAATGTTTTATTAAAATGTTTGAAATATTTACTAAAGTGTGTAAAAGATGTGAAAGTGATGTGGGATGTTTTGTGTGAGTTTGATGTGAAAAATGGATTTTGGTTATGAAAAGGGTATTATGTAACATGTGAGTCATATGTTATGTGAGTTGTAATATATTTGAATGGTTTAATAATATTTTTTAACGGATTTGTGTAAGTGTTAAAGAAATGTGAAAAGTGTTGTGGGCTTTTTTGGTGTGAGTTAGATTTCAAAATCAATTTGACTGAAAAGTGTACTTTTGTGACTTGTGTGGTATACATGTGGGCTGTTTGGTGAAATTTTGAGATTTAAATGATATTTTAATGTGAAAATTATATTTCTAGACTTGTTGAACTTGTTTGAGCCTAAGGGGAAAACCTGGGTATCTAGGTGGGTGGACTTGTACTAGTATGCTAGTGAACCTGTGGGGTTTGTCCTCTATTTCACATAGCAGGATTGACGATTACAAATCTAAATAAACCATGATGATGATGATTGGGGACCACTTGGTTATGGGTATGTTCCCTACTATTGGCTCATGCATGAGAATAGATATTTCTGATGGTTACTCTCATTGATATACGAGGTACCTGGAACCCACAGCTAGCTAGTGCCTAAGGGCTATTTCTTATTGCTTGTGCTCATTTGATTCTTTATACTTACCATCGTCATATGGTATATTTTGATAAAAAGTTCAGTAGCTTTGTCATTTATTTTAAAAGTGTTTATTCTTTAAATTATCCCATTTTAAAACTGATTTTTTTAAGTTTCATCTTTTAGAAATTATAACAAGAAATTAAATGTTTTTGAAAGCATGCATGATTTTCATATTTAAATCTTTATAGCATAGAATATCAAAGTGGTGGAATCCTAATGGGCTTTGGTTCACACCCTACTTATACCTTTTTGGGTAAGTAGACTTTATTTTTTTTGATGTCGCAGGTTGGGTACAGTTTATAGTGCCAGTGGTTCGAGTTTCATGAAGGTTCTTGGTAGTGAGGTCTTGTACAGATGGTTTGAGGGTGGTGCCTCTTTCCATGAGGTTTAATGGGGTGTTTTTTTTTGGTTTTTTACCTTTTTTAGTTTTTTTTAGTGGTTTTAAACAATGTAATTCAGTTCTGGATTTTTGAAAAATATTGTTTGGTTTGAAAATCTAGATTTGTTTTATTGGATTCATTTGTTGTTTTATGTTTATAAAATTGGGTAAATCATTACCAATTTTTAGTTGTTGATACCCAGGAACTTGTGCTGGCTCGTGGGGATCAGGAACACCCATTGGGCCATGTTGCGGGATAGGTTTGGTGCCGGTTTTGGCGACCATCAGATTCGGTTCATGACATATATAATCTCAAGAGACGGTATATCTATGGATCCATCAATGGCCAAAGATATAGAATGTTGGAAAAAACCAACCACTTTGATTGAGATATGAAATTTTCTTGGTTTTTGTGGATATTATCAATGGTTTTTGATAAATATCCAATGACTATATATTCCACTCAACAAGTTAACTCTAAAGGGATCCATGTTCCTTTGGATAAACGAATGTGAATAAAATTTCAAAGAACCAGAGAGAATGTTAGTCAGTGAACTTGTTCTTACAATACCCTATCATGGATAAGGGTTTGTAATATATATAGTGATTCATTAAAGAAGGTTTTGGGATTCATTATAATGTGTAATGATATGGTTATAGCTTATACCTCATGAAAATTGTATGTTCATGAGAAAAATTACCAAATAATGATTTGAAGTTAGCTATGTTAATTTCTGAAATAATTATATAGAGGAATTATCATTCTAGAGAATAGTGTAATATATATACTAATAATAAAATTTTATTGTATAGTTTCACATAAAAAGAGTTATACATTCATCAAATAAGATGGTTATATCTGATTAATGATTATGGATTCTCAATATATTAATACCTTGGGAAAGAAAACAAGGTGGACAATGTTTTGATTTGAAAGGATCGTGCTAGCTTATCTTTAATGAGGGTTATAAAAGATCCACTACCAAAGGATTTATAAATGATGGATCTTGAAATACTAATGGAATGGGGGAATTTTTATCTTTCTAAAATAGATGTCTAACCATATATTCATGTAAGGGTTTAAGAGGCATAGAAGGAAGATGTAGAGTTTCAAAAGAAGGTGATAAAAATTATTGAGTTTAACCTCAATTGTGATAGAATAATAAGGTCTAATAACTATGTATGTTTTCCATATATACTAGACCTAAATAAGGATCTATTAGAGGAATATCATAGTTCTTCATTAACTATTTTCATATAAGTACACATATTTCAATATAAATATTGATCTCAAATAGTATTTTTGGTGGGATGAAATGAAGAGATATATTTGAGAGTTTCTTTCTAGCTTCTTCGTATGTCATCAAGTTAAAACTAAGATACAAATGTCTAATTAGATCTTATAAGCATTTAACATACCATAATAGAAATGAAAAAACATCACCATAGATTTTTTCATCGAACTCCCCAAGACAACTGAAATCCATAATGAAATTTGGGTTGTATTTTATCACCTTACGATGATAGAAAATGTCATTGATTTCAAAGAAGACCTAAATATTGATCATTTTTTCATAATATACATTAAATATGTGTTATCTTTGCATGTAATACCACAAAATATTGTATATAATTAGGATTCAAGGGTTACCTCGAAGCTCTGAAGATGTCTTCACTGAGCCCTTGATACAGAGTTGAGTTTCAGTATTGTATGTCATCCTTAGAAGGATTTTCAGTCTAAGATAACCATTCAAAACCTAGATGATATAAATAGATATTGTTCTATGGATTTAAAAGGTGATTAGGAACAAAACCTCCCTATTTTTGAGTTTTATTATAACAATATCTTTCACTTGAACATTCTGATGGATCCATTGGAAGTCCCCTATAAAAAGAAGTGTAAAAATATAATGTTCTAGGATAAAATTGGAGAAAAAAGATATTGGGATCAGATCTAGATGATTAAGTGGTAGATAAATTTAGATCCATTCAGTTGTAAATCAAGAAAGATTATTGTTAATAGATAAACTATGTGGATAATCATAAGTGTGATTTAAAATTTGAAGTTGTTGGGAAGTTTTTTCTATGAATTTACCCTTGGAATAAGTTTATGAGTTTCAAAAAATAATGTAAATCTGATCCCAAGTGTCACGAACCCCTACCTCCAAAAATACCCCCTTAGGATGGAAATGAAGGAAGCGAGATAAATACCCCCATGTCCCACCTCTAAGTAGGCCCCGTCTCGGTGACTATCACCAAGGGTGGACAATCTTACAATATAAGAGGCATTACCATTAATAAGAAATAAGATAGGGAGATAGATTGAATCATCCACAACAACTACAAGAAATAATTTAAAAGAGAAACCCAAATCATCCCATGTGCATGAGTAAAATAAAATGGATACATATACAAAAAAATCTCCATAGAAAATACCCAAGGTAAATTAAAGAAACAACATAACAAATGTCAAGGATCCAAGCTAGTAAGGTCCAACATGGTCTAGAAGTCCTCATAGAAACCTAAAAATAGTTTTATATATGTAGACTGAGCAAACAAGTATACTTAGTAGGAAAACCAAAGTCTCTTGTGAACATGTTAAAGAAGCATACTAATGTAACTATGAGAAAGCAACAGATCCAAACAACACCTAAATAGATATACTTACCATCCCAACCTCACCAATCCACACTCACCAAATAATTAATTCCATGTAATATAATATAAAGTAAATAACATCGATTGATAGGGTACCCCTCACCACTTTCCCACTGTTTAGATGCTCTGTCCCTAATGGAAAAGTTCACGGTGCTCCCGCCTCTTTCATATGTACTACATCACATCTTTACCACACACACCTGGGTCTCACAACACATCATGCTCGAACAAACTTGGGCCTCAAAAAACACCCCACCCACACACACATGGGACTCACAACACATCCCTCATACACACACCTAGGCCTCACAACACATCACATCTCATCCCAAAGTTAACTAATACATCACATCTCATCTCATCCCAACGATACCTAGGATGCCACATCTCAATCAACATCTAACGCACTAACATACCCTCGACCATCCCAGCATGTGAAATACCTACTTCACCTGGAAGAGGGATCAGGGAAGATAATATGGCTATCTATCCATCCTCACACTAGGATGTGGGGAAAGACATGCCTGGTTTAATGATATGTGTGTTTGGCACATAGTCCTCAAAATGGGTGGGGTGCATATATAAGTCACAAGAAAAATTAAAGTATATATATAATATCAACACTCAAGTATAACCTATGGGTTATCAAACAAAAATACTACTCACAATATTTTCAACTTTACTACTACCTCTAAATGAATTTATTAATATCTAAAACTATCATTTCAGAAGGTGAAGATCCATGATAATATAATATCGCTTCACATTCCTCCACATTTAACACCCATTTATTTAATTATTTAGAATCAACTAAAATTAATCACACAACCCATCATTAAATTATTTTTTAACAATTTTCATCCCAGTAACCAAACCAACCCCCTGTCCTTTATAACAATATTAAAAATTATTCATCTCATCACTACTCGGGAAGTTAACACAAAGCAACCACATTCTACAAAGATCTAAACATATAACCAACTCACCACCCCAAAAGCATTTCCAAATAAATTATCAGGCACACATGCCCTAATTAGACATCACTATCCCAAAATCATGGCCACCCAACCATATATTTCCCCACGTCCCAAAAAAATGGCCACACATCACATCGCATCATGATAATTTTCATAAATTTACAAATAGGATTTTATCACATTACAGTTTAATTTAGGGTTTTTATCACACAAATCATAATCTTGGGGAAACGATTTTGTTATTATCCATGTATAAGTAATAAACCAATTTCCGTTTAGAGTGATATCACAGCAATAACAAGTAATTAAACCAACACATTAGATATAACCAGTGACAAAAATCCCCCAATAACCAAAATTTTCATCTGGGCATCAAGCCTAAAAAATATATAATATCACTATAAGAATAAATCTGTAAATACATGCAGATCAAAGCCCTTTACCCCTTTCAATTTGAATTAGCCACATATTAATATTTGATTAATCTAACACAACCATAATCCATAGGTAAAGAAATTAAATCCCTCTCATATCATACACAAATAAAGATAAATGATGGAATCTGTAACCAACCCAACCCCTTGTCATTTAAAACATTATTAAAAATTATGAATTCCATCACTAACAGTGAATTTAGTACAAAGAAACAACATTCAAAAAAGATCTCAACATATCACCACCTCGCCACCCCAAAAGCATTTACAAAAAAACTATTAGTCCCAAATTCCACAACCATACATCACCATACCATAAGCCTAGCCACCAAACCATATATTTCCCCACAACCCTAAAATAATGGCCACACATCACATCACATCAAGATAATTTTTCACATATTTACAATGAGGATTTTATCCCATTACGCTTTAATTTAGGTGTGTTATCACAAAAACCATAATCACATGGAAACCATTTTTTATATTAGCCTTGTGTAAGTAATAAACTGATTTACATTTTGTGTGGTATCATAGTAATAACAAGAAAATAAACAAAAACATCGGATATAACCAGGGCAAACAAATTCCCCAACAACCACATTTTTCAGTCAGGCATCAAGCCCGAAAAATCCACAATATCACAATAACAATAAAGTTGTTAAAACATGCATATCAAACCAATTTACACTTTTCAATTTCAATTATCCATATCTTTATCATTTATTAATCCATCACAACCATAATCAATAGGTAAAAAAAGTAAAACCCTCCTGTATGATACACATATAAATATAAACAAGGGAATCCATACCTCAAAGAAGCTTTCCAACTCGATGTGCACCACATGGGGAAAAAGAACACCCAAGAACCATAACCACACCATGAGAACTATAGATTAACCTATATCACACCAAGAATCTATAAAACAACCAAATGAACCCCCTAAATAAATAAATACCACCATAGTGAAACCAAAAATAATAATATAATAAAACCAACATAGAAAGGAAGGATAACTCACTATAGATCAATCACAGATCGCTGAGGAACAATCACCAGGGTCATCAGATCATGGAGGGAGGAAAATGGCTTGAAGAACACATCGGGGCACATAGAGTTCTCCCAAAACAACAGGAAGAAGAAAACATGACTGATTGAATGATAATTTAACCAAAAATAATTTTAAATATACTCTATATCAGAGAATTAAACAAAATGTAATCCCATTTCATGTCATGTAATCACTAAGGTTCAGTTTCTACTGAAAAATGCATCACCTCTTTTTATTATTATTTATTTATCCTTGAAATCCTACATGTTGTGAACTAGCAGTGAAAAAGTCATGAAACTAACTTTCACATCATATAATGCACTTACATGATGTGAAATTCTTAAAACAGCTCTATTGTGCCTCCAACTTCCAAAAAAAACTCCTAGAACTTCCCCTAAACACCATCAGAGCATCATCATGCCCAATATGATAGAGCATCACCATTGCCTATGAGTCTGCCCAATAAGACTACTCCACCTGCTCCATCAGAAAGGATTGCACCATTATCTAAAACAGACAACATTTTCCACCATCCAACATTGAATTTAAGTCCGGGGCTTCTAACTCTTCCATCACTATCCAAGCATCCACAAACTCCCAAACAACATCCTTTTGTGACTTTCTGATCAAATCACCCACCACAAAATCCCCATTCCTGAGGTTTAGGATATATCAAAATCATAATCCTGAAGAAACTTTATCTACCATTGTTTTCATAGATTCAGGTCATGCTTGGAAAAGATATACATAAAATTATTGTGATATGTGAAGACAAAAAGTGTTCCCCACTGAGGTAATGCCCCCACAACATCAAATCAATCAAAATAGCTGCTAGATCGAGATCGTGAGTGGAATTGTTTTGATCATGGATACAAAACTAGCTGGAAACAAAAGAGATCATCATCCACTACCACATCAGCACAAATCCCAATCCTATATGGGAAGATTCAAAAAACACCTCAAACATCACCCTTTCCTCCAATGTTTTAAACACTAGAGCACCAACCATCTTAAAATTCAAGAAACTATATAATTAATTGAAATGATAAATCCAAATAAAATCATTGTCCTTCCTAGTTAAGGCTATCCAAGGGGTGTAAAATCAATAGAAATCAGGTGAAAACCTCTGATAATAGTCTAAGAGACCAAGGAAACTGTGAACCTCTACCACGTTCTTGGGTGCTTCCCAAGAAAAAAGTGCCTCAACCTTTGATGGGCTACTACCACACCCTATTGAGACACCAAAAGACAACGTAAATACACCCATAATTTCCAAAACATACACTTGAACAACATTCCAAAGAGCTGGTGGCATCAAAGAACACACAAGATAGTCCTCAGATGTTTGGTATGCTCCTACTCTAACACCAATAAGATTAATATATCATTAATGAATATGATAACGAACCGATATAGGAACTCAAAAAACATAGATTACATAAGACCCATGAACATGGATGGTGCGTTCATAACACTGGATGGCATGACTAATAACTAGAAGTTCCCATAACTATATCCAAAGTAATTCTTTATATATCTCCCTCCTTCACCCTAAAATCATGATATCTAGGGCATAGATTGATCTTAGAAAACAAACCCTACCCTCTTACCTGAATAAAAAGATCATATATCCTCAGAAGAGGGTAATGATTTTTGACCATCACCTAATTCAACCTCCTGTAGCCTATGAAAAACCTCAGAACACCACTTACCTTCTTTACGAACAATATTGGATCACCACAAAGTGACACATTGGGCTGGATAAAACCATTATATATCTAATAATCAATATGAATCACCAAATATAAAAACATATAAGGTTTCATTATATAAGGATCCATTGAAATTATAGAATCACCTATTTCTATGCCTATTCCAAAATAAACATCATATCGATGGGGTAACATCACAAACTCATAGGGAAAAACATACAGGAACTCCCCAATGACACTAGGAATGAATAGCGTCTTATTGTACACTAATTACAATGAAAAAACATCCAAAAAATAAATAAGGGGCTCAAATTTCCAACTTCCCACCTAAAAACCCTGATTTCCAATGAAAACCACACATTGACCATCCACATATGAAAACATGGCTCTGCTCTAGAAGAAGTCGATAACTACATGTACAGAATACAACTATTTGATGCCAATGATAACATTGTATGGCTACATCTGTAACAAGAAAATATCCACATAGGAATGATGTGGTTCCATCATCAGTCTATACCCCTGTTGTAAACAAAACAAGATAGTCTGGAATCTGACTGGTGTACTCAACACCTTGGGCACAAGAAGCCTTTATATATCTAACCCTAGAGAAATGGTTAGATTGGGTGAAAAAAAGTTTGAATCTACTGAATCAAAAAAGTAACAAACACGGGTACTAAAACAATAGATCATACCTCTAATGATCTATATCCCATCTGGAACTACTGCCAACACTGTGTGAAATAGACCACATCCATCTTCTCTTCCCATTTTCTGATGAAAAACTCCACGACTATGCTTGGGTCACGATCCCTGAACATGAGGAACATCCTGAGGTCAACCTCTACCTACTCCATCTCCCCTCGATGGAGAAAATCATGTTTCCCCTACTATTGAAATGGTCTCTATAGAAACTATGGCTGAGGGTGTAACTAAACCCATTGACCTCCACCAAACTATGTTCAGGAAACTATTGGGCATTGGCTCTGGATATTACCACGAACCCCACAACCAAATCACACTAGAAAAAATATCTCTGAAAAATCATGAAAATCACTATAACCATAAGGAAAGAAAGTAAGATGATTAGGTTGACTCCTTGTTAGTCAAAACATTGATGTTTATGGTGCCTAACATCTTCCACTGAGAACTCTACCCCCTCAAAGAACACTGTTGGCTCCCCTCTCTCTATAAACCTCCTCCTAAGTGCATCCCCCCTATCACTTCTATTTTATTCTAAACCTCCAAATACATCAAAAATATTATAGTTTTAACTATATAATTGATAGAAGGATGGATTTCCTCCTCAATATCCCTCACAAGAGACTCCTCATTTGTATAAAGATTCAAGGGAATATATGGATGGCCCTTAGACTTGATTCCCAACTCCCACACTGACTTTCTCTCCTTATAAAGGGAAATAATATCATGCCTCCTTACTAACTTCAAGGTTACTAAAATATAATATTTTGGAACTATTTCTACAGTTATACCCACATAACATATACCTATTTCCATTCTTCTGGATACAACATCCATCGGTGATGTGTAGCTCCCCACATATGACTAACTGCCAAAGGGACCCAGAACTCATTTAGGGCCTGGATCAAACTGAAAATGATCTAGAGATCCTCCAACCAGGTCTATTTCTCCACGTCCAAAACACTCCCCTTTTACTTACCTAAATCTTACTGTTGGAAATCATGAAACATCATCTTCCACTGATCCTCCTCCTCAACCAAATCAACCCTAAGGCGATCAACCAGATCATTCTGCTAAACATCTACTACCTGAGCCACACATGAATGAATAACATGTTCCACAACTAAAAGGAAAATAATGATTTCCTAAGCCAGAGTAGTGTAGAATTTTATTAAGATTTATTTTAATTCATTTAATTGATTTTATCCATTTTAACCTTCCAAAAACAACCAAATTCAAACAAGAATACAATTCATTATGATGCATGTAACTTTATTAGGCTATACCATGTAAGACGTTCCACCTAACTTGGTCATTCAATAAGACCAGAGCTCATGCACTGGATCATGGGAGGGACTAAAATCAATGTCCTAGCTAGTCTCCCTGGCCAATGTCACACACCAAGTTTAAGTGGATCTATTTACATACCAACTCATGCAACCCTCATCATGCCTAACTCCAAGCTCTGTCATATCTCTCAACCATATGCTCTGATACAACTCTATCATTATCCCCTCCCCAAAGATATCCCTCCTAGGATAGAAATAAAAAACGGAGATAATAACCCCCCAAGTTCCGCCTCCAATAGGCCTCAGGTTGGTGACTAACACCATGGGTATGGAAATATCACAATATAGGAGGCTTTACTCTTTTTGAGAAATAAGATCTAGAGATAGAATGAATCATCCACAAAAAATACAAGAAAAAACATAAAAGAGAAACCCAAACCATCCTACATGCATGCATAAAATAAAACAGATACAAATATAATAATGTCTCCAAAGTAAATACCCAAGGAAAATATAAAGCCGTGACACAACAACTATCAAGGATTTTATCTAATAAGGTCTATCACAGTCAACAAAATCCTCCTAAAAGCCTAAAAATAGTTTTTTATTCGAAGGGTTTACATACAAGTATACTCATTAGGATAACCAAAGTCTCTCATGCACATGTGAAAGGAGCATACTAATCCACCTATGAGAAAACAACAAAACCAAAAAACACCTAAACAGGTATACTAACCATCCCAAACTCACCAAGGAATGCTCACTAAATAACGTAACCCAAGTAAAATAATATAATTTAAAGCACATCAATTGATATGGTACCCCACACCACTTTCCCACTGATTAAACACTCTCTACCAATGGAAAATTTCATGGTGCTCCCACATCATCCGAATGTACCACATCGCATCCTTCCCACACAAACATGGCTCTCACAACACATCCTTCCGACACAGAGATAGGCCTCAAAACACATCTTATATCATCCCAAATAAAACTGATACATCACATCACATCTCAACTCATCCGAAGGAAACCTTAGATACCACGTCTCAACCACCATTTAATGCACTAACAGACCTATGACCATCACAACCTGTGCAATACCTACCTCACCTGGAAGAGAGATTGGGGAAGAGCGGCTAGCTAGCCATTCATCCTCCCACCAGGATGTTGGGAAAGACACCCCCACATAATGATGTGGGTATTTAAAACATAGTTATAAACATGAAAAGGAATATGAAACTATATATATATATATATATATAAATTTAAAAACTCAATCCCAACCTATGGGTTCTGAGAAAAACATCCAACTCAAAATATTTTCACTGTTACTACTACCTTTAAATGCATTTATTAATATCTACAATAGTAATTTTAGAAGGTGAAGAGCCTTGATAATCTAATATGTCTTCACATTTCCCCATGTTTAACACCCATTCATTTAATTATTTAGAATCAACCACCTTTAATCACATAACTCGTAATTAAATTACTTTTTAACAATTCTCATCCCAATAAAATACCAACCCCTTGTCGTTTCAAACACTATTAAGAATTATTCACTCCATCACTACTCATGCACCTAGAAAAAAGTAAACATATTCCACAAATAGAACAAAATATCACCACCCTATCACCTAAAAGCACGACCAGACAAACTATCAGGCCCAAATTCTCTAATCACACATCACTGTCCCAAAAGTACATCCACACAACTAGATATCACCCCACATCCCTCAAAATCATGGCCACACATCACATCACATCAAGATCATTTTTCCCAAATTTACATAAGGTCTTTTGTCACATCCCACTTAAATTTAGGGGTGTTATCACAAAAATCATAATCCTAGGGAAACCATTTTTTAATTAGATAAGTATAACTAATTAACAAAATTCCATTTAAGTTGATATCATAGAAATAACAACCAAAGTATCCAAAACATCATATATAACCAGGAAACATATCCCACAACATACACTATATTTTTTAGGGAATCAACCCTGAATGATTCACAATAACACAATAACAATAAAGCTGTAAAAATATGAAAATTAAACCCATTTACCCAATTCAATTTATTTTGTAGAAATTCTTTATCATTGATTACTCCAGAAGAACCAAAATTCATAAGTAACCAAATTAAAACCCTCCCACATGATACAAAAATAAATATAATTGAGGTAATCCCTACTTAAAGGAAGGTTTCCAACTCACTACAAAATGCTAGGTGAAGAAGAACACCCATGAACCACAACTGCACCATGAGAACTGAGGTTAAACATATACTGACCCAAGGATCCATAAAAATGAATCCCAAACACACCACAGACCAAATAAACACCACTTTAGTGAAACCCCAAAGAATAATGAAAGAAAAAAACCAAGAATGGGAGGATAAATCACTACAAATCAACCACAGACCACCAATGAACAACCGCCAGGATTAGCAGACCAATGAGAAAGGAAAAGGGCTTAAAGAAGTCCTTAAAGAACCTAGGGTTCACCCAAAATAAGAGATAGGATAAACTATATCCAAATGAATGATAATTCTAAAGAAAATAATATTAAATCTTCACTGTATCGGGGAATTACAGGATGTGTAATCCCCTTTCACATTGTGTAATCCACAAGATTCAGTTTTTGCCCAGAAATATCATGCCTCTTTATTTTATTATTTATTTAACCTCTAAAACCTACACATCATGAATCATCCATAAAAAAGTCATGAAACAAACTTTCATGGCATGTAATCCACTTACACAATATGAAATTCCTACATCATCTCTCTTGTACCTCCAACTTCCACAAAAAACTCCCAAAACCACCCCTGAACACATCCTACACTCAAAATCATAAATATAAAATAATGGGAGGGCATGGACCATTACACATAGGTATATTATCACTTTCAATATTCATGATCATTTTGGGATGCTATCTTATCATTTTTTACTTCCACCGATCCTCTCTCATGTTCATAATGTTTTCCATGTGTCTCTCATGAGGAAGTACATAACTGATCATTCACATATAACGAACTCATTGATCATATTATTGGAGAAAGATATTTATTTTTAGGACCAACCATTTGAAATTTTGGATCATAGATAGAAAGTTTTATGAAAAAAACCACTCACCTGGTCAATGTTTTGTGGCAAAACCACTAATATGAGGAAGCTACATAGGAACATTAGAATATGATGAGCTAGAATAATCATTAGTTGTATGTATAGGAGGAATGGAATTTCAAGGGATAAATTTAATTTATGGAGTGTATAATGTAACACCCAATGTTTTTATGAAATATTTGTTTCAAATAAAATTAATATTATTAGTATATTGTGTTACATGCAACATCGTGTTTAAACAAATCGTGTTATACTATTAAAATATTAATATTTAATGTGAATGTTATAACCTAGTTGTTAAATTAAAGGGTCTGAATAGTTGTAAATAAATTATCAAATATAGATTTTATATTCATTTATAAAATAAATTCATTAGTTATCAATTGATTAGAAATGAAAATAATAATTATTTGAAAGTAAAAGAAATGTTTTTTTTAAATAGTGTTTATACACGTAATGTGTTTTTATCACAATAAATTAAATTGATCAAAAAAATTCAAGATTTTGATAAAATTTATATATTATCTATTCAAGAAAACTTTTTTATCATTCATCAATTTTTTTGTTGGAATGAGATAATAATAAATATAGTTTTATCCTTAAAATTTTTATTTTTTTCTAAAAAGTGTTTTTGTCGAGTTTTACACACTTTTATTAAATAAAATTTTTAATAATTTATAAAATATATCTGAAAAAATGGGATTCATTTTTGAAATAAATTATCAAAAATTATTTTATAGTCAATTTTTTAGAATTTTCTGAAAAAATAAACTTTTGATAAAAAGTGAAAAAATAATTCTTTTTATTAAAAAAATCATTTCCTTTAGAAAATAATTTTTTAAAAGTTGTTTCATATGTAAAATTATTTTAATAATATTATTTTAATACAATTTAGTTCATTTAAACTATTTTAATGTTGAATTTAGATACCAAAGACTTTTTTATATAAGAAAAGTTTTTAAATGGGAATCTGCTTTTTTGTTTTTATTTCTAGTTTAATTTTGAATTTAATTCTACCACTTTTATTTATTGAATTTGGTAAAATTTATTCAAAGTTTTGAATAATAATAATTAATATTATTTAATAATTCCAACTTAATTTTTTCATAATTAATAGTAAAAATTAAAAAAATTATTTTTGCTTTTAAGGTTAAAATGGGGATTTGTGCATTACATGCGCTTGTATTAAAATTAATCTTTCAAAAACATAGGATTTTTATTTGAAGATTTGGGTTTAATATTTATAATTAGTGTGTAAAATTTATCTGAGAATTATCATTTTATTTTTAGGCTTAAATGATAATTTACCTAGATAAAAAAATTGTTATCGTGGTGAAAACTAAAATGGTAAAAGTAAGTAAATTTATCTGTTAAGAAAACAAAATGTTTAAAAATGTTTATTATTTAGTTTTTTAGTTTTTGATAGAATATGAATTATATAAACTCCATTATTTATCAGTTTTTTTGGGACATGAATTGAGAGTGACTTCCCAATATTGAATAGTTTTGGGTATTTAAAAAATTCCACTCATTCTCACTTATAAAATAAAACTGCATCCCCTAATTCATTAAAACTAAAAATCCTTTTAGTTCAGACAATACCTATAAAAATCCCATACTTGATTCACTTCCCACATCATGGAGTCCTTTTTTGAGTGTAAAATTATCCTAGTAAGTGTTTTTGAGAAAATGGAAAGAGGTTATCCGAAGCGAAGGTATCGTTCTTAACTGAGTATTTCTATTTAATTTCCTCTTCCACCTCCTTCAAATATTATTAAACAAGATTGAAATAAAAAAATGTATATGATATAATGAGATACTATTATGACAATATATTAACCTATATCCGTATCCTCTTCTATCAAATGGTAAACAAAACTGTCGATCGCGATTATGGTGGACTACTACCTCGCAAACCGATGTAATTCGTTTCCTATCACAACCTCTCAAGGATAGATGTAATGATAGATTTAACCTATTAATATGATATTTATGACATAATTATATTAATGTAATTATAATATAACATCTACATTATTACCTTAAAAGCTTTTGAAGAATGATAAAATTTCTTGTGTGTATATGTGGATTACTGCCTCTATAAAGTGATGTGACACTTTTTTTAATATTATTTTGAAATGAATGGTAATAGGGATATATTTAATGAATATATATGATATAAATCATATAAAAATTATTATTTATGTATAAATTATAACATAAATCATCTAATTTGTAACAATATGGAGAATTACCCCAACATGGCATCCAATGCTATGAATCCAAAACAAATCTACATACATATTAACTTCAGCCAATCTACAATCACTTTGGAGTTCCTTCTTCATTTTTACCATTATTGAAAATTGTTGACAACAAATACAACTTATACACAAAGTGGTCTCAAAAATAGGTAACAGTCCGAAATTGGTTACTGGTCTGCTCCTCCTGCTTTATGGGACCACTCCATGTCAGAGCTCTCGTTTACCATCGTGGTTCCCCAAATGGTGTATTTTGGAAAACCCATGCACCTTTTTGGGAGATCGTATATAGTCTATTGGACTCTCCATGTTGTTCAACTACACTCATTTATCCTAGTGCCTACCATATTAGTAGTGAGCATAGATCCCATGTCTGCTGGTTGGACTAGCCAGTTTTTAGTATTATGCCAACATAAAATGTTATCCAAAAATAAAATCATTTCACTAAAATTACTTAATATTTTAAACTAAAATTCCTATTAAAAATAATATCTTTTTGGGATCCTCTTCTTCTTCTTTAAATCATTATTATAAACAATGTGCACCCATATTTTCACAAGTCTTAGAAATTAAGATTAGTTCTATGATAGTCACATTTAGAACTCAGTTAATTTTCATAATTTTATATTATTTAAAAAAAATAAACCTTAAAAAAACCACTTGGATTCTTCAATATTACCATTTTTATTTTTATTTTATTACCTAGTATATTGAAAATTCAATGATATATTCTCTAAATTATTGGAAACAAAGATAAATATATAAGTATGGGATAAGATTCTCATTTCCATAATTGAAATTTTTAGATCATTATATTATATTATGATAATTACATATTTTTTCACTCTATATAAGGATGCAATCACCAAAATCATAAAAAATTGATAAAATTAAAAACCTTCCAATGCAAAAAAAGTACTTCCCCTTTATCACTATGTAATAAATATCTTCCTTTTAGGATTGTTGAATTTTTTATCATGAAAATATTAGAATATAACCCACATACCTTAATGATAACAACATTGAATCATAATATTTTTAAATGACTAGAATCATCACATTCATACCTCACCACTATGATATTCATAATAAATCAACTGAGATAGAAATTTGTGGTTTTTGATCTTCTATTATCCCCCTTAATAGAATCACTCTATACTTTACCATCATGAATGTTTTTCTCCCTAAGTGAAATCCAAGAATATTTTAGGATTATTTTAAATGCTTCTTAGAGAAAACATAAATCTAAATGTCATCCATGGTGGATAAACTTATAGTTGTAAGATGTTCACAAATTTCATCATATTTTGGTCTCCCCTAAATAAATTCTTCACCATAAATTCACTACATGAAAAAAAAATTATATATATGAAAATAAGGTGGTTCTTCAATGCACCACATTTAGAGAACCATGGTTTAAAGTTGCTTCTAAACCCAACAATATTCTTAGATTAAAAAGTTTTATTCACATTTTCTAACAAATTAGTTTAATTTTTCATTGAATTTTCTAATTTTCTTACTTCTTATAAATATTTTTTCCTTATGATCAAACAATCTTATGGAACATGCTTAGTCTTCACTTTATTTGTTGACTTATTTTTTCGAAAATAAAAAGTCACATATTCTTTAACGTTATTCTTTTATAATTCTTCTTAACTAGACAACCATGTCCCTAAACTTTTACCTAAATATCCATACATATTTCATCATTCACACACAACCTTAGAATTCAAAAAGTTGACTATTTTAGGAAAATTTTAATATTATTCATTAAAGGTGTCTTTCACTAAATCAATCTTATTGTTTCTCCTCTAGATTGATTATTTATTTTAATCCATATTTGTTACTTTAGTATGAATGTTCATGGATAATTTACAATGATCCATGATGTAAACTTTCCTACCACAATTGAAGCGTCTTTTCTTTTGTGTGACACTCTTCACAACATTATCCATAACCTTAATTGGAGTTTTTTGTTTAATAATCATCTTATTTTTTTCATAACCCAAGGATGAATTGTAATCAACATTTCTTAACTACTTAAATTTTTATTGTTGTCTTCTATTTTCCTCAATAGATGAATTGTATATGATTGGTACATACCGGAACTCATCATAACATTGACCACATCAATTGCAATAACCACAGAAGTTTTAATGTAAAAATATCTATTCTTGATAAAATGATTCTATTTCTATGATTTTTAATTTTTATTTTGCATGTTTCCCATTATATTTATCTTTTATTCCCCTAAATTCATGTATTTTATAAATTTTATACAATGAAATATTGTTACAAAAAATCATTTCCCGATTCCCATAATTTGTACAACACCAAAAATAGCCAAAAAATATTGATTTCTTTTTCTGTAACACATTCTGACTATATTTGATGGTTTTTGTATATGGGTATCACATTTCTTATTTTTTTCTTTTCTTGGGGAACAAGAATTTTGATAATTCTTCACATCCATATTTAAAGATATTGTGGATTACTGATATTTTTTCACTACCCAATTTTTTTCAAATTTAAATAATGAATCATCACTAGTCATGAAAATAACATTAATACACATAGATTTATCATGAAAAAGGTTTACCTTATTAAGTGATCCATTAGTAGATTTATCCTTAGATAATCTCATCCTCTTGTTACCACTAGATTGTGTATTTTCATAAATAGGTATATTTTCATATGAATCTTTAGACATACTTATTTTCTTAGTAATTTAGGATGCCTCAGCTTATGTCTCTTCAATATTTATCAATTTCACTTCTAGTTCAAGAAATATTATGTTGAGATAAATATTCTCATCTTTAACAGATTTCATGACTTCTTTCCACTGATCCATCATCTTTTGAATCCCATCTTCATGCATATGATTTACCTTTAGTATCCAATTTTCAAGCTCACTAATTATATCTACTTTATCTTTCTACAAAGCATCTTTGACATTCATAGATGTATTATGCATCTTTTCAAATGCTTCTATAACTTCTGTAAAAACAATTTTAAAAGTAAATTTCCCAAAAATATCACTTTGAAGTTGTTCAATAGATCAGGCATATATTTTTTCAAATAAATATTGTTTTTTCTTTTTAATTCCCACGTTTTATAGGATTCATGGATATTCCACCCTTTTAGTCAATTCCTCCACCATAGCATTGGTCTCTTCTAATATCTATAATGTCTAATTTTGAAGTTCCTTAAGAAGATTTATCACACATGTAAGCACTTTTTTGGGAACCTTATTTAGATTCTCTCTAATTTCATAATTGATTAAATATTCACAAAAACTTGAACATGATTTATCATAATTATAATCAACTAATGTCACAGAAAAATTACCACAAAGAGTGTCTTCAGAGATCATTTGATATTTAATTATCTTTGAATTCTTCTTCATCTTTTTTGATAATATTTTCTTCCTACTTTTATAACTATTGACTGAAACTTCAACATTTATAATAGTAGGAGTGGAGATAGGATTTCCATATTAAGCTCTTATGATCATTCTTCAAAATCAAATATTCACTTCATGTACATTTAATAAAAACAACTAGATAAATAAAGTATGTGCAACCAAAGGTGGACTTTCCTATGATTCATATTACAGTGTCCAAGGATTATGCACTCACATTGAGTGGGGGAGGGGTGAATATGGTGTCACATATTTTACTGAATTCATTTTCTAATTTTAATTTAAACTAGTTTCACCTATTAATATGATTGGATCATCATGAAATATAGAAAGGAAACGTAACAAAATATTCATTTTTTTCCATGGTTTAGTACTAATACCTACATCATTTTCATGTTGGTCAGATCCCCAACATGGATTCTTCCCTATAATAGAATGTGATTCAAAAATTAATTGTTTAGACTGAAAATTAAAAATTGGTTATAAACCCACATTCCAATCATCTTTTAAAAGTTTGTTATAACCCCTAATACTACTTCATCGCAGTGATTGCTTAGAACCCCTATAGTTCCCGTATAGGATCGAGACTACGAGTGGGGTGAATTAGTGGTTCATTTTTTATTTTAAATGACATTTTTTAAATCCTTAACAAAAAATTTATTAACATATGAAACTTTTTAGAGTTATGATCTACCAAAATATAACTCACTACCTCAAATTTAATATGCAAAATATATAAAGAGAAGGCAATGGACAATATTTACAAGGTTTGGTATAAATAAATACTCCTTTCCATGTTTTATAGTCCCACCAACAAGGATTCATTAAATTGCTTATTTATGGAATACAATAGGAACAAGAGAAGACCAATTTTACATTAACAGTAGATATTTTCCTGTTATATTTTTTAATACCCCCAACTATTATTTCTAGTATCCACTTCCCACAAACAATCCATTTTTTGTAATTGGTAAGTATCCACAGTCAAAAGCTTCACTTTCCTCCCTCTTTTCTAATTTACTCCAAAAATTCATTACTTCCCCCACAAGTAAGTAGAATCATACTTTACCTACATAAAACCTTTAATAACTTCAATAATTCTCTAAGGAACTTATTGGTATTGAAACTTATTTCAGAACCACAGTCCAAAAATCTTCATTAGTAGTGTTAGTCTGATCTTCCCAGTCCAAAAAAATCAATAGTATGGCTATTTCCTGATGGTTAGTTTAGTCTTATTCTTCTTCTTATGTTCCTTAAATTGACAACATGAATATTTTTTAGAGATATTTACAAATGAACACAGCTCACCTTCTATAGGGACCTCAAAATGGATTAGGTGGGATTCTGAAATCATTTCCTACTTATGGAAATTTCTCAAATATTCAATTCTCCATAAATTTTGGGACTCTCTTTGACTTATTCCATTCCTTTTCAAATATTCTAATCTCCCTAATTTTTTGATCTCTCTTTGACTCATTCATTTCTTTTTCGAATCTTCAAAACACCTTGATTTTCACATTATGATACACCATTCCAATGAAGACATTTTTTCACTCTAGTTATCATTGGAACACTAAGTCTGATGGATCAGTTCAATTGTTAACTTCTTCTAAATATGATATTACAAGTCATCGAGGCATTAAAAAAATTCAATATGATGATCCCATACAGATGAAATTGACACCAAAAAGTTTTTCCTTTAGGAAACTTTCTTCATCCACAAACTCTTGATTTTATCATGACTTTGAAACTTTTAAGATTATACTTTTCATCATTTGACTCTGCAAGGAAATTATTGTAACATTTTAGAATGTTTTTTACAATATAAACCATAATCTGATTGTATTGAATACGATTTTCCTAAATACCTTTGACAACACCTTTTATCCCAATACAATTCTCAATACTTCTTCTCCCCATTTATTTCATCAAGATTCAATCACAAGTATCTTAGAGAACTTATGAATTTTGTGAATTAGAAAACATTAAATCATCATCACATTTAGAATTGGGTTCAGAGAGAATCTGATTATATTTTCATTACAATCAACACTTTCACTCCAAACATTATACAATTTCTAGTAGCTTCTGACTTTTCAACAAAGTATCATTATGATTACCTAGATCTATTTAATCATGATGATTCCTCTAAATTTAATGCTTATGACTCTGAATCTAATCCTCTTGGATTTTATTATATGAATATAGACTTCCTAGATTCTATTATCATTCTTATGGTTTTGTATCCAATTTAACAACTTTACTCAAATCATTCTTCAATCCATATTTCCATTACATTTTCAACATAATTTGTTCCTACAACATAGTAATCATATTGATCTATTGACAAAAAATACAATCAAAACTCAAATATGGTCTAACAATATGCCCTTTGTGTATTTTGTTAATACCCACTTCAATAGTTACATATATCCTCTTCAAAATAATAAGTGGTATTTTGTTTGTTGTCGATAACCACTTCAATACTTACATTTAACCTCTTGAAAACAATAATTGGTATTTTTCTTTTCCCAATTTTTTCTTCTCCATGTCTTCTATTTTTTCTCTCCATGTTCCTTGTCTCTCCACTCAATATATATTCTCTACCCCTTGTTGACAATCAAATTTAAATGGGTTATCATGAAAAGTTTCCTTATTGATAAATAATCTATTTTGAAAAGGTTTGGAAATTTTCAACTCAAAAAAGTGAAAATCTTATTTTAGTATAACATAAGTATCACATGATTTTTTTTAGCAAAGATCATTTAACTAAACAGCTCTATGTATAAGTGGGAGAACTCAGTGTAGAAAATAAGAGTGTATAATCAATATTATAAATGTTTTCCATTACACAACTTTCATATAATACCATTTCATGTTTCCTTTAACATTCACTTTTTGTGGAAATCTTGAAATGAATTTAATTTAGATATAAGTATCCTTCAACCATCTCAAAAAACAAATCAGAAAGTTCATGTATATAAACACCACATTCAAAACAAGCTTTTTGTAACCTCATAACTTTCTTTTGGAAGAATTGTTTACACCGCATTCAAAACAAGATTTTTGTAACCTCATTAATTTCTTTTGGAAGAATTGTTAGAGATTCAAATTTTTTTTTTGTATTTCAACTCCTTGAATTCCCTACAATTTAGTACAAGTACACAAATGTTTTAGGAATTAGAAGGAACATCATAGATTCTTAAAATAGTGTTTAGATTGAGAGACTTATCTCAATCCTGAATCCTTCTTCTTCTTCTTGGATTTTCCATTGGATATATTTTATTTATTCACATCATCATTATCGGATTTTTTAAATTTTATCTTCATCTGTGTAATTTTTGAAAATGATGTCAACTTATTTACCCCATTTGGAACCTTTTTGTTGTAATGAGTTTGTAACAACTCTTTCATGTCTTCCTATTATTTAGGTAGGATAATTAATCATCAATTAGTAACATTCCCTTCTTACTCACATCTATTATATACTTTATTAATTTTCAACCCATAGTATGTTGATAACTTTTTATCAATTTTCCCAAATTATTAGAAACCTTTATCTTCCCCTTTTCTTTATATTTTTGTTCTTATTATAAATTTCATTCCATATCAACTTTTTCTATCCCTGTATCTGAGCACACTTTTTTTGAATTCAACACGTTTTTTTTCTTGACATTTTTTACATACCCATCTTTTTTAACATGGTCGTCCTTCTTTATCTTTTGAGTTTAATTTTACGGTTCCATATAATTTTTAGGAACATTTGATATTCTTTGATCATCATAGCCCCCCTTGATTTATGCTTATTTCTAGGTAGAGACATGTTATACCAACATGGATAATCTTTGTGTATGAAAATTCTACAACACCAATAGTGACCTTTGAATCTTTATCTTTCATATTGAAAGTAAAAATGATCTGAACTTTGTTATTGCTATTTATTCCCAAATAGTGTTCTAATTTTCAAAGGAGGAGTATTTTTTGAATACATTTTATGCTTCATGATTAATTGTATTTTCTCACAAACTTGATTTTTTAATCCTTTATGTTCATCTTCTTAAGAATTTTTACCTTTAACTTCAATTTCCTTTTTGAAGTTTTCTCTCATCTTTCCTATCTCGCATTGTCCTACAAGAAAATATGTTTTTTCTAAAAACTCTTCTTCTTTATCTTCCAACCTAATTTTCAAAATATCAATTATTTTTTCAAATTCAGTTACCTCCAATTTTTTTCTTACTTTCTGAAATAATGGTACATTCTATCTTGTTGAGATTCTCATTACTAGATGATATTTATTCATAACCGTTCAGTTTTCTTTCGTACTCATAGTTCTCAAAGTTTATTCTTGAAACATCTTTCTTAAAATTATTTATTTCTTTATTGAGTGGAGTATTCTTCTCAATTTCATTCTTTATATTCCTTTTAATAATTTAATCCATTTCCATCATATTGTGATTCTCATTACCACTTCTAGATGAATCACTTCCATTTATAACTTGATAAATAATGTTGACTTGATTATCATATTCATAATTAGATGAGGAATCATTATTATTGCCTATACACAAATAAATTTTCTACTTTTTGTCAAAAGGAAATCTTTCCTTATGTTTATTCCACTTTTGTTTTTTATTTATCTCATCATCATCTTCATAATCATATTCTCCATCTTTTTTCCTCGGAAAATTTTGTGCAAAATTTCTTTTCCCTTCCCAATTCCAACACTTGAGAGTTTTAATTTTATATTTTATCTTATTATATTTCTTTTAATGGAGGGAAATAATTGTGTTAAAATCATTATTTTCCTCATCATCTTCCAAATCAATTGATTCTTCTTTAGTTTCCTTATATTTATTTTTACCTTTAAAAAAATTAAGGTAATTTATTGATCAATATTTTCTTTATTTTTCATAACTCCATATATTCTCATTTCATAAGTAATTAAGATACTATAGAGATCATCAAGAGATAGAGTTCTAGGATCACTATCTTCTAAATATGAAACCCTGTCGTCAAACATATCAGTTATAATTCTCAAGATCCTTTAAACAATAGTTGAGTCTTCAAATTTCTCTATAAGATATATTATAGTGATAAAAATATCATTTACCCTTGTAAATAAGTCACCAATAAATTCTTCCTCAGTCATTTTCAGATCTTCATACATCAATATCCAAAGTTGCAACTTTTCCTTCTTCGCCTTTGTATTGCCTTCATAAATATTTTTCAACTTATCCCATATACCTTTGGTAGTTACAACTCCCTTTACTCTAAGAAACTAAATTTTAGTTAGTGATGAGAGGAAATTATTTTTTTCTATTCCATCATTCTCATGATTTCTCTTATCATTAGCAGTAATAATATTAATCTCAATATGAGGAGGAAATCTTTATGCAGTAACTTCAAAAACATCATAAGAAAGGTACATATGATATGGAAGCATTATATATTTCCATATGTGATGGTTATTCCTATTGAAAACCAAAATCACCTTATAGTTAAATGAATTGAAATTATCTATTTTCATTGTTGATATTTTAGAAGGTACCTGCCTCTGTTACCAATTGTAGTTCCTATGTCGAATCGAGACCACTAAGAGGGGGGTGAATCAGGGGTTCCATTTTATTTATAATAAGGTTTCTTAACTCCTTAATAGAAACATTCTTAACCTCTAAAACTTTTTAGAGATATACTAAACTCAAATATACCTCACAACCATAGCTTTCATATGAATCAAATATAAATATAAGGTATCACGTGATATTTAAAAGGTTTCATACAAAGACCTAATAATTGACATGTTGGATAGTCCCACGAACATGTATTCTTTCAGTAAATTCTTTCTGGAATACAAAAGGCATAAGAAAATAACAATTCTATAATCCCAGTATCAACTTTCATACTATATTAGGTTATACCTCGAACTATCATTTCCAGTATCAATTTCACATAAAAAATCTTTTTTAGTAATTGGTAAGTATCCACAATCACATGCTTTATTTTCTTTTTTCATTTCTGATCCACATTAGAAAGTCCTCACTTCCTCCAAAATTGAGATGAATCAAAATTTAAATGCGTACAACCTTCATGAACTTAAAAAGTTATCTATGGAACTTCTTGGCTTTGAAACTTATTCTATAACCTCAATACACAAATCTTCCTCAGTAGTGAAATTTTGATCTTCCAAGTCTAGAAACCTCTATATAATGGTATCTTTCCAATGGTCAGTTTTGTAATATTATCCTTCTTCTCTTACTTTATAAATTCAGTAGAAAATAAATCGACAACTCATAATTATACATTCAAGGGAAGCTGATCTGATGAACCTAGATACAATGGATATCTCTCAAATGGCCTCACTCCGATGGACATGTTCCAATGGAACTTCGTTAGATTGACTTGGCTTAGATGGTCATATTGAAGATCAATACAATGATATTTTTCAAATTCAACATAAAACATAATGTTTTGTTGGATACTCAGTACATGTTCCTTGAATTATAGAGTTTGATAACTTGAATAGTTTCTAAGAGTAATTTACAAATGAACCCATATCCCCTTTTATAGGGACCTCAAAATGGTTTAGGCAGGGTTTTAAAAACCATTCCTACATAAAACAATTTCTTGAATATTTAATTCTTATAAAATATTAGATATCTCTTGGAATTATAAAATTCCTTTTTGAATCTTAAAATATTTCTGATTTTAGAATCTCTCTTTGACTTATTCAATTTTTTCTATAATCTTAAAATCTCCTTGATTTTAGCATTATGATTCTCTCTTCTAATAAAGACATTTGGTCACTCCAATTATTAGTGGAACACTGAGTACAAAGGATCTATTTCCACAACAAATTCTTCTAATTATGATACTACAAGTCATCCAAACTTCAAATAATCAACAATAAAATGATCCCATACTGATGAAATTTTCACCAGAAAGTTTTTCCTTAAGAAAATTGTCTTCTTCCATAGACTCTTTCATGTATTATGACTTATTCATGATTTTGTAAAATTTAAGATTAGCTTTAGGATCATCTAAAATTCTGAGGAAAGTATTGTAACATTCTAGAAGGTTCTTTCCAATACAAACCTGAATTTTATTGTCTTGTATACCATTAGCATGAATATGATTGGAAGCATGTTTTCTTCCCATCTGATGATCCGAACTTATTCTACACATTTATTTTATCAATATTTCATCACAATTTTCTCATAAATATTATGATATTTTTGAATTAAAAAATAGAAATATATCATCACATTTACCATCATGGTTTGGCAGACTCTGATCAAGTTTTCATTAAGATCAACACTTTCATTCAAAACTCAATATTATTTCCAGAAGCTTCTAACTTTTAATAGAAGTATCACTATAATTACCTTGATCTACTGAATCATGCTAATATCTCTAAATATGATGTTGATGAATCTAAATTAGATCCTCTAGGATCCAATTATCTGAATCCAACCCTCTAGTATCTAATTATCATCCTTATAGTTCTAGATTGGATTTGAAAACTTTAATCACACCCTTCTTCAATCCATATTTCCATTACATTTTAAACATAGGTTCTCCTTCAACATAATCATCATATTGATCTACTGACAAAAAATACAACCAAAAATAAACTAGGGTCCAACACCCTCAAATCAGAAAATTCAGTAACCGGTTAGACCCCATGTGTTGCATCCTTTAACTTTAGATGGCTTTATCCAATATAAAAGGATAAACTGAAGATCCTCCTCCACAATCTTGTTAGATAACATTATATTGTGCACAACTTCAACTACCTTTTAACTGATTTTAGATGTCCTCAAATAATATCTGATTACTGTAAATAATTATCTTTCTTAGTACAAAACTTCTTGGGAAAGAATTATTTCTTCTATTGATGACCCTACCTCAATTAAAATTGAAAAATCAGATCTAGATTCCTTATGAATCATTAATGTAAATTTCATCTCAGATTCATTTTCAAAAAATTTCACACTGATTATTCAATGTATATTTCAAGTTCATATTGTCAAAATTCACACATGTATATAATAAACTACATGGTATTCTTACTTTGTAAAATAACCCACATACACAAGATTGAAACATTTATGCATGCATAATTTCATGTGCATGAATTTGTTGAATAGTGAAATCAAATTATATATACGCACTTTCTTCTTTAATGCAAACTTCCATTAATATTATTATAATTTTTTATGCATGCAATATATATCATATAAATATTTTCTACTATTTGATACTCAACACATGTGTACGCATGTACCATAAAAATCCTACTCACTTCACACATGAGTATCATGTACTTTCACTTGAAAAAATCCTTTACAAAAGCATCCATAAAACACACTAACTAATGTGAACACCCACAACCTTTGTGAAAACAATAATATGATTAAAGTAAACACTTATATCTCAATAATGATACTCATTCAAACATAGTACTATAGAATCAACTATATTTCGCTCTTATTGCATGCAAACCTGAATGGGTATAAGATTGATGTGAGAAATGCCTTATTCATGATACACAATGTTAGTATACACTATCTAAATGTTCTTTAAATATGTCAATGAAAACACTATAAGATATATGATAAGAAGTATCACATTATCTTAGTTTCTACACTAATCCAAATTTCATATCATAGAACTTCAAGTGTGAAAGAAACATATTGAAAGCCCATGAAACTCCTTTTTTCTTTTGAATAATATTATCAAGAGAATCCTATATTCTTCATGTAACAACATTTTTATATAGTGTATTCTTCTACTTTGTAAACCATAATATGATAATATAAACTGGTTCGCAGAATCTCAACTCATCTTCATGCGATCGGGTATGTGGATTTTCATATTAAACTCTTGAAACTCTATTTTCAAATATAGAGTGTTGAACTAATCTGTTTCACACTCAAGAATAGACTCACTCTCAGTTGTGAGATAATCTCTACCTACAAATGTTCACAACCTGATTTATTTATAGAAAAATACACCTCCAACCTAGCTCACATGCACTTCATCATATCAAGGCATGCCACCTCTCCTTCATGATGTAAAAAATCACCATATTCTAAAATATCATATTTTCTCCATAATGACTTCCTTTGGTTTTTTCTTAGTTTACAAATGAAAACAAAGATACATGTGATTTGATCACATTGGAATTTCTAGGATGATCAAACAAATCTTAGAATACTAAACTCGATCTTCTAAAGAAGTTTCAATAGAGATTCAATGCTTGTTTGATACCTGTCCAAGGATAAGGTTGAATACAAATTCAGTGATTGGATTGGATGATTGGGAAGAAATGATCAAGCATCCTCTATTCTCTACATGTTTTTAATACTAAGCTATAATACACTGCATTTGGGATCCCACATAAAAACATCCTTCAAATGATCTCTCATTTATATTAAAAGGCATAAGGGTATTGGGGTATAATTTGTTATTTGTCTTCTCCCCAGGATTATTGGCATCACATCGTGCTGACACTCTCATCTGTCACCATGCCACCCCGCATGGTGGCTTGTCACTACTCCATGCACCTATGTCAGTGCACATAAGTACTCCATTAGGCTTTCCATTCTAGCAAGCTTCCCTGGTTAATCATGGTTCCCACCCAAATAGTGGTTTACCTAGATCCAATGGTTTCAAGATGGCCTAGACAATTTTTTTGTTAGGACAAAATAAAATATTGTCCATAAATAAAAAATGCCACTCAAATTAATTCCACTTTTAAAATAATATTCCTCATCCAAAACAAAAAATATTTTTCTGGGATCTTATTATTATTATTCAAAAAGTTATCATAGACAATGTACATCTATATTTGATATAGTGTTGAACATAAGATATTTTCTTCAATCGACACATTTAGAACTCATTGACTTTTCATCTTCTCATATTATTGACAACAATCTCAACCTTAACAAATCACTTGGATTCTTAATATAGGTCCCACCCTTAACATAATAAAAACCATATTTATGTGTTCCATAAGATCAAAAAAATGCATCATACAATAACTGATGAAACAAAATGGATATCATAGATATTTCATCATATCATAACCTATTGAAAGGTGAATGGTTTCATAATAAATTCTTCCCGTTAAAAGAATCGTGTTTTGTACATATTTAATAATTGAATAACCCATGGAATTGATATAGGATTCATATACATCATTCTATCAAAAAATAAACCATTTAAAGTAAGAATATGAATGGTATCATTGGATCATATCCCCAGTAAGGCATATGTAACACCAACAGTTGTCATCTTAGATGGAAAATAATTATTAAATCATTATTTAAAACTTTTATTGGGGAAAACATCCATTACAAATTTAAAAATTATTTCTAAAAAATACATCATTTTGGAAAAAACTGAAAATAACCTTGAACATGTGTAAATGAATCTTTGAAAATAATTTAAAATACTTTTTAAACATAAAACATTTCGAAACCCTTTTTCTTGAAAAATAACTTTAAAAACATATAAAGGAATTTTTAAAAATGATTTAAAAAACTTTTTAAAACATAAATATTTTCAAAATCCATTTACTTTGAAAAAATATTATTATATAATTTAAAATAATTTTTGAAAACCTTTTTTATAAAACATGGTTTTTGATGAAATCATAATTCCGATTGAAGAGAAAAAAAGTAGTATTTTCTGAAAAATACTTTCTTGATTATCAAAAGCTCAAAATAGTGAAAAAATGGTACCATTGAATGATGATATCATGAAAAAGAATAGGATATAAATCATTAATATTATTAGGATGTATATCATGAGACTTCAAGAATTGAGAGTTAATCATAAACAATCATGATAAATGATGAGAATGTAACATAATATATTTACCACTCTTGTAACATTTAATAGTAACACCCATGATGTAATAACATAAATAGGAACATAAAATATCAGGAGAATAAATATATTCATGATATTACATGTAAAATTTTTTGTATGTACACCTCACAAATGAATATTGGTGAATGACATTACGTAGGTCTCAAAGAAGGAAAATTGAGATAAAAATCTCGTATAAATTTGGTATATTTTGAACTGTCAACCCAATGACGGATATATACCTAAATTTAAATTTAAATAAAAATAATTTGTTGTATAATAATCACAAAATACATTCATGTAATGTATATTCATCACATATAAGAAAGAGGTTGTGGATATATCATGTGTCTCACAAAAAGTAAAAAGTGAGATTCATATCCCTTACCTTAAGTTTTAACTTCCATAATATTGATTAAAACCTATTGTATAACAAATATAATTTTGTTATAAATATATTAGAAACATATTCATATATATCATACCATATATGATTTTTTTAAGAAATTATATTACCTTTTTATCAACAAATCCATGTAAAAGATACATTTCAGTTAAAAATGACTTTGTTTTTCATGTAAGTTTTGAATTGTTATATTTTTATCCTATTAAATTGATCATGTTTACATAACCTCAATAAATATAACCATGATATAAATATCATATATATTGATTATATATGTATTTAGATTAATCCAGAAATTTTGGTTTTAGGAAATGAAATACACCATTCATAGAGACGGTAGGCCGCACGTTCACATGAATGCTACTTTACATTTTATTATTGGGTTGAAAGAAATAAATATAAATGATATATACTATCATTATAGAATCATGGTTATGTCAAATATATCACAAATTTTTATTAAACCTAACCTTAATACATTCTAGTTAATGTGCAAATGAGTCACATCACTTCTAGAGGAGATTGTCCATCGTACACATGAAGAACATTATCATATTCCCACAAAATGGAAATTATGAATATCTGTGTGATATAAATATAAAAAAAATCACAAGAACAGCATAAATATCCTAAATATCCTTTATAAACAATAAATCCATCATTATTACCAACCTTTTAAGGTGGTAATTGAAAAAGAAATGGCATCGGTTCACAAGGGGGTAGTCCACTGTACCCATGAATGATGATTTAGTTACCCATTTGATAGAAGTATGTATGGTTGTAGGTCATAAAATTAATAAGAAAATAACTTGGTATATTTAATATACTTATTTTATTATATAATCATGATATAATAATAAATTAATGGGGTGGGTGAATAAATAAAAAAATGCTCGTTGATGACCTTTACATCTTCTTTGGGTATCCTCATAAGGTCTGCACTAAATCCTTGATTGGTTGGATTTATATAAAAACTAAGTATTTTAGAATGTTTTTATGGAAGTTTTTATGTGATTTGGGTATATATTTGTTTATTAAAATGACTTGGGATGTGTGAAGAAAGGGGGAGAGTGGGTGGTCTTTTAGAGTTGGGTAGAAGTGACATTCTTGTAAATACTCAAAATTATTCACTATTGGGAGGTCAATATCACCTCAAGTGGCACCAAATATGACAATTAATTTGGATTAATGATTATAGTGCCTATAAAAACCATCATCACACAATGAAATTCATATTTTAATCATTTTTCCCATAACTCCCAGGATTCCAAATTTATACCATTTTGGTATTTCATTATGGAAACTAGATTTCAAATATAAGTAGTTTATACTTTAAGACTAAAATAAAAATATACTTACTATATAATTTGGAAACAATGATTATAGATGTATAATCAAAATTATAAAACAAAAAACGTATGTGTATTGGAAATTAATTTTAACATAACCGCATGTAACGTTAAAAAACACCGCTTTAACATTAACCATGCTAACTAAGTTTTTACTATTTAACAGTCAATATATTCATTATAATATTTCAATAGTTCCATTAATGTACCATATTTAATATTTTTGAACATTCATAAATCACTTTTAAGAATATTTGATCTTTATTTATTTTAAATCAATTAATAAAATACAACTTATTACAAAAGAACATTAATGAAAATTTTGACATCTTTTATTTAATTTCAATTTAAAAAACATAAATACATTTCAAAAATTAAAATATATTGATTTAAAAATTTTGTAACATGATATATTCATTTAAAAAATATAAGTCAATAATTCATTCATCTTACTTCACTTTTATTATTATTTGTATCATTTCATTATGTTAATTATTAACAAAATTATTACAGTGGTAATTAACTCCTATCATTATAGTTTAAGACCCTAGAAAAATAAATTTTCATGATAGAGAATTAAAATAAATTTTCATTATAGAAAAAACAAATTTATCATTCAAAAAAAATTTATAATCGAACCTTTTTTTTTTCCCTATCCCAAAGCTTTATAGAAAATAAAATTAAGAAAAGTATATTTTTTTCATATTTCAATAGTTAAAAAATTATATGGGAGATATTAAAAGAAAAATGAAAATAAAATTTCATATCCATGTTAATTAAATATAATCATTATAGTTTAACCCCTAGTAAATCCTTTTTTACCTTAAGTGTGGTAATTAAATTTTATTGCATTCACTAATAATTTTGTTCAAAAATTAAGATGAATTTATTAGTTAATAAAAATTAATATAATTACGAATATTGAATATATTTTTAAAAATAAAATTCATAGAATTGTAAAATTTTAATTTAAAATCAATCCCATTAATGTGATGAGAAATCGGATATTTAAAGTGAAAATGTTCAAAAGATTACAAAATTTTTATATCTAAACTGAATATAAAAATGATTCCAATGACCTGAATTGGATTAATATATATAATTGTAAAAATTACACTTTAAAAAAAATTAATATATAATATAACTATATAATTAAATTAAAAAAATAATTTTTTTAATTAAAGTTCAGTATTTTTCACTATTCATCAAAAAAATGAAACATTTCAGAAAAACTCCAGAAATTCACCCTGGGATAATTTTGACATTGTAAATTAAAAAATGAAGTTTATTTTATCAAATTAATTTTATAAAAGTGTAACAAATTAATTTTGTTATTTTTCATAAAATACATCAAAAAGATTTGTTGAAAAAAATATTATTTTGAAACATATAATGACTTTTCCGAAAATTATGTATTTTATTATCAATATATTTTTCTTATATAAAAATATTACACTTAATTTCTAATTTTTTTATTAATATTAATATCTCTATGTTTAATGGCTATTTTATAAGAGTCTCATTAATAATATATCATGGTTTTATTAAAACTCAGTGTTGTGTGTAACAAAAACTAAGCCATTGTTCCATGTAAGGCAAGATTAACTTGGTGTTTTAGGTAATGAAATCCATAAATGAAATTAAATTTGTTCAAAAATAATAATTATTGAAAACTTGGGGTGTTACATTCTACCCTCCTTAAATTGAATATTTCCATTGAAATTAATCAGGTTATCAATGGTTTAATACTTGATAGGTCCTTTTCATAGAAACTCACATTGAAAATGGTTTAATAAAACATAATCCTGAAAAAGAGAAAGGGATGTGTGAAGGTCATCTAGAATAAAAGATATCAGGTTCCCAAATAGTAAAACATATGGGGGAAGTGAAAACATGGACATAGAAGATAAAAATATCACCCAAATACTTATAAAGACTCATAGAGAACGTGGTCAGGAGAAAGTTAATGATCACAAATCCCTAAACTAAAGTGTCTTGAAAAAGGTCATTGATATAAAAATAATAATAATAATTAGATAAGATTTTATTTTAATACCCTTTCCCTAAAGATTAAAAAATTTTATGAGAAGATATACTGACATGATTTCATTTTATTTCATAAGAACAATCTCACCCTATATGTGTGCCTTGATCAACTTCCACTTAATCAATTATTAGAATAAATAAAGGTGATTTTGTTATTCCTAAAGAAAATATAGATCATAAAAACTATATATTTAATGAAAAGTCATTCCATCATACTTCAGTTATCATAAAAAATGTTTAGCACATGTTATCAATATTCATATGTCTTTATAGTTTGAAATAATAAATTAATCTCTAAAACATTACATATGTTTAAATTTAACCATTACATAAATGGTTAACTTTATAACCCTTAAAAATTAAAATTTTATAAATAATTTTATTATACTTTTCAAAGTTAGGTTAACATTGATCCACCATACATCATAAAGTATATCTTGGTTGTCGTATACCAAACAAATGAATACTTTCATCATGTATTATATTGAAACATGGTAATAACCTTAACTACCATAAAAATCTATGAAAACATACATAATTACTCATTCCTTCAATAAAGTTGTTGATTATTGAACATATTCCATAGATCCAATAAATCTGTAAACTTCATCAATGTTAAAGTTGACCACTTTTTCTACAAACCATTATTCTACTCCAAGGTAATGATACTATACAACTTTATTTATTCCCATTTTAAATCTTGATATCCAAAATAAGACCCATTTTCTAAACATCAATATCTTATTAAGGTTTACCTTCCCTTATCCATATTTTTTACATAAATATATCTTTTCCATTAAATCAATTTTTCTGGTCTAATAGTATAATTTTACATATTATTAAAAATAATTAATGAAAAACTTATACAAAAAATACTTATCTATTTAATGATTAATATAACATAATCCTTGAATACAAATAATATAATAAATCAATCATTCCACCTCCTCTTAAATCCATTAACTATACTGCATCCTCTTATTCCTTAATACCACTTTTCATTCAAAATTCATTCATAGTAAGTTTCTAACATCCTGTTTCTATTTCAAAGTATTTATAAACCCTACTTTGAATTTATATTTGGTTGGGTTTCATTTGGGGTTGTTTCAGTTGAAAAAGTTAACAACCTTAAAAATTATGGGCTAGTGCATGGTTTGCATATGGCTGGTGCACATTTTTTCAAACTATGCATCCTGATATAAGAAAATGGAATGATTTATACATAAGGATCCACATGAATTACACAAGGTTATTCACACTGTGTATCCCATTAAGAGAACCTGTTTGACCCATTTATAATGGGATCATGGTTATCCCATGGTTTTTTCCAACCATGCACTGTTTCCCGGGAAACCATGTGAATGGGATTTTAAGAGATCTGAATTTTTTTCAAAATTCTTGAACCCTTATTTTAGGCCCCAGACAAACAACCATAGAACCAAATTGGTTTCTCTAAGACTTGGAGCTCCCAAGAAGCATTAATGGCCCCTATAACCCCTCACAAAAGTGATTCAAAACTATGGGGATGTCAGTTGATCCTCTTCTAGTTAGTTCTCTCCTCTTCTTCTTTGTTTCCTTTGATCTCTCTATTTTCCCCTAGGGTTTTATAGATTTCAGTATGTTTTTGGGGGATCTAATACCCAATTTTATGGATATAAACCCTGGTTTACCTTTTTTCTCATGGATCCCATTATTATGGTCCTTCTTTGACGAATCCCGGATAGAGATTTGTGATCCTAGATCCAATGATCCTGAGGTAGGTGGTTTTATTACGATGCCCAATTTTTATTAGCCCTAATTTCTTTGTTTAATTTCAATCATTTTAATTAAATGATATTTTTGATTTTTTATTAAAATGACTTTTAAAAAAAAATAGAAAAACCCATTTCTGGTTATTTTGGAGTTTTAAATAAAAATGGGTTTTGACATGAAATTATAAAACCACCAATTTTGTTGAATTGAGGTGCATTTAGGGAAATTGTGGTAATTTAAATTTTCAGATTTATATTATAGATTTGATGGAAATTGAATCAATTTTATTGTGGAATTAAATTGTAGATATTGTTTTTATGGAATTATTTAGGAAAAACTATAATTCCAGTGAATTGGGGGTTTGTGATGAAATTGATAGAATTGTATGAAAATTAAAAATTTTAATTTAATTGTGAAATATATTGTGAAATTTCTAGAGTTAGATTCAAGTCCTTTTTTTATGAAAAATTAATTAAAATGGTTTTGATGGAAACCCAGTGGTTTCATCTCTTTGAAAGAGGTGTGTTTTTTTATTATAAACATATTATGGGTTTTAAAGAGAAAGGTGGCATATTGAAATGGAGTATGGGATTTTATTTTATTTTAAGAATACTTAAAATAAATTTCCCATCATTTTTTTTTACTAGAGAACATGTAAGAATTAGGTATTTAGTTTTCAATATTTGAAAACACTTCATGACTTACAATGTTCTAAAACATTATATCATCACATCCCATTCCTTAGGCAATGGTAATGAATCCTCTTGGATTGGGTTCAAGGGATGTATGTGCATACTTTTCTATACTCACAGTGTTAGGTCCCTATAGCCTAGAACTATTATACATACTTATAATATGACCATGTCACTCTATTTTTTGTATTTCAAATGTATATTCCACAATTTTAAACTATTTTACATGCCCTAAGCACTTATATAAACTGATTTATATTAAAAAATTTATTTAACCAATTTTAGGAAAAGTTACATTTATGTAATGTATCCTTTTATTAAAGGTAAATTCTATATTTTTAAAAGTATTTACATCAATTGAAATGTGAATCATGAATTTCTAATGTATTTCTATCTTTTAAATTGTAAACCATGGCTTCTATAAATATGATTTTTGTTAATAACACACCAGTTTGTTTCAAAATTTAAAGAACATTACTGGTTAATTTGATATTGGATTCCTACTATAGAATCATTGGTTGAATCTTATTGGGATTTGGATCACACCCTACTTGTTACTTCAGGTGTTTTCAGATTATCTTTTTCTAGGTCGATCAAGAGAAAAGGGTATCTTAGAGGTGGATCCAACTGTTGAACATTAGACATAGTGAGTTTATTTTGAGT
This sequence comes from Viscum album, assembly GCA_963277665.1. Lineage (NCBI taxonomy): Eukaryota > Viridiplantae > Streptophyta > Magnoliopsida > Santalales > Viscaceae > Viscum > Viscum album. The sequence continues at coordinate 1,501,616,322 of OY728137.1, read as the reverse complement.
TGGGTATGTGGAAGTTTTCATGTTTTCTTGTACATTGGATGTAGTACTTGGTAATTTAATTCCTTTTTGACTTATGGTACATTAATCCTAGTGTAATTTTCGTTTTGTTTACAAACTTTATTTTTTCTTTTACTTCTGCATTGTCAGTGGAAAAATAATTCACACTTCTATATAGTATAATGCCAGGTGCTATTTGCTGACCCATAGGGATCAAAACACACTTTGGGATATGTCAGGACCAGCCTGGTTACTGAGATACAAAGGTACCTGGGTTGGTGCATGACAAAGTGGTATTAGAAGGAGGTTGATATTTTCTCTTAAAGTCAGTACGCATTTTTTAAAACTTATCAGAACTTAGGAGGTAGTTATGATAGAGTATCTAGAAAACTCTCACCACAATAAACATTAATTCTCTAGGATTTATTAGGGTAAGACACATTGTGGTTTAGTTATATTATTTTCTTTATTTTGATTTGGATATGTTCAAGACATAATTAGTGGTGCTATCTATAAGGATTAATTCCCCATGTTACTCTATTTGAGTGTTAATGGGATGTCTTCCTCTTTATCCATGGATGGTATAAATCATCATGCCTCCAAGAAGATGTGAAATTCATATCTTGTAAGAATATACTGCTAAACCTCAGTGAGACAATCATGTTGTTGATCCAAATCTAATTGAGTTGATCGTAAGCATTGTCCAAGCTATGGGACAGGCTCCACCTCTAGTTTCTATTTAGGCTCCAAATGTGTAACCTCAAAGGGACGTTCTCATGTTAATTTATCAAGAGTTTATTCACCAGAATAAAACACCATTCAAGGGATTAAATGATCCTCAATAGGTTAAGGAATTTTTTATCTTGATGGAGAGTTTTATTGGGTTTTTTGACACCCCCAATGAGATCAAAGTGAAGTGTGAAACCATAGTGCAGGAAGGACTAGGCTAAAGATGGTGGGACACTATGGTCACAAAAATAAAGCATGGGGGATTGGAGTGGAAATAATTAAAAGTTATTTTTACTGAATATTTCTATTTAGAGTCGATGTTTTTGTCCAAGCCTAATGAGTTTTTGAGAATTGATCAGGCTGATTGGACCATTATAGAGTATTAAACCATTTTTATAAGATCATGCACTTCGCACCTGAGATTGTATCTAATGAGAGGATGAGGGAACATATTTTAAAGTTGGTACTTCTTCAGGGTATTCTTCTCATGTTTTCTTTTTGAATCGTCTTTTATATTCTAATGTGCTTCATAGAGCGTTGATGGTCAAGATGAACCTATCTGGAAAGTTAGGGTTGTCGGGGATTTTTTTCTCCTAGTGGAAGAAATATTTCATTGAAGGTAAAGTGGAATCATGAGATTCATGTGGCATTTCTTGAAATAATGGACATTCTAAACCTCTCACAGTACCTAGAAGAGGTCTTTTTGGTTGATACTAGTGTGGAAAGGTAGGACATTTTAAGAGGGTTTTCACAGAGGAACCCAAGAACTATGGATCCTGAAGATTTATAAGACACTTACATCATTTAAACCATATTTATTCTACCCAAGCTATGGAAAAGAAGCATATTATCTTCTTAAAAATATGGAAAATTCATATGTTTCATATGAAAAATGAATCTATCCATAGGCATCCTGAATGAATCTTCTTCACGCATTGGAAGAGTCTTCAATGGAAGTAGATATAGGACCAATGATTGTGAGAGGTGCCATTACTATAGATTCATCATTATTGACAATTCAATTTCATATTAGTGGATCTCATTAAATCATTTCATATTCTATTGTAAATCTAAAAAATCTTCGTATGAATATTTTTTCTTTTTTTTGTATATTACTACACCTCATGGTTTAAAGATATAGAATGGTCCTTGTAGTCCCAATTGTGTTTTCTCTATATCATATATTGATCTTTCTTATATTTTCCAAGTCCTCGACCTGAAATCTATTGATTTAATATTCATAATGGATTGGATCATTACTAATAAAGATTGGATTTATTGTTCTCTTTGATAGTTCTACCTTACTACACCCATTGGTGTGCCTGTTGTCTTACAAGGAGAATGGGACCCAAGGGCGACCAGTGATGGACCTTCTTATATGGAGTTGGGGAAAGTGATATCAATGTTTTCCTTTAATCTAAAGTGGAATCTTTAAGTGGTTATCTCCCTCATATTTTCTTCATGTTTCATAGCATGTTAACTTTTAAATTCTTTGGTTTTCCACTAGTAAGGTAAGTTTAATTTTCTATTTACTTTATGTTTGGTACTCAACTAGTTCCAATATATCTTATAGCATGGAACCAGGTGAGTTGAAAGAGTTTAAGTCTCCATTGGATGAACGTTTAAAGAAAGTCTTTATAATCCCAAGTGTATCACCTTGGGCGGTGCATGTATTATTTACTAAGAAGGTTGATGGTTCTCTCTTCCTCTGTGTTTATTACCAAATTTTCAATCAAATTATGGTAAAGTATAAGTATCCATTACAAGTTTTTTATGATCTATTTGATTAGTTTAAAGGAGAAAAGGGTTTTCAAAGATTGACCTTCGATCTTGTTACCATCAGTTGAGGATAAAATAATTTGCCATTCTGAAAATCGACTTTCAATGTAGGTATGGTCATTATGAGTACCTTGTTATTCCATTTGGTCAATACAAGTCTCATACAGTTTTCATGTAATTATTGAATAATATTTTCCATGAGTATCTTGATACTTTCATGGTAGTCTTTTTGGATGACATTTTGGTTTAATCTAAGTCTGAGGAGGATCATCTGCATCACCTGAAAACCATTTTGAGTTTGCTGAGAAATCACCGAATTTATTTCAAGATTACAAAATGTGATATTTGGATCCGAGAGGTGAAGTTGTTGGGAAAAGTGGTGTCTGAACATGGTATTTGAGTTGATCCTGAAAATCTCAACGTTGTGATGACATGGGAACAACCACAAAATGGTTTTGAGATTTGGAGCTTCCTAGGCTTATATAGGTATTGTCACCGATCTTTCAAGGACTTCTCAAAATTGATTCTCTAATGACCGGGTCTAACTCAGAAGTGAGTGAAGTTTTCATGGATTTATAAATATTATATTTTATTTGTTGAGTTGAAATTTCTTTTGCCTATAGCTTTATTATTGACTTTTCTAGAGGCTGAGAAAGGCTGTGTGGTCTTTTTTGATGCATGGGGTTAAGGTTTGGGTTGTGTTCTTATTCAAGGTAATCACATTGTTGCCTATGTATCTCACAAGATTAGGCCACCTGAGAAGAATTATTCAACCCCTGACCTAAAACATACGGTTATGATGCATGTGCTTAAGAGTTGGCAGTACTACCTTTATGGGGAAATGTTAAATGTGTATTCTGACCACAAGATCATGAGTTACAACTTATCTCAGTAATATTAGAATCTTACCCATTGGAATTAGGTGGAATACTTAAAGTCTTTCAACATTTAAATCTCTTATACCATAGGGAAATGAAATTTCATTATAGATACTTTGAGTAGGAATCTTCCAACCAAAATAGTGAAGGAATTTTCAAAAGAGTGGAATTTGATGTCCCTTTTTTCATAGTTCCATATTGGAGTTCAGAAGAAAGGGTATAAAGTTTCTTTAGACAATATTTTGTTGAAATCCACACTTCTTGAAACAATTATACAAGATTAGCAGCTTGATGATGAGTTTTGTAGAATTAGAGACTTTCTTTATGGTGGGGTGGCAGTTTCCCCAGGTTGTTCTCCAAAGAGGGTATTCTGTTTTATCAGAATCAATTAATTGTTCTGTTTTTTGAAAAGAAATATGTGAATGGGGTTTTCATAATTCATAGTGGGTTGTGCACCCTGAAACCACAAAAATGTTCTATGAAAAGTGACAAAAGTTCTGGTGGCCATGCATGAGACTGGGCATTGCTGAGTTTGTCTCTCATTGTTTTACATCCCAACAGGTGAAGGTCAAGGAATAGAAAAATTTGGGTTTTTCAGCTACTTCCAGTTCCTAGTTAGAAGTGGGATGAGATATCTATAGACTTTGAGGTTTTATTTCCTCATACCTAGAGAAAGAACAATTCAATATGGGTTTTTATTGACATTTTGACTAAGTTGGATAAATTATTGACCATTCATGATACCACCAAAGATGAGGAGTTGGGAAATATCTATGTAAAATAGATTGTTCATTTATAGGGAGTTCCATATATTATAATATTTGATATGGATCCTTGGTTTTCTTAATACTTTTGTAGAGGCCTTTAGAAGGAACCGAGTTCCCATATACTTTTAAGTACGACATACCATCTTAGTAGGATGACCAGAAAAAAAGTGATATACAGAGTCTTGTGGATATGGTTCATGCTTATTTTATCAAATTTGGAGGGGATTGGGATTATCATTTGGGGATGGTTGAGTTTTATTATAATAATAGTTACTAGTCAATGATTGGAATGGATCCTTTTGAGGCCTTGTACGACCAGCCTTGAAAATAATAGTTATATTGGTCGGAGATTGGTGAGAGTTCCTTGGTCGGACCAAGTTTGGTGCAAGAGATGAAGAAAAATATTAAGTTTATTCATCAGATGATGCTGATGGTAAAAAAATGATATAAATAATATGATGATCATAATCGTAGAACTTTGGAGTTCTCGGCGGGTGACCAGGTGTTCTTGAAGGTTTCTCCTCGGTTGGTTCATCAACAACTTTGGAGGAAAGGGGAGATTTATCCCCATTTTTTGGACCATTTGAGGTTGTTGAGAAGGTGAGTAAAATTTCGTACCATTATCAAATACCATTGTAGCTAAATTTGATAAATAATTGGTTTCATGTATCTCAAATTCAGAAGTACTTGTCTGATCCATCTCATGTTTCGAGTGGGTGTGATCTTGAAGTTGAACCTAGTTTATATATGTATGAGAGGCCAGTCAGGATTGTTGATTCTTAGATAAAGGTACTTTAAGGTAGGACAATAACTTTGGTTTATGTGTTATTCCAACACTATTCTGATTCTCATGAGACGTGGGAGAGGGAGGCACATTTTAGAGAGTAGTGGCATTATCTTTTTATCATGGAGGCTTCTTCATAGGATTTCTAGGGATAGAAAGTTTCTATGGTGGGGAGGTTGTGACATACCGTTTATATTTTCAGTTATTTATAAAACCAATTTTTATTTTATATTTGGATGTGTTTCATTTGGGGTTGTTTTGGGTTGAAAATTTAAGACCCTTGAATATTCTAGGCTATTGCACGATTTTCACATAGTTGGTGCATGATTTTCCAAATCGTAAATCATAATAAAATAAAATAAAAATATTGATATAGAGATCTATGCACGTATTGCACATGTTTATTCAATCCATGAGTCCCCTTAGGAAAAATTGGGTGACACATTTATAATAGGAGCATGGAATGTGCATTCTATGTCCAAACCATGTGTCGTTTCCCACGAAACCAAGCAAACATGATTTTTAATCATTTGAAATTTTGTTAAAAACACTCAAACCCCATTTTTAGCCCGCAAATGGACCTCTTTCAACCCAAAATGGTTTTTTTGGACCTTTGATCTCCTAGGAATGATTTTTTCCCCTATGACCCCTTTCAGAAGTGATCTGAATCTAGGTAGATGTCAGTCAATCCTTTTATGATTAGTTTTCTCCTCTCTTTTTTGGTCTCCCGCTATATTTCCCTTTTCCCATTGGGTTTTATAGAACTCAATTATTTTTTGGGGGATCTGATATCCACTATTATAGATCTAATCCTCGGTTTTATATTGTTTCTGTCAGATCTCATTTCTGTTGTCCTTCTTCGAAAAATCCTCACTAGGGATTGGTGATCTGAGATCCGTTGATACAGTGGTAGGTGGTTCCATTATTATGACAAATATTTTTAACCTTAATTTATTTTTTTAAATTAAATCATTCAAATTAAATTTAATTGTTTTATTTTTTATTAAAAGTTCTTTCAATAATTTTGTTGGAAAATCCAATTTTGGTGATTTTGGTGTTTAATGAAAAATGTGGTTTTGGTATGAAATGGGAAAACCACAAATTCTATTAAATTGTTGTATATTTATGGAAATTGAATTAATTTAAAATTTTAGATTTAAATTATGGTTTTGATGGAAATTGAATCAATTGAATTATGGAATTTAATTGAACATAATGTTTTGATGGAAATATTTTGGAAAAACCCCCCAATTCCAGTTAATTGGGGGTTTGTGATGAAATTGAAGGAATTGATTGAAAATTAAATTATTGAATTTAGTTGTAAAGTGGATTATGAGACTTATATAGTTGGTTTAAAATACTTTTTTATGAGAAATTTATTAAAATGGTTTTTATGTAAACCCAATTGTTTAATATTTTTGAATGAGTCATTTTTTATCAAAAACCCATTATAGTTTTTAAAGTGAAAGTTGGAATATTGGAATGATGTATGGGTTTTTATTGTTTTGTAACAACTCTTAAAATAAATTTCTCATAATTGTTTCGTACTAGAGAATATGTCATCCCTAGGTAGTTGGTGTGTTATATTGGAAAATATTTCAGGACTTACAATCTTCTAAAACATCATATCCACACATCCCATTCCTTAGGCGATAGTGTTGAATCCACTTGGCCTTAGTTCATGGTATATATGTGCATAATTTTCTATATTCATAGTTTTGGGTCCCTATTTCTGGAACTATCGTGACTACTTGGAATGTGACTATGTTTTTTGATTGTTTATATTTAAATTGTATATTCCACTATTGAAAACTATTTTACATGCCATGAGAATTTAAATAAACTATTTTACATAAAAATGTTTATTTAATCCATTTTGGGAAATGTTCCATTTATGTAATGTATCCATTTATTAAAGTTAAATTACAAATTTTGAAATTTATTTCCATAAATTGAAATATTAATCATGAATTGTTAATGTACTTCTATATTTTAAATTGTAAATAAAGGTTTAATTAAATATTTTTCTGTTAATTGAAAACCTATTGGATTCAAAATTGAAAGCACTTAACTACTTAATTAGATATTGGAATCCTATTATGGAATATTTTTTTGAATCCTATTAGGCTTTGTCTTTCACCAAATGTGCCTTCACATGTTTTGAGATTCTCTCCTTCCGGATTCGAGCAAGGAAAAAATCTCTCTTGGAAGTGGATCCAGCTGTTGAACCTTGGACTTGGTGAGTTTTTTCTAAGTTGGGTCATGGGTATTTGTCTTGTTTTCTTGTACTCTGGTAATAATACTTAGAGATGTAATTTATTTTTGACTTCTAGTAAATTACTCCCAATGGATTTTTCTTTTTTTTCATATTGTATTATTTCTTTTATTTTCACATTAATAGTGTAAAAATCATTCCCACTTCTATGTTGTATGATGTCAGGTGCTAGTCGATGAACCATGTGGATCAGGAACACCCTTTCAGCTAAGTTAGGACCATCTCAGTTATCAGATTACTTGGGTACTCAGTTTGGTTTGTAACACTCTTTATCATGATAAGTATAACCATTACTCATACCACCTTACTGATTCTCTTCATGCTCTTTCCAATTAGGATAGAAATTTTCATAATTCCAAAAATTTATACATTTTAATAAAATAATCATTGAGGATATCATAGGGAGGCCAATATTATCATCTATTGAGTTAACCAAACCATTTATTTATTCTTTTGTATTTATTTAATATTTTCCTTATTTTCCACATTCAAAACATCTTCATATTCCATTATGACATCCACATGGGTGTTTATTCCCACATTCTCGATACATAAGAAATTAAATCTTCTTTCCTAAATTGTGTCCACTACCTAAACACTCAAAAAACACTTTCCTTATCTTCTATGGTGACCTAGATAATTGTTTAAGGTGAAACTTTTTATCATGTTCCTTAAAAATGATTAGTCATAAACACAACATTCTTCACTCTAGTCATCATTATATTTAACCGCTCATTATAAATTATTTCATCACATTCAATGTTAACCCAATTATATATGGTACCTACCATTGAATAAAACTAAAAAACATAGTTTGAGAAACACTAATCATATTATAAGACCACATAATCATGAAAATTAACTTATAGTATGTCTAATTAATGAAAACGTTTTCTTTAATCAATAAAACCATAAGTTTATCCTAGGCCATTCATAGTCGTTATCTATTTAAATTATTAATGATGGTTCCTAGAGAATTTATGAATTTCCAAATCATATTCCATAGGAGTGTCAAAGAAGGTTTGAAATAAGGCTCATTTTCATAAACCAGTTCTCGATTGATTCGGGATCAATACAACATTTTCAGGGTTTTTACCCTTAGGTACATCTATGATATATCCAAATCCTCTTATAGTAAACATATAGGGATGAAATTTTCTAAAAAGTTCTCAATCAATCCTTTACAAAAATTCTAGGAAATTTTTAAATACTTTAATTCATCCTTAGACTTATCCTTAGAGACATACCTTGAAATATCCAAGGAAATATCCCTAGGGATCTCAAAAAAACATTACTCATCCTATTTTCTAAAGATTAACTCTACATTTATTTGATACTAATTATAGCGATCTAGGCCTCTCATACATGGATATTACTTATTTTTAGACAAATAATCAATACATTACATAGAAATAAGCTTAATGACTATAACAGTTTAGTTCCATTAGAAACCTGAAACATAATCTTCTAATTTGGTTAAATATCTTCAGCATATCCCATAATAATATTCTTACATAGTAACCCTCTTAGGCATATCCTACCTAAACCTTTCTTTATAACATGAGGAAGGAAATATAAGAAAGGGTGAGATCATATGATCAATAAGGGTAAACATGGTAGATATAAATATATGATCATATGAAATAATAATATAAGAATAAGGGTATTTGATCATTAATATAACTTACAAAGTTTTTACCCAACCTTTCATTGATCATAAACATGATTCATAGTATAAAACATTGTCATTTTATAAAATAGGGTCCAAAAGAGTGATAAATCACCATAAATTCATCAAGAACTGTAATATAATTTCATAAAATCATCGAACCATCATTACTATATAAAAATGTATATCGTACCATGGTAAATTACCATGAATTTTAATATTTTGGATTGAGATACACAAGTTTCTTATAGTGGATCAGGATGCACGTGTTTCCCATTGTGGATTAGGATGCACCGGTTTTGATTGTGGATAAATCCATTGAACTTGTATTCTATTTTTATATCATGAGATATAAATATTTAACCAATTCACTATAGGGAGATATATGTACCACCCTTCATATAATTAAAACCATATTTATGTGTGCCTCCAAAAAAAATTCATTATATCATACCCCATGAAATGAAATGGGTGTCATAAACATTTCATCATATCATAACCTATTGAATAAAAAAATGTTTTGTAATAATTTCATTATAGTACAACCTATGAAAAAAAGTGGGTTTTATAAGCCTATTATCTTGGAATAACCCATGGAAGAGAAACGAGTTTCATAAACACATTTCTTTTAAAACATAAACCATTCAGAGAAAAAATATAGATGGTATCCTTGGATTATATCCCTAGTAAGTCATAGGTAACACCATTAAATGTCATCATAGATGGAAAGTAATTTAAAAAGGACAATTTGAAATATTTCTTGAGAAAAATATTATTTACACTTTGAAGAATAATTTCTAAAACAAAAAACATTTTCAAAACATTTTTCTTGAAAATAACCATAAATAATTATAAACAATATGTGAGAATCATTTATTTTTTGTTAAACACAAAACATTTTGAAAACAAATTTCATTGAAAATAACCTCGAAAACTTATAGAATAATATTTCAATATCATTTATAACACTTTTTATAACATATAATTTTTTAAAATTCCTTTCCTTGAAAATGATATTATACGATGATATGAAAAAAATTCAAAACATTTTTAGAAAACATGATTTTGGAAGAAATCCGAATTGAGATCAAAGATAAATAATGTTAGATTTTATTAAAAACATCTTCTTTATCATCTTAAGTAAAAAAAGTGAAAAAATGGTACCTTTATATGAATAAAAATAATAAAATAAAAATAATGGCAATTAATTTTATTTAAATCATGATATTTCAACATTAGATACTTAATACAAAATAATCCTGATAGATGATGAGACTGTAACATAAAATATTTTCCACTTTGGTAGCATTTAATCATAAGCCCCGTGAAGTAATTACATGAAATGAAACATAAAAAATCATGAAAATAAATAAATTAATGATTTTACATGTCAATTTTTTTTATATACGACTCAGGAATGAATATAGGTGTATAACATAACATATGCTCAAAGAAGTAAAACTGAGACCAAAATCCCATACCAATTTGGTATCTTTTGAACTATAAACCCCATAATATAGATATACATAAATTTAAATTTAAATCAATATAAATTGTAGTAGAACTATCATAAAATAAAATTATGGTAAGTATATACACTATATTAAAGAAAGCGGTGGTGAATATAGTATATATCTCACAAAAGTAAAAAAGTGAGACAGAAAGCCCTTACCTTAAGTCTTGAATTCAATCATACTCATTAAAACCTCCTATATAATAAATATATTTTTATTATAAATATATTAAAGAACCATATTCAAATATATAATTCCATATATTATTGGGTAAAGACATTTTATTACCCATTTATTAACAATTCCTTGTTAAAGTTATGTTTTGGGTAATAACCACTTTGTTTTTCATATAAATTTTGATTTGTTATATTTTTTGTCCTATTAAATTGATCATGGTTAAATTATCTCTATAATTATAAAAATTAAATTATTATAATATATATTAATTATATATATGTTTTTAGAGTAATCCATAAAATTTATTAATAGAAAATTAAATACATCATTCATAGAGATTTTTGGACATATGTACGCACAAACACTGTTTTTTATTTTCTTGTTGGGTTGAAGGAAAGAATATTAAATAATATATATAATAATTATAGTACCTTGGTTTTGTCACGTATATTATAGATTCTTATTAAACACAACCTTAATACATTCCATGTAAATCTTGAACAAATTACATCGCTTCATGAGGTAGAAGTCGACCGTACACATAAATGACATCATCATGTTCCTAAAAAATAGATATCATGAAGGTGTGTGTGATATAAACATTAAAGAATAATAATAACATCATAAATATCATATATATCATATATAAATAATAAATCAACTATAATCCGCAACCATGAAAGGTGGTAATGGAAAAAATGAATGAAATCGGTTTGTGAGGTGGTCGTCCACCGTACACATGAACAATAATTTTATAACCCATTTGATGAAAGTGTGTTTTCTTTTAGGTTGTACCATTAACCTAAAAAAATATTAATATATGGATGATACTGAGGTTATTATATAATCATGTTATAATAATAATTTAAGGGGAAAGAGGAATAAATAATATAAAAATGCTTGTTGATGGCATTACCTCTTCTTTGGGTATTCTCTTTAGGTTTGCACAAAAGCCTTATTTGGTTGGACTTATGTCCAAAATAAGGATTCTATGATGAGGGGATGGAATTTGGGAAGTGATTTTGGTAGATCTTTGTTAATAAAATTTTATTTAGAGGTGTGAATAAGTGTGAGAGTGAGTTCCCATTTATAATTGAGCAGGAGTGACATTATTGTAAATACTCAAAATTAGTCACTACTGGTATGTAAAATTTCCTAAAGTGGCTAAAAATATGATCATTCATAGGGTTTATGATTTATCTATTTGATAAACACCTCCAAGACCCAATAAAAAATATTTTTTAAACATTTTCTGCAACAAATTGTAAGTTTTATTATTTTTAAAATTCTGGTTTTTCATTATGGTAACTAATTTTATAATATATTTATTTTATCCATTAAGAATAGATAATTACAAACTAGATAATTTTTACCCAATGTTTCTAAATATTAAATCTTATTTATAAAATAAAACACTAATCAACTCACGACACTTCCACTTTCACTACGAGTACTAAATGAAAAACAACACACAATACACAAGACATAATTTTCATTTGAAACTAATTCCATTATCCATCTCATTTGTTTCATTATTAATAATAAATCATATTTAACCACACTTATTATTATTAAGTTGTTAATTAACCAATACCATCCCAATAACCAAACTAGACCAAGCCATTTAAAACATTATTAACTATTTATTCCAAACAACTCGGGAATCTAGCACAACATAATGATTTTTATCTCATATTCCATGTAACACAACCAAACATCACCTCCCCACAACATGACCTCATACCAACTACACATCACCACCTCACAAGAAATCATTATATAAACCCCACATCACCCCATAGCACATCATAACTACACATTTACAACCAACAACATGACCACGCATCACAACACATCACAAAACATTTTTTAAATTTATCAATGAGATTTTATAAACTCAATTTATTAATTTTAGGATAATTATCACACTAGCTATAATTATAGGGAAACAATTTAATTTTGAAAGTATAATTGATTATCTGATTTCACATTTTTGGGTAATATCACAAAAGAACACAATAGTGTTTCCACAACACATATCAAACTAGTGAAACAAATCCACCAATTACCATAATTTTTAGAGAGGAAACAAGCATGTACAATCCAAACATCAAAATAACATCAAAGATATAATATCATGAAAATAAAAACCCTTTCACCATCAATTTTCATTAAGTGATTTTTTATCTTAATTATGGTTGTGAAAATTTTCTTACTAAGGAAAAAAATCCAAACCATATCTCGTGAAACACAATGAAGAGAAACAAGAGATTTAGTACCTCAAAAGATATTTTTGATCTTGTTATTCATCACAAGGATTATGGAAAAGTTACCATTAACTAAAATAGCATGAAAACCCAATGTATCATCCTACACCATATAATGGATATATATAAAACACACCCCTAAACTAAACATCAACACTAAAAGTGACATATGAATAAGAATGAAAGGAAATACATATTGTAGAGAAGAGAAATTACCATGGATCACTAACGAATATCCACTGGAACTAACAGATCAATGTGAGGCATGGAGAGATGAAAAATCCTCCCAATACACCTAGGGATTTTGTGAAAACATGAGGAAGGGAGGGTATCTAAATGAACAAAAATTGGTAGAACAAAATGATTGAAAACATGGAACCCACCTCAATCATGTCGTGAATGGAATTCAATATGTTAATTCCATGAGAATTCACATATTTTTGGTTTCTGTTGAAAATTCACTCTCTTTGTCTTTGATTTATTACATGTCATTAATTAATTTCATGAAATGAATTAGTTTCATGGACTCCCTCTACCACCACATAAAATCCATGAAACGTTCAGCCACAGATGTTGCAAATCACTAACTCGTGACATGAATCTAGTTCATGTCCTGAACTACCACCTATAGTACTCCTAGAGCTCCTACTCCACTGATCCATCTAGACCTGCTCCAATCACCCACAACTACCCAAAGCAAATGTAATAGGCTAGAAAGGTATGTTCTATTACATCATATAACTCTCAAATGATTATCAACCTGAAGAATTAAAACCAAAACTGGAAAAATAAGGGGTTTTGTACAACCACACATTGAGATACCTATAATGGTTCTTATCATATATAAAACATTACCACTTGCCAAAATCACAAACTGAACACCCAAAAACATCTCACTCAACCACATCACCACCTATCATAGGGAATATTACCACATCATATGATGTTATCCACAAACTACCTTGATACTACACGACCACCCACACAACCAACCAATATTCACATAGCCTAAAAACCATAAATAACTATCTCAAACACACAATTTGGGGAATTCCATCCTCTATGTCCAAATAATACATTTTCTTGGTGGCAATGACTCTCCCACACAATTTTAATCACATCATAGTAAAATGTATCTCAATTAGGAATCAGTTACTTCTATTTTCAAATGATATAATTTTATCACACATCACACATCAATGAAACAATATCATATGATAAAATAATAAGTTCCAATCATTATATCACAAAAAATAAGATAAAAACTAAAAAAACTCAGTGTACTAGACAAAAATATGCATCTCTAACTACCAAGTACTCTCCTCTATGCCCCAGTGCCTCCAAAACACATGAACCAAAGGAATGTTCTACACTTGTAACACCTTCTCTTGATGATATTGGATCTATTCTAGCTAATCAAAGATTGTCATGTCATCCTTGATATCCAAATATCCTAAGTCAATGATGTCATAGTTATTGTGAAGATATTGACAGATCTGAGAGATATAGAATACATCATGGATCCTCTATAATTACGGTAAAAATACCAACTAAAATGACACATCACTAACTCCCCCAATACCTCATAGGGCCTAATATACCTTGGAGAAAAATTACACCACCTACTAAAACTTTTCATCCCATATTGAGGGGAGACTCTCAAGAATGAATAGTCTCCAACCTCAAACACCAAGGGCCTCATCCTACCACTGACATAAAATTTATTACTATCGTACACTGCATTAATCCTACCATGAACAAGATGAAACATTTTTTCATGCTCTGCACCACATTGAGACCAAGAACCACTACCTCACCAACCTCTATCCAACATAATATAGAACAACATGATTGTCCATACACAACATCCAATAGAGACATGCTAATGGAAGATAATTTGATGTTTTTAAAAGAAAACTCAATCAAATTCAAGTTCCATTCCTATGATACATGAATTTCTAAGATGAATTCCTATGATATATCTTCTAGTGTCTGGATAGTCCACTCCATCTTCTAATCTGTCTATGGGTGGAAAGCATTGGTGAGGTGTAATTGAGTGCTAACAATATAATGAAATCTCCTACAGAATTTTATGTTAAAGCATGCATCCTAGTATGAGGTAATGGACCTAGCTAATCCATAAAACTACACCACCTCATACACAAAGTTGTTATCTAAAACATCCACTATGTTAGACTCCTTAATCATCAAGATGTGGGGCAATTTCATCAAATGATCTATGGTTACCAAGATAGAATCAAAAAATCCTTGATCTCAGTGTAAACCTATGATGAAATACATTGATATGTTATTACATTTCTACTCAGAAATATCCAAAGGCTGCAACAGACCATCAGGATCATGATACTCAGCCTATACCTAATGGAAAACCAAGAACCATGACATAATGTCTGACATTTCCCATTTTATCCTGGGCAACAAAAAATATATCCTTAAGCCACAATACATCTTAAACACTCTTCGGTTTACCACCAAATGTGACCTATAAAACTCATGAAGGATTACCTTAGGAATTTCTACCAGAATGAAAAACATTCCTTGAAAAAAATATAGTTTGACCATACTATGACCATTCCTCTAGAGAATCACCATAGACAACTTGATTACGTATCACCTCTGCCTTTGAGTCTCTTTATTGAGACTCTTACATCTACCAAATCAAATAAGACCACAAAATCATCTTTAAAAATACACCTACATCATCAACCACCCCTTCATCTATGTGTAGGGATTATAACTCTTCTGTCAATCTTGAAACATATTTAAAATCTTGAACAAAATCTCCCTATAACTTCCTACTAAAAGAATTAGAAACAACATTCCCTTTCCTTAAGGTGTAGGAGATATCAACATCTTAATAAAGAATAAACTCCTTCCACCTCCATTTCCATAGATTTATATCACACAGTGAAAATATGTACCTCAATATCTTGTGATCTGTGAATACCAAAAATCCCTTCCAATGAGTTAATGTTACCGCCACTTCAGCAAAAATATAGCCAATTCTAGTTCTAGATAATGGGTTGAATAATTATTATCATGGGGAAGAAACATCTTATAACCATACTATATCATCACTATCTTTTTCATCAACACATATCCCATGATAAGATGGGAATAATCAAAAAATGTCTCAAAAAACACACCTTCATTACGAAACCAAAGCACTGGATCACTAACCAACATCTAATTCTGGTAACAAAACATTACCTAGAACTGATTAGTACACATAAAATCCTTGTCCTTCCAAGTCATAACTTTCATTGAGGATGAAACTCAATATAAATAAAGAACAACCCTCCAATAATATCCCAAAAGACTTAGAAAACTGTGAATGTCTGCCACATTCTTAGGTATTTTCCATGAAACAACTGTCTCAACCATTGATGAGTCTACTACCACACCCTGTTAAGACCTCACAATCTCAATTAAATGAACCTCTCACATCCATAACATATAAATGGATAATGTTCCATAGAGCATGTAGAGTCCATGAAACCATAAAAAATATAAGATGATCGACATTATCCTATTATAACTTTGAGAAGATCAATATGTCATTGAAAAACATGAATTTAAAATTGTTTAGGAATTCAAAAAACACAAATATCATGAGCCCCATGAATATATCTAGTGTTGTTGTGACACTAAATGAAATGACCACAAACTCTAAGTACCCATACATTCATCTTTAGACAGTCTTTAAGATATTTCTCTCCTTCACCCTCAACTGGTGATACCTAGACTACATATCAATATTGGAAAACCAATTGGTCCCTCATAGCTAGTTAAAAAGATCATCTATCTTTAGAGGAGGGTAATAGTTCTTGGCCATTAACTGATTCAACCTTTGGTAGTCTATACATATCCTTAGACTACTTTCTTCTTTCATGGAGAGATGCACTAGAGCACCACATGAAAAAGCACAAGGCTAAATAAAACCATTCTGTATCAAATATTCTATCTGAGTTATCATATTCTACAAATCAGAAGGTTTCATTTATTAAGGATCAATTGAAATTGTTGAGGCACTCTGCTATAAGTCTATCCCAAAATTGACATCTCGTCGAGGTGGTGTCCTCAAAACCTCCTTAGAGAAAAAATACAAAAAAATACCAAAAAAATATCAGAACATCCACCATCCTAGTATCCAATGATTCCATAGACAACTCGTCCATCAAATAAAGAATGGGATTCATACACCTACTTCTCACTAGGCAACCCCTCTCTCCATTGAAAACCACATGCTGACCATACATAATAAAAAATATGACCCTAACTTAAAATAAATTGAAAAATGAACACATAAAATGAAACTAGTAAATGATAATAATGATGTTGTACAATTGCATATGAAGCAATAATAGATCCCCATGTAATCGATTCAACCGCATCATTAGTCTACACCCCCAAAACACATCAAAAAAGTTGTTTTATTCTCCAACTGGAATATTAAACACCTAATTCATGGGATGACTCTCTATTTCTAGTTTAAGAGAATAGGTTGGAGTAGTTATAATAAGGGAGTGAAAAAATCCAGAATCAAAAAAGGCATAATCATGGGGTGATGATAAGATAAGCATACCTAAAACATTTTATGGACCCTCTAGAATTGCTGCCTCTACTGCCTGTAATTGACCAGACTAATATCCCTTATCTCTCTACTAACGACCACCTATATGACCTTGATTGGGTTGAGGTACCTAATCTCAAGGAAAATTCTAAGGTCAGACCCAACCTACTATATCTCCACTCAGTAGAGCATGATCTTATTTCCCCAACTGGTAAAAAAGACTTAATGGAAACTACTACTATGGTTGGAACTGAACATGAACTCTTCCACCAAACATAGTATTAATAATAACTAGTAACTGATTCAAATGGTTTCCCTAAAACCCATTAAAAAAGAACATTATCCTGATGTACCTAAAAAATAATGGAATCCACTAGACCTAAGAGTTCGAAAATGAAGCTACTGAGGTTGACTCCTCACTAGTCAAAATCTTCAAGGGAATAGTGTGTGAGACCTGCCATTGAAAATCCTATTCCCAAAGGAAACCTATTGGCTCCCCTCTCACATAAATTCTTTTCAAACATTCATCCACTCTATCACCTCTTTATTCTTATAAACCCCCAAGTATGTTGGAAATTTAAAATAATTAACTACATATTGGATCGAAGGATAGAGAGCCTCTTCAAGATATCTCACATGAGACACCACATCTTGAAAAAGATATAGGTAAAAACATATAAGGTCCTTAAACATGATTCTCAAATCCCACACTAATATACTCTCCTACTAAAGAGAAATAAGAACTTCCTTTTTACCACCTTTATGGTTAATGCAAGTAACTCTTCACGGATCGCTTTTGAGAATTTGTTTCACAAAACATCTACCTCAATTTTTTCACCTAGATACAACATCCAACACTGACGTGTAGCTCCCCTAATCTGACTAATTTAAAAAGGTTCCTAGTACTTCATTAGGCCCCAGATTTGACTGACAGAGATATCGATATCCTCCTACAATCTATTTGTCTCAACATCATAAATCCTACCTCACACTTCCCTAAATCTTATCACTAAAAAGTGCACAACATCCTCTATCACTAATCATCCTTCTCAACTAGATCAACCCTCTAGTGATCAATAGGACCAGCTTGTTTAACCTCCACTGCCTGATATATAAGTGGATGATGACCAGAATCTATAACAGAAAGGGAAAAAAGAATTTCCTAAGCCCAGGTAGTATATAATTTTATGAAGTCTTATTTAATTTAATTATATCCCCTTTTAACCTTCCCAGAATAGACCAATTCAAATACGAACATAATTCATCATGATATATGTACCTATCTTAGGTATCTATTATAATAACAAGCCCACCTCACTTCGTCATTCAACAATCTCAAACTTTATGCATTGGATCATGGCGGCCCCTACAATTTCATTCCCTAGCTGGTCTCCATTTCCAATGTCATGTTCCAAGGTTAACTTTCAATGTTTCCATACCAACCCATTCATTCCTAATTGTGCCTAACTCCAAACTCCATCACATCACTAAAATATCACCTCTAATACCACTCTATTAAGACCCCCACCCAGGGAGGGGGATAATGACCCCTTATTTCCACAATCTGTTAAACCTGGGTTGATGAATATCACTGACGGTATAAAATTCTCATGAAATGTGTAACACCATAAAGTTCTAAAATAAGAACATTGTATTCAATAGGGTATTTGAAATGAAACCTTGAGCTTAAATGTTCCATAATATAGTATACCATTATAACCCAGCTGGTATATTATAGGGTAACAATATGAATAAATAAATTATAAAAATTATGGTTATCTATTGATTATAAAAAAATCACATTAAAGAAAAAAACATTTATTGGAAAACTATATCTTTTTTGAAAGATATTTTTCTCACATTTTGATAACATAATTTAACGTTAATTTTTAGGACTTTTATAATGTTTATTTTAAGAAATAAACTTAATTTTTTAAACCATCACATTAAAATTATATTATGGTGAATGTTTTTGATTTTTTTCGAAATGGTTCATTTTTCAGCAAATAGTGAAAAATACTAAATTTTATTTGGAAAACCCTTTTTCTTTTAGATGATTTATAAATTTAAATTGTATTTTAAATGTAAATTTACTTCAATAATATATCTATTATTCCAATTTATTTCATTTCAATAATTTCATATTTAATTTTTATATAAAATCATTGAAAAAATTTAAACATTTTCTCTTTGAAAACCTGCTTTCTCATCACATCTATGAGATTAATTTTAAATTATATTTTACCACTTCTCGGAATATAATTTTTTAAAATAAATTCAATATATTTAATTAAAATAATTTATAATTTATAATCATTTCATCTTAATTTCTGACCAAAATGAATTGTGAAATCGGTAAAAATTATTTACAATAATTACAAAAAATGGATATGTTAGGGGTTAAACTAAATATATATGAGTATAAATGACCTAAATAATTGTCTAAAATATATTTAATTGATACATTTAGACCCTATCTTGTTTAATTCTCTATAAAAATCCATTTTTTGATCCTTTTGGAATGTGAAATATACAGTTAAACCTTTTTCTTTTCATAAATTACATGTTTGCAACTCCCCTCTATTATAAAAGGTCATCCACTCTCATCTCTTATTAACACATTAAAACTAGTTTGGTTCAGCCAATATCTACCCAAATAACATATAAATTACATTATATAATCCTATAAGCCTTATTTTTTTTATAAATCTATCTTATGAAGTATTTTGGTGAAAATATAATGGGGATACCTAAAGAAGAGGTAATGTTCTTCAGTAAGTGTTTTTATTTTATTTCTTCCCCCACATAATTAAATTCTTATTAAACCATGATGATATAATAAATTCAGTATCTTACATATAATAATATGTTATTATTTTAATTTCATGATCTACAACCATCTCCACTTATATCAAATGGGTTATGAAATCATCATTCGTGTGTCTACCAAACTACCACCTTGTGAACAGAGGTCATTTGTTTTTTCCATTATCGCCCCTCACGGTTAGGTATGATTATGTATATAAAGTATATATATGATATTTATAGAAAAATTATACATGTGGGGTAATTACCTTATATATAACTTTTTTTATTTTCCATTCTGTATGAGATACCGTAATGTCATTTGTGTGTAAGGTGGATCACCACCTCACAAAGCAATGTGATTCATTTTTCACTAACACTTTATATGGAAGGTAATAAGGATAAATTTAATGAATATATTTAATATAATTGAAATAATTATGACGTTCATTAAATATGTATCATTCTTAAAAAAATATATCATTTTATTTTTACACTAAAAAGATGATAACTTTATTCGTTTATATGTGGACTACCACCTTCACAAAGCGATGTGACTCTATTTTCATCACCACAAAGAATAGATGTCATATTTAAGTATACTTAAAGAAATAATAGCATATATATGATATTATAATCGTTATATAAAGACAACATATTACTTTTGGGGTGTCAGAGAGGTATCGTGTTCGAGTCTTTCTGGATTCTTATATGTATGTTTGTGCATTTATTTATAGATTTTTAGTTCCCCTTACATGAATATTTTTGTAAAATATTACTTACCACGTTTCTTTAACTATAATTGAAAAATAGAAAATTTACTCATTCATATGTATGTCCTATCATCTCTATGATCATAATGTACATAATTTTTCATAACCATATTTCGTTATTGGTTTCAAAAGTAAAATTAGTGTATAAATATGATAATTATGTATTTATTATTATAGCATAAATTATTTAACCATATAATAAGTTCAATAATAGAATATTTTATAACAAAAAATGCATGAGAAAAAAAGGCAATTAACTCACGAAATAATGAAAATAAAGAATGATTATCAACGTAAGGGTGATATTATTTTATAAAAGGATCTTATATGATATTTTAAAGATTAATACGTTTATTTTATAAGTTAATAATATGTTTAAAATAATTATACAATAGGTTAAATAACATTCAAACAAAATGAAGTGTGAGGTAAGGGAATTCTTAAATCAATTTCCATTCATTGTGTTAAACTTCTCCTTGATTCATTATGTCATAATAAGATTATGCATGTAATGACCATTAATTATATTATGATATATTTACATTTATGCTATTTATATTTATAGTAGATATGTATAATCTATTCATTCATTAATTCTCACTTCAATGTTATCATCATTTTAAGGGTTTAATTCACAAGCTAATTTTATTCAAGATTTTTTATTCTAGAATTTTAGTTAAAGGAAATAATATTATCATTTTCTAATAAAACCATTTAATTTTATTCTCCTATATTTATTCATTATATCTTCAAGAAATAGTATAATTTTCCCCTCTTTGGTACTTAAATTAATGGATAAAATATTTTGAAAACAATCCGACATCACTTCTCTCTTTATTCGGAAATCAATTTTCTACTAAAACTCTATTTTATGAAAAAAAATTCAAATTTTTTTTAATCCTTTTCCAAATGATTTAATAAAGTCACTATTACCCATTTCTACTTTTTAATTTTTTTTTGAAAGGAATCTTCATATTGTTTTCAAAATAATTCAAGTTTTAATTTTAGAGACAAAGTGAAAGGAAACTTCATTTTAACATGTATGGCGTGAACATAGTTTCCCATTATCATGACCAATAAAGTGTTATGAAGTTTATTTTATATTTTCTAAAGGTTATTATCAAATAAATTTATTTTTAAAAGGTTTTGTGAATTTTTATTTTTAAAATTGTATTTTCAAAATGAGAAGGATATTTTCCTCAGTGATGTTTTTAAAGATATTAATATAGTATTTTGATTCGTCAAAGACAACAACCCTTTATTATTAATCCAATGGGTATATGTATTATTTATATCATACTTATTCTTCTTATTGATTTTTTTATGATCACATTGACCAATAAATTTATTGAAATTCACTTCCTTTATTTATTTTTTTATTTATTATCTTTCCCTTGAATTATTCACTTTTCTATGGGCATTAAATTTCCCCTAAATATCCATGTTATTTATCATGAATATGTTTATTTATTAAAATGTATACCATTTATACAAACGTTTTTCTGTTATGTAAGATATTTTTTTATTTGGTAAAATGTTTAAAAATACATATTCCTTACTCAATATAGATATTTTGTGACAAGACACATTATTTCTGAATTAAATTGATTATTCAATATATGAGGAATGCTCTGGATACATAGACACAGGTGGGGTCCAGTTATAGAAATCCCCTTGACATATTGGTATTATCATGAGGTGAATCATATGCTATAAGAAAATTCATTAGAAAATAAGATATGTTTTAATATAGTAGTTTTAAACTATATTATAAATGTTATTGATGATAGAGGTAATATGATCATGATTTCATGACGTCCAATAATTAGGAATTTTCTTCATTAATAATTTATTTATTATTATCAATGATATTTTCACAATTATATTCTCACAATAACAATATCTATGGATGTATTTAATTCATAGTTATTGATTATGTGACATGTGTGTTATATTATTTTCCCTTACATATTGATTATGCCTTATCCAATTATGATAGTAATGTTATTTATTAAATGGAATGGGTTTTCAATTATTTAACTTTCCATATTGATTATTGTCCATAGTATTTTCATATTTATATTATCTATGGATTAATTTTTTTCTTATTTTACTAATTACATGTCATGTTTGTTAAATTTTTTACCTTTCCATATCGATTATTCATAGTGATTCATGATTCCATTCGTTGTTCTTAACCTTTACAGTGCATTTGAGATCACCCTAATTTTTTTTCCTTTCTCAACATTCCATGAAGTGTTATATTTTAAATATGAAAGTATATGACAGCTGAAATAAATATATTTTCAAAAAAATATGTTTTAATTTGTGTTTTAAAATGTAAAACAAGACTTAAGTATGTATCTAGTTTACCAAGAATACTAAAATATTTTTTCTTTAGGGATGGGATTCCTATTATCTTATGCCAATGTAATAAAGAAATCATCAGCTTTGGGATAATGGATTTATGGTATCTATAGTTTGAATTAGAGGAATATTAGTAGAAAATTTAGGAACTAGATTCTGGAAAATATTGATTAGGGATCATAAACCTATTATAGACTTTGAGGATAAATATTTAATAACATCCTCAAGTTTTGGTAAGTTAAATATTAAGTGTTTGTTCAGTTAGAATCATCCATATATGGATATTATAAGTTTATATGGTTCTTAAACATATTTACCAAGGGATAATAACTCTAAAAAGGGCTCATTGAGCTTGACCCAATCGTCACCTGGTGCCTAACAATGGGCCATACTACACACCTAGTTTGATACTCATGGGGGGTACACTTGGGATAATTCACATTTTATTTATAATACATTATGATGGATTTGAATAGATGATGAAGATGAATGAAATTGGAAAAACCTAAGGTGTATTATATTGAAAAATTATGTCATTATGTATAAATCCTGTTAATGATTCTATGGTTTTACTACTATAGTTATTGTTTCTCAGAATTTGCTTTTTTGGTTTTAGTCAATGGAAGGAACATGATGAAATTGTGTTAACATCGAACATGAAGGAACATGTGGTGACTATTAGAAACCAAATAGTATGATGATAGGATTTAAAGATATCATTATTATTCCTAATTAGTTATCTTTAAATAAGAATATGAAAACATTTCATAACCAACTATCAGACTCAACAAAGAAGAGAAGGATGAAGTTCACTAAGAGCCCGAGTGGTGGAGACCTTTGATGAAAGAATGATCAATTTAATTCATTTCAAACACATGAAAGGATACACCCATAAAATCATCTCAATAGAGCAATAAAATTCTTTATGTATGTAAAAAAGGGTATAAAGAACATAATTACAAAAGAAAAGTGAATAGTATTATGGGAGGAAATAAATATCATCCTAGGGATCTATTTATAGTTTTTTTTCTTAAATGTCAGGAATGAATGAATTATCAGAGTCAATTACCTCATTTAAAGGTCACTAATATATTATTAAAGGACCTATGTTGAAATAAAATGGTTGAATTATTTATTGGGATTCGAGAATTATATCATAGAAGTATTTTTACAAATGGTATTTTGGTATAAGAATCATGAAACATTTATGGATTCTATTAAATTTTATAATAATATATGTATTCATTAACATAAGAGTTATGGATACCATCATGGGTTAATGAGTTTAATATTGATCAAAAGTTCTAACTCTTAAAATCCATTTTTAGGTTTTATGTGATAGGAGCCTACTAAGATTAAAGATATCTTGGGAGAAATTTATGGCAATTATATGTTTTAGTGAAAATTTTATTTGAGGAATTATGCCTTTTCATTATATATATATATATATATATGTTTTCATATCCTTTAGGCTTTATACGATCATTAAAGAAATTGGAATAATAGATAAATATGATATATATACTTTTTAATAAAATACAAGTTTTATTAAAAACCATAGTAAAAAGGATACATAATGATTAATTTTATTTTAAGGATGTCAACAGTTTTATTTTATAATGTTACTAGAAAAATATTAATAATGTTTTGGAAAAGGGAAAACACATATACTGGGTGACAATCTATCACATCCGGAATTGTTGTGAGGCTCTAACCCAATATTAAATTATAATAAGGGATTAACACCTACCACTAGCCTATATGATGTCTAGGTTAATATATCATTTTTTTATTTTAACAATTTTAAAAATAAATATTAATTGTGAATTGGTGGTGTTACTTTTTAGATATAGATATTAACTTATTATATTGGATATCTTGTTCTAACTATAATTGTTTTTGGAATGTATTTAGATATAGATGGAAATACTTTTCACTCTTTTATAGATCTTATGATCCATTAAAATTAAATTTTAGTGCTTTAATCATAAAAAATACATTTTTAGATATTCATTTCTTAGAGTAAGGGATAAATTGGAAATTGATTGAAGAACAACCAAATGATGAAATTAGGCTTATGAAATAGAAATGTATAAAGTAGGTATATTTTCTTAAATTATATGATAGTAAAAAAATTATTCAACTTTAGGAAAAGTATCCTGAAAAAAATATTATCTTGTTACATTCATTTCTGATGAATCATATGGTCTTTTAAATCATCATGGATTTCTGGTTTTTAGGTTTTTAACATTCCCTAGATTATTCATTTTATTATGATCAATTATATAAATTACCCACTATAATTATTTATTGTTTTCTACCATGTCTCTATCTTCACTTTCCACCAATGTTCTCCTAGTTAGAAACTTAGTTATGTGTTATTATGTATGACCACTGTACTTATTTTTATCTCTTATAAAGAGCATGTTTATCAACTTTTTTAACAATGTAAGTTTTTTAAAAACACTATTTTAAAAATTATAAATCA
Organism: Viscum album; assembly: GCA_963277665.1. Classification (NCBI taxonomy): domain Eukaryota; kingdom Viridiplantae; phylum Streptophyta; class Magnoliopsida; order Santalales; family Viscaceae; genus Viscum; species Viscum album. The sequence goes on along the minus strand of OY728137.1, from coordinate 1,501,590,459 downwards.
TTTATTACCAAGATCAAGTTTCAATTTCATGGGCACAATTTATTTAAGGTGGGTGAAATATAACACTCCAAATTCCTAAAATAAAAATATTTGATAGCATATGTGACTCACAACTCTGAGTCCAAATGCACCATAATATAGTAAACTATTATAAACTTGTTTTTAAATTGGTGTATCAGAATATTAATAAATAAATTATAAAAATTATGGCTCTCAATTTATTATAAATAAAATAAAAATCAATTAAAAGAAAAATAAATGTTTTCTAAAAAACATGATTTTTTTAAAGACAGTTTTTTCATGCTTTGTGTAAAAAAAATTAAAATGACTTTTTACTAATTTTAGAAAATTTATTTGAAAAAAAAATCGTTTTTGAAATCATTATATCAAAATTATCTACAAATAAATTTTTGTGATTTTTATGAAATGTTTTAATTTTCAATGAATAGAGAAAAATACTGAATTTTATTTGAAAAATGATTTTTCATTTAAATTATTTATATAGTAAAATCATATTTTGAATTGGATTTAATCTAAAATTAGTTTCAATAAATATATATATATCTACAATTTAGGTAATTTTAATAAATTTCATTTTGAATTTTAATATAAAAACATTGTAAACTTTTGATCACTTTCTCTTTGAAAAAACACACTTTCTCATTACGTCTGTGGGATTAATTCTAAAATGAAAATTTTCCACTTATATGAATGAAATTTTTAAAAATAGATTTAATATTTTAAATAAAAATAATTTATATTATCTAATAAGTAAAAATTAATTTTTTACAAAAAATAATAGTGAAAACAATAAAAATTATTTACCATGGCTAAGGTAAAAATGGATTTACTAGGGGTTAAAAAACGGGGGTTAAAATTACCCAAAAACTGTCTAAAATATTTTTTATGGAATTATTTCTACTCTATAATTTATTATAATTGAGAATAATCTATTTTGGACACTTTTGTAATGTTAAAAACATGGGTACACATTTTTCTTTTCAAAAATTACAAGTGTGCCACTCACCTCACTTATAAAAGGTCACCCCCTATCCAATCTTTTTAACACATTCACACCCTTTTGGTTCTTCCAATACATAAAAAACATCTAAACATTCCGTATCTAGTCATTGAAGCCTTAATACTGTTATAAATTCAACCAAGGAAGGATTTTGGTTCACTCCTAAGGAGGATACCCAAAGAAGAGGTAACATTCTTCAATGTGCGTTTTTATTTTATTTCTCTCTCCACCTCATTAAATTAATAAAAAAAATATGATTATATCATTAAATTAGTATAATATAAATAATTATATGTTTTTAATGTTAATTTAATGACCTAGGACCATATCCACTTCTATCAAATGGGTTGCGAAATTATCGTTCATGTGTACAATGGACTACCACCTTGTGAACTGACGTCATTCATTTTTCCATTAACACCACTCAAGGTTGGTTATGCTAATGTATAAAAAGTATATATATATAAAAATGAAATTTATAATATAATAATACATCTATATTCATTATAACACATATATGGTTTTTAATTTCCATTATATGGGGGATATAATAACATTTCTTTTGTGTATAACGAACTACTACCTTGCGAAGCGATGAGATTCATTTTTCAATAATACATTAAATGGAATGTAATTAGGATATATTTAATAAATATCTTTTACATGATGAAATAATTATGATATTAATGACATATTTATTAATATTAAAATATAATATATCATTTTTCTTTTTAAACTAAAATGATGATAACATCATTCATGTACGTCTAGACTATCATCTTTAAGAAGAGATATGACTCTCTTTTCATCACCACTCCACGAGGATGATATATGTAAGTTTATTTAAATAAATAATAATGTATATATGATATTATGATAATTATTTAATGATAAAATATTACTTACCTCCTTCCATAATGATCATTGAAAAATGGAAACGTTGTTCATGTGTTCATACAGCCTATCGTATCCATGATCGTAACATATTTAATTTTTCATAATCTTATTTAATGATTAGTCTTAAAATTATAATTTATGTATAAATATGATACATATATCATGATGATTATTATCTATATTATTATACTATATAATATGAACAAGAATTATATCTTTAATGATAAAACATACATCAAAAAAAGTAATTAACTACAAAAATAATGAAAATATTGAAATATCTTTAATTGAAGGGTGATACATTGTTATAAATGGATCATATATGAAATTATAAATATTAATATAGTTATTTTATAAGTTAAAAACATTTTAAAATAAACTATAAAGGATGTTAAAGCACATTCAACAAAAAAGAAGCTTGTGGTAAGTGAATTCTTAACTCAATTTCCATTCATTTGGGTTAATATTCTACTTCATTGATTATGTCGTTATAATATAATGAGTTCAATGAACATGATTGTATGAAGTATTATTTACACTTATTTTATGTCGATTTATGGTTGATAAAAATAATATATTTATTGATTAATCCTCACTTCAATGTTATGATCATTTTAAAGGTTTTTTCCACAAGCTTATTCTAATCATGATTATTTATTTTGTAATTTTAGTTAAAGGAAAATATTTGTTAATTTTATAATAAAACCAATTAATTTTATTATCATATATTTAATTATTATATATTTATGTAATATTAAAATTTTCCACTCTTTGTTACTTAAAATAATTGATAAAATACTTTTATGAAAATCTAACTTCATTTTTCTCTTTAGTCTGAAATCCAGTTTCTACTAAAACCTTGTTTTTTAAAAATGGTTCCATTTTTAACCACTTTAAAAATGTATAAATAAAGAAACTTTTTCCAATTTTTACAGTTTAAAAATTATTTTAAAAGTAATATAATTTTATTTCAAAAAAATACAATTTGGATATTACTAAAACAGTGAACAGAATCATTGTTTTATCCTGTATGAAATGAAGAGAATTTATAGCCCTAATGGCCACTAAAATTTAAATAATATTATTTTTTAAGATTCAAGTAATATTTTGAAAGAAAATTATCTTCAAAAAGATTTGATAAATTTTAATTTTAAAATGTGATCTACAAAATGAAAAAAAAATATTTTCCTCAATAATGTTTTTAAATATCATTTTATGGTATTTATATTCATCAATGAAAATAACCCTTTATTATTAATCCTAAGGGTTTATGCTGTGTTGATATGATAATTATTATTCCTCTAGAAGCTTTATGATTATTTTCACCAAGGAAAGTATTGAAATTCACTTCCTTGATTCAATTTTGTATTCATTAACATTCCTTTGAATTATTCACTTTATTGTGGAAATTAAATTTCCCCTAAATATCCATATAATTTTCCCTATATATTTTTATTGCATAAAATATATTTAATTTATACATATGTTGTTCTACACTGAAATTTATTTCTTTATCTAGGGAAATATTGTTAAATCAGTATTTCTTACTCAATATAGATATTTTATGATAATTCAAATTTTTCATGAGATAAATTTATTATTCAATATACGAGGATATATTTGGACATGAATAAATGGGTGTGAACTTATTATATATATCCTCTTGATGCATTAGTAGTATCAGGAGGTGAATCAGTAAGAAATAATAAAATTAGTTGTTCAAACAAGATGTGTCTGTACTTAATAGTTTTAAACCATCTTGTTAAAGGTATTGATAGTTGAGGTATTGTGATCTTGAGTTCATGAGGTACAAAAGTTTATAGTTTCCTTCATTCAAAATTCAATTATTATTATCCATGATATTTTTCACAAGGATATTATCTATAGATTCATTTAATTCTCAATTATTGATTATAAGGCATGTGTGTCTATTTATTTACTTTAAAATATTCATTATGTATTATCCATTTATGATAGTCATGTTATTAATTTAAGGGAATGTATTTTGACTTATTTAACTTTCTATATTGATTATATTCTATGATATTTCCAAATTGATATATCTAGGGATTCACTTCTTTCTTAGTTTATTAATTACAAGGAATATGTGTTTAGTTATTAACCTTCTCATATTTGTTATTCATATTGATTCATGACTTCTTCCACTATACTTAACTTGAATAATCATTCCATCTCACCCTAATTTTTTTCAATTATTAGGAATTCATAAAGTGTATAATGTTTGATATGAAAGTATATGAAAGAGGAAATTATGGTATTCTAAAAAAATTACATTGCATTTTAAAATTTAATTTAAGACTCAAGTATGTATCCAGTTTACCAATAATAAAAAACTATTTGTACCTTCAAGATGTGATTACTTATATATTATGAAAATGTAAAAAAGAAAACACCATCTCCTGGTTACTGGAGTCAGGTTCTCTACAAAATAGTAGGAATTACCATTTATAATAATATAGTATTGAGAGATATGATGAATCAACCATAATTAATTCTATAACATAATATAATAATAAAGATAAAAAATATCCCAATATGAATGAATAAATAAAAAAACAAAGAAAATTCTCCAATGTAAATACTAAAAAGTAAATCAAAATCAGCAACACAAAAACTATAGAAATGCTCGCATTAGTAATGTCTATAATGGTCCACATAGTCCTCCTAGAAACCTAAAAATCTGTTTTATATACGTATGGTGAACATAAAAATGTAATCATTATGAAAACCAATGTCTCATGTGTATATATGAAAGAATCATACTAATTCACCCATGAGAAAATAGTAGAACCAACAGCACTTAAAGAGGTTAACTAACCAAACCCCAACTTTACCAAGGAGTACTCACCAAAAAATAAATCCAAGCATAATAATATAATATGAATAATATCTATTATATGTACCTCATACCTCTTTACCACTGATTTCACAATCTCACACCCCAAAGTTATATGTTCGGATTGTAACATCCCAAATCTGGATTCCACTCAAAGGTTCCATGTACCCGGTTTTCCACATGGATTCATGCACAATTCCCCAAATGCTAGAGGCTGCCAACTAGTACCTAGAGAGTAAGTTTGATAATGGGGAAACTATTCCCTCATTGGAAGAGTGTAGCACAACAGAAATAATAACAATAAAATAGTGGAAGTAGTAATAGCAGGAAATAAAAGTAAATAGTGGAAGAATGACAATATAACAACCAGATGTCATTACATTCAAATAATGATGCCTCCTGTCACATGTTCTTGGAAAACATCCAAAAAAGGTCACACTACTGTAATACCTAAAACAAGTACCAAAAGTATAAAACAAAAAAGTGAAACTTAGAAGCTCGCAAGCCTCGTCTTGGTCCCATGCTCTCCTACTCAGAATTAGAAAATTAATTACATAGAGAAGGGTGATTTCCCTTATCGACACCTATAACAATATAATATGCTTGGGCCCAAATAATGGACCAAAAAGGGTTGAGACTAAATCCTAGTAGGAAACCACCCCAGATCTGTGCCAATCTATCAGTGAATATATATAATAGGAAGTGTGCAATAAAGAAAGCATGAAACTCAAAATTACTAAAAAGTAAAAAATCCTACAATCACTGTTTCTCATTTATATTCACTTCATGTTCATTTACCATTAAATTAAATTGAATTATATATGTCTTGAGATCCAACCTAAGCTCGATGATCCCTATATAAAATGAAACACAGCAGATGTCTCAGAAGACTATCTAAAAAAGTTTAAGTGAAGATTAAATCCAAGCATGTGATTTGGCTTGGCAGACACATCATAATTCATTCCATTTCAATATTCAATTATAATTAAATTTCAACTCATGACATATAAATATATACCAATAGAGCCTATTCATGGAATCCCTCATTGAATTCAAGGTTCTCTTGACATTTAAATTAAAGTCTCCATGAGCCTGAATACTCTATCCCTGGATCTCTCACGAATTAACATGATGATACCCTCTTTGAGTCCAGCCATGTTCTTTTAACTGAGGCCATGGTTCACCCAAGGAATAAGTTTCAATATTCATATGAGCCTGACCTTTCCATTTAAACTGAGGTTATGACTCACCCATTGTTATTTACCCCTTTATCATTTTATATAAGAAGAAACACATGTAAATTAAAATATTACATGGATTTAACATCCATAACTCACATGTTCAATTCATCTCACAAGAAAGACATGTAAATTAAACAATTACATGGCTAAGAATTTAATTAACTTCATTTTAAACAACCCTGGAAGGTATTTTGAGGCATGCCTCATAGTTATCCTAGGACAAATGGTAATAAATGGTCATTCACCGAAGACAAACCCATGGGGTCCCTTAATCAAGGAAAAAATCCTAAATTTTTTTTAAAACCCTTAATCAATTACATAAAGAACCATAAGAAATATAAATAGACAATAATCATTCAAGAGGACACACTAATAATGGTTGTGTGGCACTCCGGCACATATATTCAACATCACAATTAGAAAAAGGCATGAGACCACCTACCTCATGCTAGTATGACTCTCCTCACCCAGTGTCAGCCTCTAATTCAACCTATAATAGAGTATATCTACAAATAGATCATAAATGTTGAAGGTTCGATAACTAGGTTGAGAGAATAAATCATTAATAACAGCTCAATAGGAATTGAGAGATCACAGAGGCGAATCCAACACATCAAACAATGTTCAAATCGAAGATCATACAATGAAATGGGATACCACCCTATCCTCAAAATACCTAGCCGCAATGTTCATCAAATGAAGGGGTGGGTTTATATCCATATAAGAAAAATTATGCTACTGATCTCTTTAGAACATAAAGAAAACGTACACAGTGTGTAATTGAATCTATATGTTGTGTAGTACAGTTTTACGTATGGTTCCTGGCCAAAAAAACAACATGGCATGTATCGGGATTATATGGTGTGTAACCCCAATTACACAGTGTGCACCTGGGTTACACGGCATGTAAACCTCTATTTTTTCCACTTACAAAATCATAACCTACAAAATTGAACATTCTTACCTCAAAGGAATAACTAAGTTCTTTAAAACTTCCTCCTTTAAAGCAATTCATCCGTGAATTTCCCCTCCAAGGGTGGTGAAGAAGCACCTGAGAATAAATCCAGCCATTGAAATTTTACATCGGCCTCCTAAAATTAAGTATCATCCTTTGAATGGTCATGCTTCCATAACACCCATACTAAGGGAATTATCCAGCCTCATATAACCTTCATTCTATAATCAACTATGCATGTGATATGCTCCTCAAATGATACATCAACATGAATTTCAACCTCCTCGGGCTAAGAGAATATGAGGTGGGTCTAGGTGATATCGGCGTAGATGAGATATGTGGAATAATTCATGCATGGTTCATTAGCTATTAGGCAACTTCTACTGATAGGAAATCGACTAGAATCTTTCAAGAATCTCAAATGGCCTGACATATCTTGGTGAAACCTTACCATGTCTCCTAATTTTCATGTCTCTCAACCTTAGTTAAACATGAAAGAAAACCCAATCCCTGAACTTGAACTCTAGAGGTCATCTATGGAAATCAATGTAACATTTATGAAGAGGCTTTGTCGAAGCCATTCACTTTTGAATCAACTAGACCTGCATAAGACGTGGCCCCAATAATGTTTCCTCACCTACCTCAAACCATCACAGGTGAGAGAAAAATGCCATACTATATAAATCCTCATAAGGTGACATATCTATCAACACATGATAACTATTGTTATAGGAGAACTCAATAGTGGGTATGTGTCTCTCTCAAGAACCCCTAAAATCTAGGACGCATGCCTGAAGAATGTCTTCCAACACCTAAATCGTGTGCTCTAACTGGCTATCTGTTTGAGGGTGGTAATCCATGATTAGAAGCACCAGTGTACCCATTTCCAATTGTAGCCCTTTCCGGAAATAATAAGTAAAATGGGCATCCCTATCTGAAATGATAGAATATAGAACCCTATTTAGTCTTATAATCTCTCAGATGTATAACCTCCAAATCTCATCAACACTAAAAGATTCCTTAATCGGAAGGAAATGTGAATCCTCTGTGAGCCTATCAACAACAATCCATATGGAATCATTTCCATGAGGTGACCTCAGTAACCTAGTCACGAGATTCATCATGACATCATTCCATTTTCACATAGGAATCAGTAACTCCTGTAAAAGTCAGGCTGGTCTCTAGTGTTCCACCTTTACCTTCTAACAGGTGGAACATCTCATGAAAAAACCAGCTACATCCCTTTTCATACATGGACACCAATATTGATGATATAAATCCTAATACCTCTTGGTGACACCAGGATGCACTTCTAATATAGAGTCATGAATGCCCCACATCAACTCCTCGTGCATGTCAGCTAAAACACATATGCTAACATGAAATCGAAGAACTTTATCCTCGCCTATGGTCCAACCAAGAGGAGGGTCCCCAACTTACATACTCTCTTATAGAACTAGGCCTTAAGAATCTAATAGCTTTCTCATCCTTACTTTGCCTAGTTTTGTAGATGTAACTAGTAAAGATAAAATAAAATTCTTCCCCATAATATTGTTCACATCCAAATACATCTCAGAGAACTGATCCATAAGATTTCACTCACTACTAGCATGCTACACTGCCTATATCTAAGTCCTCCTCCTCAATTCATCAGCCACTTTATTTCCATTACCAGGCATGTATCCAAGCTCGAATTCAAAATACTGAAGGTATTTCACCCACCTTCACTGCCTCAGATTCATACCACACTACATAAATATTTATATGAGACTTTTTTGGTCCATGTATACCACAAAATTTTCTCCCAATAAGTAATGTCTCCAATAGCATAAAACATGAACAGTTGTAGCAAACCTAAGATCGTGCATTGTGTAATTCTTCTCATGTGGCCTTAACTACTGAGACCCATATACGATGACTCATTTCCCTTACATAATCACTACTCCTATCCCAATACCTGATGTTTCATAGTACACATTGTAACTCCTTACCAACTCTGGAAAAATTACTATCGGCGCAGAAGTCAATCTCCCTTTCATCTCCCAAAAGGCCATCTCGTAGTAATAATCCCATGCTTACTTGGAACCCTTTTTAGTTAGTTCTGTCAATGGTGTTTCTAAATATGATAAATCATGTATGAAATGATTGTAGTAACCAGAAAACCCTAAGAAACTCCACACATCAAAGACATGATTGGGCTTCTCTCAAGAAAACTACTGCTCTCACTTTCTTTGGGTCCATTAATACTCTTGTCTCCAAGATGATGTGACCCCTGAAATAAATCTTATCCGTATAGAAGAGACACTTTGTGAGTTTATCATACAACTAATGCTCTCTTAGTTTACTAAAAACTAACTCAAGATGTGTGGCACGGTTGTGTCGATTATGAGAATAAACCAATATATCATCCACAAAAACCACAAAAAACAAATAAAGATAAGGATAGAACAATCAGTTCATTAGTTTTATAAAAACTGCAGGTGTGTTCGTGAGACCTAATAGCATTACTACATACTCATACAGACCATAAATGCTCTTAAAGGATGTGTGATGTATGTCTGATGGTCTAACATGCACCTGATGATAACCAAATCTTAACTCAATCTTTGAGAAAACTCGAGCTCCTCAAATATGGTCGAAGAGATCATCTATCTGTGGAATAGGATATTAGTTCTTAACCATAAACTGGTTCAATTTCCAATAATTCACACATAGCCTAATATTACCATCCTACTTTTTCAAAAAAAGATCCGGTGAACCCTACATATAAGTACTAGGTCAGATGAAACCATTAGCATCTAAATCCTCTAGTTGTCTCTTGATCTTCAGTAACTTTTTCGTAGTCATCCAATAAAGAGAAATGGATATTGATTCTTCTCCTGGCACATGAACTTTAGTGAACTATACCTCCCTCACCAGAGGTAAACCTAACAAATTAATCCATGAAGATGTCCCTAAAATGATCAACCAATAGAGGTAAATCTTCCCCACATGTTTCCCAGTCATCCAAATATAAACTCATGATATGGGTTGTCATCCCACCAAACCCAAAATTCATGGGTCAATCTTGGTTCGCCTGGACATCCCATTAACTCTTTTGTTGAAATGAGGTTCAATCTAGTGATGTAAAACTCACCATGCGGAGATAACAATCGACAAAGGCTTGAAAGGAGACCAACAAGTCCATTTAGAGAATGATATCAAAGCATGTAATCTCTAAGACATAAAGGTACCATAAGAAGTGACACCCACCAACCTCAAGGGGGGACTCCATGGACTAACACAAACCTGTCGTTCTAATCCCTAATAGAGTTTCTAGTGCTACAACATCATTATAAGTAAAAAAACACAGATCCCCAGGCTCTACACAATAAGAACAAATATGAAACTATGTGAATACCTTATATCAAAATGTATAGAAACTAAAATAGAGGTGACTAGAATAGTACTTCTGATAGTAGAGGGTCTGGGATCCTGCTCTTTTTGACTCTGTTGCACTACATAAGTCTGACCTATAATGCAGCCTTGTGACACTACCTAGCTACCCTGAGCTGGTCCACCCTACTATCACTAAGAACCTGGGGTATGGATACCACGACCACAACCACCACTTTTGACTGAATGAACTAATGCATTCAAGTTCCATGACTGGTGAGAAGCTACTGACCCTACTTTTGAATATACAGTCGGTGCAGATCCTCTTTTACTAGATTCTGGTGGAAACATCCTAATGAATCATTATAGATGGCACATATTACTGCAAGATTAGCACTCGACTAGGTCCATCAAACAATGTGGTCTTGTATGCCAAATTTCTCCACAATGGTAGCACCTCACTTGGCTACCTAAAGACACATCTTGACTACTAGAATCACTATGATAAATCTACAAACAATGATTCATACTACCAGATGAAGTAGTACCAGATCTCAGTGATAAACCACCCTGTCTCACACCTCCAAATTCCCTCAGATTATACTTGATAATCAGTGCATGATTCACTATAGTATATACAGTAGTCAGTTGGAATATATTTACCTATGATTGGATGTCATACCTGAGACAATCTTCAAAATTCTAAGCATTTGAATGATCTTCACCCATCTGAATAGGTTTGAAGAACTATAGCTCAATAAATTAGTCTGACTAATCCATAATTGATAAATAAACCTACTCAATATGCATAAACTCTTGGGATTTATCATCTCACAATGTATTGGGATATAATTAATCATAGAAGACTACCTAAAAATATTCCTATTCCATATCCTGACGATGTTCTATCTGAGTGATAACATCCCACCATCTCTTGGAGGAATCAAATAGAATATAAGTATTGACCTTGACCCTCTACTCGGGAGGAGTCTACAGATTATCAAAGATAGATAACATGGCCTATAGCCATGACTCTGTAGCATGTGGTCAACCATCCCCTAAAAATATGGGCTGATTTTGCTACTAGAACACTCGTGTCAACTCCTCTATAAACATGGTAGGGTGTGGTTCACCCTAAAAGTAATGAATGAACCTACTAAGGCCTTCATAGAATTGTGCATCATCGCCTACGTTTGTTATAATTGTTGGTGTCGCAACTATCATGACTGGAGGATCCACTGGTTTCCCATTGTCTACCACCTCTTGGATATTATCAATGTCACTATCCTGGCATAAAACTAGATTTATTCATGTATTCATGAATCTATAAGTTCAAGAACACACCTTAGTTCATGATAATTTTCATGGTTCATAGTTTAATAGCATAAAAACTAAATAAGAGAATAAAACCCGAAAAGGTTACCAAAAGTGGAGTACATGGTGTATACCCTCAATCTCCTACCCAGTCGTGTTCTTCCACCAGCCTAGGCATGTAACCATCCTAGGTACATGATGTGTAAGACTAGGATGTAGAATGTACTCAAGTATTTCCTCTTGTCCATGTAATTATACACGACAAGAGCCATATGGGGTCTGTCTGTGTAAAACTACATGGTGTGTACCTAAAGTACACAGTGTGCACTTTCCAAAACCATTAATATTCCATTTTTCTTCTCAAATGGATGGATACATAGTCATTTACCACAAGACATTTACTTGGGAAAATTCTTTATTCCAGAATAGAATAACACATGGCGTGTGTTCATATAACCACACACCGTGTTGTCTGGGTTTCTAGAGTTTAAAACTATGAAACTTTCCTAGAACCCCTATTTTTGAAAACTAAACCAAAGTTATGAAAAAATCCGATCTTTGGGGGACCATATTCTTCAAAAATCAATGTTTTGAATCCATATATATAGCATATTATATCAAAAAAATCAATTTAAGGCAACGTCATGATCAACCAAATTTTGATCAATGAGGACCCATAAATCTCAAGGACCAAAGTTTTACATCCATCCAATTTGAACCATAGCACATACGAATAATCCTATCACAACAACAGGCATATCTTTCACAATATCTATCACAACAACATTCAATCAGGAATGCTATCTAAATGGCATGGCAGGAATGCATGGCATGAGATTTCTAATGAGTGCCTATATGATGCATGAGATGGTATACACTCATCTCATCAGGTTGTAACAATATAAAACCAGAATGATATCAATAATAATATCACAATATAAGTGTGTCACCTAACGGTGAAATAGAATCAATTGTAACAACTCAAAATTCAAAAATCATAATTCAATTCGAGGAAATTTGGATTTCCCTTTACACAGGGTAGCTACTCTCGGGCATTGTTTATTACCAAACTATATTTCCTTCTTATACCTATCTTATGTTTCCAAACAATAAGGAAAACTAGAAAAGAGCTTCCCTCTAATACCACTTTGTAATTTACTGGATCCAAATTCCACTCAAAGGTTCCCCGTACCCAATTGGCCACATGGCCTTAAGTGAATTTTCTAAAATGCTAGAGGTTTCCGACTAGAAGTGAGGGCCTATGTGTTATAGTGGGGAAACTATGACCTCGTTGGAAGAGTGTAACACAATAGAAACAATAACAACACAATAGAATATGTAGTAATACTAGGAAACATAAGTAAACAATGGAATACTAACAATATAAAGACTAGATGTCATGTCATACAAAGGATGATGTTTCATATCACATTTTCTAGGAAAAAATCAAACACAAACCACACTAAAATAATACATAAATCAAGTTTCAAATGTAAAAAACATAAAAAAGAAACTTAGAATCATCTCAAACCTCATATTGGTCACATGCTCTCCTGACCCTAAGAATAAAATCAAGTTCTTAGAGAAGGGAACTTTCCCTTATTGACACCCATAACAATATAATCTTCTTGGTCCCAAAGCATAGCCCAAACAAGGTGTGATACTAAATCCCATTAGGCAACTACCAAATATTTGTTCCAATCTTTCAGTGAATATATATAATAGGAAGTGGGTAATAGTGAAAGTAGTAAACTAAAAAGTACTCAAAAGAAAACAATACTACAATAACTATTTCTCATTTATACTCATTTTATATTCTTTTAATATTCAATTACCTTTAATTATATTAGTCTCGAGATCTGGCCTAAGCCTAATGATCCCCGTATAAAATTAAGCAAAGAAAATGTCTCAAAAAACCATCTTAACAAGTTTATGTGAAGACTAAATCCAAGATTTTTCTATGTCTTGGAAGTCACGTCATAAGTAATTTGATTTCCATATTCAATTATAAGTAAATTTCAACTCATGAAATATAAACATTAGTCAATATATCTAGTCCTTGGAATCCCTCATTGGATTTAAAGTTCACTCGACATTTTAAAAATAAAGTCTCCCTGAGCCCGACCACTCCATCTGTGGCTTTCTCACGACTTAACATGATGATACCATCTTTTGAGTCTGTCCATGGGATTTTAATCGAGACCATGGTTCAACTAAGGTATAAGTTTCAATATTCATATGATCTCAACCATTCCATATAACCTGAGGCTATGGATCTCCCATTTATATTTACCCCTTTATCATTTTATATAAGAAGTAACAAATGTAAATTAAACTATTACATGGCTTTAATATCAATAACATATTTGGGAAATTCATCTCATAAGAAAAACATGTAAATTAAACGATTACATGGCTTAGAATTTAATCAAATTCATTTTAAATAACCAAAGAATGGAATTTAAGGCATTCCTCATAGGTATCCTAGGCCAAATGGCCATAAAGGGTCATTCATGGGAAGTGCACCCATGGAGAGGCCCTTAATCAAGGAAAACAATCTTAAACATGCTTTAAACTCCTTAATCAAATACCTAAGCACAATTATAAAGAGAAGAAGATAATATAAATTCAAGGATACACCCTAATAATCGGTGTGCGGCACTCTGGCACATATATTCAACTTGAAAATTAGTGAAAGTAATGAGACTACCTACCTTATGCTAGTAGGACTCTCCTCATCCATCTTTGGCCTCTAATTCAACCTAGAATAGAGGATATCTAAAAAATGAGCATAAACATTCAAGGTTAAATAACTAGGTTAAGAGAAGAAGTCAAGAAGAAAATCTCAATATGAATTGAGAGCTTAATGATGGGAATAAAACACATCTGATGATGTTGAAATCAAAGATCAGATGATGAAACAGGAGACCACGTTCTCCTCTAACCGCCTGGGCATGCTGTTCATCGAATGTAGGGGTGAGTTTTTGTCCATCTAAGAAAAATAATGCAACTTCCCAATTTATCACAAAAAAAGTACACAGTGTGTACTTGAAACTAAATTTTGTGTAGTGGTTGTTTCCATACAATTCCTAGATAGACCACTACATGGCATGTATCGGGATTATAAAGTGTGTAACCCCTATTACACAGCCTACACTTGGGTTACACAACATGTAACCCTCTTCTTCCACCACTTACTTAAGCACAACCTAAAAAATAGATGATTTGTACTTCAATGTAAGAACCATGTTCTTACATGGGCACTCCCATATCTTTTGTATAACATATAACACCACCCCACATTATGGTCATATCACATCATGACTATAGATAACTGGGATACCACCACACAGCATGGTCACATCTCACCTTGCCCCAAAAAAAATGGTCCATCACATCCCAACCATCACTAGAGTAGTAGGGTATCATGGAAACGAAGGAAATCAACCTTGTTCCCTACTCATACCATTATTAACCCCCACCATAATCCATCCCACAACATGGTCATATCACAACTCACCTAAAGACACCTAGGCCATCTCCCTATAGCCCGGTCATATCACATATTTACTAAAGGAAATTGGTCCATCACCTAGAACACTATCAGACATTTGTAAATCATATACTATGCATATCTAATCACTTGTAAGACAGATTGGGAAATAGCGAGTAGCCAGTCATATATCCTCATCACTGGGATATTATAAAAACACACCCCATATAAATATATAAGTGTCAACACATAGTGATTGATGTGGGTGGGGTGAATATAAAAAATCACAAGAAATTTGCATATATATATATAAACCACAAATAAGACCAACTAATGGGTTTAAAAAACAAAAAAAAACTCATGGAATTGCCACTTTCACTTACACCCTAAATTTATAACACCACACAATACACTAGCCATATTTCACATTTCCAACAAGTTCTATTATCCAGCCCATTCGTTTCGTTATTAAGATTAAACAAAAATTTACCACACTTATAAGTATTAATTAATTCCTTAACCGTTTCCTTCCCATTGACCAAACCATCCCAATCCATTTGAAACATTATTAACCAATTTTTTCATCACTAACTGTGCATGTACCACATCATAACCATTCTCTTCTAATTCGTTAAATAACACAACCACACATCACCACCCAACAACATAACCTTATATCAACCACACATCCCTTCCCCAAAAAAAGATCTCATACCAACCACACATTACCCCATACCACATGACACAACACAGCATGAACAAAAATCACATCATATCATTTTCTTTTACAGATTTAGTAAGGGGAATTTATCCAATCTATTTTTTTTGTCATTAGAACAAAAGAAATAATCCAAATGACACCCTTTTATTTTACAAATATAAGTAATTATCCAATTTATCATTTAGGGTGATATAAAAATAGAACACAATAGGGTTCCTAAAACCGATATTAAACCTACATAAAAAATCCCCCAATAGTCACAATTTTTGGTGCGATATCAATCCTGCACAGTCATAACATCACAATAATAAAAAATTGTAAAATCAATAAAATAAAACTGATTTCCACTTCAATTTCAAATAACCAGTTATTTATCTTCATTATATTGGTTCAAACTATCATCCCAAATATAAAAAAAAATATTGCCCCTCCTACATGATACAAAATAAAGAAAATAATTGATTCCCTACCTCGAAAAATTATTTTGGATCTCATTGTGCACCACAGGGGGGTGAAGAAGTTTCCAAAAAACAAAACCAGATGAAAAACCACAGATCATCTTACACCACATCATGGATACATAAAAAACACAACCCATACATACCACAAACCAAAACACACCACCATAGGGGATCTCCAAAGAAAAAGGGAAGGAAAACCATAGGTATAAGAGGAGAACTATTGACATATTCTTAATAATAAAT
Source organism: Viscum album (assembly GCA_963277665.1). Taxonomy (NCBI): domain Eukaryota; kingdom Viridiplantae; phylum Streptophyta; class Magnoliopsida; order Santalales; family Viscaceae; genus Viscum; species Viscum album. The sequence goes on along the minus strand of OY728137.1, from coordinate 1,501,573,881 downwards.
CACAGAAACCAATGGATCAAAGTGATGGAAGGAGAGTGGTAAAATCCTCCCAAGTCACATAGGGTTATTTCAAAATGAGAGGATGGGAGAATGTATAAATGAACAAAAATTGGTCAAACAAAACAATTTAAAATATAGAACCTACCACTTTCATATCATGAATTCCATTCATAGTTTGAATTCTATAAAAATTCACATATTTTTTGTTCCCTATGAAAATATATTAACCACAGCTTTAAATTAATAAATGTTGTGATTTCATTTCTTGACATGATGTTTTTCTATGTAATCCCTCTTCCACTGCACAAAATCCATGAATCCTCCAACCTCACAGGCTATGAATCAACAAATCATGAAATGAATCCAATCCATGTTGTGAATCACCACTTGTAGTATACTACAACTCTAGCTCCACTAAGCCCTCTAGACCTCCTATGAATTCCTCCTACTTACCAACAATAAATTAATGGGTAGGGAAGTTATAGTTAGTTACCATTATATCTTATGAAAATAATTTTAAAACATTTTATGATTCAAACAAAGCTCAATAATGGATATTAAAATAAAAAAACCTTATTATTTGAGTGAAAAAATGAAAATCAATGTGGATATTTACCTTTATCAAAATAAAAAATTTATCCTAGAAATATAAAATTAAAAAAATGAAAATAAATATTTTCTAAAAAAACCATTGATACCCATTATAAATCATATTAAAAACCATGAAGGAATCCTAAGGCATGTGGGAACTCATTAAATCATTCCTTTCAATGAAAACCTTTCACTTTTAAAAATTTTTTTCCTTAGAAAATAAGATTATTAATATTAAAAATCATTTTATCAAGAATAATATTGATAAAATGGAGAATAATATTATTAACCCATGATGAATAATTTTGAACTTGTTTTAGAATAACTGAATCTGTGTTAATTCCAGAGTAACCTACCCGTTTGTTAACCTCATTTTATCCTTTAGAGGAAAAAATCATTACCCAGTGCATTGGAGAGTTATATCGGGCTCACCCATAATCATGAGCTATATAAAACTCACCAATTAACACACCATGATGATTTATGAAATATTTTTTCAAATTAATTTAATTTCTTTGATAGCTTGCGTTATATTCAACACTGAGATTTAATAAACCACGTTATACAGTTAAAGTATTATTATTTAATGTGATAGTTATAACCTAGCCTTTAAATTATAAGGTATGAATATCAGTAACTAAATTATGAAAATTATATGGTATATAAATATATAAAATAAAGACATTTTTATCAACTTATTAGAAATGAAAATAAAAATCACTTGAAAGTAAATGAATATTTTTCTAAAAAACTATTTTTATGTGAGAAATGTGTTATTATGTTAATAAATTAAATTAATCACTATTTTTGTATGATTTTAATGAAATGTAAATATTATATTTTCAATTAATTTTTTTATCATTTACCATGTTTTTTAAGGCATGAATAAGAATAAAACCTGTTTTTTGCTTTAAAATCATATTTGTATTTCTAAAAATTGATTTCATCACATTTTGCACACATATTTTTAAATTAAATTTTTTAAATTTTTGAATATATATTTGAAACAATGGACATAATTTTTGAAATCAACATTTCAAAGTTATTGTATGCTAAATGTTTTATAATTTTTTGAAAATATAAATTTTTTGATGAATAGTGAATATACAAATTTTTATTAAAAAAATATTTTCGTTTACAAATTACTATATTTATAAAATAGTTCTAAAAGTAAAATTAGTTCAATTATATTTTTATTATTCCAATTTATATCATATTATTAAATTTTATGAATAATTTATATACAAAAAAATTATACTTAATTTTTTTTTAAAAACTTCTTTTTCATCACAATTGTGGGTTTAATTTTAAATTAAATTATACAAATTATATGAATTTAATTAGATAAAATTCATTAGATATTTAGAAAAAGTTTAATTAATATAATTTATTAAGTTTAACACAATTGTTTTCCACAATGAATAGTAAAAATAGTAAAAAAAATTAATTATTGTGGTTAAGGTTGAAATGAGGTTTTGTGCATTACATGCACTTATGTTAAAATGAATTTCACACATACATAAAATTTTTATTTGATAAATTGGAATTAATATTTATAATCAATGGGTATAAATTATTTTATAAGCACTGGTTAATTTTTAGGCTTAAAGGATAATTTACCTAGGTAAAAAAATTAGTTACCATGGTGAAAACTAAAATAGAAGTAAGTAAACCTAGATGCTAAGAGAATAAGATTTTAAAACATGTGTATTATTTAGTATTAGATTTATGTATTGACCATATATTCTATAAATTATATTATCTATTATTTTATGAGTCAAACTTCTTGAGAGTGACTTCCTATTGTTGAATATTTTTGGATATTTACAAAAATGCCACTCTTTCTCACTTATAAAAGGGTACTTCCTTTTCAATTTTATTAACACTTACAAATACTTTTAGTTAAAAAAATACCTACCCCAATACCATAATTAATTCCCTTACCATATCCAATAGGACTTTTTTAGCACAAAACCCTCCTATTAAGAATTTTGGTGCAAACTTAAAGAGGTTATCCGAAGAAGTGGTATCATTCTTAACTAATTATTTTTGTTTTATTTCAACTTCCATATACTTATAATGTTATAAAAATATTATGAAATAAAATAAAAACATCCCACATACTTATATTTTATTATTCTAATGTAATAACCTATCTGCATCTCTTCTTGCATCAAAAGATAAACAAAATTGTCGATCATGTGTACGACGGACTACCACCTCACGAACCGGTGTAAGATAGTTTCCATCACCGCCTCTTATGAATGTATATAATGATATATTTAATGTATTTATATGATAAATATAAAATAATTTTAATTTTATAATTATAATTTCACATCTAACTTATTATCTTATAATCCATTGAAAAATGATAACTTCACTCGTGAAAACTTGTGGACTACCTTCTCCATGAAGTGATGTGACACATTTTTTCATTTTATTTTTACATTTATGGTAATAAGGATATATTTAATTAATATAGATGATATAAATGATATAAAAATTGTTATCTAATGTTATATTATTATATACTTATCTTTCATTCAATTCATCCAAAAAATGGAAACAACATTCATACGTACCAACTACCTACTATCTCAATGATGGGTGTAATTTATTTTTCTATCTATAATTATATAGATGACTAAAAATATGTATATATTGAATTTATGGGATATTTATAAAATTGTTAAAAAAATTTAGATGATGGAATCATAATGAATGAACAAGGACCAAAACTACCATACCAAAACATACATGAAAAAATGAAGTAATTATCACAAGGAATATTGATTTTGATAACGAATTGTTAATGAATAATTTATGAAAGGTTTTAAGTAAATAATATATGGTATAATTTATATGGGTATTATTATTTAATATATTTTTAATAAAAAAATATTTATTATAATGGATGTTCTAACATGTATGATGAAATTCGAGTCTTGAGGTAAGTGATTTTAATCTCACTTTTATTTCCTTGAGACACAAGACATATTCACGAGTTGTATCTATTGTATGGTATTTATACTAAATGTAAATGTATTTTATGATTATTATTATTAATTTTATGGTGATTTAAATATCCATAAAATTTTATTTCCTTCATGGTGATTATGATTCAAATGTTTCCAAAGTGGTAGGGGTTTTATGTTACACTCTCATTATTTATGCGAATTGTTTAATATTCTACTATTAATGATAATATATTATTATATACCAATCAATAAAATCATGAAATTTATTCTATTGTGTTTATTTCTAGATAATACATGTTTTCCTTCCACTTTAATCTCTTAAATAACTAATCATACCAAAATAAAGTTTTAATGGAAATCAACATTAATTTTATCTTTGATCGAAAATCCATTCTATTCCATGTCCATGTTTTCTAAAAATGTTTTCAAAAATATTTTTAATACTCTAAAATGATTTATCAAATAAATAGTCACATTTTAATATTTTTGATAATATGGTTTAAAATTAATCTTTTTATCATTTTCCAAATGAGGTGGATTTTGATTTTTTTTACAATAATGTGAAAGGAATGTTTCATTTTAACTTGTAAGACATGAAACAATTTCCTACCATCATGAAAACTCAATTATTTTGATATTCCTTTATAAATTTACAATTTTATTTTAAAATAAAATTATTTTCACAATATTTTGTGATTTTTTTGTTTTAAAAAGGATATTTCCAATGTGGAAATGATATCTTTATTAAGAATGTTTTAATGTTATTTTTTTATAGAACTTATATTCATCAATGTAAACAATATTTTGTGTTTATTATGTTTTTATTGGAGATATGATCCAATGTGACCATACTTATTATTTCATTAGATGATTTATTATTATGATGATGAGATGTTTATGAACCCCATTTATTTTTCATGAGTTATTCTATGATGGATTGATGAAATTTTTATGAAACCTGATTTTGTTTCTTGGTTTATCATTTAATGAATGATTAATGATTTTATAGAACACATATTTATAGTTTTAATTATTTTATTGGTGGTCCCATTATTATATATCCCTATTATTCATTGGGTAAATTATTATATCTCATGATATATTTATAGGAAACAAGTCTATGTGATTGATCATATATGGGAAACAAGTCAATGTGCTTGATCCACTATGGGAAACAAGTCGATGTTCTTGATCCACTATTGGGAATAGGTGTTGATGCATGATCCATTATGATTTTATGGTCTCAATAGTTAATCTTTTCATATGAAATTATATCTATACATATGATGGTTACACACTTATATGACATAAACATATGGTTCATGATTTATTTATGATGATTTATCACTCTGATAATTCATGAATTTTGAAATGATAATGTTTTATGCCAGGACTCATGTTTATGGTCTATGATAGATTGGGTGTGAAAATTTTAAGTTATATGCATGATCGCATACCCTTATTAAAATCTTATTATTTCATATGATCAGCGATATATATCTTCCAAGTTTACCCTTACTGAGGAACTGAGCTCACCCTTTCTTATGTTTATTTTCCCCAAGTTATGAAGAAATGTTTTAAGTAGTGAATGAATATGAAGAGTACTTAATGTGAAGATATCTGTGGGATATGTGGAATATATTTCAGGAAATAAAAATATTGTGTATCTCAACTCCAAAGATGCAACCTTTACATTCCTTGGGTGGTTATTTGTGAAATGTGTTAAATATTCATCTAAAAGTGGCAATATTAATGTTTAAAATCATGGGTCACTATAGTTGGTATCGAAGAACAGTTTAGTAAATATTTAGTGATTACAGTTAGAAAACTCTTTTGAAAACCCTAGGAATAATTTAATTATAGTATAACATTATAATATTTTGGTAGGAAAGGTATTATGTTGTTTTACTTTCAATATGGATACTATAAGTGGATATAGAATTAGTAATTTTTTACCTTGGGGTAATAAATCCAGAAATTGTGCATTGGGATTTGAATTGGTCATCACCTGGTTCATGATAATGGGAATTCTCTCATAAATGATTTGACACTTCTAGGGGATATGTTTTGGAAATTAAAAAAATATTTTCAAACCGTCATGAATGATTTGAATATATTAGGACCATGAATGACCCATGTTAAACCTATGGAATTATAGTATGAAAGGAAGGTGTTAATATTTATACATAATACAAATGTTTCATGATTATTTGATATCCCACTATGGTTATAATTTTCACACTTTTATTTTTGCTTTTAGTCAATCGATCCAACCATAATACATCTAGATAATGATGAATATAATAGAAAATAAAATGATTGTCCACCTTAATAACAAAATTTCACAGTCTATAGAATAAAAAATCTTGTTTATATTCCTAAAGAACTATCTCAAACTATGAATCATGTTGAACTTATAAAAAAGTAAATTGGGGAACAAAAAAATTTGATTCCTTCATGAGGCATTGTCCACCTCTATTTATTGGGTTTGATGATCCATTAGTTGTTGAGAAATGGATCAATACCATTTAAAATTTATTTTTCATTCTCCAGTATTCATAGAATGAAAAATTAAACTTTTTTCATCAATCATTTAGATGATAAAGCAGATAAACGGTGAACACTTACTAAGAACATGATGAAACATGAGGAAATTGAATCCATGGAGTGGGATGAGTTTAGGAAATTAGTTTTCATTAACTCTTTTCCTTTTATTATTTGTGAAAAAAATGGAGAAGCAATTTCATGATATAAGGAAGAAGGATGATGAATACATTAGTACCCATGAGGAAAATTTTACAAGAATTACAATACGTTTTTCTAGTATTATCATCCAATATGAAAGTAAGTTTTATTTATTCTTTGGTGGCCTAATACTAAGAATATGAATGTTTTTAGATATAATAGAATTTAGTAGCTATGAATATATCATTTAATGTTCACATAAGGATGAAATAGAAATTATATATTCTCATAATTCCCATGGTTTTTATAGGAAATGGATGATAGAGTCTCATGAAAACTAGTATAAATCACATAGTGGAGAGAAATTTCATCCGTCTACATACCAAAAATATGGTAAAAACCACAAGGGAATTTCATAAATGGAAATGGGAGGTGATTTATATATGTATGGGTGGGTCATAAATCCTATTAATGTCAACAGTAAATGAATGGGATGCTTAACATAATGTAAAATAAGAGGACACCCACTAATGCACCACCCATGCTCTAATTCGTTAAATGTAAAGAGTATGGGAACTATGCTAAGCAGTGCATGAATATAAAGGTTTATGATGATTATATGCATCATAAACCTCTTTAGATCATATTAAAATGGAAATATCGTGTGATCATGGCTGCTAAAATGGTTTTTGATAACAAAATCATGAAAGGTGCACTTATTATCAACTCTGGAGTAGCTAATGTCTTATTTGATTCAATTTATACCCACTCTTTTATATCTAATGAACATAAAAATTTTATTGAATTTATATCTCTATTATTAGATTTTGAGTTAGTATGTGAAAACTACTAATGTTATGATTGTTTCATCTCAATTCTACAATTCCTCTTTGATTGATGTTTGTGGGAAAGTGATTCCTTCAAATCTTATGATTCTCACTTTAGTAGAATTTGATGTGATTATAAGAAATGGTTTTATTTCTTTATACGGATACCGTGTCTATTTCTATTGGAGTGAATTCACATTTCATATTCCAAATGAACCCATGATAATTTATTGGTACAAGGATGAACCCAAACTTTTAATGGAAATTTCATCCATTTCATAGGTCATAATTCCTATTCAAAATCAGAGTTTAACTCAGATAGTTCTGGGAGAAACTCAACATTGATGATATTAATATTTTGTAGGAGTTTTCTGATGTATTTATGGAATATTTTCCTAGTATTACAAGAAATTATTATATTTATTTCTCAATAGAACTCATACCTTGTGTGACATCTATATAACAAACTCCCTATATAATAACCCTGATTAATTTTTATGAATCAAAGAAGAAACTATAGGATAATCCTGATAAGGTATTTATTTGTCCAAGTGTGACACCTTGGTGTGAGACTATGCTTTTGTTAAGAAGAAATATGGTTCTATGCAACTCTATATTAATTATCAAGAACAGAAAAAAAATCAAAAACAAGAAAAGTAACCTCAACCACATATTGATGGCTTTTTTAATCAAATGTGTGGATATCAATACTTTTTTGAGATTGAACATAATTGTTTATATCATTAATTGAGGTCTAATAGGTGATATATACATAAGAAAACATTTTATACAAGGTATAAACACTGTGAATATATAGTTATTTCATTTGGTCTTATAAATTTCTCTATTATTGTCAACGATTTAACAAATTAAGTCTTTCGAGACTACCTTGATCAGTTTTTGGTAGCCATTTACACAATATTATTATATATTTAAAGATCAAGGAAGATTATGGAGGTAACTTTAGGATTTTTCTAAATACCCAGATGAAGGAGAAGTTGTATGAAAAAATTACCTAATGTGAATTTTTGATATAAAATGATTCTTTTTTTATTTATATTATCACATCCATGACTTTTTTTAATGTCATTTTTCATTTAATTTCCATTCCTAATTTTTTTGGGGGGTTTACCATGCATTTTGGTAGAAATGGTGGGTTTTCAAAATTTGGGACAAAACATAATCCCATTTCCAGATTTTAAAAAAACTATTTCTTTTATAACTCCTTCTTTTCTCAATATTTTACACCAATTCCACTTCCCTAAGGGAATCCCCTAGTATATTAAAATCACCATATAAATTTGGAATCCATAGGAATCCTTAATAATGATGGATTTTAGTTTTTTTATTAAGGTGTTGGGACATCCTGAAATCCCATTCCTACATTAACTTTTTTTAATTATTTAATATATCATTTATTTTTTATTTTTTTTTTGATTCGGACTCTCACCCGAGCTCACTTACTAAAGGTGCGCTCCCATTATTTCTTCTCCCTCTTTGGAGATCATTTGTATCGGGAATGTTGGTGGAACATCTCTGGATTTCTCAAATAGTTCAGATTTGAAGAGGTAAATTTAAACCTTCATAACTCCTCCATTTCTCACTATTTTACCTCATTCTAGTTCCTATATGATCTCCTAATCCTTTTTAGAACCTCCCTTGAATGTTTGGATATTTGAAAATTCAGATACTAGTGGATTTAGGGCGATTTCTCTAATATTCCCTCAAGTAAGTGTTCCTCTCTACCATTTCATCCATTTCCTTAGGTTTTCATCCCTCTTTGTTGATGTTCCAAAGTGTCCAGAAGTTAGGTTTCTAATATAGGGTTTTACATGGTTTCTTTTTGATGTAATATTGATATTTTAGGTTTCTCTTCACTTCCTTGTGGTGTGGTGGTGTTGCACTTGATGTTTCACACCACGATTTGAGGGTTTCGACTCAGAAGGTAAGTGATTCCATGGTTAACCATTCCTTGATAAGTTAGTTTTCTTTTTTTACTAGTTTTTCATGTTCCCAATATGCTATGTGTAGTGCGGAAACTATTTTTGAGTGATTTTGTTAAGAATTTAATTTTATAATTGTATTTTTGTTGAAGTTATAAACTTTTCAAATGTAATACATGTGGCATCTTTTTTGGTAGATTTATAAAATATGAAATTGATTTATTATTTGTTGAAAGGGGCTGAAAATTATATTTTTTAATTACTTAGTGTCATGTGGGCCTTTGTAGTGGGTTTTTGGAATAAGTTTGGTGTGTAAAACATTGGTATACTTCTTGAGATCAATTCATGAAAATGGGTGTTTTCATTTGTATCTTTTGTGGTATTATTCATGTTGATTTTATAACACTTAAAAGTGGTTGTATAAATGTATCTTGGGCTTCCAATTCTACTTTGGTAGTGTTTTGGTGAGGTTTTGTCCTTGAAATATGGTTTTGAAAGGGGTTTTATGAGCAAAGTTTGGGTATACTCTTTAGAATTATTTTATGAAAGATTTGAATGATTTAATGATTTATTTAAGAGGTGAAACCATATTAGAAAACTATTTGGGAGTGTGTATATTTTAAAATGGTATATTTTAAATGTTAAAGGGGTTGTTTTGTAAATTTTTCCATCTTAGAAATGTTTTATTAAAATGTTTGACTGATTTACTAAAGTGTGTAAGAAATGTGAAAGTGAGGTGGGATGTTTTGTGTGAGTGTGATGTGAAAAATGGATTTTGGTTATGAAAAGGGTATTATGTAACATATGAGTGGTCTATTAAGTGATTTGGAATACCTTTTAATGGTTTTATAAAAATATTTAACGGATTTGTGGAAGTGTTAAAGAAATGTGAAAAGTGTTGTAGGATATTTTTGTGTGAGTTAGATTTCAAAATCAAATTGAATGAAAAGTGGAATTTTCTGACTTGGGTGGTATACATGTGGGCTGTTTGGTAAATTTTTGAAATGGAAATGATATTTTCTTGTTCAAAATATATTTCTTGACTTTTTTATCATGTTTGAGCATAAGGGGGAACCTCGGGTATCTAGGTGCATGGACTTGTACTAGTATGCTAGTGAATCAGTGGGGTTTGGCCTCAGTTTCACTTAGCAAGATTGATGCTTAAAACTATTAATAAACTATGATGATGATTGGGGACCACTAGGTTATTGGTATGTTCACTACTAGTGGCTCGTGCACGAGAACATATATTTTTTATGGTTACTCTCACCAAGATACGAGCTACCTAGGACCCATACCTAGCCTGTTCTTAGGGGTTATTTCCAATTTCTTGTGCTCATTAGATCCTTTATACTTACCATAGGCATATGGTATATTTGGCTGGAAAATTTCTTAGAGTTTTCATTTATTTTAAATTTTTTTATTATTTAAATTATCCCACTTGAAAACTGATTTTTTAAGTTGCATATTTTAGAAATTGTAACTAGAAATTACATGTTTTTGAAAACTTATATGATTTTCATCTTTGAATGTTTATCACATTGAATCTCTTAGTGGTGGTATCGAAATGGGCTTTGGATCACACCCTACGTACACTACTGGGTTTAAGTAGACTTTTTTTTTGATATCGGAGGTTGGGTATAGTTTATAGTTCCATTGGTTTGGGTTTCAAGCAGGTTCTTGGTGGTGATGTCTTGTGGAGATGGCTTGAGGGTGGTGCCTCTAGCCATGAGGGATCATGGGCTGTTTTTTTTTTTTTTGCATATTTTATAGTCTTTGTGAGTCATTTTAAATTATGTAATTTAGTTCTTAATTTTATTAAAAATTGTTTGTTTTGAAAAAACCAGATTCGTTTTATTGGATTCATTTGTTGTTTTAAGATTATAGACTTGGGTAATCATTCCCAATTTTTAGTTTATGATAATCGGGAACTTATTCCATCCCATGGAGATTGGGATAACCATTTGGGACCTGTTTCAGGTTGGGTTTGGTGCCAGTTTCGGTGGCGACCATATTCGTTTCGTGACTAAACGGTATCAGAGGAGGTTTATGTTAACTGTTTAGGTAATGTTATTTAGGGAACAGTCGGGATAGTCTGGATTTTGGATTTTCGGGACGTGGAATTCTGGATATGGGAAGTGTGACTTATCACCACACAACCTGATCTGATTCAATTCACCATGGGAGGTCAGGACTTATCTAATTCTTTTTTTTGGTTTGATGATGATTAGGGGAAATGAAAAAAGAGTTGGGTAATGGTCTTAGTGAGCTCACAGGGCCTAAAAATCCATGTGGAACTAGGTATATTCCCCTAGAATACTCTCCATGATGGTGAAGTGATTGGAGTATGGCTTCAAACCATATTTCCATGTCACCCACCAAATCTAGTTCACCCTCGCATTGTCTTATGTCCTTTAGTTTTATAATATTAGAAGTTCGGTTTTAAAGTAAAAAGGACATGGTTTTAATAAGCATAAGGTTTTTGTGAAATGATTTTCAAATAAAGAGGGAAGGGTTTGTTTTTTGAAATGGTGTAATAAAAATTTTATTTTTTTTAATTAGTAAAATGGTGTGTTTGCGCCTCTTTTGAAACCAAGAAGTATGTTAAAGTTGGTTTTGAAAAAGTGTTTTCAATAATGTTTTATAAACTGTTGAAAGGTGTTTTAATGGGATGAGATGTTCTGAAATTAATGTGTGTGACTTGAAAGTGAGTTTTCATTTGACTGATTTTTCCTTTCTAAAAAGTTTTGGAAGTGGTAATTTGGGTTTGATATTGTGGTTAGCGGTATTGAAAAAAAGGAAGTATTAGTTGATTGTTTTGGTTTTTAAAAGTGGAGAGAGATTTTGTTTTCACCATTGGTATTTTTGTGATAGACAACATTCATGGGGTTATATGGGATGATGGATGGTTAATGGCACTACTGGATGAGTGTCGGGATGGATATGAGGAGGGTGTTTGGTGTGTCATGAAAACATGCATGTGTGGGGCCCATAGGGTACCATTGGTGGATATGCTAACCGTTGAACCGTTTGTTTTCAAAGAAATATTTTTAAAAGGAAAAATTGATGCCTTCATGGGTTTTTTGGGATGGTGTGTATGACGTGTTTTTGGAGATGTTGATATTGTGGAATGTTTTGAGTCCAAGAACCCCTCTTGTTTAAACGGTGTTTTGGGTTTGTGTTTGGTCGGTAAGCTGGGTTGAAGGGCTGGTTAGTGGTCTCTTCTGAGAAAAGTTTGGTAAGACTTCATGGTAGTTCCACTCATTTGTTTTGATCTGGTTGCGGTATTTCTTAACCAATGGACCAGGTTGGTTGGGTCCTTGGGTTCCCTTTTTGGATCAGGTACACCCCCATTAAGGGTTAGTGCACAAGTGAAGTGAAACCCAGATTGTTTCATCATTGGATAATCCCCCATTTGATCAATGTATGTAATATTTTCTCAAGCTTTGTATCATGAGTCTACATCCTTTCATTTTTGGGTTTCAGGATACTCTTGTAGTGAGAGAGTGCTCATGGAAGGTTGAAAGAGACTATGGTTTCTTAAGTTTCCTAATTTTTCAAAGGTGGAAGTGATAGGGGGTTGTTTGTGTGGATGGGTGTCTGGATGGTGTCTAAGAGGGCCTCTAGGTCTTTCATAGTCTCTTTGAATTAGGAGTTCATGTTAAACCACTAGTGTGGGAAATCTGGTCATGAGAGACCATTATGGTCACCATTTGGAAGTGTGTGTTGTTTGGGGACTTGTCATAATGTCCCTTTCAATGTATTGTTTCTATCAATTGCAATGGTCTTGTTCGATGATGCCTTGTGATGTCATGTGCTCATTTTTCTATAAATGTGAAGGTCCTACAATCCTCTAAGGATCTATGTTATGTTGGGAGTATATATCCCTTGGAAATAAAATTAAATCCTCTATCTCAGAGGAAGTTGTTTATATGTGTCCTACCCTTCTGTTGTTTCTCACCTGAGGAAACAAGGTGCGATGTGTGTGTATCTTCTGATCCCTTGTATCAGTGAAATGTCAGGTTTTGGAAAAGTGAGTTCTAGAGTGTGTTATGTCTTGGTGAACCCATCAGGGTATGCGTTGTAGTTTTTTATGGTGCTGAAATAAGAAGTTCCATACAAAGGTTTCCAAATCCTAACTACGAGCCCAAAGATGCTTCAATATTTTATGCTCTAGCCATAGATCCCATAAAGAAGTTAGCGCATAGTCAAGGGAAATACCAGGGTCGTTTAAACCCTTGTACATGTCCTACCCTCAGTATGAATGATAGGAAGAGTTTAAACCATTGGTGTCATCATCTTTCTTCTATTATTCCCATTCTATGGAAAGAGGTGGAGGGCCTCATGCCCATGTTTGTCACCTAATTTATTTTATTTTGGTTTCAATTATGTTTTTGGAGAAAGGTTTAAATTTTTTCTAGATAGGTTGAGTGCACAGTTTTCACATTGTGAGTTGTAACTATTCCCTAGAAAACCAGTGCCCATGTTTTTCACCTAATGTCTTTCCTTTCCTCTTTTGTTTCAATTGACTTTTTGGAGAAAGGATTAAAATTTGTCTAGATAGGTTGAGCTCATGGTTTTTACTTGGTGAGTTGTAACTATGCCCTAGAAAACCATGCAGATATAAGGATCCACATAGTTCGCGCATGGTTTCCCAAACTGTGCAGACTAACTGTGTGGTCATCCCAACACTTTGAGTTTTGTGGTCTTTCTGTGCCAACCCATGATGGTCTGTTAAGATGGTTGGTTTTTATGGTGGGGAGACCCACCATGGGTATCATGTATGTTCTTTTGGAAATGTCTAATTGAATTATACCCCTTGTACTAGGGAGTCCATTCGGGCCTCCCCCTATTAGTGTCTTGATTCTGTTTCAGGTAAAATTTACGTTTTCTCTTATGGTGGGAAGCCCATTTGTCTCTCCTTGTACTAGTAACTCATTTTTTTCCTTTGTCTTGGATTGGAATTAAATATTCTATTTTAGATCTATCTAACAAACTACATATTTTTTGGGTAAATGTTGGGATTTGAGAGTTCACAACAGTTTAGTTATATCAAGGTATGTGTAACCTTGTCTGATGTTGCTGTTTGTTTGGGTAAATTACTTGAGCCTTGTTTGGATAGTGTTTGAGGATTATTATTTTAGGATAAATCTGAAATGTGCCTGACCATTTCAGTAATGTTTTTTATGTTTTGGTTGTGAATTATTCCTTCCTTAATTGATCACTGGAGGTGTTTTGGCCTTCGATGGCGAAGCTTTGCAAAGGAGTCCATTTCGGCCTTTCAGTTGGGTTTGGTTTTTTCTTTTGACCTTGTTTTGGATTTCCTAGGGTGGAAAGTTTAATGTAAGAGATAATTGTAACAACCATGACTTCTATTAAAGTCATTTTTCATTTAATTTCCATTCTTGATTTGTTTTGGGGGTTTACCATTCATTTTGGTGGAAATTGAGGGTTTTTGAAAATTGGTAAAAACCGTAAGCCCATTTCCAAATTGAAAAATAACTTTTTGTTTTTTTATTACTCCTTATTTTCAAAAAAAAATTATACCCATTACACTTCCCAAATTCCATACCCTTGTATATTAAAATTACCATATAAATTTTCAATCCATAGGAATCTATGATAATGATGGATTGGGTTTTTTATTAAGGTGTTGGGCCAGCCTAAAATCCCATTTCTTGCATTAAAAATATTTTGTAATTCTTTAATATCTCATTTAATTTATACGTTTTTTCAGTGATTAAAACTCTAACTAGAGACCACTTACCCATGGCGCGCTCCCATGCTCTCCTTTCCCACTTTGGAGATCATGTACATTGGGAATTTAGGTGAAACATCTCTGAATTTCTCAATTCTCCCAGATTTGAAGAGGTAAATTGATTCCTTCACAAATCCTTCATTTATCACTATTTTCTTCCCATTATAGTTCTTATATGATCTCCTCATTATTTTAGAACCTTACTTGAATGTTTGGATATTTGAAAATTCAGATACTGGTGGATTTAGGGCGATTTCTCCAAGATTCCATCAAGTAAGTGTTCCTACATCCCATTTCTTCCTTTTCCTTAGGGTTCCATACCTCTTTATTGATGTTCCAAAGTTTCCATAAGGTAGGTTTTGAACATAGGGTTTCAAATGGTGTCTTTTTTGTTTAATATTGATATTTTAGGTTTCTCTTAACATCCTTGTGGTGCGGCGGTGGTGCGCTTGATGTTTCATACCAAGATTTGAGAGTTTCAACTCAAAAGGTAGGTGATTCCATGGTTAACCATTCTCTAATGAGTTAGTTTGATTGTTTTACTAGTTTTTAATGTTCCCCATATGCTGTGTGTGGTGAAAAAACCTTTTTTAGGGATTTTATAAATCATTTAATTTTATAATTTCATTTTTGTTGAAGTTGTGAACTTTTCAAATGTAACACATGTGGTATCTTTTGTGGTAGTTTTATAAAATATGAAATTTATTTATTAGTTGTTCAAAGGGGATAAAAATTCGGTTTTCTAAATTCCATAGTGTCATGTGGGCATTGGAAGTTGGTTTTTGGAATAGGATTGGTGTGTAAAACTTTTCTATACTTATTGAGATCATTTTATGGAAATGGGTGTTTTCATTTGTATCTTTCGTGGTTTTATTCAAGGAGATTTTGTAACACTTGAAAGTGGTTTTATAAATGTCTCTAGGGCTTACAATTCTACTTAATTAGTCTTTTGGTGTGGTTTTGTCCTTGAAATATGGTTTTAAAATGGGTTTTATGAGTAAAGTTTGGGTATACTATTTCGAATTGTTTTATGAAATATTTGAATGATTTAATGATTTATGTAAGAGGTGAAACCATATGGGAAAACTATTTCGAAGTGTTTATGTTTTTAAATGGTACATTTTAAATTGGAAAGGATATATTTTGTGATTTTTTTGCATCTTGGAAATGTTTTATAAAAATGTTTGAAAGATTTACTAAAGTGTGTAAGAGATGTGAAAGTGATGTGGGTTGTTTTGTGTGAGTGTGATGTGAAAAATGGATTTTGGTTATGAAAAGGTTATTATGTAACATGTGAGTGCTATGTTATGTGAGTTGTAATATATTTGAATTGTTTTATAAAATTCTTTAATGGATTTGTGTTTATGTTAAGGAAATGTGAAAAGTGTTGTGGTCTTTTTTGGTGTGAGTAAGATTTCAAAATCAATTTGAATGAAAAGTGGACTTTTGAGACTTTTGTGGTATACATGTTGGCTTTTTGGTGTAATTTGTAGATTTAAATGATAATTTAATGTGAAAATTATATTTCTTGACTTGTTGAACTTGTTTGAGCCTAAGGGGAAAACCTGGGTATCTAGGTGGGTGGACGTGTACTAGTATTCTAGTGAATCTGTGGGGTTTGTCCTCTATTTCACAAAGCAGGATTGACGATTACAAATCTAAATAAACTATTATGATGATGATTGGGGACCAATTGGTTATGGGTATGTTCTCTACTAGTGGATCATGCATGAGAATATATATTTGTGATGGTTACTCTCATTGAGATATGAGGTACCTGGAACCCACAGCTAGCTAGTTCCTAATGGTTATTTCTTATTGCTTGTGCTCATTAGATTCATTATACTTACCATCGTCATATGGTATATTTTGATAAACAAATTCAGTAGATTTGTCATTTATTTTAAAAGTGTTGATTCTTTAAATTATCCCATTTTTAAACTGATTTTTTTTTAAGTTTCATCTTTTAGAAATTATAACAATAAATTAAATGTTTTTGAAAACATGCATAATTTTCATCTTTAAATGTGTATACCATAGAATATCATAGTGGTGGGATCCTAATGGGATTTGGTTCACACCATACTTATACCTTTTGGGGTAAGTAGACTTTATTTTTTTTTTGATGTCGCAGGTTGGGTACAGTTTATAGTGTCAGTGGTTCGGGTTTCATGAATGTTCTTGGTGGTGATGTCTTGTAAAGATGGTTTGAGGGTAGTGCCTCTTTCCATGAGGGTTAATGGGGTGTTTTTTTTGGTTTTTTACCTTTATTATAGTTTTTTGAGTGGTTTTAAACTATGTAATTCAGTTCTGAGTTTTTGAAAAATATTTTTTGGTTTGAAAAATCCAGATTTGTTTTATTGGATTCATTTGTTGTTTTAAGTTTATAAACTTTGGTAAATCATTGCCATTTTTTAGTTGTTGATACCCAGGAACTTGTTCTAGCCCGTGGGGATCAGGAACACCCTTTGGGCCATGTCGTGGGATAGGTTTGGTGCTGGTTTTGGAGACCATCAGATTCGGTTCAAGACATATATAATCTCAAGAGATGGTATATATATGGATCCATCAATGACCAAATATATAGAATGTTGGAAAAAACCAACCACTTTGATTGAGATCTGAAATTTTCTTGGTGTGTGTGGATATTATCAATGGTTTTTGATAAATATACAATGACTATATATTCCACTCAACAAGTTAACTCTAAAGGGATCCATGTTCCTTTGTATAAATGAATGTGAATAAAATTTCAAAGAACCAGAGAGAATGTTAGTCAGTGAACTTGTTCATACAATACCCTATCGTGGATATGGGTTTGTAATATATAGTGATTCATTAAATAAGGTTCTGGGATTCATTATAATGTGTAATGATATGTTCATAGCTTATACCTAATGAAAATTGTATGTTCATGAGAAAAATTACCAAATCAGGATTTGAAGTTAGCTATGTTAATTTTTGAAATAATTATATAGAGGAATTATCATTCTGGAGAATAGTGTGATATATATACTAATAATAAAATTTTATTGTATTGTTTCACATAAAAAGAGTTATACATTCATCAAATAAGATGGTTGTATCTGATTAATGATTATGAATTCTCAATATATTAATGCCTTGGGAAAGAAAACAAGGTGGAAAATGTTTTGAGTTAAAAGGATCGTGCTAGCTTATCTTTGATGAAGGTTATAAAAGATACACTACCTAAGGATT
This sequence comes from Viscum album, assembly GCA_963277665.1. Taxonomy (NCBI): domain Eukaryota; kingdom Viridiplantae; phylum Streptophyta; class Magnoliopsida; order Santalales; family Viscaceae; genus Viscum; species Viscum album. The sequence continues at coordinate 1,501,555,877 of OY728137.1, read as the reverse complement.
TATAAATGATGGATCTTGAAATCCTAATGTAAGGGGTGAATTTTTATCATTCTAAAATAAATTTCCAACCATATATTCATGTAAGGGTTTATGAGTCATAGAAGGAAGATGTAGAGTTTCAGAAGAAGGTGATAAAAATTATTGAGTTTAACCTCAATTGTGATAGAATAATAAGCTCTAACAACTATGTATGTGTTACATCTATACTAGACCTAAATAAGGATCTATTAGAGGAATATCATAGTTCTTCATTAACTATTGTTCATATAAGTACACGTATTTCTATATAAATATTGATCTCAAATAGTATTTTTGGTGGGATGAAATGAAGAGATATATTTGAGAGTTTTTTTCTAGCTTCTTTCTATGTCATCAAGTTAAAACTAAGAGACAAATGTCTAATTGGATCTTATAACCATTTAACATACCATAATAGAAATGAAAAAACATCACCATAGATTTTTTCATCGAACTCCCCAAGACAACTAAAATCTATAATGAAATTTGGGTTGTATTTTATCACCTTACGATGATAGAAAATGTCATTGATTTCAAAGAAGACCTAAATCTTGATCATTTTTTCATACTATACATTAAATATGTGTTATGGTTTCATGTAATACCACATAATATTGTACCTAATTAGGATTAAAGGTTTACCTTGAAGCTCTGAAGATGTCTTCATGGAGCCCTTGATACTGAGTTGAGTTTCAGTATTGTATGTCATCCTTAGAAAGATTTTCAGTCTAATATGACCATTCAAAACCTAGATGATATAAATAGATATTGTTTTATGGATTTAAAAGGTGATTAGGAACAAAACCTCCCTATATTTGAGTTTTATTATAACAATATCTTTCACTTGAACATTCTGATGTATCCTTAGGAAGTCCCCTATAAAAAGAAGTGTAAAAATATAATTTTCTAGGATAAAATTGGAGAAAAAAGATATTGGGATCAGATCTAGATGATTAAATGGTAGATAAATTTAGATCCATTAAGTTGTAAATCAAGAAATTTTATTGTTAATAGATAAAATATGTGGATAATCATCAGTGTGATCTGAAATTTGAAGTTGTTGGGATTTTTTTTATATGAATTTAACCTTGGAATAAGATTATGAGTTTCAAAAAATAATGGAAATTTGATCCCTAGTGTCATGAACCCCTTCCTCCAAAAATACCCCTCTCTGGATAGAAATGAAGGATGGGAGATAAATACCCCCATGTCCCACCTCTAAGTAGGCCCCAGCTCGGTGACTATCACCAAGGGTGGACAATATTACAATAAAATAGGCATTACCATTAATAAGAAATAAGATAGGGAGATATATTGAATCATCCACAACAACTACAAGACATAATTTAAAAGAGAAACCCAAATCATCCCATGTTCATTAATAAAATAAAATGGATACATATACAAAAAAATCTCCATAGAAAATACCAAAGGTAAATCTAAAGAAAAAACATAACAAATGTCAAGGATCCAAGCTAGTAAGGTCCAACATGGTCTAGAAGTCCTCATAGAAACCTGAAAATAGGTTTATATATGTAGACTGAGCATACAAGTATACTCAGTAGGAAAACCAAAGTCTCTTGTGAACATGTGAAATAAGCAAACTAATGTAACTATGAGAAGAAAACAGAACCAAATAGCACCTAAATAGATATACATACCATCCCAACCTCACCAATCCACACTCACCAAATAATGAAATCCATGTAATATAATATAAAGTAAATTACATCGATTGATAGGGTACCCCTCACCACTTTCTCACTGTTTAGATCCTCTATCCCTAATGGAAAAGGTCATGGTGCTCCCACCTCTTTCATATGTACTACATCACATCTTTCCCACACACGCCTGGGTCTCACAACACATTATGCCCGAACAAACTTGTGCCTCACAAAACATCCCACCTGCACATACATGGGACTCACAACACATCCCTCCTGCACACACCTAGGCCTCACAACACATCACATCTCATCCCAAAGATAACTAATACATCACATATCATATCATCCCAAAGACACCTAGGATACCACATCTCAACCAAAATCTAATACACTAACATACCCTCGACCATCCCAGCATGTGCAATACCTACATAACATGGAAGAGGGAGCGGGGAAGATAAGATTGTTATCTATCCATCCTCCCACTAGGATGTTGGGAAAGGCATGCCTGGTGTGATGATATGGGTGTTTGCCACATAGTTCTCAAACTGGGTGGGGTGCATATAGAAATCACAAGGAAAATTAAAGTATATATATAATACCAACACTCAAGTCCATCCTATGGGTTATCAAACAAACATACTGCTCAAAATATTATCAACTTTACTACTACCTCTAAATGCATTTATTAATATCTAAAACTATCATTTCAGAAGGTGAATATCCCTGATAATATAATATGGCTTCACATTCCTCCACATTTAACACCCATTTATTTAATTATTTAGAATCAACTAAAATTAATCACACAACCCATCATTAAATTATTTTTTATCAATTCTCATCCCAGTAACCAAAGCAACCCCTTGTTGTTTATAACAATATTTAAAATTATTCATCCCATCACTACTCGGGAAGTTAACACAAAGAAACCACATTCTACAAAGATCTCAACATATCACCAACTCACCACCCCAAAAGCATTTCAAAATAAATTATCAGCCCCACATGCCCTAATTAGACATCACTGTCCCACAATCATGGCCACCCAACCATATATTTCCCCACACCCCTAAAAGAATGGCCACACATCACATCACATCATGATAATTTTCATAAATATACAAATAGGATTTTATCACATTACAATTTAATTTCGTGTTTTTATCACACAAATCATAATCTTGGGGAAACCATTTTGTTATTATCCATGTATAAGTAATAAACCAATTTCCATTTAGAGTGATATCACAATAATAACAAGTAATAAAACCAACACATTAGATATAAATAGTGAAAAAAATCCCCTAACAACCACAATTTTCATCTGGGCATCAAGCCTAAAAAATACATAATATCACAATAACAATAAATCTGTCAAAACATGCAGATCAAACCCCTTTACCCCTTTCAATTTCAATTAGTCACATCTTAATATTTGATTAATCTAACACAACCATAATCCATAGGTTAAGAAATTAAATCCATCTCATATTATACACAAATAAAGATAAATGAAGGAATCTGTAACCAACCCAACCCCTTGTCATTTAAAACATTATTAAAAATTATGAATTCCATAACTAATAGTGAATTTAGTACAAAGAAACCACATTCAAAAAAGATCTCAACATATCACCACCTCACCGCCCCAAAAGAATTTCCAAACAAACTATTAGTCCCACATGCCACAACTATAAATCACCATCCCATAAGCCTAGACACCAAACCATATATTTCCCCACAACCCCAAAATAATGGCCACACATCACATCAAATCGAGATCATTTTTCACAGATTTACACAGGGGATTTTATCACATTACACTTTAATTTAGGAGTGTTATCACAAAAACCATAATCACAGGGAAACCATTTTTTATATTAGCCTTGTATAAGTAATAAACTGATTTACATTTTGTGTGGTATCATAGTAATAACAAGAAAATAAACAAACACATCAGATATAACCAGTGCAAACATATTCCCCAACAACCACATTTTTCAGTCGGGCATCAAGCCCGAAAAATCCACAATATCACAATAATAATAAAGTTAAAAACCTGCATATCAAACCACTTTACCCTTTTCAATTTCAATTATCCATATATTTATCATTTATTAATCCATCACAACCATAATCAATAGGTAAAAAAAGTAAAACCCTCTTGTATGATACTCATATAAATAGAAACAAGGGAATTCATACCTCAAAGAAGCTTTCCAACTCGATGTGCTCCACATGGGGAAGAAGAACACCCAAGAACCGTAACCACACCATGAGAACTATAGATCAACCCATATCACACCAATAATCCATTAAAAAACCAAATGCACCCCCTAAATAAATAAATACCACCATAGTGCAACCCCAAATAATAATAGAATAAAACCAACATAGAAAGGAAGGACAACTCACTACAAATCACCGAGGAACAATCACCAGGGTCATCAGATCAAGGAGGGAGGAAAATGGCTTGAAGAACACATCGGGGCACATAGAGTTCTCCCAAAACAAGAGTAACAAGAAAACATGACTGATTGAATGATAATTTAACAAAAAATAATTTTAAATATACTCTGTATCAAAGAATTAAACAACATGTAATCCCATTTCACGTCATGTAATCCCTAAGGTTCAATTTCTACTAAAAAATGCAGCACCTCTTTTTATTATTATTTATTTAACCTTGAAAACCTATATGTTGTGAACCAGCACAGGAAAAGTCATGAAACTAACTTTCACATAATATAATCCACTTACATGATGTGAAATTCTTAAAAAAGATCTATTGTGCCTCCAACTTCCACAAAAACTCCTTGAACATCTCCTAAACACCATCAGAGCATCATCATGACCAACATGATAGCGCATCACCATTGCCAATGAGTCTCCCCAATGAGACTACTCCACCTGCTCCATCAGAGAGTACTGCACCATTATCTAAAACAGACAACATTTACCACCATCCACCCTTGAATTCAAGTCTGGGGCTTCTAACTCTTCCATCACTATCCAAGCATCCACAAACTCCCAAACAACATCCTTTTGTGACTTTCTGATCAAATCACCCACCACAAAATTCCCCTTTCCTGAGTTTTAGGATATATCAAAATCATAATCCTGAAGAAACTTTATCTATCATTGTTTTCATAGATTCAGGTCATGCTTGGAAAAGAAATACCTAAAATTCTTGTGATATGTATAACGACCCATACTTTACATACATTGTTAATACTTCAAAATTGAATCACACTTATTACAACATATGATAAAACCACAAAGGACCGTATAGGTATAGTGTCTTTAGAAACTGGAAAACATAAACAACTGGTTCATAAATCTTCTACAGTGTCTCCCATTTATTTCATCATATCTAGGGTCCCTTTTAGAATATTCTACTTAATATCCATCTTCCTGACCTGGGGAAAAGAAAACATAAAAGGGTGAGCTCAAATGCTCAGCAAGGGCAAATAAAGGAAATAAAAATCATATCACATCTTTTTGAAAATCATAACCTTCAAAAGAGATCATAATATCTTAACATGGAATAAATCATAGAAGTGAAAATGAGATCCCCATAATCATAACATGAAACTTGAAACTTTGTGGCATGCACACATAATCATGGAAAATCATTTCTTGTTAGTCATGACTCATTGCCAAGACTATCTTAGTGGACAAAGTCCCTTTCTGAACCGAGTCACCCTCGTTCCAGTCCTGTTTCACTGAACCGGTATAACCTACCGTTCCAGCCATGTCTATCTCATCAGATATAAAATCTTTACCCAATGCATTGGAGGGAGATATAGGTCCCACCCATCTTATAATAAATCCTTTCTTATGTGTGCCACATAATCATAAATCATACATCATCGCATAACACATGTAACAAAAATGGGATTCTTGAAACATCATGACATCATAAATCAATTCATATAAGATAAATGAATTCATAAAAATAATTCCATCACAACATGATCAAATCAATGTAATAATAGGGATAAAAACAGAACCCTTTTATTATCTTAGATGGAAAATAATTTTGATAAAATACTTGAACTCTATTCTTGAGGAAAATATCCTTTCTACTTCAAAAACACTTTTCCTTTCTTAATATGTCATACAACATTAAAATAAAAGAAGTTGATTAAAAATAAACTTGAAAACTTGTAAAGTAAGTTTCTTGGAAACAATGTTTTAAAAATCCATTCATGCCGTATAAGTTAAAAAAACATTCTTTGTACTTTTGCCAGAAAAGTCAAAAAGTACCTCGTACGAAAAACGACAAAAGATTCCTTTCATACATATTACTAAAAACTCACCGAAGGGTAAAAATGGATTTAAACAATTTTAGGTGGATGAAAATAATATTACATATTGATGAAACATGGATGTGGATGATAAAATACACCCTAGTAAATACTTACGAATAAACAATCTCGGATAAAAATGAGATTGTGATATTTTCCCTTACCTTAGGTCCGATTTGCTTTGTGCGTGTCCGAAGATCCTGTATAATGGTTTGAATAATGTTATTGACTTATTCCAGAATCATACATATTGATATGATATCATATATGGTCATATTCTTAGCTTTTTGTTAGTAATATTTCATTGTTACTTGTTACTTGGGTCTTTATTGCCTTTTGTTCTTATGCGTGTTTTTCCGAATAAATTATTATTCTTCTTTTAAGGTTATAGATACCTTATATCCATAATGTTATTAGTGTAACATATATCATATTTATTCATTCAATTCATTTATATAATTACTATGTAATGATGATCATGTAGAACGAGTCGCATCACATCGCGGAGACGGTATTCCGCACGTACGCACGAGTGATGATATCATTCCTATGATCGTGGAACTTTATTGGATTATATATATATTATTTCAGTATCAATATTAATTTATAATAATCATAAATAGTTACTCATTACACCATTATACCCATCCTTGTAAGGTGATGGTGGAAAATAGATTACACCACGGTGTGGAGACGGTATTCCGTTCGTACGCACGCGCGGTGATTTCATTTTTCCGTAGGATGGATAGAAGGTGAATTAGGGTTGTTTCATATTTATAATAACATATCAGTATGTAAGTAATACTGATGTTATTACTTTATCATGAAACAACTAAAGAAAATGAAGTTTAAGAAGAAAGAAATTGAAAAGATCGGTAATGGATATTACCTCTTCTTTGGAACGCCTCTTTGAATCCTCCACTTAGGGAACTAAGATTGGTCTTTGAAGAAGACCAGGACCTCTAGGATTATTCTAGGGAAGTGGAGAGTAGAAAACGGCAGGGTTTGGCCGAGCTATAGTGCTCAAATTGGTGTGAGGAGGAGGGGGAGGAGGTGCCCTTTTATAAGGGAGGAGAGGGGCACCTTAGGAATATCTCAAAATATTATTTTATATTAAAGTCAAAATCGGTTTATAATGGTTTCAAAGGGTCTTATATCGAAGCTAAAGTGGGGATGGGTCGAAATCCTATCAACCAATAGGATTTAGACAAGTTTAGGGTATTATTTTAACCTTATCAATTAGATTTAACTATAAGTTAAATAATTTAACTTTTACCATGTCTTTTTGTTTTCTTTCACTATATGGTAAATACACTTACTATAACATGCCAAACAAACCCCAAATTGTTTATTATTAATATATATATCCTTATCTAAGTCATTTGGCCGAACCTTAGATTTTTTGGAATAAAATAACAATTAATAATATAATATTTGATTTAAAAACTATTTTGTGTCAATTTTGACACTAATTGATATATGATTTTTGTGAAAGTCATAACAGAATTATATGTTCGAACCAAGTTGATTATATCAACACTAATATATCATAGTAACCTAGAAAATTAGTGGAATTCATAAAAAGTCTCAAATTACATTTATTTTGGTGTTTATAACATCAATTATATCAATATTTCATTAATAAGATAATTACTTCATCATCATTGTGTCATAAATAAATTAAATTATTTAATGACTAAAAATTACAAATAAAATACCATTATGTAGGAAATCTTTTTATCTTTCTAATGAATATTTATAGTCGAATTTATCTTATGTATAACCCCATATTAAAAATGATTAACTTATTAAACTTTGATTTTAACTATTTTAACCCTTCTTTAAATAAATTAATAATAAATGTCCTAATCTGACTTAAGTGGGCCTAAATGGTCATATTTTATTTATAACGTTGTTTTTGGTCGAATTACACTTATCCAATAGAATTAGGACATGTGTTAGGGTAATAGTAATATCATTTTTACCCTTAGTTACCCTATTTACTTTTAACCGCGGTAAAAAAAAGTAAAAAGTTACTATTCACCAAAAATTATTTTTATCTCATTGAACCACATTTTACTTACTGATATCAACTGTGTCTGTCGGATTTTCGAAATTCCATTCACAGAAGTGGTAAAATTATGTTTTATGCAAAAATTCAGTTTTTAACCTACCACTTAGTGGTTTCACTATTCATCGAAAATTGAAAGTTTTCAGAAAAATACAAAAATTTCACCCTAGGCTAATTTCGGTATTCCGAATCCAAAAATGAAGTCCATTTTGAAAAATAAAATTTATAAAATTTCAAAAAGTGGTTATTACTATTCATAACGGCTAGTTTTAATAATATTTTAATAGCATATCGTTGTTTAGTGAAACTCGGTATTGCGTACGACGCAAGCTATCGAGGAAGGTTGTGATTGCGTGTAATGTAATCCAAGAAAGTGTTTAGTGAAAGATTCCTTTGATGATATATAAAAACAAAATATTACTCATAAAAATCTCAGGTGTTACATTCTACCCCCCTTAAAAGAATTTCTCCCTCGAAATTCATCACTTTGTAACAAACAGATGAGGATACTTCTCCCTCATCATATCCTCAAGCTCCCATGTAGCTTCTTCAAGTTGGTGGTTCCTCCATAAAACTTTCACCAATCGAGTGGTCTTGTTTCGTAGGACTTTTTCGCTACTATCCAGTATCTCTCTCGGCTGTTCTTAATAAGAAAGATCTTGCTCCAGTGGTACAACTTCTGAGCTGAGTACATGTGAAGGATCTGGTATGTACTTTCTCAGGAGAGATACATGGAACGCATCGTGAACTTGAGAGAGATTCGGTGGAAGCGCCAATCGGTAAGCTACCTTCCCAACACGATCCAGTATTTCGAAAGGACCGATATATCTAGGGCTCAACTTCCCCTTCTTTCCAAATCTCATAACCCTCTTCCAGGGAGATATTCGTAAGAACACTTTATCACCCACTTCAAACTCTAGGTCTTTTCTTCGGTTGTCGGCATAACTTTTCTGTCGACTCTGAGCTGCTCTTATGTGTTGTTCAATAGATCTGACCTTTTCTGCCATTTCATCAACGAGATCAGGTCCTAATAGCTTTCTTTCCCCAACTTCATCCCAGCAAGTTGGAGTCCTGCATTTCTTTCCATAGAGAGCTTCATAAGGAGCCATCTGAATACTGGAGTGAAAGCTATTATTATAAGAAAATTCCACCAAAGGTAGGTGTTGATCCCAACCTCCTTTGAAATCCATATAGCAAGCTCTCAACATATCTTCTAGGGTTTGAATTGTTCTCTCAGACTGACCGTCTGTCTAGGGATGATAAGCAGTGCTGAAACTCAACTCTGTATCCAGAGTATGCTGAAGACTTCGCCAGAACTTCGAGGTAAATCTCGGATCCCGATCAGATATAATAGAAAGTGGTACTCCATGAAATCTTACCACTTCCTTTACATATATCCTGGAAAGCTGATCTAGAGAGAAATCCTCTCTAATAGCAATGAAGTGTGCAGACTTTGTAAGACGATCAACTATGACCCAGATAGCATTATTGTCTTTGGATGTTTTAGGAAGTCCTGTGACAAAGTCCATAGTGATGTTTTCCCATTTCCATTCGGGTATGGGTAATGGTTGTAACATCCCCTTAGACTTTTGTCTCTCAGCTTTAACTTGTTGACAAACCAAGCATCGAGAGACATATTCAACAACATCTCTTTTCATGCCATCCCACCAGAAGTACTCTTTCAGGTCCCTATACATCTTCATACTTCCAAGATGAATAGAGAATGATGAACTATGAGCCTCATCCAGCAGCTCCTTCTTTAATTCAGGGATGGGAGGAACACAAACCCGATTCCTGAACTTTATTATCCCATCCCAATCAAGGTTGAATTCAGGAACATTTCTCACCTTCTTTTGTAACTCGATATCTTCTTTTTGTGCCTCTTTAATCTTCACATGTATAGATGGTTGAACATTCATTTGAGAAAGATAAGATTTTTTCCCTTCCATTATAATTCCAAGATCCATCCTTTGTAAATCCATAAATATTGAATCTTTTGTGATCCTCATCATGGATAAACTAGCATGGTATTGTCGACTTAATGCATATGCCACCTTGTTTGCTTTCCCTGGGTGGTAATGGATTGAGAAGTCGTAATCCTTAATCAGCTCCAACCATATTCTTTGACGCATATTCAGCTCCTTTTGTGTGAAAATATACTTTAAACTTTTATGATCAGTATAAATATCACACCTTTCACCATAAAGGTAATGCCTCCAAATCTTTAATGCAAAGATTACCGCAGCCAACTCCAAATCATGTGTTGGGTAATTTTGCTCATGGATTTTCAACTGTCGTGAGGCATAGGCTATCACCATATCATTTTGCATAAGAACACACCCCAATCCCTTCTTGGATGCATCACTGTAGATCACAAACCTTTCTCCACTACAAGGAAATGTGAGCACAGGTGCACTGGATAACCTTCTTTTCAACTCCTTGAAATTCTCTTCACATTACTCTGTCCAGACAAACTTAACTCCTTTGCGAGTCAACTTGGTGAGTGGATTAGATAATCATGAAAAATCTTTTACAAAACGTCGATATTATCCAGCCAAACCAAGAAAACTTCGGATCTCAGTTACTGTTGTTGGTCTTGACCATCTTTCGATAACCTCTATTTTTGCTTGATCCATAGATATCCCCTCTTTTGAGATTATGTGACCCAAAAATGCAACTTTTTGAAGCTAAAATTCACACTAGGTAAATTTGGCATAAAGCTTCTCCTTTCTCAGGGTCTTCAATATAATTCTCAAGTGATCTTCATGCTCTTCCTTACTCTTTGAATAGACAAGAATATCGTCTATAAAGACTACCACAAATTGATCAAGATAGTCTCTAAAGACTCTATTCATTAGATCCATGAAGATAGCAGGGGCATTAGTAAGACCAAATGGCATCACTATAAATTCATAGTGTCCATACCTTGTACGGAAAGCCGTATTTGGTATATCCTCCCTTTTTTCCCTTAATTGATGATACCCTGAATGAAGATAAATCTTGGAAAAGTATTGAGCTCCGCGTAGTTGGTCAAATAAGTCATCAATGCGTGGGATAGGATATTTGTTCTTGATAGTGATCTTGTTAAGTTCTCGATAATCAATGCAGAGTCTCATTGATCCATCTTTCTTCTTAAAAAATAGAACAGGTGCTCCCCAAGGTGACGCACTAGGGCGTATGAATCCCTTATCAAGATTCTCTTGGATTTGCTTCTTCAATTCCTGCAACTCAATTGGGGCCATTCTATAAGGTGTCTTTGAAATTGGCAAAGCGCCCGGTACGAGTTCTATTGAAAACTCAACTTCACGATTTGGTGGAAGACCCGGTAATTCCTCCGGAAAGACATCATCAAACTCCCGTACGATGGGCATATTCTTAATCGTAAGTTTCTCACCAACCATTTGAGATAAATAACCTTCATTTAGTGGAATCATGACCCATAAGATGGAAGGAATTTCCACTGGAAGGTTATATTCATCCTTGCATCGATAGACGATCGTAGATTGATCTGGAATATGAAATGTGACTTCCCTTATTTGGAAATTGATATGAGCTTCATGTAGAGAAAGCCAATCCATGCCAAGAATCACATCAAATTCTACTAAAGGAAGGATCACAAGATTTGTAGGAAGCACTTTCCCACAAACTTCGATCGGAGAAGAGTTATAAACTTTTGATGCGACTGTTGTGCCATTAGGTGTTGTCACAGCTAACTCAACATCTAATTGTTGAGGTAATACGGTGATACCCTTAGAAAATTCTTTATAAATAAAAGAGTGGGTGGATCTAGAATCAAATAAAACATTTGCTACATTAGAGTGGATGGTAAGTGTACCTTTCACCACTTTGTTATCATACTCCACATCGTTGATAGAAATTGCATGTGACTTTCCTTTGTCTTTAGCCTTAAGATTTTGTTGACGTCGACCATCATCATCAACCCTTGGATTTGGGCATTAATTGGCATAATTCCCCATCTCCTTGCACTTGAAACATTGAAGTGTAGTAGGATCATTCTGTGTATCCCTTCCTTTGTTTGCATCATTAGACATCTTCTTCCCATTATCGCGGCATTCAAATGCCCGATGACCTTCCTTTCCACATTTGAAACATTTACTTGTCCCTTTAAGACAACTCCCTCCATGTTTCTTTCCACACTTTGAGCATAAGGGAAAGCTCATCTTCTTTTCAGTGTTCTCTTTATAATTTCCTTTGAATTCTATCTTCCTCTTCTTATCAAACCCATGGGACTGATGGGTTACTCCAATATCCATCTCGACTTTGAGAGCACATCGAACGATTTCCTCATAGATATTGAAGTCCCTTATGGCTAACGCCCTTCGAAGACTTGGTTTTAAGCCACTAAAGAATCGATCGATCTTACTCTCAGGTTGGATAATAATACCAGAAGCGTACCTTGCAAGTCTTGTAAAATTGGCTTCATAGGTACCAACAGATTCATCATCCCTTTGGTTTAGTTCAAGAAACTCTTTCTCCATCTTTGTTCGGAGAATACGAGGGAAGTACTTATTGAAAAATAAGTTCTTGAACTCGTCCCATTCCATAGACTCAATTTCATCCCTTTGCCTCGTATTCTTAATAAGATTCCACCATTGATCGACATCTCCTTCCAAACGATACACTGCTAGGATGACATTATCATGTTCAGAACATTGAAGAACTGAAAATATCTTTTCAGTAGTACTAATCCATTGTTCAGCAACTAATGGATCAGTAGACCCACTGAAAGAAGGTGGGCGCTGCCTCATGAAGGATTTAACAGAATGTTGCTCCTTCCTTTGCTCGTTTGGAAGTCCTGCATGATTCATAGCTTGAGAAAGTTGTGTGAGCATGGCTACAAGATTTTTCATTCCATCTCCCATATCGTTTGGTTGCTCAGGGGGACAATCATTGCATTGCCCATCACATTCTGTATTAACACGGTTCCTTCGGGTTCCAGCCATTGACTAAAACCAAGAAGAATAGTGTGAGCAACACTAATTATAATAGGAAAACCACATAATTCAAGAATAAAATTTTCATGCTTAAGGTCTTATCCTAGGTTATTCATGGCCATTTCTAAAACACTAAGATTGTGTTCTATGCTTAGACTTACCCTTAGGGTTCTTACTAAGGCTTTCACATCCTAGTTTCCAAAGGTTGACTATACCTTTCCTCTGATACCAACTATAACGACCCATACTTTACATACATTTTTAATACTTCAAAATTGAAGCACACTTATTACAACATATGATAAAACCACAAAGGACCGTATAGGTATAGTGTCTTTAAAAACTGGGAAACAAAAACAACTGGTTCATAAATCTTCTACAGTGTCTCCCATTTATTTAATCATATCTAGGGTCCCTTTTAGCATATTCTACTTAATATCCATCTTCCTGAACTGGGGAAAAGAAAACATAAAAGGGTGAGCTCAAATGCGCAGCAAGGGCAAATAAAGGAAATAAAAATCATATCACATCTTTTTGAAAATCATAACCTTCAAAAGAGATCATAATATCTTAACATGGAATAAATCATAGAAGTGAAAATGAGATCCCCATAATCATAACATGAAACTTGAAACTTTGTGGCATGCACACATAATCATGGAAAATCATTTCTTGTTAGTCATGACTCATTGCCAAGACTATCTTAGTGGACAAAGTCCCTTTCTGAACCGAGTCACCCTCGTTCCAGTCCTGTTTCACTGAACCGGTATAACCTACCGTTCCAGCCATGTCTATCTCATGAGATATAAAATCTTTACCCAATGCATTGGATGGAGATATAGGTCCCACCCATCTTATAATGAATCCTTTCTTATGTGTGCCACATAATCATAAATCATACATCATCGCATAACACATGTAACAAAAATGGGATTCTTGAAACATCATGACATCATAAATCAATCCATATAAGATAAAGGAATTCATAAAAATAATTCCATCACAACATGATCAAATCAATGTAATAATAGGGATAAAAACAGAACCCTTTTATTATCTTAGATGGAAAATAATTTTGATAAAATACTTGAACTCCATTCTTGAGGAAAATATCCTTTCTACTTCAAAAACACTTTTCCTTTCTTAATATGTCATACGACTTTAAAATAAAAGAAGTTGATTAAAAATAAACTTGAAAACTTGTAAAGGAAGTTTCTTGGAAATAATGTTTTAAAAATCCATTCATGCCGTATAAGTTAAAAAAAACATTCTTCGTACTTTTGTCGGAAAAGTCAAAAAGTACCTCGTACGAAAAACGACAAAAGATTCCTTTCATACATATTACTAAAAACTCACTGAAGGGTAAAAATGGATTTAAACAATTGTAGGTGGATGGAAATAATATTACATATTGATGAAACATGGATGTGGATGATAAAATACACCCCAGTAAATACTTACGAATAAACAATCTCGGATAAAAATGAGATTGTGATATTTTCCCTTACCTTAGGTCCGATTTGCTTTGTACGTGTCCAAAGATCCTGTATAATGGTTTGAATAATGTTATTGACTTATTCCAGAATCATACATATTGATATGATAACATATATGGTCATATTCTTAGCTTCTTGTTAGTAATATTTCATTGTTACTTGTTACTCGGGTCTTTATTGCCTTTTGTTCTTATGCGTGTTTTGCCGAATAAATTCTTATTCTTCTTTTAAGGTTATAGATACCTTATATCCAGAATGGTATTAGTGTAACATATATCCTATTTATTCATTAAATTCATTTATATAATTACTATGTAATGATGAACATGTAGAACGAGTCGCATCACATCGTGGAGACGGTATTCCTTACGTACGCACGAGTGATGATATCATTCCTATGATCGTGGAACTGTATTGGAGTATATATATATTATTTCAGTATCAATATTACTTTATAATAATCATAAATAGTTACTCATTACACCATTATAACCATCCTGGTAAGGTGATGGTGGAAAATAGATTACACCATGGCGTGGAGAAGGTATTCTGTTCGTACGCACGCGCGGTGATTTCATTTTTCCATAGGATGGATAGAAGGTGAATTAGGGTTGTATCATATTTATAATAACATATCAGTATGTAAGTAATACTGATGTTATTACTTTATCATGAAACAACTAAAGAAAATGAAGTTTAAGAAGAAAGAATTTGAAAAGATCGGTAATGGATATTACCTCTTCTTTGGAACGCCTCTTTGAATCCTCCACTTAGGGAACTAAGATTGGTCTTTGAAGAAGACCAGGACCTCTAGGATTATTCTAGGGAAGTGGAGAGTAGAAAATGGCAGGGTTTGGCCGAGCTTGAGTGCTCAAATTGGTGTGAGGAGGAGGGGGAGGAGGTGCCCTTTTATAAGGGAGGAGAGGGGCACCTTAGGAATATCTCAAAATATTATTTTATATTAAAGTCAAAATCGGTTTATAATGGTTCCAAAGGGTCTTATTTCGAAGATAAAGTGGGGATGGGTCTAAATTCTATCAACCAATAGGATTTAGACAAGTTTAGGGTATTATTTTAACCTTATCAATTAGATTTAACTATAAGTTAAATAATTTAACTTTTACCATGTCTTTTTGTTTTCTTTCACTATATGGTTAATACACTTACTATAACATGCCAAAAGAACCCCAAATTGTTTATTATTAATATATATATCCTTATCTATGTCATTTGGCCGAACCTTAGATTTTTTGGAATAAAATAACAATTAATAATATAATATTTGATTTAAAAACTATTTTGTGTCAATTTTGACACTAATTGATATATGATTTTTGTGAAAGTCATAACAGAATTATATGTTCGAACCAAGTTGATTAAATCAACACTAATATATCATAGTAACCTAGAAAATTAGTGTAATTCATAAGAAGTCTCAAATTACATTTATTTTGGTGTTTATAACATCAATTATGTCAATATTTCATTAATAAGATAATTACAACATCATCATTGTGTCATAAATAAATTAAATTATTTAATGTCTAAAAATTACAAATAAAATACCATTATGTAGGAAATCTTTTTATCTTTCTAATTAATATTTATAGTCGAATTTATCTTATGTATAACCCCATATTAAAAATTATTTACTTATTAAACATTGATTTTAACTATTTTAACCCTTCTTTAAATAAATTAATAATAAATTTCCTAATCTGACTTAAGTGGGCCTAAATGGTCATATTTTATTCATAAGGTTGTTTTTGGTCGAATTACACTTATCCAATAGAATTAGGACATGTGTTAGGGTAATAGTAATATCATTTTTACCCTTAGTTACCCTATTTACTATTAACCGCGGTAAAAAAAAGTAAAAAGTTACTATTCACCAAAAAATTATTTTTATCTCATTGAACCACATTTTACTTACTGATATCAACCGTGTCTGTCGGATTTTCGAAATTCCATTCACAGAAGCGGTAAAATTATGTTTTATGCAAAAATTCAGTTTTTAACCTACCACTTAGTGGTTTCACTATTCATCGAAAATTGAATGTTTTCAGAAAAATACCAAAATTTCACCCTAGGCTAATTTCGGTATTCCGAATCCAAAAATGAAGTCCATTTTGAAAAATAAAATTTATAAAATTTCAAAAAGTGGTTATTACTATTCATAACGGCTAGTTTTAATAATATTTTAATAGCATATCGTTGTTTAGTGAAACTCGGTATTGCGTACGACGCAAGCTATCGAGGAAGGTCGTGATTGCGTGTAATGTAATCCAAGAAAGTGTGTAGTGAAAGATTCCTTTGATGATATATAAAAACAAAATATTACTCATAAAAATCTCGGGTGTTACAATATGTGAAGACAAAAAATTGTTCCCCAATGAGGTAATGCCCCCAAAACATCAAATCAAACAAAATAGCTGCTAGATCTAGATCGTGAGTGGCATTGTTATGATCATGGATACAAAACTAGCTGGAAACAAAAGAGATCATCATTTACTACCACATCAGCACAAATTCCAATCCTATATGGGAAGATTCACAAAACACCTCAAACATCACCCCTTCCTCCAATGATTTAAACACTAGAGCACTAACCATCTTAAAATTCAGGAAACAAAATAATTCATTGAAATGATAAATACAAATATAATCATCTTACTTCCTAGTCAAGGCTATCAAAGGGGTGTAAAATCAATAGAAATTAGGTGAAAACCTATGATAATAGTATAAGAGACCAAGGAAACTGTGAACCTCTACCACGTTCTTGGGTGCTTCCCAAGAAACAAGTGCCTCAACCTTCGATGGGACTACTGCCACACCCTGTTGAGACACCACAAGACCAAGTAAATACACCCATAATGTCCAAAACATACACTTGGACAACATTCCATAGAGCTGGTGGCATCAAGGAACACACAAGATAGTCCTCAGATGGTTGGTATGCTCCTACTATAACATCAATTAGATTAATATATCATTAATGAATATGATAAAGAACCGATCTAGGAACACAAAAAACATAGAGTACATAAGACCCATGAACATGGCTGGTGCGTTCATAACACTGAATGGCATGACTAATAACTAGAAGTTCACATTACTATATCCAATGTAATTCTTCTAGATATCTCCCTCCTTCACCCTAAAATCATGATATCTAGAGCATAAATTGATCTTAGAAAACAAACCCTCCCCTCTTACCTGAACAAAAAGATCATATATCCTCAGAAGAGGGTAATGATTTTTTACCATCAACTAATTCAATCTCCTATAGCTTATGAAAAACCTCAGAACACCACCTACCTTCTTTACGAACAACATTGGATCACCACACAGTGACACATTGGGTTGGATAAAACCATTATATATCTGATAATCAATATGAATCACCAAATATAAAAACTTATAATGTTTCATTAGATATGGATCCATCGAAATCAGAGAATCACTAATTTCTATGCCTATTCCAAAATAAACATCATATCAAGGGGGTAACATCACAACCTCATAGGGGAAAACATCCAGGAACTCCCCAATGACCCTAGGAATGCATAGAATCTTATTGTACACTAATTACAGTGAAAACACATCCAAAAAAGAAATAAGGGGCTCCAATTTCTAACTTCCCACCTAAAATCCCTAATTTCCAATGAAAACCACACATTGACCATCCACATATGAAAACATGGCTCTCCTCTAGAAGAAGTCGATAACTGCATGTACGGAATACAACTAGTTGATGCCAAGGATAACATCGTATGGATGAATCTGTAACAAGAAAATATCCCCATAATAATGATGTGGTTCCATCATCAGTCTATAACCTTGTCGTAAATAAAACAATATGGTCTAGAATCTGACTGGTGTACTCAACACCTTGGGCACAAGAATCCTTTATATATCTAACCCTAGAGAAATGGTTAGATTGGGGGAAAAAAGTTTGAATCTACTGAATCAAAAAAGTAACACACACGGGTACTAAAACAATTGATCATACCTCTAATGATCTATATCCTCTCTGGAACTACAGCCAACACTATGTGAAATAGACCACATCCATATTCTCTTCCCATTTTGTGATGAAAAACTCCACGACCATGCTTGGGTCACGATCCTTGAACATGAGGAACATCCTGAGGTCAACCTCTACCTACTCCATCTCCCCTCGATAGAGAAAAATCATGCTTCCCCTACTATTGAAATGGTCTCTATAGAAATTACGGCTGAGGCTGGTACTAAACCCATCGACCTACACCAAACTATGTTCAAGAAACTACAGGGCATTGGCTCTGGATAAGACCACGAACCCGACAACCAAATCACACTAGAAAAAATATCTCTAAAAAATCATGAAAAACACTATAACCATAAGGAAACAAAGGAAGCTGATGAGGTTGACTCCTTTCTAGTCAAAACATTGATGTTTATGGTGCCTAAGATCTTCCACTGACAAATCTACCCCCTCAAAGAACTCTATTGGCTCCCCTATCTCTATAAACCTCCTCCTAAGTGAATCCACTCTATCACTTCTATTTTATTCTAAACCTCCAAATACATCAAAAAACTTATAGTTTTAACTATATACTTGATAGAAGGATGGATTTCCTTCTCAATATCCCTCACAAGAGACTCCTCATTTGGATGAAGATTCAAGGGAATATATGGAAGGCCCTTAGACTTGATTCCCAACTCCCACACTGACATTCTCTCTTTATAAAGAGAAATAATCTCATGCCTCTTTACTAACTTCATGGTTACTAAAATAAAATATTTTGGAACTATTTATACAAGTATACCCACAGAACATATAACTATTTCCATTCTCTTGGATACAACATCCACCGGTGATGTGTAGCTCCCCACATCTGACTAACTGCCAAAGGGACCCAGAACTCATTCGGGGACTGGATCAAACTGAAAATGATCTAGAGCTCCTCCAACCTGCTCTATGTCTCCACGTCCAAAACACTCCCCTTTTACTTACCTAAATCCTAATGTTGGAAATCATGAAACATCATCTTCCACCGATCCTCCTCCTCAACCGAATCAACCCTAAGGCGATCAACCGGATCATTCTGCTAAACATCTACTACCTGAGCCACACATGAATGAATAACAGGTTCCATAGCTAAAAGGAAACTAATGATTTACTAAGACAGAGTAGTATAGAATTTTATTAAGATTTATTTTAATTCATTTAATTGATTTTATACATTTTAACCTTCCAAAAACAATGAAATTCAAACAAGAATACAATTCATTATGATGCATGTAACTTTATTAGGCTATACCATGTAAGATGTTGCACCTAACTTGGTCATTCAATAAGACCAGAGCTCATGCACTGGATCATGGGAGGGACTAAAATCAACATCCTAGCTGGTCTCCCTGGCCTATGTAACACACCAAGGTTAACTGGATCTATTTACATACCACCTCATGCAACCCTCATCATGCCTAACTCCAAGATCCGTCATATCTCTCAACCATCTACTCTGATACAACTCTATCATTATCCCCTCCCCCCAAAGATAACCCTCCTAGGATAGAAATGAAAAACATAGATAATAACCCCCCAAGTTCTGCCTCCAATAGGCCTTAGGTTGGTTACTAACAACAAGGGTATAGAAATATCATAATATAGGAGGCTTTACTATTTTTGAGAAACAAGATCGAGAGATAGAATGAATCATCCACAGAAATCCAAGACAAAACATAAAAGAGAAACCCAAACCATCCCACATGCATGCATAAAATAAAACAGATACAGATACAATAATGTCTCCAAAGTAAATACCCAAGGAAAATATAAAGCAGTGACACAACAACTATCAAGGATTTTAGCTAGTAAGGTCTATCACGGTCAACAAAATCCTCCTAAAAACCTAAAAATATTTTTATATTCAAAGGTTTAACATACAAGTATACTCATTAGGAAAACCAAAGTCTCTCATGCACATGTGAAAGAAGCATACTAATGCACCTATGGGAAAACAACAAAACCAAAAAACACCTAAACAGGTTTATTAACCATCCCAAACTCACCAAGTCATGCTCACTAAATAACGTAACCCAAGTAAAATAATATAATGTAAAGAACATAAATTGATATGGTACCCCACACCAATTTCCCACTGACTAACCACTCTCTACCAATGGAAAATTTCATGGTGCTCCCACATCTTTCGAATGTACCACATCACATCCTTTCCACACAAAAATGGGTCTCACAACACACCATTCCCACACACAGATAAGCCTCAAAACACATCTTATATCATCCCAAATAAAACTAAGACATCACATATCAACTCATCCCAAGGACACCTTAGATACCATGTCTCAACGACCATTTAATGCACTAACAGACCTCTGACCATCACAACCTGTGCAATACCTACCTCGCCTAGAAGAGAGATTGGGGAAGAGTGGGTGGCTAGCCATTGATCCTCCCACCAGGATGTTGGGAAAGACATCCCCACATAATGATGTGGGTGTTTAGAACATAGTTCTAAACATGAAAAGGAATATAAAACTATATATATATATAATTTTAAAAACTCAAGCCCAACCTATGGGTTCTAAGAAAAACATCCAAAACAAAATATTGTCACTGTTACTACTACCTTTAAATGCATTTATTAATATCTACAATAGTAATTTCAGAAGGGAAGAGCCTTGATAATCTAATATGTCTTCACATTTCCCCATGTTTAACACCCATTCATTTCATTATTTTTAATTAACAACCTTTATCACATAACTCATAATTAAATTATTTTTTAATAATTCTCATCCAAATAAAATACCAACCCCATGTCGTTTCAAACACTATTAATAATTATTCACTCCATCACTACTCATGCACCTTGAAAAAAGTAAACACATTCAACAAATAGATCAAAATATCACCACCCTATCACCTAAAAGCATGACCAGACAAACTATCAGACCCAAATTCCCTAATCACACATCACTATCCCACAAGCACATCCACACAACCAGATATCACCCCATATCCCCAAAAGCATGGCTACACATCACATCACATCAAGATCATTTTTTCCAAATTTACATAGGGTATTTTGTCACATCCTACTTAAATTTAGGGGTGTTATCACGAAAATTATAATCCTAGGGAAACCACTTTTTAATTAGATAAGTATAACTAATTAACCAAATTCCATTTAAATCGATATCATAGAAATAACAACCAAAGTATACAAAAAATAAGATATAACCAGAAAACATATCCCTCAAAATAAACTATATTTTGTAGGGAATCAACCCTGAATGATTCACAATAACACAATTACAATAAAGTTGTAAAAATATGCAAATTAAACCCATTTACCCCATTTAATTTATTTTGTAGAAATTATTTATCTTTGATTACTCCAGATGAACCAAAATTCATAACTAACCAAATTAAAACCCTCCCACATGATACACAAATAAAGATAATTGAGGTACTCCCTACATAAAGGAAGGTTTCCAACTCACTACGCACTGATAGGTGAAGAAGAACACCCATGAACCACTACTGCACCATGGGAACTGAGGTTCAACATATACTGGCGCAAGGATCCATTAAAATGAATCTCAAACACACCACAGACTAAATAAACACCATTGTAGTGAAACCCCAAAGAATAATGAAAGAAAAAACCAATAATGGGAGGACAAATCACTACAAATCAACCACAGATCACCAATGAACAACCACCAGGATTAGCAGACCAATGAGAAAGGAAAAGGTCTTAAAGAAGTCCTTAGGGAACCTAGGGTTCGCCCAAAATAAGAGGTAGGATAAAGCATATCCAAGTGAATGATAATTCTGAATAAAATAATTTTAAATCTTCATTGTATCAGGGAATTACATGACGTGTAATCTCCTTTCACATTGTGTAATACACAAGATTCATTTTTTTCCAAGAAATATCATGCCTCTTTATTTTATTATTTATTTAACCTCTAAAACCTACACATCATGAATCATCCATAAAAAAGTTGTGAAACTAACTTTCATGGCATGTAATCCACTTACACAACATGAAATTCTTACATCACCTCTGTTGTACCTCCAACTTCCATGAAAAACTCCCAAAACCTCCCATGAACTAATCCTACACTCAAAATCATAAATATAAAATAATGGGAGGTCATGGACCATTTCACATAGGTATATTATCACTTTCAATATTCTTGATCATTTTGGGATAATATCTTATCATTTTTTACTTCCATCGAACCTCTCTCATGTTCATAATGTATTCCATGTGTCTCTCATGAGGAAGTACATAATTGATCATTCACATATAACGAACTCCTTGATCATATCGTTGGAGAAAGATATTTATTTTTAGGAACAACCATTTGAAATTTTGGAACATAGATAGAAAGTTATACGAAAAAAAACTCACCTGGTCAATGTTTTGTGGCAAAACCACTAATCTGAGGAAGTTACATAGGAACATTAGAATATGATGAGCTAGAATAATCATTAGTTGTTTTTATCAGAGGAATGGAATTTCAAGGGATAAATTTAATTTATGGGGAGTATAATGTAACACCCAAAGTTTTTATGAAATATTTGTTTCAAATATAATTTATATTATTAGTATATTGTGTTACATGCAACATCATGTTTAAACAAACCGTGTTATACTATTAAAATATTATTATTTGATGTGAATGTTATAAGCTAGTTGTTAAATTAAAGGGTCTGAATAGTTGTAAATAAATTATCAAATATAGTTGTTATATTCATTTATAAAATAAATTCATTAGTTATCAATTGATTAGAAATGAAAATAATAATCATTTTAAAGTAAAAGAAATGTTTTTTTTGAAAAATAGTTTCTATACACACAATGTGTTTTTATCACTATAAATTAAATTAATCAAAAAAAAATTCAAGATTTTGATAAAATTTAGATATTATCTATTCAAGAAAAATGTTTTATCATTCGTCAATTTTTTTATTGGAATGATATAAGAATAAATCTAGTTTTATCCTTAAAATTTGTATTTTTTTCTAAAAAGTGTTTTTGTCGAGTTTTACACACTTTTATTAAATAATATTTTTAATAATTTATAAAATATATCTGAAAAAATGAGATTCATTTTTGAAATAAGTTTTCAAAAATTATTTTATATTGAATTTTTTATAATTTTCTGAAAAAATAATCTTATGATGAAAAGTGAAAAAATATTTCTTTTTATTAAAAAAATTCATTTCCTTTAGAAAATAATTTTTCTAAAAGTTGTTTTATATGTAAAATTATTTTAATAATATTAATTTAATTCAATTTAGTTCATTCAACCTAATTTAATGTTGAATTTAGATACCAAAACCTTTTTTATATAAGAAAATTTATTAAATGGGAATCCGCTTTTTTATTGTTATTTCTAGTTTAATTTGGAATTTAATTCTACCACTTTTATTTATTGAATTTGATAAAATTTATTCCAAGTTTTGAATAATAATAATTAATATTATTTAATAATTCCAAATTAATTTTTTCATAATTAAGAGTAAAAATAACAAAAAATTATTTTTGCATTTAAGGTTAAAATGGGGATTTGTGCATTACATGCGCTTGTATTAAAATTAATCTTTCAAAAACATAGGATTTTTATTTGAAAAATTGGGTTTAATATTTATAATTAGTGGGTAAAAATTATTTGAGAATTATCATTTTATTTTTAGGCTTAGATGATAATTTACCTAGATAAAAAAAATTGGTATCGTGGTGAAAACTAAAATGGTAAAAGTAAGTAAATTTATCTGTTAAGGAAATAAAATGTTTAAAAAATGTTTATTATTTAATTATTCTATTTTTTATAGAATATGAATTATATACACTCCATTATTTATCAGTTTTTTAGGGACATGAATTGAGAGTGACTTTCCAATATTGAATAGTTTTGGGTATTTATAAAAATTCCACTCATTCTCACTTATAAAATAGAACTGAATCCCCTAATTCATTAGCACTAAAAAGCCTTTTGGTTTATAAAATACCTATAAAAATCCCATACTTGCTTCACTTCCCACATCATGGAGTTTTTTTGGAGTGGAAAATTATCCTAGAAAGTGTTTTTGAGAAAATGGAAAGAGGTTATCCGAAGCGAAGGTATTGTTTTTAACTGAGTATTTCTATTTAATTTCCTCTTCCACCTCCTTCAAATATTATTAAACAATATTGAAATAATAAAAAAATTATATATGATATAATTATATACTATTATGATAATGTATTAACCTATATCCATATCCTCTTCTATCAAATGGGAAATGAAATTGTCGATCGTGATTATGGTGGACTACTACCTCGCAAACTGATGTAATTTGTTTCCTATCACAACCTCTCAAGGATGGATGTAATGATATATTTAACCTATTAATATGATATTTATGACATAATTATATTTATGTAATTATAATATAACATCTACATTATTACCTTAAAATATTTTGAAGAACGATAAAATTGCTCGTGTGTATATGTGGATTACTACCTCTATAAAGTGATGTGACACTTTTTTTAATATTATTTTTAAGTGAATGGTAATAAGGATATATTTAATGAATATATATGATATAAATCATATAAAAATTATTATTTAAGTATAAATTATTATATACCTTTTTTTGTTCCATCCATAAAAAAAAAGTAAGCAGCCTTTATGTGTACGTAAGGCCAACCATCTCCATGAATGATGTAATTCATTTTTATATATATAATTTTATGGATGAATATAAATTTTAAAATAATGAATTTATATTAAATTTATTCTATGATTCAAATTATGGTTATTATGGAACCATAATCAATGTATAAGGACTAAAACTACTAGACCAATACGTACATGAAAAAAGAAGTAGTTATAACCTAGAATAGTGACTTTAATAAATAATTGTTAATAAATGGGTGGTAAAAAGTTATAATTAAATAATATATGGTATTATATATATATTATTTCGGTTCTTTAATACATGTATTATTAAATAGTATTTATTATACAATAGTTTATAACATCTAGAAAGAAGTTTGATACTTGAGGTTTTGTCTCAATTTTATTTTTGTGAGACACATTACATATTCACATATTTTTTCTTTTGTGTGGTGTATATATTGACCATGGACATATTTAATGATTTATATTATAAATTTTATTTAGATTTAAATATCCATCTAATGTTACTTCCTTTATAGGGCTTATTATTCCAAATTTTCCAAAGTGGTTGGTGTTTTATATTACAGTCACGTCGTTTATCAGGATTGACTATGATTATTATTATAATGATAAAATATTATGATCTACCTATTAAGAAACCCATGAAATTTATTCTCTTATAGTTATTTATAGATAAAAAAATTTTAAATTCCATTTCCCTCTCTTTAATCACTAAAGAGACCAAAAAACATTTATGGAAAACCAACTTTAATTTTTTCTTTTGATGAAAATATGTTTTCTTACATGTCCATGTATTATAAAAATGTTTCCAGGAATTTTATTACAATTCTCCAATTATCAATTAAATAAATGTTTTTCATTTTTTTAATTTTTTCAAAATTCTTTAATAGTAATATTCTAGTTATTTTCCAAACAAGGTATTTTTTGACTTTTTTTACTATAATATGGAAGGAATGTTTTCTTTTAACTTATACATCATGAATGGAATTTCACACTATATTGAACACTTAATGATTTAATGATTACATTATAACTATCCAAGGTTATTTAAGAAAATTATTTTCATAATATTTTGAAAATTTTTTGTTTTAAAAATGTAATTTTCCAAGTGGAAAGGATATTTTCCTCAAGAACATTTTAATGATATTTTTATGGAACGTATATTCATCAAAAAAATGGCCTTTTTTATACTTTACTGGAGATAGTATTCAATGCTAACATCATTATTATTTATAGGGATGTTTATTATTATTATTATTATTATGTGATTTTTATGAAACAAATTTATTTTCCATAGGTTATTATATAATGGATTAATGAAATTTTTAAGAAACCTAATTAATTTTCATGGGTTATGATATAATGATAAGATGATATAAAGAATGTTTAATGATTTTATGACACAAATATGAATGTTTTCATTATGTTATGTGTGGGATATGAATTAGATATCCCTCCAGTTCATTAGGTAAAGTATTATATCTCATGAGATAGTTATGGGAAGCAAGTTGATGTGCTTGATCTTCTATGGGAAATAGTTCAATGTGATTTATCCACTATAGGAAACAAGTTAATGTGTTTGATCCACCATGGGAAACATGTGTTGATTCCTGATTAATTAATATTTTATGGTCTCATTAGTTAATATTGACATACAAAATGGTTTCTATACTTATTATAGATCCACAATTGTATGAAATAAACATATAATTCAAGATTGATTTTTATGATTTCTCACTCCTATGATTCATGTCTTTTGAAATGATATTTTTTATTTTATGAATCATGTATGCAGTACATGATTTATTGGTTATGAATTTTTTAAGTTATATTCAAGATATCATACACTTATTTTTATCTAATGTTTTCATATGATATCTGATTGATATCTACCATGTTTACACTTAATGAGGATCTGATCTCACCCATTATTAGGTTTCATTTCCCCATGTTATGAAGAAATGCTTTAATTTGGGTATGTATATGAAGAGTACTAAATGGGATGATTTCTTTGGTGATGTTCACAATTGTAAATTGAACCATTTGCAATGGGAACCCTTTGAAAAAGGTCATTTATGAAGGGGTCTCATTGCAATTACCCATTGCTGAAAATAGCGTTTCAAATGCTCTTTTTCTATGATGGACCATTTCAAATTGTTTATCTAGGATTTTTAAAAACCCATTTCATGATATTCCCATCGTAAAAAAACTAAAAAATTTAAAAGATACATATTAATAAAATTAATAAAATAATAATTATTATAATAATAATAAAATAATATATGGAATAATAAAATAACTATAATAATAAAAAAATAAAAAAATAATAGAATTAGTAAAAATATAATTAAAATAAAAAAATTATAGAAAACACACTATTCGTAATAATAAAAAGATAAAAGATAAAAAATAAAAAGTGTAAATAAAAAAATAATATAACAATAAAAATAATGAATATAAAATATAATAATAAAAATAATAAATATATAATATAATAATAAAAATAATAAATAAATAATATAATAATAATAAACACAATATTCACAAAATATAAAAAACTCACTATATAGAAATATATATTTATATATATAAATATATATATGTTTATATATATATATATGGAATAATAAAAATATTACAAAAAATATTTACTTTCAAATGTTCATCATAAAAAGTAAACATGTTACTGAGGGGGAGGTTCATCTGGAGGAGCCAGAGGACTTGGATGAGGGAACTCCATCCCAAAGCCATGAGTCAGTTGTTGCATGTGCTCCATCATCTACTCATGCAGTTGTTGATTCCATTAAGATATCTCTTCTTGCTGATACTACTATTATTGATAGTTCTCTTCCTTCTCGTTATGCATACTCTCTATAAGCTAACCCTGATCTCACAACTACTCCTAATACCATGCAGCGGATATTGATGATTCCCCACAAACACCTCTCGATCTACATGACAACACCATATTATTACCATAATAACTCTCCGGAATCAATTGAGAGCCCATAGAAAAAACTCAATCTTTCTTGAAGTCATACTAGGTCTCTTGAATCCATGCTTCCTCATCAAATCTTGATACCCTAGTCTGATTATCTCTATCAGCCAAAATCTCAGTCAATGTCTGAGATTTTGTGGCCTCATAAGACTCCTTCAATTGAAATTTTAAATTAAAATATTTAAAACATTATATGTAGTTAACTTTGAAACTAAAAAAGAAATTATAGTGACCATAATCTAACGCTATCGATCGCATCTAATCTCTTTAGTTATAGAATCACTCTACATCCTTTTGTAAACACAAAACTCTGAAATATCAGACTATTTGACTACCTATATGTATTTAAAATAAACATTTTACATTTAAAGTTAGATAAATTAATTAAAAAATGTACTTACCATATGTTACTTATATGTAATTAATGTACGACTACCAGCTCGATGATTCACTTTCTGTATCCCCCCAGTTTTTTTGACCTACTGATGATCTCCTCTAAAATGACCAATGATATAGTGTGAGCATAATCCACCCCAAACATGAGATGAAATGTTATCAGGTCGGTGGGTGCAATAGGACTTATCAAACTTTGTGACTTCTTCCTTCCTCACTACTATCCTTCTCAAATTATGCAAAAACTGATTTCAACGATCAGGCGTACAACCCTCCCATTTCTGGTAGATAGAGTCATGCATGTTCGAATCGATGGGATACCATAAACCCTATAATAATTTAATAATATCAAGTTATTATTTAAATATATTTTAAAATAAATATTATTTAGTTATGCTCCAGCCAATGATCAAAAATGTGTTGTTGAACATCAATGGGAATCTTATCCCATATAACCCATGCTCTAGAAAAATTAATTCACAATATATCACTCCCCTATCCAATTAATCTACGAGAAAATATTTGAAAAGGAGAAAAAATTATCAAAAAACTATTATATAAATAAATTAATGATAATTAATAAAAAATAACTAAAATAAACAAGTACTCATACCTCTGTATGTTTCGATTGAAGCCAAGATGTGGACATTGCTCAATAATAGGGTTAGGAATCATAAATCTCACAAGACCACGACCCCTCTGAGTCATTACTGGACTGCTAGCAGTCTGAGGGTTAGATTATCCAACATCATTCTCTTCATTAGGTATATTACCCTCCATGAACACACAAAATATATTTGAGTCCATTCGAAACACAAAATTACTATTGTTAGTAAATAGTTGAAAAAAACTATTACATATAGATATATATTAAATATTTTTATAACCATCATTTAATTGTGTCAATATTCATCTTCACCCTCATCTTTGTATCTAATGGTGTCAATATTCTCATATACCTCCCCAGTATCATCAATTTCTATAGGAGTTTCAGTTTCATCATCAATTATCATTTCAAATTCATTTTTCAATTACATCATCATCACGATCAACCCTTAATTATGGGATGTCATCATCAATATTCATGTCTCTTCATGGAATATATATATTTAGAGTAGTCTCTTGAAAAATTTCAATTCCTTGCACATCAGTAGAACCAAATTCACATTGAATAAACTGATTTTCCCAAGATTTCATTTTTATTATTCTCCACGAATAACTCAACTCTCTTGAATTAGCATAATAATTTTCATAATAAATTTAATGTTCTTGATGAGATAATAAAAATAGTTCATTTACTTCAATAAGGCGTTTATATTTAAAATAAATAATTTCATGGCTCGGACGAACACTCAAGCCTTTATTAGTATCTAAGCGGTGACATTTAAACATCAATATATAATTCTTTCCCAGACAACACAGTACAATTATTTCTCCCAAAATGTCATAAAATCAAATTTAATTTCTCTATTATGGTATCCTTTCAAGAAAAAATCACTATTCATGGTTTTTTTATTCCTCATATATGCGTGTATGAGATCGAAAACCATTCATGATATGTTTATTATAATATTTATCCATTTCGGATTGTGGGTTACTCAATACACACAATCAATTATCAATTTTATCAACATTTTGAGATACCTTAATATTTTTAAAACATTTATAAGTATAACAAGTAATAAATTTATTTTATATATTAAACCATAAATTATTTATTTTACCAGTTTTGTAAATGATTGTGAAAAATTATTTTATCGATGTTCTTCAAGAGAAGGTGTTGTAATTTGTGGAAAGTTTATCTTGATATGATTAATATATAACCTAAAAATAAAATAATATTAATTTACTATAGAAAATATTATATAATAAGTTATAGGAACACTAAATGTAAAAATGGTGTCATTTCTTTATAGTTGAGCATAACATATGTATGAGCTCTATGATGTTCATCATCTAAAATCCATCGTTCAAGAACTCCACTAAATCCAAGTTTAGAATGATTAAAAATAGAAAATTGATTGTTCATTTCATCATCAAAATTTATCTCATTATGTACCATGTAGTTTTGTTTTGATGGATATTCAAATTTAAAATAATGAGAATAGAAAAAATAAATATCCTCCTGTAAATAATCTTTTATAATCGATCCTTCAATCAAAGCTTTGTTACACAATTTTTTTTTCAATTACTGCATGCATCTATTGAATGGGTATGACCATCGAAATTGTATATGACCTCCACATTTCACTTCATATAGTAAATGTAATATCAAATGTTCCATTTATTCAAACAGAGTCGATGGGAAGATTTTTTTTAGTTTACATAAAATTAAAACAACATCTTCTTACAGTCTACATAGTGAATCGTATTTTTTCAGCACACAAATGTTTTAGAAAAAATATGTTATTTAGGTTAGTGCATACAAAATAGTATAATTAAACAAACCTCTTAATCCAATCGGTATAAGTCTTTCTATTATAACAAGATAGTCATGACTTTTTTAACCGATAATGTTTCCATTTCTAACAAATCTAAAAAAATTAGAAACATAACAATATGTAAGTCTAAAATCTTTAATCCACTGACAAAATAGAAACTAATTTTCTATAGAAATTGTATAAGATGCTTTTGGCTTCATTAACATCTATGATCTGATATAGTGACCCTCTCATTTCACATAAAACATTATATGATTTTAAGCATAATTATACATTAGTGTACAAGCCAAGTATTGTAAAGTCTAGTGTCTTGGAAGACTAGGTACATAATCAAAAATTATAAAACAAAATTTATTTAAACTCCAAAATGATCTCTTATCTTTCATTGTGCTCATACATCTTCATAGGATACCATGAAGAACACATGAACAAAAAGATGAGATAAAAATACCAGTAAGGGAGTACACAAAAGAATAAGTCTTTAACACATGGGTAAGAAGGCATGACCTAATGATAACAAAAGAATGAAACATATGGAATCATAACATATAAGAATGGGATCATATAATCATGGAATCATAGTAATGTGAAATCAACATAAAACATGACTTTAGTAAGATTCAAGGCTAACCGCCAAGATCGTTTCACATTGTAGCACAAGCCAAGGCTAACCACCAAGACTGTCGCACATAACATCTCATGAGACTTAACTATACCGAATGCATTGGAGTGATATCTAGGAACACCCATCTCAACATCTTCAGGAATATGCTTTCCACAGAATTAATCATACATAATCTATCATACTTAAACATAAGGGAACCCATGGAGAGAAATTAGTATCACAATCATGTCATGAAGAATAATGAATGGGTATATTATAAAAGTGTCCATGAGAGAAAGAAATTAAATCATACATGGACATTAATAAGATAAAATAATCATATATCATGATAGGTGATTTTAAACTGAAGTGAAAACATGAAAGAAGAGTATTTAGAAAATTCATATCATTAAAACATTATAGTGTAGTTTTAAGGAAATTACTAAAGAGAATTTAAAATCAAAAAGGGAATTATCTTCTATATAAAACCAGAAGTGAAACAAGAATTCTTTCATAATAAAAATACTAATTTTATAAAGATATTCGTGGATTAAAATATACGATACATTTCACTTGAAATTGGGTTAGAATTCGATATGTTCCCTCAAAATATGTTATCTTATCGGGAATAATTAAGGAGGGAATCACTTAAAAAACATGTATATACCCAAAAGATAATGAAGGATGTATATATATATAATATTTTGGAGCATATAAAAAGTATGTAAAAGTTGTAAATAAAAATAAAGGACAACTTATTTTGGGTAAAAAGAAAGTTGGAGCAACCGAAGGGAATAAAAGTGGTTTGGGTAGAATCCCTTACAGAATATCTGAAAGGTATCAATTGTACTTAGAAGCTTTTTAATAATATAAAAATGTATTTCTTATATTTTATACATAATTAGGGTTGTATGGGTAAGTTGAGTAATCATACCCCAACATTATTAATTGTACTTAAAAGGGAATAACATATAGAACATCCTTGAATAGAAGTTAAATAGAGAGGATTCCTTACCTTAAGAATGATGGTTTTCTCCACTTGATATTAATGACCTAAATAATAAAATTAGGTTAATTAATTAAAAATTCTAGAACCTATTCTATATGAAAATGATTTAGTAAAACCTTTTTGAGTTCATTCATGTAAGGACCCGACCACAGCTTCCCGGAGCCGGTGCCTTATTGATTACATTGGCATACAAACAAGGAATAATCATCCCAAAGGATCAAGTAGTTTAGTAGATTTTGGAAACAAGATAAATAAATAAGTTTATCATTACAACATTAAGTGAAAAAAAACACTAATTTATTCCACTAGAAACATCCATGACTCATAGATTACGCTTTCAAGTCATTTATAATTTACTTCTTCATGCCCTATGGAAATGAAAAATAAGAAAGAGGAGAGCTCAAATTCTTAGTAAGAGTAATCAATACAATAGATGATAATATAAATAGTAGACATGGTTAATAATTTAAATCACATTCCTTTAAAAATAAATTTGAAAATAAAATGGCAGGAATATGAGCTGAGTAAATATTTCCATAATATAACATAATCATGGGTATTCTACTAGTCAAATAACACATGAACTTTCAATTAATAACTTCATAATTAGGGAAGTGCATATAACGTACATTCTAAATCATTTTGTCAAGGCCTAGGCCAAGACGTCTAATTATTAAGGCCTCGACCAAAATCCATATATCACATCGGGAAAGGCCTCGGCCAATTCCACATATATTTGTCTCATGATACCTATCGATGCATCGAGGGGCTATAGCAGGCCCCACCCATCACATAATAGGTCCAATTCATTTCTCATATGATCGGGGATAAATATAAAGAACATATACATTCATAGTGTAACTATATTTCCCCAATCATTAAACATAAAACACTAACCATTCTGAGTAATATGGTGAATGGTTTTAGGATAGATCATCCACATTAGGGTTAGTCATAAACCATTAAATAAAATATGTTAGATGATACCATGAAGTATTAATCCCAATAATACATAAGAATCAGCGAGAGAGTGTTGAAATAGAGGAAGATACTCTTATAAAATCTTCGATTAATTCTTGAAATAAATACTCTTTTACTTTGAAAAGAATAGTTCTTTTGGAAAAATCATTGTATAAAACCAGAAGTAAATTAAGATATTATTTTCATAATAAAATGAATTTTTTTATAAATATAATGGTTTCCAAAAATAGATTAGATATTTCCCTTGAAAATAGATAAGAAGTTGAGATATTCCCTTGAATTGGGCTTGTATTTCGAAAACAATTTTGAAAGATCCTTTTAAAACATGTAACTATACATAAAATAAAAAAGTATTTTGGTTAGTGTAAATATATAGAAATCTCAAATATAATTTATTATGAGTATATAATATTACATAATAATTTCATTTAGGTAATAAGATAATGAAAATAACCCAAATGGAAATGGAAGTTCGGGTGGAAAACCCCTTACCTTAACTCTAAACGTGTTACGCTTGGGAACTTATGCTCATGGAATATGAAATTATACTTATTAATAACTAATTTAATAACCTATTAGACAATTATTTAGTTTTTTTTAATTCTATTTATTTAATTTATGCTTTTATTGATAAGTTATTATATTGAATTTCGCCATTCTATAGCATTCATTTCCATTATTTTCATAATCAGTTCACTTGTTCTTAAGTAGTGGAGTTCATGTAAATATCCATAAATGAATTAAAATATTATTTATGATCATAAATTGGTATTATTAGTTATTTTTATAACTTTTTTACATGTCATGAGGGTGAATTATTATATACAACTTTAATGATAACTATTTCGGTTAATTTGTGGGTTTTGATTACAACATACTCATTTTTCATTACAATACAATACCATTTGTACAAAGGGATTACAGAATCTTAAATATGTTATATTACATATATATTAATCTTGTTAAACCATAATAATAATGGTTTCATGGCCAGAATTTAGAATGATAATCGAAATCGAAATCCCATCATCCTTGAATGTGAAAAATTGACACATCTCGGATAGTGTTCTTAATACTAGTTAAAAGAAGGTAAATCAGAGAGATTATGATAACTTATTACACTATCACGACAAAATTATAGTACATATAAGGTATTATATTCATCACAAAATTTGTATAAGGATAGATAATAGAAAAATAAATCATGTGG
The DNA here is from genome assembly GCA_963277665.1 of Viscum album. Lineage (NCBI taxonomy): Eukaryota > Viridiplantae > Streptophyta > Magnoliopsida > Santalales > Viscaceae > Viscum > Viscum album. The sequence continues at coordinate 1,501,521,002 of OY728137.1, read as the reverse complement.
ACTTGAAAGGAAAGAAAAAAATTGAAAAGAGGAATTTACCTCTTGAACCAAACTTCTTTGAGAGCTTCCTTAAGGGAGAGTTTTTGGTCTTTTTATGACACCAAGGATTACTGGACATGGTAGAGGAGGTGGGGAGGGTATTCGGATAGAATATGGAGATGTAATAAGGCTTGAAAATAGTGAAGAGAAGAGGGAGTGAGAGGGGGTTTTATAGTGGAGGAGAGAGGAGATTTCTTAATATAAAATTCATTAATTTATTATTTCCCCAAAAGACAAGTAATAGTGAGTCTTACTTGACCAATAATAGTAATTGTATCATTTGAGTTCGAACCAAGTGGGCTTGCATCACTTGTGATGTCATGAATAGTGTTTTTAACTAATATACGGTATTTTACCGTATTTCACTATTCATTTTGTGATTTCATGTGATTATGAAATATTTATAAGAAAGGAATTTCAATTGAAAAATATTGGGTCGTTACATTCTTGACCCCTTCAGAAATTTTTCCCTTGAAATTTAATTTTACAAACTAGGCCAAAAATAGGTGAGGGTACTTTTCTGTCATTACTTCCTCTAGTTCCCATGTTGCCTCTTCGTACTTTTGGTTTCTCCATAGTACCTTGACCAGGTGAGTAGTCTTGTTGCGTAGAAATTTGTCTCTATGATCCAAGATTTTCACTGGCCTCTCCTCATAGAAATGATCATCCTCCAACTGTACCATCACTGAAGAGAGTACATGTGAAGGGTCTGGTATGTACTTTCTTAAGAGGGATATATGAAAGACATCATGTACTTTCGACATGGTAGGTGGAAGTGCCAGTCGATAGGCCACAACTCCGACTCGATCAAGGATCTCGAAGGGGCCAATATACCTGAGATTTATCTTTCCTTTCTTCCCAAACCTCATGACCTTCTTTCATGGAGATATGAGTAGAAATAATAGGTCTCCCACTTTGAATTCAATGTCTCGTCAATGGTTATCCACATAACTCTTCTGTTGACTATAGGCTGCCTTGATATGTTACTAAATGGTTTTTACCTTCTCCACAATTTCTTCAACCATTTTATGTCCTAGCAGCTTACGCTCACAAACTTCATCCCAAAACGTCGTTGTTATACACCTTTTCCCATAAAGGGATTCATATGGATCCATTCGGATGCTCGAGTGGAAACTGTTGTTGTAGTACAATTCAACCAGTGGAAGATGTCAGTCCCATCCTCCTTTGAATTCCATAGAACATACTCTCAACATGTCTTCCTGTCTCTGAATAGTCCGCTCAGATTGGCCATTAGTTTGAGGATTATAGGTCGTAATGAAGTTCATTTCTGTGCTTAGAGAATATTAGAGACTTTTCCCGAACATCGATATGACTCTAGGATCACAGTCAGATACAATAGATAGTGGTACTCCATGTAGCCTTACCACTTCTTTGATGTAAATCCATGCAAGTTGATCCAATGAGAAGTCCTCTCAAATCGTTATAAAGTGAGAGGTCTCTCTAAGATGATCCACAACGACCCATATAGCATTGCTTCCTCTAGATATCCTTGGAAGTCTAGTGACAAAGTCCATGATAATGTTCTCCCAATTCCATGTTGGTATGGGTAGTGGTTGCATCATCCCCTTAGAATTTTTCCTCTCTGCCTTCACTTGTTGACATAACAGGCACTTTGATGTATATTCAACAATCTCCCTTTTTATATTGTCCCACCAAAAGTTTTCATGGAGATCTCGATACATCATTGTGATACTAGGGTGTATAGAGAAATTAGAGCTATGAGCATTATCCAATAGTTCCTTATTTATATCAGGAATAGTGGGAACACAAATCCTCTTACCGAATTTCAAAACACCACCTTCATATGCGAAGCCAGTCAACTTCCCATCATTTATAGATTTAATTTTCTTTTGAAACTCCTCATCATCTGCCTGAGAACATTATATATTTTCCAGTAAATAATTTTTGGAAACCATTCGAAAATGTTGTGATGTGTTACCTTCCTTGATAATTGTCATATCCATCTTTACTAGATCCATGAACAAAGGATCCCTTTCAACTCTCATCTTGTTCAGAACTCCACGATCCTTTCTGATCAAAGCATCTACTACATTATTTTTCTTCCCCAGGTGGTAGTGTATTGTGAAATCATAATCTTTGAGTAGCTTAATCCATCTCTTTTATCTCATGTTTATTTCTTTCTATGAGAATATATATCTCAAACTCTTATGATCTATATATATCTTACATTTTTTGCCATAGAGGTAATGTATCCAAATTTTCAGAGAAAATATTACCACTACTTACAAAATGTCATGAGTTGGATAGTTTTATTCATGAATTTTCAGTTGCCTAGATGCATAGGAAATCACTCGATCATTCCTCATAAGGACACAACCAAGTCATTTATTTGATTCATCGCTATATATAACAAACCAATCATTCCTCGATGGTATTGTTAGGATCATAGCATTCACTAACCTCCTCTTCAATTATTCATAACATTCTTCACATTCCTTTGTCCATGAAATCTTAACCCCTTTTCATGTGAGCTTGGTTATTGGGTTGGATAAATGGGAAAAGTTGAGAAAAAAATACTGATAATAACCTTCTAAACCAATATTACTATGTACCTCAGTTACATTCGTTTGAGTAGTCCATTCTTGCATAGCCTTTGTCTTTGTAGGATCTACAGATATTCTATCCTTAGAGAAAATGTGGCCCAAAAAGGAAACTGATTGGAGCCAAAAATAACACTTGCTAAACATCCCATATAATTTATTTCATCTAAGTGTGTTCAGAATAGTGTGCAAGTGATTTTCATGATCTCCATAGCTTTTAGAGTATACCAGGATATCATTAATAAACACCACTAAAAATTCATCAAGATAATCCTTGAAAACTCTATTTATTAGATCTACGAAGACATATGGTGCATTAGTTATTCCAAAAGGCCTTACTGTAAACTCATAATGCTCATACCTGGTTCAAAATGTTTTTTTTTTGGAATGTCTTCCTTCCTCACAAGCAACTGATGATATCCAGATCTAAGATCAATCTAAGAAAAATTTTGGGATCCATGAAGTTGATCAAATAAATCATAAATTCGTGGTAGATGATACTTATTCTTTATTTGAATAGCATTTATCTCCCTGTAGTCAATGCACAACCTCGTAGACTTATCTTTCTTCTTTACGGAAATAACAAGGGCTCCCCATAGAGAAACACTAGGGTGAATAAATCCCTTATCACTCAATTCCTCTAGTTGTTTCTTTAGTTCCACTAACTCCAGAGTGGGCATTATATAAGGTTTCTTTGATATGGTCCTTGAACCAAGAATTAAGCCAATGTAAAACTCAATTTCTCACTATAAAGGATGTCCAGGTAAATCCTGTGGAAAGACATCAACGTATTCTTCCATAATAGGTACATCCTCTATTTGTACATTCTTATCCTTTCCCATATTTATTTCACTCACTTCCTCTATAATAATTAAATTATGTAGAGCTACTGGGGGTGGATCTAGATGAGAATCACATGGTGAGTTTTCTACTCTAAAAATAAGGGATTTTACACCATTATGAAAAATTGTAACTTCCTTCTTCTTGCAATAGATCTTCACATCATAATTTGATAGCCAATACAAATAGAAAATTATATCATAGTAAACTATTGGTATGATGATATGGTTAGAAACTAAAGCACATTTATGAGTCATGAGGGGGACTAATAGACACACCTTTATTGCAATGATAAATCCACTAGTTTTTTTGACTGATAACTCCTTTAGTAAATCAAATTTTACATATATAATTTTTTTGGAAAATTGGGAAGATATAAATGAATGTGATGATCCAGAATCAAATAAAGTATTGGATATGTTTGAGGAAATGATTAAATTTCCTACCACCGCATCATTAGGAACTTCAATATCAGCATTTGTGATCGCATAATCTTGTCCCTACTCCCTGGTCCTTTTTTGTTACATATTTCTTTGATGCTTTGGAAAATAATTATCATAGTGTCACATCTCTTAAAAATATAGCATTGAACATTAATTGATTCTTTATTCCCATGGAAATCACCATCAAGATGGACTTTTTGACCACATTGTTTAGCATACTACTTTTCCCTTTAAGCACACTCCAGGGTGTTTACTTCCACAATTATCACAGGGTGGAAATTCAACCCTTCCCTTCTTCCTTGTTTCTTTATTTCCTTTACTAGATTTTTCATCAGCCCTCTTCTTTTATTGATTTACCTTGAAGTCATATAACATAGATAATTATTTTTCTATCTTGATATCACATGAAACTATATCCTCATATGATGAAAAACTTTGGGAGACCAGTGCCTGCCGGAGGAATGGCTTTAGGCCATCAAAGAATTGATCAATTTTGATCATTGGATTTTGTATGTAGTCCACAACAAGTCTTGATAACCTTGTGAAGTTGGAATCATAATTTTCAACATTCTCATCTTCTTTTTGCCTCATATTCAAGAATTTTCTCTCCATATCCACTCTCTGTTCATGAGGAAAGTATTTCTCTAGAAATATTTTTTTTAAATCTCCCCATTCCATCTCTTCTATTTCTTACTCCTCCATTGTGTTTTGGATTAATGACCACCACTGATCTGTATCTACCGATAGCCGATAAACTTCCATGATGACTTTGTCTCTATCATTACATACCAAAGAAAGAAATATCTTTTTGAGGGAACTTATCCACTGCTCAACTAAAAATGGGTTTGTAGTCCCATTGAATGATGGAGGCTATTGTCACATAAAGAAATATAGCATAGCTCCTCCACGTGGTGGATCCGGATGCTCCATATAGGTAAGTTTATTATTCACAACCTGAGTAATTTGTCCCAGTTTGGTTATGAGTTGCTCAACACTAGTCACAGCACTAGAGACAATATCATTATCTTGCATCAGAGAAAAATACTTAACGGGGACACATGTGTTCGTGCGGTTTCCATTCCTTCCACTAGGTGTTATTTCTAGATAATGGCATACAGTATATTAGGTTATGAATTATAATGCATAATCTTTACTTAACAAAATACTTATCACAAATTTAAATCCTAGGCATGGCTAATCCCTTAATCAAAAAAATGGTTTCTTTGAGGAAAATTTACATTAAAATCATTCATAATAGCTTGCAAAGAAGATGTGAATTATCCTAAGCATATCCCTTTGGAGTACTATAACCAAGAGTGCATCAAGACTGTTGTCGTGCACCAGTTCTCATTCGATTCTATCTCAAATTGGTGTTTTCAGGTTTTACCCCTAGATACATCTGTGCCAGAGCCGCCTCTACCTTCTTGTATCTAGACAGGGATGTATTGCTTGAAAGATCCTCATAATATATTACTTACCAAAATACTAGGGCGTTCATGTATGTTTATCCTCAAAACTGTCTTAGGGACTCTTCCCTAATCCACATTTTCAAAATCTGGTTTCTAATTTCTCTACTAAACTTCCTTTGATACCAATTGTAAGAACCTAACCCTGGTTGCTCGGAGTCGGTGCCTTATTGATAACATTTGCATACAAACAAGGAATAAGAATCCCGAAGGACTGAGTGGTTTAGTATATTTTGGAAACAAAATACATAAATAAGTTTATCATTACATCATGAAGGGAAAACAACACTAATTTATTCCACTAGAAACATCCATGACTCTTAGATTATGCTTGTAAGTCATTCATAATTTACTTCTTCATGACCTGTGGAAATGAAACATAATAAAGGAGATATATCAAATGCTCAGTAGGAGTAAGCAATACAGTGTAAAATAATGTAAACATTATACATGGTGAATAATTGAAATCACATGCCTTTAAAAATAAATTTGAACATAAAATGGTCGGAATATGAGTTGAGTAAATATTTCCATAATATAACATAATCATGGGTATTATAATAGTAAAATAACCACTTGAAATTTCATTTACTAGTTTCATAATGAGGGAAGTGCATATGTCGGACATTTTGAAACATTTTTTCAAGGCCTTGGCCATGATGTCTAACGATTAAGGCCTCGGCCAAAATCCATATATCACATTCAGAAAGGCCGTGGCCAATTCCAAGACTATTTGTCTCATGAGACCTATCGATGTATCGAGGGGAAATAGCGGGACCCACCCATCACATAATAAGTCCAATTCATTCCTCATATGAGTGGGGATAAACATAAACAACATATACATTCATATTGTAACTATCTTTCCCCAATCATTAAACATAAAACACTAACAATTCCAAGTAATATGGTGAATGGTTTTAGGATAGATCATACACAATAGGGTTAGTCATAAACAATAAAATAAAATATGTTATATGATACCATGAAGTATTAATCCCAATAATACATAATAATCATCAATAGAGTGTTGAAATAGAGGAAGATACTCTTATAAAATCATCGAGTAATTCTTGAAATAAATACTCTTTTACTTTGAAAAAAAGCGTTCTTTTGGAAAATAATTGTATAAAACCAGAAGTGAAGTAAGATATTATTTTCATAATAACAATAATGATTTTATAAATATAATTATTTCCAAAAATATATTAGAGATTTCCCTTCAAAATATGTAAGAAGTTGAGATATTCCCTTGAATTGGGCTTGTATTTTGGAAACAATTTTGAAATCTCCTTTTAAAACATGTAATTATACATAAAATAAAGAAGTATTTTGGTTAGTGTACATATATAAAACACTCAGACATAATTTATGATGAGTATATATTGTTACATAAGAATTTCATTGAGGTAATTAGGCAATGAAAATAACCAGAATGGAAATGGAAGTTTGGGTGCAAAAACCCATACCTTAAGTCCGAACGTCTTTTGCTCTTGAACAAAATCTCTTGGAATATGAAATTATACTTATTAATAACTTATTTCAGAACATATTAGAGATGTATTTAGTTTTTCATAATTCTTTTTAGTTCATTTATCCCTTTATTGATAAGTTATTGTATTGAATTTCATCATTCTTTAGCGTTCGTTTCCTTTATTTTCATAAACGGTTCACTTGTTCTTAAGTAATGGAGTTCATGTAAATCTAAAAGATTGAATTCAAGTATTATTTAAGATAATAAATAGGTGTTATTGGTAATTTATATAACTTGGTTACATGGTATGAGGATGAATTATTATATACAACTTTAATGATAACTATTTTGGTTAATTTGTGGGTTTTTATTACAAGAAACTCATTTTTATTTACAACCTAACACCATTTGTAAAAGGGGATTACATAATGTTAAATATGTTATATTACATATATAATAATCTGGATCATCCATAACAAGAATGGTTTCATGACCAGAATTGAGGATGATAATAGAAATCAAAATCCCATCGTCCTTGAATGTGAAAAATTGACACATCTCGGATGGTGTTCTTGCTACTAGTATAATAGAAGGTAAAAGGTAGAGATTATGATAACTTATTCCACTATCATGAAAACATTACGGTACATATAAGGTACTAGATTCATCATAAAATTTGGATAAGGATAGATAATAGAAAAAGGAAATAAATGGACTTCAAAGGAAAGACAAAGAATTGAAAACATAAACTTACCTCTTGAACCAAACTTCCTTAAGAGCCTCCTTAAGGAAGAGGTTTTTTGTCTTTTTATCAGACCAAGGCTTGATATAAGTGGGAGAGGTGATTGGGAGGGTATTCTTACAGAATATAGAGAAGGAACAAGTCTTAAAAAGAGTGAAGAGAAGATGGAGTGAGAGGGGGTTTTATAGTGGAGGAGAGAGGGGATTTCTTAATATAAAATTCATTAATTTATTATTTCCCCACAAGACAAGAAATAACAAGTCCTCCTTGACCAAGAATATTAATTTTATCATTTTAGTTTGAACCAAGTGGGCTTGCATCACTTGTGATGTCATGAATAGTTTATTTAACTGATATATGGTATTTTACCGTATGTCACTATTCATCCAAAATTCAAGTATTTCAGAAAAATCCCCAAAATTCACTCCAACAAATTCATGAATTTTATAATAGAAAAATGAAGTCCATTTTTCAAAAATAATTTTTTAATTATGATTAATTGAATATTTAATTAAAATCATAATTTATTCTAAAAACAAGATTTTTAAAACATTCTTTTAGTTATTCCAAAGCATAGGTATATCGTACTTTCACTTGACTATTATTTGTACACTATCATAGTTAAGGTTAATATTCATTAGGCTATATCAATATTCATAAGGGTATGATACTATTCACAAGGGTAGGTTACTATTCACCAAAAGTTAAGTTTTTCTTATTGGTTTCCAAATAACTTACTCATCGCAACCGTGTATGTCAGATTTTCAAAATTCACATTCCAAAAGTGACAAACTTATGTTTTAAGGTTCACATACCACTTAGTAGATAATTATGTTGTGATTTCATTTAATTAAGACATATTGATAAGAAATGGGTTTCCATTGAAAAATATTGGGTCGTTACAATTCATAACCTTTGGATTGGTTATGAATTTTATTTTCATTGTTCGGGTTCTTTTGTTTCCTTGGTTCTAATGATCGGTTCACTTATATTCATGTTTAGAGAATCATGTAAAATGGGGATGTTGTCTAGAATTAGATTTATATGTTATTATTTAAAATCTAGGAGATTACATTATTGTAAATTCCATTTGTTTACTTGGCATGAAGATGAATCATTATATAAATTTTTTAATGATGATCGTTTGGGTTAATTGGTTGTTTTTTGAAGACAACAAACTCATTTTGAATTATAAATCAAAACCATGGGTAAAAAAATATTATAGAACCATATATGAGATATAATACATATAATATGTTCTATTTAAATTGTGAAAATGGTTTCACGACCAGAATTTAAGATGGTAAACGAAATTGAAAACCCATCGTCCTTGAATATGGTAAATTAGCACATCTCGGATGGTGTTTTCATTTTTAGTATAAAAGAAAGGGAAATGATATACGGTGAAGAATTATTCTTTTATCATGAAAATATTATTTTACATGTATTTTAATGTATTAATCACAACATTTGGATGAAAGTAGGTGAGTAAAGAAAAATAAATTAAATGAACTTGAAAATTAATTAAAAGTTGAGAGATCCCTTATGAAAATTCATAAGGCTAACAACGTCGCTTAAAATTTCATAAAATGAATTGAAGAGAGAAAAAAAGGTATATCATCGTATGGACATAAAAAGGAAATTAATAGGGAAACATGATATCAAACCCCAACATATGAAAATGGAAATTCAAAGAGATAACATAAAATAAGTTTTGACTAAAAGAGGAGGGTGAAAGGTTCCCTTACCTTGTGGAGTAACTCTCAAAACGTGAATATTGGGGCTTTGGGGTCTTTAGGAAACCTTTTGAGGGATCATGGGGAGGTAAAACTACCAGATATTCGAGGATTATGAATTTTTAATTCAATAAAATAAAGGAACGAGTGGGTATTTATAGTAAAAGAGAAAGTTTTTTGTTAATTTCAAAGGACACCTCGTTAGTGGTTTTGAAAAAAACCATGGGATTTCCCATGGTATTAGCATGTGGTATTAGAAACTTGGGGCACCTTGTATATTATTTTACTATAAACAATTCAACCATCATTTTATTTTAATTATTACATCATTATGATGTCATTAAACTTACTGAAAACTCAAAACTGTATTTTTACTATTAATGAAAAAATCAAGTATTTTATAAAAATCCCAAAAATTTACCCTAACAATTTTTAGATGTATAGAATTAAAATATCAACTCCATTCTTCAAAAATAATTTTATAAATATTTTTAAATTAATTTATAAATAAAATCATAATTTATTCAACAAAATTAACATTGAAATTATGACTCATTTTATAACACATTGAAAAATTAATCAAGGTCCCATAAAATTATATTATAACCATAAGAAAATAAAGTAACAATTTAGGACTACATTTTATGAAAATAAATTTCTATTTTAAATTATTAAATTCATCTTAAAATTATAAGTAAATTATTTTTGACATAAAAAAATACCAATTATTATACAATTATTGTTTTTTCACTTTTAAGATGTCTAAATTGTATTTATACATCCATGGGTAAAGTTTCTGTTTTTTTGACCAATTACTATTCATTAAAATTCAAAAAGGTATGTTACCATTCATAAGGGTATGTTTATATTCATCAAAAATTATGTTTGTCTTATCAGACTCCAAATAACTTACTGATCACAATTGTAGATGAAATTTTTTCGAAATTGAAATCACATAAGTGACAAATTTATGTTTAAAGGTCACATAATACTTAGTAGTTCATGTGTGTTGGGATTTCATGTGATCATTTGACATTTTTTTAAGAAGGGAATTTGCATTGATAAAACATTGGGTTGTTACACTCTACACCCATTAAGAAATTTCTCCCTTGAAATTTTGTTTTACATTCTAGGCCATAAATAGGTGCAGGAACTTTTCCCTCATTTCTTCCTCTAGTTCCCATGTTGCCTCTTTGTACTTATGGATCCACCATAGTACCTTGACCAGGTGAGTAGTCTTGTTACGTAGAACTTTATCTCTATAATCTAAGATCTTCACTGGTTTCTCCTCGTAAGAAATATCATCCTCTCACTATACCACCTCTAAAGAGAGTACATGTGAATAGTATGGTATGTACTTTATTAAGAGGGATACATGAAAGACATCATGTACTTTGTCCATGGTAGATGTAAGTGATAGTAAATATGCCACAACCCTGACACAATCAAGAATCATGAAGGTCTGATGTACCTGGGACTTAACTTCCATTTCTTTCCAAACCTTATGACCTTCTTCTATAGAGATATTCATAGATATACCATGTCTCCAACATTGAACTCAAGGCCTCATCGACGATTGTCTGCATAACTCTTCTTTCGACTTTGGGATGCCCTTATATGTTTCTAAATAGTTTTCACCTTATCCACCATTTCTTCTACAATTTCAAGTCCTAGATTCTTACGCTCACCGACTTCATCCCAACACATCGGTGTTGTTCACCTTTTCCCATAAAGGACTTCGTATGGTGCCATTAAGATGCTCGAGTGGAAACTATTGTTGTAGAAGAATTAAACTAGTGGAATATATTGGCACCATCCTCTTTTAAAGTCCATATAACATGATCTCAACACATCTTCAAGTTTCTAAATAGTTCTCTCCAATTGGCCATCATTTTGAGGATGATAGGTTTTACTAAAGTTAAGTTCATTGTTTAGAGCATATTGGAGACTTTTCTAGAACATCGAGATGAATCTCAAATCATGACAGGATATAATAGATAATGGTACTCCAAGAAGCCTTACCACTTATTTGATGTAAATCCATGCAAGTTGATCCAATGAGAAGTCCTCCTGAATCACGATAAAGTGAGAAGTCTTTGTAAGAAAATCCACAATGACCCATATACCATTGTTTCCTATGGATGTCCTTAGAAGTCCATTGAAAAATTCCATGGTGATATTCTCCCACTTCCATGTTGGTATGGGTAGTGGTTGCATCATTCCCTTAGACTTCAGTCTTTCAGCCTTCACTTGTTGACATACTAGGCACTTTGATGTATATTCAGAAATATCCCTTTTTATATTTTCCCACAAAAATATTTCTGGGATATCTCGATACATCTTTGTGTTCCTGGGATGAATAGAGAAGGTCGAGCTATGTGTTTCATTTAAAAGTTCCTTCTTTATCTCTGGATTGAATGGTACACATAATCGTGATCCAAATCATCAAACTCCTTCTTAATCAATTTCGAAATTATAAGAATTCTCATTTTTGATAGCTTCCACCCTTTTCTAAATTTCCACATATTTTCTTTGAGAATCCTTTATTTTTCTCAATGAGAGATCGTTGAGCAATCAATTGAGAAAGGATTTATGATGTTCCTCCATTAATGATTCTCATGTCCATCCTCTTCAAATATAACAAGATCAGATCCTTTTCATTTCTCATCATTGATAAATAGGTAGGATCATTTCAACTTAGAGCATCTTCCATCTTGTTTGACTTACAGGGATGGTAGTGGATTGAGTAGTCATAATCCTTGATGAGATCTATCCATATTTTCTGGCACATATTATGCTATTTTTGGGTCAATATATATTCAAGACTCTTGTGATCATTATATATCTCACACTTCTCCCCATAGAGATAATGCTGTCATATTTTTAACGCAGAGATCATAGCCGCAAACTCTAGATCATGCGTGGGATATTTTTTCTCATGGATTTTTAGTTTCCTTGAGGATTAGGATGTCACATTATCATTTTGCATCAGCACAAAGCCAAATCCATTCTTATAAGTATCACTATACACCACATAAAGTGCTCCACTTTCTGGGAGTGTGAGTATTGACTAAGTAATTAGCCTCTTTTTCAAATCCATAAAACAGTATTCACATTCCTAAGTCTAGAAAAACATTACTCTCTTCCATGTCATCTTGGTTATTGGGTTTGAAAATCATGAAATTTTCTTTGAAACCGTCGATAATACCTAGTTATACCCAAAAATATGTGGATCTCTATTACAGATGTTGGCTTGGTCCACTCTTCAATCTCCTTTTTCTTGCAAGGGTCCACAGATATCCCTTTTCTGGTGATAACATGCCCCAATAATGATCCTTCATCCATCCAAAACTCACATTTACTGTACTTTTCATACATCTTATTCCTTCACAATGTTTTTAACAAAGTATTCAAATGATCCTCATGTTCCTCCTTGCTCTTGGAGTATATTAGAATGTCACCAATAAGTACAACCAAATATTTTTTGAGGTAATCTCTGAAGACTCTATTCATTAAATAAATGAAAATTGTTGTATCATTAGTGAGTCTAAAGGGAATCATTATGAACTCATAGTGTACATCCCTCATTCAAAAGGCAGTCTTGGGGATATCTTTCTTCCTCACCTTTAATTGGCGATATCTCAACCGAAGGTCCACCTTAGAGAAATAACTTGCCTCATGAAGTTGATTAAACAAGTCATCTATTTGTGGTAGTGGATACTTCTTCTTTATCATTATTTTATTGAGCTCATGATATTTAATGTAGAGACGAATTGATGAATCCTTCTTCTTGATGAAGAGTACAAGTGCACCCCTTGGTGAACCACTTGGGAATATAAAACTCTTCTCTAGATTCTCCTATAACTGCTTCTTCAGCTCTTCCATCTCTATAGTGGACATTCTATAAGGTGTCTTTGATATAGTTAGAGATCCAAGAATATGTTCAATTGAGAACTCGACCTCTTGGTCTAGAGTAAGACCAAGAAACTCTTTAGGGAATACATTAGTGTGATCCCTCACGATGGGCATGTCATCCAGCATGATTCTCTCCTTTTTCTCAATCATTTTAGCTAGACATGATTTCTCATAAGGAATTAACATTAACCCTTGATACAATGATTCTAAAGAAGATTCATCCTTATCATTACACTGGTAAGGAATTGGAGGATTCTTCATGATGTGAAGAATGATCTCCATTTTCCGAAAGTTTATGTTAGCCTTGTATAAATATAGTTAATCCATGCCCAAGATAGCATAAAACTCCACTAAAGGAAGTATGACAACATTTTCTGGGAGGTTCGGTCCACAAACATTAACTGGGGATGAGTTATAAACCTCGGATGCAATAATTTTTTCACTCGTTGTTCTCACAGATAACTTATCCTCCAAATTTTGAGGTTGTTTTTGAATAGTTCTACTAATATTTCAAGATATGAAATAATTTGTAAAACTAGAATCAAATAGTATGTTATGTATTATTCGAAGAATAACAGGCGTACCTATCACCACATCGTTTTGCGGCTCCACCTCAGTAGTAGTGATAGAATAATCCCTTCATTGTTTCCTTAGAGGTTGTTGATGATTTCCTCCTCTAACCCTTGGATTAGGGAATTTTTTTTTCATAATACCCATGATCCTTGAAGTTGTAACAATGCACAACATGTTAAGTGTTGATCTGAAACTTCCTTTATTCTTCCAAATTAGTGGGATTTTTTATATCCCTTCGGCAGTTCATGGACAGATGTCCCATCTTTCCACGTTTGAAACAATTCTTGGTTCCCTTTAGAAAGTTCCTAGGATGCTTCTTACCATAAAATTTATAAGTGGGATATTCTGGCTTCTTTCCATCATGGGATTTATTTGTTGTACCACTCATGTTTTTCTCTATTTTTCAATTCTTATCACCGGGCCCACGAGACCACTGAGAGTCTCCAATCTGCATTTCAATAATAAGGGTGCAATGAACAATATCCTCACAACTATCAAATTCTCAAATATCCAACGCTTTTCATAGACTCGACTTTAATATACTAAAGAAGTAATCGACCATGCTTTTAGTTTTCATGACAAAGTCAGAGGCATACCTTGCAAGCCTTGTAATGTTTGCTTCATATTCCTTGACAAACTCATCTTCCTTCTACTTGAGTCAAAGGAACTCTCTTTCCATATCGAGATAGAGGGTTTTTGGAAAATATTTATTGAAAAACATCCACTTGAATTCCTCCCAATCTACAAAATCAATTTACTCTTGGAACTTTGTATTCTTGATCAGCGTCCACCACTGATCAGATTCCCCCTTAAAATGATAGACCGCCAGTACAAATTTCTCTTCTTCCGAGCACTAGAGGATAGAGAATATATTTTCATTGGATTTAATCCATTGTTCTATGAGGAGGGGATCAGAAGATCTGCTAAACATGGTAGGCCTTTGATGCACGAAGTATTATATAACAACTTTCTCTTTTATTAGAGGAGGAGGGTGTTCCACATGATTCAAGTTATTATTCATAACTTGATCTAACTAAGAAAGTACTGCCATGATGTTTTGAGCACCCATTACCATCATATAAGGCACATCATTTGGGAATTCTTCACATTTCCTTTCACATTTATTATAGGAATGTGTTCTTATATTTCCTGACATTAACTAAGAAAAATAACTTACAATTAGAGGGCTTTAATACTTAGATATTGAGCATAAAAAAACTTTGAACATAAGGGGTTAAACTTTCAAAGGATAAGTATATCCTAACTTGTGATTCCCTAGGTTTCAATATATCTTATCCTTGATATATTTCTTAACATATATTCTTATGGGTTTATTATATTCCCTTAATAATAGTTTCTACCAAGTTCATGAATTTACCAAGTCATATACCCCGAGAGTGTGAACCCAAGAGTGCAACAAGGCCCATCGTCATGTACCGATATGCTCTGGGTCAAGCCCAAAACTCCTTGTCGAATTTTTCAATCCTTGGTACATCTATCCCAGATCCACATCTACCTGGTTGTATCCATACAAGGATGTATTTTTATGATAAACCACTTACACTATACTTACAAAAATTTAGGGATGTTTTATTTTACTTAGTATCATCCTTAAGATTTCACTAAGGTTCTCTATTCCTAATCTCTAAAAATAACTAGTCCATCCTCTAATACCAACTATAGCTACCCTCACCTTTTAAATATAACCTTAAATAATTATAACCATAATTATACAATAGATTACAAGACAAGGATCGTAAAGTATAGTGTATTGGAAGACTAGTTACATAATCAAACATTATAAAAACAACTTTTTATTTAAAATCCAAAATGAGAAATTATCTTCCATTGTGCTTATACATCTACATAGGATACCCTGGGGAACACATGAACAAATGGATGATCTAAAAATCTAGTAAGGTAGTATACTTAAGAATAAGGCTTTAGAACATGGGTTAGAAGGAATGAAATAATGATAAAAAAGCATGGAACATATGGAATCATAACATATAAACATGGAATCATAGTAATGTGACAGCAACATAAAACATGATTTTAGTATGATTCAATGCTAACCTCCAAGATCGTTTCACATAGTAGCACAAGCCATGGCTAAATGCCAAGACTGTCGCACATAACATCTCATGAGACTTAACTTTACCCAATTAATTGGAGTGAGGTCTGGGCGCACCCATCTTAACATGTTCATGAATATTATTTCCACATAAATAGTCATACATAATCTATCATACTTAAACATAAGGGAACTCATGGAGAGAAATGTGTATCGCATTCATGTCATAAAGCATAATGAATGGGCGTATCATAAAAGTGTCCATGAGAGAAAGGAATTAAAACATACATGGAAATTAATAATGTAAAATAAACATTGAGAATGGTATGATATGTAAAACAAATGTGAAAAAAATGTGAGAAGTGTATTTAGGAAATTCTTATCATTAAAAAAATTTAATGCAATTTTAAATGAAATTCTAAAGATCATTTAAAATTAAAAAGGGATTAATCTTCTATATTAAACCAGAATTGAAACAATAACATTTTCATAATAAAAAGATAGATTTTATAATGATAGTGGTGTCTTAAAAAAGAGGATAGAGTGCACTTGAAATTGGATAAGAATTTAGGATGTTCCCTCAAATAGGTTTGCTTATGAGGAAGAATTAAGGAGGTAATCACTTAAAAAACATGTAAATCCGCAAAAGAGAATGATGGATGGATCTTGAAACATGATTTTGGGGCATATAAAGAGTATGTATAATGTTTTACATAAAAATAAAGGACAACATAATTTGGGTAAAAATAACATTGGAGCAACCTGATGGAATAAAGGTTGTTCAGGTAGAATCCCTTACGGAATATCTGCACGATATCAGTTATACTTAGAAGCTAATGAATGAGAGATAAAGGGATTTATCATATTTTATAAATCATGAGGATCGTATGTAGAATTTGATTAATCATACCCCATCATTATTAATTATTCATAAACATGAATAACATAGAGGACATTCTAATAAAAGTGAAATAGAGAGGATCCCTTGCCTTCAGTCCTATTGTGTTCTCCACTTAATATTAATGAACTGAATAATAAAATTAGGTTAATTAATTAATAATTACATAACCACTTCTATATGAAAATGATTTAGTAAAATGGAGATGGTTGTCTAGAATTAGATTTATATGTTATTTGTAAAAACCTATGAGGTTACATGATTGTAAATTCTATTGGGTTACATTGTGTGAAGATGAATCATTATATAAATTATTTAATGATAATTGTTTGGGTTAATAGGTGGCTTTTTGAACACAATGAACTCATTGGGAATTATAAATCAAAACAATGAGTAAAAAATGATTGAAAAACCATAAATGATACTTAATACATATATTATGGTCTGGTTAAATCATGAAAATAGTTTTATGACAAAAATTTAAGTTGGTAACATAAATTTAAAACCCATTGTCCTTGAAAGTGGTAAATTAGTACATCTCAGATGGTGTTTTATTTTTTGGTATAAAACAAAGGGAAAAGAGAGATGAAGAAGAATTAATTACATTATCAGGACAAAATTATAGTAAATTTAAGGTACCAGATTCATCACAACATTCCTGTGAAAGAATGCAAGAAAAGAAAAAGAACTGAAATGAACATCAAAATAAAAGAAAAATTGAGAGATCCCTTATAAAAATTCAGCAGCCTAATGGCGTTGCATAAAATTTAATAAAATTAATTGATGAGAGAAAAAGGGTATATAATCATATGGAAATAAAAAAGGAAAATAATAGGGATAAATAATATCAAACCCCAACATATGGAATTGGAAATTCAAAGATAAAACATAAAAGAAGTGTTGACTAAAAGAGGAAGGTGAAAGGTTCCTTCACCTTGTTGAGTAAATCCTAAAACATTAAGGTCGGGACCTTAGGAAGATTTAAGACACCTTGGGAGTGCTTCTAGGGAGGTAAAACCACCAGATCGTTGAGAATGATGGATATGTAATGCAAGAAAATGAAGGAAATAGTGGGTAATTATAGTAAAAGAGATAGAGCTTTTTATTAATTTCAAAGGACGCCACATTAGTGGTTTATGAAAATCCATGGGCTTTCCAATGGTATTTTCCCATGGTATTAGACACTTGGTACACCACATATCTTATTTTCCTGTACACAATTCCACCAACATTTTATTTTAATTATTACATCATTATGATGTCATTAAACATACCGAAAACTAAAAACTGTATTATTACTATTCATGAAAAAATAAAGTATTTTAGAAAAATCCCAAAAATTCAACCTAACCATTTTTAAACATATAGAATTAAAAATAAAACTCTTTTTTAGAAGATAATTTTATAAATATTTTTAGCTTAATTTTTAAATAAAATCATAATTTATTCAACAAAATCAATAATAAAATGATGAATCCTTTTATAAAACATTGAAAAATTAATCAAGGTCCCATAAAATTATCTTATAACCATAATAAAATAAAGTAAAAATTTATGATTACATTTTTTGAAAATAAATTTCCATTTTAAATTATTTAATAAATCATAAAATTGTAAATAAAATATTTCTGACATACAAAAATACCAATTCTTATACTATTATTATTTTATTCACTTTTAAGATGTAAAAATTGTATTTATACATCCATGGGTGAAGTTTCAATTTTTTTGGCCGATTACTATTTATTACTATTCGTAAAGGTATGTTACTATTCATAAGGGTATGTCACTATTCATAAAAAAATTAAGTTTGTCTTATCATACTCTAAATAACATAGTGATCAAAATTTTAGATAGCTATTTTTTAAAATTCATATAACATAAGTGGAAAAAAAAATATGTTTAAAGGTCACATAGTAATTAGTAGTTCATTGTGTTGTAATTTAATGTGATTATATGACATTTTGATGAGAAAGTAATTTCCATTGATAAAACATTTGGTCATTACATCGTACATTTTCAAATAGTTTATGTTCTAGTCACCTACAAATTTGGGGAAGATCTAATCATGCATTTATATTATCTTTTGTCATACCTTGTGTATCCAAAACTGTATAAAATATATTATCAAAATAGTTCTTATAAATATGAATGACATCCAATATGTGATGGACCAACAAATTAGACCAATATGGTAGATCCCAAAAAAATGCTCTATTTCATCCAATTGTGTTCTTTTCCAAATCCATAAATATCTATTGGTTTATACTTGGAACAAATGTAATAGTAGGTAATGAGGAGGCAAATTATTTCAACTCCATATCAAAGATCATTATTTGAGTTCCATATCTTTCAATTTTGTATTTTCTAAAATGATATCTATTCCTTTGAAAAGGATGATCATGTTCAAGGAATATACGATGAGAGTTGAAAAAATAAGTTTTTATTACATTGAAGAACATAAAAAAATTTCTATCCCTCATACAGTATAGACATGATTTTGGACCATGTGTATTCCAACTAAATAACATACCACATGTTGGGAGGTCGCTAATTGTCCATATCAATGCAGTTTTTAGCAGGAAATTTTATTTCACAGCAAAATCATATGTACTGACACCATTACTCCACAATAAATATAACTCATCAATCAATGGATTTAAATAAACATCAAATTTCTTTTGGATGTCCTGGAATTAATAAGGTCAAAAATATATATGGTTCCTTCATCAACATATAAGTAGGTAAATTGTATGAAGTTATAAAGAAAGACGAACAAGAATATTTACTACCATAAGAACCAGATGGATAGAAACCGTCAGTAGAAAGACCCAATCAAATGTTTTGGGATTTTGATGAAAAAGATGGATATACATGGTCAAAATGTATCTAGGAATCACCATTAGAAGGATGGTTTAATCTTTTATCTATTAAAATGTGTGTTTTATACCATTACATCAATGTCACAGTGTTCTGAGACATAAATAAATGCTTTAATATGGGTGTAACAATGATATACCTCAACAGTTTTACAAAAATCAATCAAGACCTCCCTAACTGAGCCTCTTTATACCTCAACTGTCCACATGTATGAAAATTATCCAAAAACACATTTTCACCATAATATAAATTGAAATTATTTAAACAAGCATGACTCTTCTGATAACCATGATTCATATTACAAACTAGACTCTTGATATCATAGAAAATTGTAGGCAATATATTTGCTTCAGGTAATATTGTTTTAACTAAAGAGAATATATAAATAAAAAATCTAGTTTGACAATCAATTATCTAATTTAATAGATATAAATTTTGCTACCATTTCAAATTTTCTTATATTAAAACCATGAAATAAGGATTCCTAATCAGGCCTTAATAAATCATAAAATTTAGATTGTTCCAACTCAGGAGTTAAATCAATACCATCATAAGTTTCTATTTTTTGAAAAGATGGACCTTCCACTTGTTGTACTAAATTTTTAAACTATGATGGATCTGGAATTAAATTTCTAATTATTAATTATTACTAATTATTACTAATTGTTACTAATTATTAATAATTATTACTAATTACCACTATTTATTACTAATTATTACTAATTAGTACTAATTACTTCTAATTACCGATAACTATTACTAATTATTACTAAATAATACTATTTACCACTTTTTATTTCTATTTGTTACTAATTATTACAAATTACTGATAATTATTACTAATTATTCCTATAATTACTAATTACCGCTAATTATTACTAATTATTACTATATATTACTATTTATTACTAATTAATACTAAATAATACTAATTGATAATAATTTATACTAATTACTACTATTTAATACTAATTGCACATTATTGTTATTAATTAATAGTAATTCAACTAAATTATTACAAATTAATACTATTTACTTTCAAATAAAAACATTAAACCTTAATGAAACATCTTATTTGTACAAATAAGTAATGAAAAATAAAACTACATAATTATAATTTAATTTAATAAATTATAATTAATAATAATTATTACTAATTTAAATTAAAATAAATTAACTAAAAAATAGAAAAAACAAATAATTAACATAAAACTAAATCTGTCATTGGATGTTAGTTCTGAAAATTGATTCTCTATAAAATTTAAAAGTTTGAAAAAAAATGAAGAGAAAAATATGAGAGCAGAGAGGAGAGAAGACTTGAGATAATTGTGAAATGGGAAAAATAGGATGAGGTTATATATTGGTTATATAATTTGTGACCTGTATATTTGCAATGGGACCCATTGAAAACGGTGACACCCTATTAATTAGGGGAGGTAATTAAAAAAGTATTTACTACAGATCCTGTCACAAATACTATACTTATGACATCTTGTTTTCAATACTCTCTCTCAAATATTATTTTTTGTGATGAGAACCACTATAAATAGTTCACTGGTTATTAATAGAGGTTGTGGTAAAATATAGTATTAGTGATGGGATCCTTCACAAATACCATTATAGAGAAGAATTATTTATGAAGACCCGTTATAGATAATATCCTGTCGATATATTATTTGCAATGGGAATCCTCCCCCGTAAAAAATACACTTATTTCATTAAAGTGTGCAATACAAACCAACGGTATTTGAGGCGTACCATCGCAAATACCTCATTTTTATGGACTATTTTTTACGGGACATAATTCTCATCAAAAATAGTCTATTTCATATGACTATTTATGAAGGGCCCTAGGCCCATAGCAATTGATCATTTATAATAAGTCATTTTTTATAGTGGTTGGAGATATTTCATTAAATAAGAATATTGTGTATCTATTCTCTAAAGACACTAAACCTTTATGGTCCTCGGGTGGGTATTTGTGAAATGTATTAAATATCTTTCTAAAAACATCTGGTATTTATGTATGAAAGTACTAGGTGGATATACCCATAATAATCTATAATTATCAAGTAAAATATTACAAAAAAACATTTTTAAAATTTAACTTTTTCATTAGAAAAAATAATATAAACCAATAAGAAAAAAACTCTCCATTTTTTCATAATCATAAAGAGGAATATCACTTTTATGTGAAAATTCATAAAATGAATAATTCCTTAAAACAATGAGAGTTTAATTTACATTGAGAAAACATGAAAACATCAAGATTTATATTTATAATTAATAATGGTAATGATAGTGGAAATTTTTTCTCATGTCGTATATGTTAAAAAGCATTTTTCACTTTAGTAAAAAGATTCAAAATTGACCATTATGGAAATCATTGAAAAAAATCATTTTTAAACCTCTGTAATTAATTTAAAATTTTAATAAAAATTAATTTAACAGAATTATATTTAAAAATAATAAAATTTATTATACTTTTAAAATAATATGGATATGGAGGATAAAGATTTTAAGACATTTTAAACAAAATTTTAAAGAAAAATCCATTACAAAATTGATAACTTTTAAAAAAGGGAAGTTAAAGAAGTGAAAATTAAATTTATTTTTAGAAAATTTTATTCTATGTAAATTAATGTAAATATACGTCTATAATAAAAGTAATACAATTCAATAAATAAATAAATTTTTAAAATGAAAAAAGTCTAAATTAAAGAAATTGATATGAGAAATCAATTACCTCGAGTCCTAACTCATTTCATTCATATATCTACCCTAATGAGTAATAAAATTATATTAGATTTATAACCAATTAACAACCCTTTTATTGTTCAATATATTGTCATTATTTTCTTTATTCCATTTTTTACCATGTTTAGTTAGTTACTAAAATGATTAAGTTCATGTTGGTCGTTTTTAGGATGTTCGATTTATAACCTCAAAATAAAATTGGTGCATTAACCATTGTTAAAGGGGTTATGGTTAAATTAACTCCAAAATATTAAAAAAATAATTATAATATTTATATATTAAATATACTCTTATAACCAAACATGTAAGGAATTTATGAAAAATGATCTACATCGTTTCAAGGATACGGTAGTTTATACGTACGCATGACCAATGTTTTCATTTTTCTAATGGGTAGAAAAGAAATAAAGTAGATTATATTTTAATTTTAAATATTTATAAATATTTTTTAAATTGCATATTTATTCATTAATTCCATCGTTATGACTATCCTTGTAAGGTGGAGTTGAAAAATGAATCACATTGCTTCATTGAGGTGGAAGTCCACACGTACGCATGAGTGATGTTTTCATTTCCCATAGGATGGAAAAATAGATGAAAAAGAAGTTTAAAATAATCATAATAAAATTTAAGTAAATTTAAGATCGGTATGTTATTATTTCATCATTTTAATGAATATTTTAATTAGGTGTTATAATAAATATACTTGAAAACAATTAGTTAAGATTTATACCTTTTATTTGGAAAAACTCTTTCTGGTTAAATTTTAAGCCTTCTATGTTATGTATTTTGGTGAGAACATAACCTCTAGAAAGTTGGAAGGGTTGTTTAGGAGATATTGGGGTAGGTATTGGGAGAAATAGGGTTCTAAAAAGGTGTGAGGAATGGATGATTAGAGGATAAATTTTATAAGTGAGTTTTGTGATAGGTTTGTAATCATTCAATGTTTTAAAATACTATAAAGTATTATTCATGGGAAAGTGGAACTTAAACAACTAAAATTTTAAGAAAATGTGATAATTTAAAAAATATAATATTCTAATGAGAATTAATATAAGATTTTGTGGACCTAAAACTTTTTTTACCTTAACTAACCCCATTTACCCTTTTACTACGGAGACATATGTTTCCCATGGTTACAATTAATAATGACCAAAAATGAAATTTATCCAATTAATAAAATCAAAATTATTAATTCCAAATGTGGAATAATTTTTTTAAGTTTCTATTTATAGCAGAGGAAGAAATTAATTTGTTTATAAGTGCGCAAAATGAAATCAAAAATAGTTTTTCAGAAAATTCTGTTTTTTGAAGAGAAATTAATTTATTATAAAATCCAAAATAATATTGATTATTATGGTTTTTTTGATTTTATTAATAAAATAGATATTATTTAACTTTAAATATTATTAAAAAATATAATGAATCTTTTTTATTTGATTTAATGAAAATAAATAAATAAAATTTAAGAATTTATATTTTTTATTATTCACTCAAAAATCGATTTTTTTATAAAAATTCCTAAAATCCATCATAAGTTATATTAAATAAATATTTTCCAAAAATTGATTATTTTTTATAAAATTAAATTTATAAACATAATAAATTTATCTTTTAAATTAAACCATGTAATTCATGGATTTTTTTTCTTAATTAAAACTATTCCCTTTTCAGATGATATCTTTTATAAAATTATTTATAAAACAATGATGATTATGGATAAAAAAAATGAATGCTTATAACTCATAAGATTTATTTATTTATATAATTACCACATTTTTATATTTTTAAATTTTATAGCCTATTTTAATGGAATTGTTTACATGATTGGGAAAATGATTGCAATGGATTTCTTCAAAGTGACTTCAAGGAATCCTATTATGTATTCATACTCACCCCTACCCATGAATTTTGATTTGTGTGTGGATTTATTATGTTATTATTTAGGTAAGGTAATTAATTCAATTTTATTAGGATATTAATACTTTGATATGAGTTAATGGAGGATGTGGTAGTGTATGGATGTATATTATATGAGGATCTAGACCATTCACATGGGATGCGAATCATTGGCTAAGTTACCATGCCTTGTCAAACATGGATATATTTTATTTATTCTATAATTTGTTTGGTTTTTGGTTTAATTTAAATGGAATTTTAATTTTGGGTTTTTGAATATAAATTGAATTATTCAATTATATATAATGTTTTTTTGTGTTTATATGATGGTAAATCATTCCCTAATGGTTATTTTTATCCATTAACAATAGTTATATGCCTCTAGATATCTCAGAATGAACTTATGACCTTGTGGAAACCTAGATAAGGTTATGAGGTTTAGGCTTCGAGGTTAAGGTCAAGATAATAAATATGTACAATGATCTGTGTACTTTTGGAATTTTTTACGTATATATATATTATCTTATTATACATTGAGGATGTGATACGTTGATTATTAATTTTTTAAATACACTAACTTTGAGTTGTGTTTATATTTGAGAAAATGACTGTGAATTATTCATTCAATAATTCATTTTATGTATGTGTGATATTGGATTCGTTATTCATCATTTTGGGATGACCTATAGAGTATATGGATATACTCACCTCTTATTTTAAATATATATTTATATAAACATATTAGTTGAGGCATAAAGATACCTTAGCTCAATGAATGGGGTTAATAGAAGAATTTTGGAATTTGGGGATTGATTTATATTCCTTTGAATAATATTGGGTGTCTTTGGTTTTTGTATTTTTTGTTTTTACAATAGTTTTATCTCTGGTAGTTTATTTTATTTCATGACATGTATTCTATTTAATCATTTATCATATAATTATTGTGGTTTATGATTGTTATATTGTTCAAGGTTTAGGATTTTATTTTATTATAAAATTTTATACTATGTTCTCTTAATGGTAATGAATTTTATCCATGTTTTGAAAACACTTAATTCAAGTATTCAACACCTAAAATTTTGAAATTGGGATTGGGGATACACACATGAACCCTATACCAATCCATATAGGGGTCTTGGTGGGGTCATATCATGTTTGAGTGTTATAAAATAAATATTTGAAATCTAGGTTAGTGTTTAGAGTTCAGAACATGTAATGTATTGATAGGTTTATCAAAATATGGGAAATAATGATAATTTTTTATTCACAAAAAACGTTTTATTATACCATTGGAAGATACTTTACTATAATTTCATGTACGGAAGAAGAAATATGAAATAAATCCCAGGTATAATTTCCATAACCTAGAAGACAAGTGCACACAATCCACCACATTATAACATAAAACCACCAAAATAAGTAGACAAGAACAATAAAAAACAAAGATTGAATAAAATATTAATGATAGAGAAAAATGGATGATTACATAGTTTATAATTTGATGCTAATATATATGGGAATAAAACTCCACTTTTATTAAAATTATAAAGTGAATGATTATAATGATCGATTCAACTCATAGTTTGAGATCACAAGTGATCCACATGAATTTTATAGTAGAAACCACCTAGTGCTTCTAGTCACCACTACCATCCTATCATGAGGAGTCAGAGACTATATCATCTAAGATACATTGAGTAACCCTTTATCTTTACAAAGCACTCCACTTCCTCAATATTCCATGTTGGTTGGCTGTTCACCATATTAGTGATCTAAAAAATGTCCCTCTTACTTAATCTTTATGTGAAAAAACTTTCGATGGAATGAATCCCTCTGAATTATCCTGTATTTTGGTGAACTGAAACCTACCATTATCTCTCCAATATTCATATAGATTTCAAATAAAGGACACCCTATTTTCTCTTTCTAGTGGTCATACTTTTCCTCCTATCAAAATGAATCTCAAACTTCAAAAATCCCACTAGAGATTCATTTCAGTATTGTGACTAATTAATCCACTAGATCTCATAAAAATTCCCCCTTTCCATTCAAATTTTCATTAAATAGAGTTATGGTTCCCCACCACACATTATTTATAGTCAAACCAAAATCAATATATTGGAAAACTACCTCATAACTTCTTATGTTTTAACCTTTTTCTACATGTTATAAATATTATGCACCCCTTCATTCATTCACATGTTTAACACTCCTTCCTCCAATAATATTAAGATGAAGTGGTACTTAAAATTAATGTGATTTTTATGAGAATTAATCAATGTTCTATTAGCTAAGTGAATTTTAATTTGTGAATCACCAAAGAGAATCTCATCACTCTGCCTCCTTCTAAGATTCTTGAGAAGGCTCATTATCTAAATCAACTCATTATATGATTTCATCAAAAGGATACACTCTACATAAATTATTTAAATTGAAAAAACCATTTAAAGTTTAAATATACAAATGAATTGCATTCCAAAAAAATACATATCTGATAATATTATACAATAAATATGAATCTTCACCAAATTTAGATATTGAAAAAACTTTCCTAGACTCGTCTATTCTGAATTAAAATGATTTTTTTAACCCTTCATGTAAAAGAGGATCCACTTCATAGCCTCCCAGTTCTCACTTCTAGGGTTTGACAAGAAACTGGTGACAACTCACACTCATTATGCAATGATAATATGAGTATATACTATATAATGTATCACAATTTTTAAATATAATTCATATTTAACTTCACTATGTACTTGACCTCATATTTTGTTTGAGGTGACTTATTCTTAATTTGGTTAAGATTTCTGGTCATTGGTGTGTTCACATGAAAAAATTTCAACATGCCAAATAAATCCACCACTTTATGGATGTATTCAACTTGAGTCAGGTATAATGTACCTAAAATTTAGTCTTATATAATATTGGACACCAAAATTCTCTTTTCCAAATCGAGATCCTTCATATCAAAGCTTTCAACCAATTCAACATTTATCTCCTTGACCCTTTCTTTCACCGGATCTTCTATCATCATTTTATCCATGTAAATTAGAAGGATAATGAAACTTTTATCTTTAAACACCTTATTAAAACAAAAATAATAAATATTCCTTTAGATGAACTTCCATTCTATTATTAAATCATTGAAATTCATATTTTAATTCCATGGAACTTAATTCAAACTACAAATGATACATCTTATTTGAAAAACAAGTTCTTGGTTCCATTGATCCTTGAAACTAATATAATACTAAATATAGATCCATTCATCTTTATCCATGTGAAATAATTTTGTCTTCTCACCCAACTAATCTAGATGAAGATCTTATAAAGAAAACATGCACAAAGATATTGGATAGTTAGGTGCTTAAATACCAAATAAAATATTTCATAGAACTAAAACCCATACTTATATTGAAATCTCTTTATAGTTATCCAAACATTATTCCTACAATTACCACCTACATATTCCTTTAGAAGGTAAACCCATTTATTTTAGGAATCTTTTCCTAGTAGGTCTCCCTTTTAACTCTCATGTCTCATATATATAGAGGGGTCAATTTCATCCCTCATGACCAACTCCCACTATTTAAAATTATTCAAAATATTTACCTCCACTAAACATTTAGCCTCCCCAATTTCTAATAGATGCAGAAAATGAAAATTACTCCCATATCTTTTCACTTTGAAACTTTACATCGTAGATATCAAAAATATTCCTTCTGAAAAATCTCTCTATGATACTAAAATTTCCTATGTGTGAATTTTTATTAATTAGTTTTCTTCAGACTTAAAATATTCAGAAATAAATCCTGGTTAGAATCGTCAATATTTTACTCCATTATTCCAATAATTCCATTAAATTTCTCGGTGCTTCTGATCTTGATGTGATTGTGGGATTCATTATAATTTTATAATCTTTCAGTGGCCTAACCAGTTAGACATCAACTTGAGATGAAACTTTACATTAATTTTAATTTCTTTAAAGGTTTTTATACTTCCACATGATCTATTCATTATAGATAACACTCTAACTTATGATTATTTTCTAAGATTAATTATCCTAGAGTTGAAATCAAAATTCTTCTTCACCATAGCCAAAAATGTAACATGACTGAGGCTTAGCCTCTATTATCTCATTATTTTACATCAATGTTGGAATTTTTGAGTTATCTATAGAGTTTAAGTTGGTTTAAATAAACCTTTATTATAGATCAATAGTTCTTTGGATGTTTCTGCCCAATGTGTGATAATAGAATCTGATTGACTAAGTATTACGCATAGTTCAAAGCCATTTCCCAAAACACATTGAGGAACTTTTCATAAATCATAAGGATATTATCCTTATACACTAATGTTTTATTCATCATTCAAATAACTCCAATGTGAAATGAATTTCCTAGCTCGTTATTCTCAACAAAAATACCCTTCCATTATTAGAAACTTCACAACTCCTTTCTTTTATACTCACTAATATTGTCTGATTGTATGCACATCAACTTACTACTGGTCTCTTTTCCCTCCAAGTCCCTCTATAGAATGAAATCATAAAACACCTTTTACTTTTACTTCTTGAAGTACAACAACAATTTTCTTGTGGATTCATTGACGAAATTCAAATTATAGAGTAATCCTTTTTCATAACACACATGAGCATACACACAAACATCTATCAAAACCAACTCCATATTCTAGTGATTTTGTGTCATTCCTTTCATTTATATAGAAAACTTCTATTATTATCCAAATATGTAAATCTTACTGATTCAATACTCTATGATTCAAGTCTTCAACAACCCATTATGAGATGGAATATTCACTCTCTGTTTACTGAGAAGGCCTAGATAGTCATGAAGAAGTTTAGAGAAATTAACTTCTCTAGTATGCATCTCTCCTTATGATGAACCTTTAAGGTATAAGGTCAGATTCATCATTCCATTTTTTCAACCATGGATCTATGTGAAATATTACACATTATATCAATACAAAATCTACAACATCCATAATCATCAATTTTTCCTATAGAAATGAATCTCTTCCTTAATTTAGGGATGTTCTACATACCTTTCAAGTTAAAAAGCTTACATTATTTTTCCAAATAATGAAATCTCATATACTTGTAATTTCAAGAGGTTTTTCATATTATATATGAAATATACTATATCATATAGATATTTAATTTTGATACTCCCCCTCTAAGATATTTAATTTAATGAATCTCCAATGTCAATCACCCCAAACTCAATTGATTTGGTGGATCTTAGGAGAAAACCACTCCTTTACTTTGACATAAGGCATGTAGAACCAGTAATGGATGCATAAATTCAAGAGTTCTCCCTTTGATCTCTAAAATATTTTTTGGTGTAATATCCTTCCACAATTTTACCATATGTTAGAATCATCAACTGATATTTCCCTACATCTAATACTCCAACCTTTTCCCACCTAGTGACATTTACTTCTGGACATTTTTCCTCTTATTTCTAATTTTTATGCATTACCATAAGATACATGGATATCATTTTAATGAATTTATTCATTACAAATTATATTGGGAATATAAATATGTTTCAAGTCATCCTTTCCACTGGAATTACTCGCAACCATCACCATTGTGATCCATGGAACCTAAAGCAATGAATGTAACAATAATGGACAAAAAAAGTCTCCAATATCTACCTTTAATGAATCCACCTGACCTTAAATGTTATTTAAGTTAATTATATGATCCAAAGTGCGTCATCATTCTGAAATTTTATTTTACAATAATTTACTAAGAATGAACTCCTTTCTCATCATAGTGGGATTCTAATACATGTTAAATAAGGTTTCCATGAGTTATGATGTGCCCTTTACTTCTAGAATGTTGAGCACCATATTTTGGGAAAGTAAAATTATCATCAACCTGGGTGATTTATCTCTGATTATAAATTTTCTCATCTTTTATGACTTGGTAGTAGTAAAAGGAAGATTAGGTCTTTTATAGATGAAAATACTCTATCAACTTTTACCAAAACACAAAATATGTTTTGTGGAGCTTATCTAGCCAAACCTTACTCTCATATTGTACCATCATGTTGAAAATTTCAAACTCTTTCTACTTATAGTTATTGTAAAAAAAGAAGTTAGTATCTTCTTATTTATATCATACTACAAGGAAATTGGTAGAATAGTGTTAATGAATCGATCCCTAAAACAACATCACGAGTGATTGATCTTCTAGAATCACTTCAATGTTGAGTTCTGATACCACTTTTTTAGTCCATTACCATCTTATGATTAAATAATAAAAAGAAACTCATAAATAACTTCATGTGTAGAATAAAAATATCTAAAATGAACCCCAAATTCGAAACCTATAATGTGGATGAAAATCACACCCATGTAACTATGTTATAGCATAAATCCACCAAAAGAAGTTGACAATAACATTCAAATACATTGATTGAAATAAACCATGAATAGAAAATAAAAAAAAACAAAGATTTATATGGTTTAGTATTTAACACTAATATATAGGGTAAAAATACATTATTTTAATTCAAATAATATATAGAATGAATGAAATGATTGATTCAACTCATAGTGTTTGATCACAATTGACCCAACCTACTTTTATTGTGGAGTTCGCTATATGCATCCAGTCGACACCACCATCCTATCATCATGGTAAGAAGTCCAACCCCTTATATTTTCATAAATTAATCCTTTTTCTCATTAAATCACTCTACCTCCTCAACATTCCCTACCATTTGACTATTCATACTCAGGTGAACTTACAAAATGTCCCTTCTGCGTCATCTTTTTATTAATGAACTTATAATGGACTGACTCCCAATGAACCAACCTGAATCTACTAGTGAACAAATACCCAACTTCTATCACTCTATCTCTATTTATATTTCTAAAATTAAGCCAATAAATTTTATCCTTCTAGTGGCCTTAGTTTTTCATTTTCTTGAAAAATAATGTTAACACTTCAATAGTTAATGGTATTAAAATTTAGTTTGATAGGTCTAACAACCTAAAATTTTGTATTAAAGCCAACACGATCATATAAAAAGAATTTGATCATTTTTTGATTAATTTTTGTGATTAATAATTATCTGTGAAGTATAATTATATTTCTACATTAATCATATAGTGTTTAGGACATGATATATGTGCATGATTTATTATGATAAGTGAATTATTCTAGTAAAACAAATTAGGGAGTTGTAGTTATTTGTTATATAATCATCTTTTTATTACACTATGAACATATCAAAATTTATAAATTTCTTTGAATATGGTGTTATCTCATATGAAAACATCCTTGTAAATTCTTTAGTTAAGAATTATCAGGACATATTTTATCATAGTTCCATCCACTATTCATAATGAGGATGATGTGGAATTCATATAAAGACCAAAGTATAAGGAGTATATATCTTTTAATATATTTAGGATTAAACTCAATATGGAGGCTAATGTAGAGGATGATAAAACTTGTGTTGGTGATATATTTTGAGATGAATTTAGGAGGTGATATGAAAAAGATGAGTTATTTTCTGTTATTTCAATTAATAGTTGTCCAATAATTTTATTCTCTTTTAGGAATTAAAAATTTCTCATAATTTGATTCTTGGACTCACTTTTGACTATTTTTAATCTTTACAATAATATCATCTTCATTATGATGATTTTTCCCTCTCTTTTTTACCAATATTAGATATTATTATTGTTATCATGATTTCCCATGATATTTGGTGTTTATATATTAGTGGGAAGTTATATAATGGATGGTATATGTTATATTCCAATGATTTGAGAGATGTGTTATTTATTTCATGACAAGATAATTTCATGGTTGATATATAGGTGGTGGATGATAATCATATTAAACCTTTTTTAATGTGCATATGATATGGAAATCTATGTGAGGTAATTGAGGGAATTTTTATGGCAGAGGTTTTTAGGATTGTGATTATGATTATGGGCTTTTCAAGGATGAAAAGTTTGGAAGGATTGCAACTATTATAAAATCATGAAAATTCATTTCTTGGAGTTTTTGAACATTTAAAGGTTATTTTAGTCATTTCATATCTATGGAAAATGATGATTTTATTCTAGAAATGAACCTTGAATAAATTTTTTAAAAGTTTCAAATATTTCAAGATGTGTTGTTTACTATTCGCCTTATATTTTTTTGTTAATTAGAGGAATTTGTTCAAATTATTTATTAAATTAAATCAATTAATTAATTATTTGGAATGAAGATTTTAAAAAAAATATGATTAAAATGAGGATAAAATATAAACAAAACTATAAATTGAAATA
Organism: Viscum album; assembly: GCA_963277665.1. Lineage (NCBI taxonomy): Eukaryota > Viridiplantae > Streptophyta > Magnoliopsida > Santalales > Viscaceae > Viscum > Viscum album. The sequence continues at coordinate 1,501,488,365 of OY728137.1, read as the reverse complement.
TCTTATGCATATTATTACTCAAGGTGTGGTTCATAATTTAATGTTGATATAAAATTTCAATGAGTTTTGAACCCACCACATGCATATTTTAATATAAATAATAATTATCGTATTATTTGATCATTTCATATGTATAAAGGTAATGAATTTGGAGGTTTTTATTGAAGGATATAGAAGTTCCCCAAGGTAGTAATAAGACACCCCACCTATCCCATTATTAAATTTTAATCACTTTAGTTTAATTAGAATATATTTTTTGAATATGTAATATTTTTCAAATATTAAAAAAATCATTAATTATTTATTATGGATTACTATTCATCATAGATGAACAAGGATATATATTTAGTTTTTCAACCACCTCATCATGGATAACATGATACTGATGATGATTAAACCAAAGTTATGAAAATGACTTATGTTGTTTGCTCAATTTTTGGCATGGGATTATGAGAGATAATTATTATTATATTTCTAATTATGTATCAATGATGAGAGTACCATTTAAAATGAAACCACCACCTAGGAATATTTTTCTTATTTAAAACCAATATCTAGTTGGTTATTATACTAACTAAGTGAGAAATATAGTTTTCCCTCCCTCAAATAATCAGTTTGGAGTGATATGGGTTGGATAAATCCTGAATTAATTTTAGATGTGGATGTTTATGGGGTAGCATTATGAAAGTGATTTATTGGTAGAAAATTAGAGATTAATGGGAGGTATTGTAACTAGTTCATCTTACTTTTAATAATAAGAGTTTTAGATACCCATGTTATTGGAGATGCTAGTTTATAATGTAAAGGGAACACATAGTACAAAATATAAAATATAATAAAAAATGAAAAATATATCTATTAAAGAGATATAGAATTACTATTCTAAAACAAAAATTGAGAACCCTTATTTTTCATAACTCTTACCCATTTTATAGACCACTCATCAATTATCAATTATTGGGATCACTACTATATTAACATCTAATTTTCAAGATAATTCCTCTACATGGATAGTGAGTCTTCTACATTATTTTCTTCTTCACAAAGAAATTATAAATCTTAGGGTTTAACACCCATGATATTTTCCTTATTATTTTATCTAGAATATTATTCCATGTGTCTTATTTATTGTATATATTCTTAATTTGATTATGAAATTATGTAAAGATATTGTTTTAGTTACCTTTTTTTGAATGTGACATATGTTTAATCCACTTTACATCAACAAACCTATATTATCTTAATTATATGACAAGTAAAATACCTTAATTATCCATGTATAAGGAAAATCATTTAATATATATTTTAAAAAACCTTATAGAACCTTTGAAAATTTCCATTTAATATTTTTTAGCTCTTTATTACTATTACATAAGTTCTAGTTACTCATAACTAGCCTCTAGTATTTTTGGTTTAATATTACATAGGTTGGCCAATCCTTTACTTTCAGAGTTTGTATAAAAACCTTAAATAGATTTTTATTGGACCTAGTTAATCTTACAATATTGATTGACCACTCTTACATAACCCTAGTTTTTTTTACTTAATCTTATGTAATATATATAGAAAATAATTTAATCATACATAGATTGATAAATTATATAGTTAATTATATGAAACCAGGTTTCCTTGATCTTCTCCCACCCAAAAATAAAAAAAACTCCAGTTAATTATGGCCTTTGTGATTTAATAAATAATATAAATTAAATCATTGAAATCATATAATTAGTTTTTGTTCGCAATAACCACCAAAATATCCCTAAATTCTAAATATATAGTAAATTCCCGTGTAATGTAAAATTAATGGGGATATAAACAATAAATTAAAATATTAAAATATATTAAATATTGTTCAATCAATTCCCTATACTAAACTTTATTATCCTGGAGAAATTCATGATAATGAATTCATGCATAAGATTGCCCTACCATGTTTAAATAAACAATCCAAAGAAGAGGGGACTAACTGAATCATTTATCATTGATATTTATCCAACCTATTCAATAATTTATTCTTTATATTTTATTTTCCTTCACTTGTGTTTTAGATCATATTATTTACTATCTATACTAGTGACCTACTTACTGAGAAATTGCACCTCATCACTCAAGGAACAATTTTAAAAGAGTTTTTCTCATTCAAAGAGTACATGTACTCCAACATAGGCTTTAATTGATCTTATGTTTTCTATTATAAGAGTTAAAATAAAATATTCATGAAGATTTCTAAATGGATTTTTATGGTTTGATGGTTCGATAGGTAATTAACATGAAAACTCTTAGAGGTAAAATGAGAATATTTATCTATAAATCATAATACAAGATAAAATTTCAACAGAAATGAATGTATAAAATATTCTTGACTCTAGATACCTAGAGATAATGGTCATTTAATTCACTAAAAACATCTATAATCAAAGGTTTTATTGTTTTAAGAGATTATATTAATACAAGATCATTTTATTAAATTAGAAATTTAAGTGTATCATAAAATCAAATAAATCATTTTTATTCTTTTATTTTATATCCATAGATCACATGTATCCATCTTCATGATTTACTAGGAAAACTAGGAAACAATATAAATGGGTGAGCCCAAAATCTCAGTAAGAGGTTGTGTATGTTAGATACAAGCATGAAATTTATAGAATGAAAATATTAAATAGTAAAAGGATTACATATAAATAATTACACAAATATAGAATATATATGTATGTGATAGTAATGGAAATAAAATAATCAAATGGATACCAATAATAAATATTGTAATGTTATAATGTAAAATTTCATACAACATAACCATATAGGTGAAGAATTATGCTAAATGTTTTCACATAAATTGGTAGGAATACATCAGATACCCAAGTGTAATTTCCCTTCCCTAGTTACTTTGAACTATAACTAGAATGATATTCCATGTGACCTCAAGAATTTGTTTCCACATGTGAGAGGCCATATACTAGTAGTGGATTTATAGGGTACTATCTGGGTAGACTATACCACCATATCAAAATTGATAATAACTAATAAATAATCAATCATCAAAAATAAAAAACTATTAGATTACATAGAAAATGTTATCAAATATTTATTTTAATGATCAAAAATTAGTTTTTTTATATTTCTAACAAGTTTAATGTATTATGATAGTAAATAATTTCCTAGTCAAATTTTGATTTTTTTTTTATATGTGCTAATCTGCCATTAGTTCAAAGGATATACCACTAGAACAAATCTACCAACAAAACACATCTATCTCCAAAATAGATTTACTACCAGAATAGATCTACCATTAAAAAACATCTACCACTGGACACATCTACCAATAGAACAGATCTATCATCAAACTTGTTTACCACTAGAACATCTATTATCAGATAGGTATACCATAATAATATATCTACTACTGAACACATCTACCATCATGCATATGTAATTCCAGACAGATTTTCCACTAGGTAGATCTACTATCGATTTGTGAGACCATTCAGAGTTGCTACTGCTAGAGTGCTACTATTGCTATCTAGATTAATTTCAAACCTTAATTTCCCAAAATTATAGTTTAACAAATTAAATTTTTCTATCCACATGTGGATTTTAGAATCATTATTCTTTAACTACTACAAGAGCGCATTAAATAAAAAGTCATACTTTCCTGATTTTATGCTCAGTATGAGGATTCAAGTTATATTAGCATCAGTATCTAATCGATAATTTTACTAGGATTGATATAAATTTAGAATAACTCCTTCTTTCATATAAGGGGGATATATTCATAGAGAAAATTGATTTTAATAATCTAAATCAAAGAAAAATCCTAATACACATGTGTGTGGAAGGACTCCAGATATTTATAGATTGATGAGAGATGAATTTTCTATACCTTCATGATACTTTTTTTTGTACATCTAGAGGAAACTATTTGAGCTTCTTACCAAGATAAATTTGAGGAACTATAATCATTTGAAGAAAATTGGATTGAGCAATATTACTTTTTACTATCTCTAATCATTTTCTCTGTCTATTTATTCTTTATATTCGAGTAGTGTTTATTTTTACTATATTTATCTAAAAAACATAGTCTCATATACTAAAATAGATATTTCTTTACACTCTCAAATTTATTCATTTTTATACCCATTAAAACCATATAAGAGGTCATGGGTGTCATGTATTAATTTTTCTGCAATGGATAATTAAGAAAGAGTCTTTATGCTTACATATCCTTGTATGTTATTGTCTATAAAAGTTGATCCATTTTTTGGGTCAAGTTTATTGTTTAATAAACTGATTAGAAGTTTATGATTTACAATTGGAGGGGATTAAGTCTTGTCTTGATACATAACCCCTTTTTTAAATTATAATGTGTCTTTTATTAGTTTTGTTTTTTATATTTCAATGTTCAAAATAGCATGTATTTTAAAATCTATATTGAAACATTACTATGATATTTAGTCTTAATTTGTGTTTTATATAGATTTTTTGATCAAGTAATTTATTTTTAAAATTTAAATTGATTTAGAATATTATTTTAACTGATAATTTATCACACTTTGAGAAGTTATTTGAAAAATAAAAATATATATTTCTATAGTTTTGATTAACTTGGTATTTTTATCATACTGGGTGATTTAATTTTTACATTTATTTCAAAAAATATTTTATTGGAAACTCAATTAACCCCCTCTTGAGTTTTCCTATCCAACAAACATTTAGTATCAATGGAATTTAAAAATCTATTTTTACTATGATTTAGTTTCAAATTAAAGATATTAAATATCTTCTTATTCTAAAGTTACATATTTATGGATAATCACAAACAATTGGGAACTGGATCTAATGATCCTTATTATTTTAATGGTACTATTTATGCTTAATGGAATATAAAAATGAAAATTCATATTGAAAGTAAGGGTTTTGAAAGTTGGACTGTTATTGAGGATAAACACATAATACCCAAAAAAGTTTGAGATAAATGGAGTGATCCAACTAATAAAACTTATAAAAATAATTGTAAATATATTAATTATTCATACTGTGGTTTAGAATATGAATAATTTAATGAAATATATTTTTGTACCACTGCATTTGATATTTGGGATACCTTGATTGATACAGAATAAGGAAGATAAAATGTCAAAGAAATGCATTTGAATACTTATACTACTAAAAATGATACATTTCTGATGAAACTTGATGAATCAATTTACAATATGTATCTCAGGTTCAATGATATTTTTAACACAATCCATTCTCTCTAGAAATACAATATAGAAAATGATCAAATGATTCACCTGCTAAGATTCTTACCAGAATGATAGAGAGTAACATCAGTTTCAATTTGAAAATCATGTGATATGATTATATTTCCTATTAAAGAGGTAATTGTAAAGCTAATGATATATGAAGATGAAATTAAAGTGAAAAGATAATAATAAGATAAACCAAATAGGAATTCAATATCCTTCAAGAATTCTGAATCAAAGAAAAAATAGAAAATTAAAGAATACATCTCATTTGATGGAGAATCATCATCTGATAGTGATGAAGAGATGACACAATTATCTAGAAGATTAAATAAATTTTACAAAAGGAGTAAATTCATCAAGTATCCAAACTAAAAAGGTAAGTATGAAAATAGATGTAACTGGGGAAAAGAATGGAAAAATTATGATTCTAAAAATGAAATAATGTGACATGAATAAAAGATAAAAGGTCACATAAAAAAAACTTCTCTTATTTTAAGTTTAATAAAATTATAAGATAGAGATAAGAGATATAAGAAGGTTGTGAAAGTAACATGGAGTTCTTCAGAATCTAGTTCAAGTGATTTGGACTTAAATAGAGAGGATAATGATGATATATCCAATATGTGTTTTATGACAAATACATATGAGTTATATAATATTTTTTATACATCTCATGTTCATAAGTTCAACCTTCATGAAAATTAAAATATTTAATAAAACATGATCAGTGAAGAAATATTTGAATATCATAACATGGAGGAGGAAATATTCATAGAACTTAACAATAAATAATTTTTAAAGAAGTATCATGCCTTGTCTGCACACTTTACAATAGATCATAGTATAGAAACCTATAAAAATTATCAAGTCTTATAAGAAAATAATGATATAAAATTATTTAATCACAAATTATAAAGGTATCTTGAAATATTCAAAAAAGGACTAAAAAATTAAACCTAGATTCATGTAAATCAAACTCCACATAAGTATACCACATGAATTTTATTTCAACATGGACAGAGAAAGGTCAATCAGACTAAATTTATTTCTAGTTATAGTTCTATAAGTTATGTGAATACTTCCTATTCTTATAGACCTAATAATGTTTTTATTTCTAAAAGTTTTAGATATGTCTATAAGAAACCTATTAAACCATTATGGATTCCCAAATGCCTTGTTATTAACATCCTTGAACCTAGAAAGGTATGGGTACAAAAATTATTTCTTTTTATGAAATATATTTGATAAGTTTCAGTAATCACTTATGGAATCTAGATATTGGCTAATCCAAACACATGACTGGGGATTATTAGAGATTCAGGAATCTAATAAAGTTGGATGTTGGATATGTCACATTAGATGATAATACGAACAAAATAATTAGACTTGGTCAAATCCATAACTCTAATAAAATTTTAATTTACAAAGTGTTATTTGTATAGGGATTAAAGTATAATCTACATAAAATCTCACAGCTATGTGATGATGGTTTCCATGTTAAGTTTAAAAATAATTCCTGTAAATTTTTTTAATTTTAAATATAATTTAGTTTTCAGTTATTTGAGAAAAGATAATGTATAGGTTGTCAATATAGATTACTTGTTTTTTGAAAAAAAATATTTTTAAGTGCCTATTATAAATATTCATGGTTCTAGAATAGGAAAATAATCCATTGAAACATACATTTAAATAGTAAGATAACTAGGGAAGGGTTAGTCAAGGATCTTTCTAAACAATAGTTCCTAAATGATAAAGTTTTTAACCCATATAAAAAAGGGAAAACACTTAATATCATTCAAATAAAATAAACAAGTTTAAACTTATCAACCCCAATAGTTGGTTTACATGTATTTGTTTAGACCCCCTTGAGTTTCTAACTTAAATGAGATGCACTATTTTTATGTTATAATAGATGAATTTTATATATATAATTTGCTATTATTTAAGGCTCACAAAAGTGAATATTGAATTTATAGAAAAAAATTAGTGTAATTATATTTAATACCATAATATGTGATCTTGTCCATGAGTTTTAAAATCAAGACATTGAATCATTATACTCAAGATGTGGCTATAATCATAAATTTTAAACTCTTATAATCTATCACCAAAATGGTTTAGTAGAAAAGGGAAATAGAACCCTTTATGAAATTTCCTAGATGATGATCAATGAGTTTAATTTAACTATTTCTTTTTTATAATAAGATGTTAATAGAGCCTATTATATAATCAATAGAGTTTTTATAATACCTATTTTAAATATAACACCATGTGAATTATGAAACTGATGAAAACCAAAGATTATTTAATTTATAGTTTTATTGAAAAGTATTTATTTTCAATAAAAAGGTTAAATTTGATTCTAAGAGTGATGAATGAAGTTTCTTTGGATATTATATAACCAGTAAGTTAAACAAGGTGTTCAATAAATAAACTACGATTATAGAGGAATCAATATACATCAACATTGATGAAACATAGCCATATGAGTCTAAGATTTTTTTTATAAAACCATGAATATGATTTTTCAAATATAAAAAAAATTATAAACTATAAGATAGTTTTTGAAACATGTATAAAAATATACCAGTTCCAATGAACAACATAAACTAGAACCTATAAATAATAATGAAATATTCAAAACATATTTTCATATAACCATTAGAAATAATTGATATCATCCCTTAGATGATGTATTTGGATTTCTTGATAGCATGACACAAACTATAACTTCTCTAATAAATCAAGTTGAACATCTAGATTTATTTTCACATCTTAAACCTATTTACATCAATGATGTAATTAATTATGAATTTATTCTAATGGAAATGAAATAATAACTCTATAAATTTTTAATAAAATAAATTTTGGGAACAATGTATATACCTAAAGATATCTTGACCATTTTCACTAAATGGGTGTTCAAAAATAAAGTTGATATCTCAATAAAATAGTTAAAAAAAGAAACTAGATTGGTTTCACAATAATATAGTCAAGAATAAGGTAATAATTAATAGGAACCTTTTCAAAAATATATATACTTGAAGAAATTATAATTATACATAGTTATGAAACACATTTTAATTTTTGAAAATATTAGATGAATATTTAGAGAGAATTATTAAATGGTTATATAGTTTAGGATGTTTTTGTTAAACCCCTTAGATTCCAAAATCCTCATTTTCCAAATCAGGATTTTAAATTAACAAAAAAAAATACAATTTAAAACAATATTATAGAGACCGGTATGATAGGATCAGATCATCTTTGAATTTTAATGGTTTTACTAAAGGAGTATCTTATCAAACATTATTTATGAAAATAATTTCAAAATATTTTTTAGTAGTTCAAATTGATGTTGATGATATAATTTTTAGATCTTAAATTAATTGTTCGTGTATAGTTTTTTATAAAATTATGAAAATTTAATTTGAAATGATTTTAATTGGTGAGTTAAAATTATTCTTTAGTTTTTAGATTTTTAATAATTAATATAGAATTATGTTATATCATATTATGTACCCAAAGGAACATTAAAACGTTTTTTTATGGATAGAATAAAGAGTAGTGATAATCCCATGAGTACAAATTGTAAATAAGGTCTTGATGAACCTAAAAAATTAGTTGATCTATCCAATTACAGAGCTATGAATGGAATCTTGATATATTTAACTACCAGCCAACTGGGTATTATGTTTATTATATGTATGTGATCCCATTTTCTTGAAAATAATAAATAATTACATTTATATGATGTCAAAATAATTTTTAAGTACCTCAAGTATAAAACCAACTAAAAACTATTTTATCCTCGAGGAAAAGAATTTGATTCAATGATTTATTTTGATATAGTTTTTTTATTGTGTTTTATAATGAAAAAGAACCTCTAGAACATGACACCTTTTAAGAAATTCACAAGTTTCATGGTGTAGTAAAAATAAAAATTATGTTACATTGTCCACTACTAAGGATGAGTAAATGGTTGTAGGAAGTTTATGTGCACAAATTATATGCATGAAATACACTTTACTAGACAATGGATATCAATTTCTACATTCAAATATAAATTTTTATAATAAAAGTGTGACAAATATCTCTAAGAATCCCATATCTCATTATAGGACAAAACATATTGATCAAATACATCACTTTTGAGAGATTATTTTGAAAAGGTTATATAACTCTTGAATTCATTAGAACCAGACAAAAATTTTATAATATATTTACAAAGAATGTGAATTATGAGAGATTAAGATATATTATACATAAACTAGTAATGATAAATTTTTATTAGCTCTTTATATTTATATTTTATTTATAAAAAAATCCATTGTTGGTTATCTATAGCTCGAGTATTTTTTATTATATTTTACCACTCTTGTTTTATGTGATAAAATTTTTATTGGGTCTAATTATTTATATTTTATTAATATTATCAATTATAAAATCAATAAATGATAAAATTTACTTAAAATTTTAATTTTATAATACTCTATGTCCCAGATCCTTTGAACCCTTCTTTTCATTTGTCTCTCAACATGAAACCCTCCTTGTGTTCACCCTTCTTCCTTAAAATCAGTGTGAAGATGGTGAGTGTCAAACGTGTTTCTATTTCACCTTATAAAGGATCATGTCTCTCAATGAAACAATTTGGTAAAAATATCCATCCTGCTATTATTGAACTGAAGAACCCCCATCTCTCATATTGATTTGTTATTGTTGAAAAGGAAATAGATGATGAATGGTTAGTTTCATGCTAGTCACTAGTGATGAATGTGATACACAACCAAGAATGGATCAAATGGTTTTTGAGGAACAAATGGAAATTATGTACTGGGTTGGTTAACTAGTTTTATTAGTTGGTAGAGTATGATTTTTATGAAAAGAAAGATGTTGTTAAGACTATGATCGACAGAAAATTAGTGATATTTACATCAAAAAGTGTACTGGATGCCTCAATATACCTCATAAAATTATATCTAATGATTTTGACAGATACATTCCCAATAAAAGATAGTTTTTTTGTACAATTATTCCTTATTATATTTTAATGGAAATACTTCAATGCAAAGGCCAATAACTATATATCATGATGGGGAGTGTATGCTTTTATGTAAGTTTATCCCATATTATCATTGTCCTGGGAAGGGGGATTTATCACCATGAGGTACCAATATGTGTTTCTCTTATTTCTTATGAAAATAGTAGAAAAGTTAAAATTATATAGATACTTGATTTTCTATTTAATGTAAATGAGAAATAATTCAACTTGATCTAATTATTTGATCTATCCAAAGTTCATTTTTTCTATGTTGGAATCAAAAAATTAAATTCTTGAAGATGAGGAAATTATAATCATTTGTGGAGGTTTATTTCTATGTTAGTTTACTTGCAAGACAGTAATGGTTAATTAGAACCATTGTCTAAGGAAATGGTGGGCTGATAATGATAAGATTTATGTGAATTTTAACCCTATATATCCCCCTTACAGACCTAAATGCATGTTTGATCCTAGCTTGGAGATTGATTAAGTTATGGTATATTCCTATGACGAGGAAGTGTAGGTTAATTCTTAATAAATGGAATAATCAGATAGAGAAGAAGAATCAACACCTATTCTACTAGAGGATGGGACCCAAATGTGGTCATATGATTTCATATTTCTTACGGACCAACTAGTCCATCTATTTCTCTTCTTGAAAGAGAATGTTTACTCATTGAAGGTGAAAATTTTGAGGAAATTGATGTCTTGAATACAAAACCATTAGGTAAATATTCTTCTATGATTGCATGGATGTTATTGAACTGTCTGATGATTCATGGAAGGAAATGGTGATGAGTCTTAGGATTCTATAAGTCAAAATAGAAATGTTTATGAGTCTCTAGAATTTGAAATTCAATATGTAAATGGTGATAAGTTTTAGGATTTTGGAATTCAAGCTGAGGATGTTGTCTCTGATAGAGATGAGGAGAGATAACCTTCTGTGTGAGATAAATCCCTAGGATCTACTAAAAAAGGGGTTATATATTCAATGTTAGAATATTATGATAATTATAAACATGGAATTCTACTTGAGCTTGGTGGAATTTCCATCTCTATTTGCTGATAAAGACCCTAATGTATCTCTAATTGAAAAAATTGATAAGTACAATTAGAATATTTTCATTTTGATGTTCCTATAGATATGTATGGACATGAAGAAACTACCTTTATTACCCAAGAAAGGATTCCATATCATCCTTCTCTTTCTCTTAGTTATGTGACTAAAGATGACATGGATTCCTTTAAAGCAAAACCATTATCATATATAAGTAAAATTCTCAAATCCATACCTCCTCAAGATAAAAAAATCATTGAATATGATACTAGATGGATATTAAAATTATTCATATCTTATATCCACCTAAGATGTTTTTTAAAATTCAAGAACTGGAAATTGAGAACAAGTGATTGGATGATCATATGGAAGAGACTAGATCCATCATACAAGAAATGAGTGTTGATCTTTTTCGAAGGGTAGTTATCTCTTCTGAAGATATTAGAATCTCTTCCTATAAATGGAGCTTCCACTTCTATTTCTCTACCACTTTATCCTTTTTTATTTTATATAGATATGATTCATTCCGTTGTTAAAGAGAAAATATATACTATAATGGATGATCTTTCTACATCTCTTCAAGAGGAAATTTTTTAGATAAATTCCTATAGTTAGAATATTAATAAGTTGTTTAGAAAATGATTAAATGAGGCTAGGAGTGATAGAGAGACTATCACTAAGTCAATTAAATATTATGTTTACATGATCTTTTCAAATAATCAGTTAAATTCTCAACTTCTGTTTCTTTGGTAGAATATAATAATACCTCCTCTGATTGGGGAATTCAATAAAAGTTTGAATCGTCTTAGGGCTATCTCAATTTTTTAGACATTTTATAAAATATAAGAAGTATTTATTTAAAGTAATCGAGCATGGTGGAAAAATTATTATAGATTTTGTTTAGTTGATGAGACATTTCCTTCATTCCTTTGAGATTTTAGTAGTGTCCCCTTAGGTTATACCCTTGTAGGGACCCCAACTCCCATAACCTAGAATCGATGCCTATTTTATTAAATTAGCATAATATATAAGGAATCATATCCCAAAGGAATAAATAGTTTATTAGTATTGGTATACTATATATACATAATTGAATCTTGAATTACATTGGAAAATAGAAATTACAACATTTTTTTGAGAATATCATTATCCCCCTAGAATATACTTGCATATAAATCAAAGTACACTTCATGGATTCTTGAGAAGTGAAACAAAATAAAAGTGAGATCAAATTATCAACAAAGGTTAATTAATATTGAATCTATCTTGAATAAATTATTATAATCAACATGCGAAGGTAAATAATTGAACACACATTCCATTAAAGTAATTGGATAAGTCATAATCAATATAATAAGGTAAATAATTGAAAACATATAAAATTTAATCAATAATTGATAATGAAATGCATCTAGAGATAATATCATTATTAAAATATCATTCATAACAGTAAATGAATTTTGAATTAAGAAAATTCTTAATTATTGGACATCATGTCTAAAAAATATGATACTTTTACCATTAATATCTTTTACAATATAATTTAAAACTACTAGATAAAAACACATTTGGTTTACCCTACTAATTTCATGTTTTCTTTCTGATTCACCTCATGAGTCTACCAATACATCTAGGGGCTATCTATAACTGTTCCCCACTTGTGATTGTATGCTCAAATCATTCCTCAAATATTAGATATTCGATTTAATTTATTAACTATTTTCCTTATCATAAAATATACACCTTGAGTAAAGAATGCAAATTTTTCAATATTTCTCGAGATAAAAAATAACATTAAATATAGAACATCATATGTATAAGTGATATAAAATTTAAGAAATAAATGTATCCATGATAAATAATGTGGATATTTATGGGAATTTTAATGTCCACAATAATGTTAATAATTCAATGGAAATTTAATGACTAAAAAAATGAATCAAGAAAGTTAATTTCAAAACATACCTTGGTCAAAATTATCATAAAAAATACATAGGAAAATATAATTATATTATCAATAAACCACATACCCATTAGATTAATAATAAAAGGGTTGTTTTCATTGATTAATAATAATACCATAACAACATCTTCAAAAACATTATTGAGGAAAATATTCTTTTCATTTTTTAAACAATTTTTTAAAACTAAAATTTAAAAAATAATTTTGGAAATAATTTTCTTTGAAAATAACCATTAAATCATATAAAATAAGTTTTATAAAATTTGAGTGGTCATGACTACAGAAAACATTGTTCATACCATACATGTTAAAAATTATTCCTTTCACTTTTTTCAGTAAAATCCAAATGGGAATTTTTTTTGAAATACAACATGAAGATTCCTTTAATTTTTTTCTAAAAAGTTAAAATGAATAAAAATTTATTTAATAAATCATTTGGAAAACGTTAAAAACATTTTTTATAACATTTTTATAAAATAGTGATGTTCTTAAGGGTTGGGAGATTAAATTTCAACCCATTTACTAGGAAACAAACCTCAGTGTAGGTTTGGATTAGATTGTATAGACTTAGTTTGGTATTATGAAATCCCAAAATTCTTAGCAACTTAGCCTCTTTCACGGGTACACCATTGAAGATGGACCAACATGATATTTTTTCCGATCTTAGATTCTATGATCATATTTATACGGAACTCGATATGGAATCCATGTTTAAGGATGTGATTAATCTAGTTGTCAATGACTACCGACTTGAAATCAAGGTAGAGTATGAGTAACAACCACTATTCTATGAGGTGTTAAAGATTTTAGGGAATTCTATATCAAACTATAGGGTTATAAAAATTTAGTTCAGGAATAATAATGTGGATAAATCAAGAAGTCTTAAGGTGTTTGGGAAATAAAAAAAGGGTATAATAAGTTCTACTGAAAAGGGAGAAAAATCAAATAAGGACTCCAAAAAATTGTATTGAAGTAAAAAAAAAATAACCCCTATATCTATAATGAAAGAATTATTAAGGTTTCCATCACTTAATAGGGGACTATAATTATAGTGGGTGAGAAAATTTCACCTGTGGAGGTCTCTACAAATAAAGACTTTGATATGGTGTTGGGGTGAACACACAATCAACTGTAGGGATTGAGATAGTGGGATGTGAGGGAAATCATATCACTGATCTCCCTTTACTGAAAGGTCATATGTTAGGTATATATAGGATATATAATAGTAATGTATCCTAATTGTAAAATAATAATATTACATAGAAAAGGAATTCATAACCTTGTATCTGAATCTTCAAGTGATAAAAAGCGGCTCTCTCACGCTTCCTCTAATGATGGTGATAAATAAAATAAGGACTCCTTGTCTATACCTAAGAAACTTGGGAGCAGTATTATTGAGGAATAGGGGGTAATGGAGTCTCTTATTGGATCCTTCTCAAGTTCCTAGAGTTCCTCATCTAAGGCTAGTGGTTCTATGGATGGGTTAACTAATGGAAATGAATATAATATTTATACACCCTTGGATGAATGAAACATGGTTTTCATTGGTTCCACCAATGAAATTCAAACCAAAATTCTTACAAGGATGGATGGTGGTTCTAATAATTTCTTGAGTAATAATAATTCTAGATGAATAAGAAGGAAAGGAAAAAATTTAACTCAAAATCAAGTTCAAAATGAAGGATCTATTTTTTAATTGTTAAGGATTGGCGAAGTCTGGAATATCCAACTCCTTGAATATATGTGTTCAAGCACATAAACCCAATATTCTAGGAATTACTAAACACAATGACTATTTATAATTCGGTTGTAATGGTCTTAATAAAATTTGTTACATGTTTTTTTGTGCCAATAATGGCTCATATCCAGTATAATCTCTATGGGTATTTTCTCACTCTTTTATAGATAAAGTCTACCCATATAGCTTGTAAGAGAATATGGTTACTTTTAGGATTGAAAAGAATGACATGAAGTTTTGACTTTATTTTATTTATGATAAGAAAATGTACCAATACATAAGGTTTTTATGGAAAATAATTATAAGGATCAAGGGAAGTAAATGGGATCCTTGGATTCTTCTTAGTGGATTTAACACTATTATCTTTCCCAATGAGAAGATTAGATTTGTACATTATTCTCTTGATCTACTCGAATTCAAGGCTTGTATGGATGGGGATGATATGGTTGATATTAATACAGTAGGATTAAAATATACTTGGTGTACAATATATGTAAGTTGATTAGTGGACAATAATCTTGATTATTCATTTTCAAATGAGATGGATCTAGATAAATGCGATTCAATTTCCAGCATTACACTTTCCAGAAATCAATTCTGATCATCACCCTATTTTTGTCATCTTTATGAGAAGGAAGATGAATTTTCCATTCCCTTTTAGATTTAATAATTCCTGGAATTACATTACTAAATGTGACAGTATAATCTGATATTTTTGAGGATCTATGTTCCATAGAAATGAGGATATTTAATTCTCTTAAATACTAAAACATTTAAAATAAAAACTGAAGAGTGGGAGTAAATAAACCTATAGTTGGATTGACATTAAAATAGACTCTATTGAGGAGTATCTTTAGAAGGTGTAGTAGGATACCACCAAGGATGAATTTAATTTGGATAATTCTTAAGAGGTTTCTATTTCCTTCAAATTGAAATCTATCCACTCTTTGAAAAAAAACATTCAAAAGGAATCTTTCAAAAATAAATGGATTATAGAGGGGGATAAAAATACCAAATTTTATCAATCACTTAATAGGGTTAATAATGTGAGTATAACTCTATCCATCTTTAAAGCGGAGGATAAAATCATTCATGATCAGGATAGTATTTCATAGCATATTATTTCCTACTACCCAAACCTCCTCAACGGAATGCAAATAGAAGGGGAGTTTTGAACAACCTAGAATTCTATCAATGGAAAATACCCTATTAAAATTATTACATATAGTATAAATCACATAAAATAACATACATAACATAATTCAAACTTTGAAAATGAATAATTAGTGGAATATAAGGTATTTTTATAAGTTAAGGAACTTATACCAATAGAATAGTTACTTAAACCATTGGAATAGAAATGTGACCTATAGGAATAGTAAATCTAGCCAATAGAATTGTAAAATAATCTATAAAAGTATAAATAAAATTTACTTATCTTATAAATGATAATAAGATATAATTAGATTATAGTATATGTAGATAAAAATTTTAAAAAATATTAATTAAGTGTTGGTATTTTTATTGAACATAAATTTTTATTTTCAATTTTATAATTAATATAATGATATAAAAGAAATTTTATTTTCATAAAATGTATTATAAATTAATATTTTGATGTATTATTATTATAAAATAATTTTATGATACCTTGATTAATTTTTCAAAGTGTTATAAAATCAGTTATAATTTTAAAATCAGTATTATCCAAGTAAATGATGATTTTAATTAAAAATTAAATTTATCATATTTAGAAAATTGTTTTCATAAAATTTAGTTTATTTTTTAATTATAAATTTAAAAACATGGTTAGGGTAAATATTTGGTATTTTTCTAAAATAGTTTAATTGTTTGTGAATGGTGAAATGCGGTAATTTATAATATATAACATTAAGATTAAAATTCACTATTTATTGATTCATATCTAATTTAAGAACCATAATATCTAAATAACCTTAATTATTTTATATATTTAGTGATATGGTCAAAACTATTTATAGTATTGATCCAGAAATAATAAACTAATGAATATAATAAAAAAACACCCCCTCCTCCATAATAAATACTGCCCCTCACCACCTCTTATCCTCACAGCTCCAAAGCCTTAAAGCTTATCCAATTTCTTCCTAGCCCTGTTCCCAAGCCTATTTTCAATTTCCATGAGCCTTTTTTATCAAAAAAAGGCTAAAACCAATTTCCCTAAGGAGGTTCTCAAGGAAGATAATCCAATAGGTAAAACCCTCTTTCTTTTTCTTTTAATTTCTTTTCAATTTCATTTATTTTCTTATTATCTCCCCACCCCACCTTATACAAGTGGCATGATAACTCCATCAACTTATATATAGTAGAATTTTATTTTGTTAATTGAATAATTCATCATAGAACCTGTTCTTTTCTCCCTTTTATTATAAAAATGAAATCATTTTTCGTGATGTGGTGATTTACCGCAATCGTGGATGTTTCATTTTCATTTTATTTTAACACCTTCAAGGCTTGTAATAAACCCATTATAATGGTAGAGAAAATTTGTAAAATGTTTTTTGTAATATTTTTTTATTTTCTGGAACAAAATTATATAGATAATGTTAAATTATAAAACAAAACTAGTTCATGATGATTGAAACCCGCCACATTAATCTAAACGATTATCATTAACATTTTATCTAATGATTCAACATAATAAAATATAATAAAATGATATATAAGATAATTTAATATTATTTATGTTCATAAATAAAATATAATCTAAATTCTATATAATTATCCCCATTTCACATGAACTTTTATACCTGTATACAAGTGAATTTATTAAGAAAACCATGAAAAATAACACAACCAAATGACAAAATTGAACTCTATAAATCATCATAATGGACATAAATGAACCTATTAAAATTATAATAAATAAAATAAATGTGTAATAGGTTATGGACTTATTCATTAATGAATCTAATGCTATTATCTAGGATCCTAAAGTGAAGAAATCATTAAGGTATAAGGTAAGGGGATTCTTTAACTCAACTACATTTACTTGGGTTTCCCCTATTGTACGCCAATTTCTGTATATATATTAATTTAATGATACTTAAATTTAATTTAATTATTCTCCAATTTTCTTTTTTGGTATATACATGTTTTATTTTTGAATTTATGACAAAAATAATGTCTTCTAAAAGTTCTCTTCTTTATAAAAACTGACCTTTTACTTATCTTGATATTATTTCTTCTTCACTCAAGATTGATGATTCTTATACCAAGTATGTAATTAATTATTTCATTTAGGAAACCCAAATTTTATTCATGAATTAATTATTTATTAAATAAACCCCATTCTTTTCCATGTTTTATCTTATGTCCAATATTGACATACATTCTATGTGTAATGTAAGATTATTTAAATGTTATGGTGTGACAGGTGCACCTGAAATAATATAGTGATCAAACACACTAGGTAATGTGATGTATCTCATGAGGTAAGGTTTAATATGTATGAATATGATGATAGATGTTTTCACAATTATGATGTTTTTATTATGAATATATGTTATGTGAGAACATGATGCTATCTTTGTTCACAACTATGTGTGGTATTTTACCACCAAGACAAGATGTTTCATTTTTATACACTGCCATATTCCAGAACATTATCTAATACTTCCTCTAATTATTATTGTGATGATCCTACACTCATGTTATGATGATGATGATGATTATGGTCACCCATTATTATATTGATTCATTTTTTTATCTATACTCTTACTAGTATTTTATCTCACCCTTTTATTTCATGTATATCCTCAGGTGATTACTTATACTAAGGAGAAAACTAAAGCCACTAAGAAGATATAGAAGAATTTATTAACTGAAGTTTATGTTTTATTAAGTAAATTTTATGTTATGACCTAATTTTACCATGACACTAAACCTTTGGATCTTGGTTTTGTGACACTATTACATTTTTTATCTTTATAATGATATAATAGTAATGAAATAAAGAGTATGGTAGTTACAGTTCATATCATTGCATGGTTTAGCTAATTTGGGAAATAGGATTAGAGAATATTTGTAAAAAACCTTAAGTATGAATCTAATCATCCAAGAATATTTGTTTTATAAAAATAATAACATAGGGATCCCACAAGATATGACTTTAAAGTTAATTATAGAAAGGAAAAACAATTTATTCATGACTTGTTGATTTACATTTTGTTCAAACCTTTTCTAATATAGAAAATAGTTGGAATGAGGAGAAACAAAACTAATAATCTGTGTGAGGGATAATGTAGTGATTTCCCGAATAACATCCCCAATTCCTTGGGAGGTGGAGTTCAAAATTTCATGGCAATGCATACCCAGCAGTTTTAAGCTATGAACAATAACCTGAATAATGTGGAAAATCCAATTTCACCTAATAGGGAGAAACTATCTATCAAGAATTTTATGTGGTAACTACCACCAACATTTAATGGATCTTCTGATCCATTAGTTTCATAATAGTGAGACAATTTAGTATATGAGATCTTTTTTGTACATCACTATTTTGAGACTAAGAAGGTGAATCTTTCTATATATCATTTATTTTGAGAGGCTGACCAACAGTGGATTTTGGTTAAGAACACCAAGCAAAAAGATAAAATTAAATAGATGGAATGGGAAGTATTTTAGAAAATATTTTTTAATAAGTACTTCTCATAAAATCCTCATACAAATATGGAGAGAGAATTTATAGAGATTTGGAAAAAAAGTTGAATCGCTCACGACATATAAAGAAAATTTCACAAGGCTCTCACATTACGCCTTAGGTTTTAATATCATCACTGATAGAAAAATATACAGATTCGTTAGTGGTTTAAAACCACACCTTATAAAGGCTATAGAGATTCAGAAATTTTGGAGTTTTGAAGAAGTTGTTCGATGTAATCTCAAAGTAGAAATGGATTTTTAAGAGTGTTCCCATGGTTATGGTGATAAGAAATAAAAATGGAGTTTCAAGATAGATGACTAATGATAATGGTGGAAAGAAAACTCAACCACTCACTTGTCAAAAAAATTTGAAGAATAATCATGGGTACTGTCTCAAATGGAAGGGGAAATGTTTCAAATGTGGGAGACAAGGCCACCATGCTCATGAATGTCAAAGAGACAGGAAGAAAAAGTTCAACGTGGTGAAGGGAAGGAGATCACCACCCATGGTTCAATGCTTCAACTGTAGGGATAAAGGGAAATATAAAATCCAATGCCCTAAACCTCAAATCCTCAAGGGTAATCAACATTAACATCCACCAAATCCAAAAGAGAGAAGGAAATCTTATTCCATCACTACTGCTGAGGTGGATCTAAAAAATGAGATGGTGATATGTACTCTAGTTATTCACTCAAGAATAGTAAAAATAATATTTGATTCTAGTTCTATGCATTCTTTCATATCATGAATGATTAGTATAAGTATTCAAATACCACATCAAAATATGGAGGTTAAGTTATCTATGAGAATAGAAAATGTTGAAATTATTTCATCTAATGTATATAAATCCTCCTCAGTTAATTTTTGTGGAATGACTCTCATAGAAAATTTTGTCTTACTTTATTTTGTGTAGTTTGATGCTATATTGGGCATGGATTGACTATATTTATACAAATCCAACATCATCATTTAGGAATATTATATCACTCTTTATATCCCAATACATCCTCAAATTCTATATAAGTGTAAGGATGATGATAAATATCCTTCAGAATCATCATCTCAAGTATGAATATTATTTTCTTATACGAAAGCATTTTTATCTCAAATGATCAAGATAAAATATAGAATCATGATCGAATAAATTCCCATTATGAGGGAATAAACTGATATGTTACCTAAATAATTGTATAGTCTTCCTCTTTACTGATAGGTTGAGTTCTCATTTAAACTTATTCTTGGATATTTTACCATATCAAACACACCTTATAGAATGGCCATTTTTTAGTAAGAAGAACTGAAGAAGCTATTACAAGAGAATCTTGACAAGGGTATTATACACCCGACTGATTCACCATGGGGTTCACCAGTCCTCTTCATCATGAATAAGGATGGATAAATGTGTCTCTACATTGATTATCATGAGATCAAAAAAATAACTATAAAGGAAAAGTGTCACCTACCACAGATAGATGACTTGTTCAATCAACTACATAGTGCCATATATTTATCTAAGGTGGATCTGTGGCCATGATATCACCAACTAAAGGTAGTGAAGGAATATATTCCCAAGACTACCTTTTGAATGATTTATGGACACTATGAGTTCATAGTGATGTAGTTCATACTCACTAATGCTCCCTCAATATTCTGGGACTTAATGAAAATATTCTTTAGAGATTATCTCAACAAATTTGCGGTAGTATTTATAGATGATGTTGTGATATAATCTAAGAGGAATGGGGAACTTTAGGAGAATTTGAATACAGTGCTAAATAATTTTCAAAGGGAGAAACATTATGCAAAGTATAGTAAATGTGAGTTCTGGATGGGTGAAGTATCATTCCTGGGGAATTTTATCACCATCAAGTGAATATATGTGGACCCTTATAAAACAAAGGTTATCGATGAGTGGCCCAAACCAATATATGTAACTTGTATCCATAGTTCCCTTTTTCAATATGGGTATTACAATAGATTTTTTATGAAATTATCGTTACTTTAAAACCCACTAACCATGATTAATCTTAAGGGATAAATGTTGTACTAGACCAGTCAATGCAAAGACTGCTTCAAAGAATTAAAAAGAGGCTTATCACCACACCAGTACTCACACTTTTGAAAAGTGGGGAACACTTTTTAGTATAAAACTATTCTTCAAAGAATGTATTAAGATTTTTAATAATGAAAATTATAAATTGATATCCTAAACCTTAAGGAAGTTGAAAATTAATGAGCAAAACTATCCCACATGTGATCTAGAGTTGGAAGTTGTGATCTTCATATTGAAAATCTGGTGGCGCTATCTCTATGAGGATAATTTTGAAATATATATTGATTATAAGAGACTCAAATATATATTCACACATAAGGATCTTAATATGATCTGGTGAAGATGTTTATAGATCATTAAGTATTACGATTTCTCAATCCATTACCATCCTAGAAATGTTAATTAAGTGGTAGATTCTCTAAGTAGAAATGATCTTACAACATTATCAATGATGAGAATTGATAAGGATTCAATATTTTTTTATTTTCAGATAATGGACATGGGAATCATCAATGAAGGATCATCATAAATCATTTCTCAAATTATTTCTAAACCATCTCTCATTGAGAAAATAAAGGATACTGAAAGAAATAATGTGGGAATTTAGAGGAAGGTGGAAGATATCAGAAATGGGAAATCGTTAGAGTTAAAAATTGATGAGGAATGATTCATAAGATTTGGGTCACAAATATGTATACCATCTAATACAAAGATAAATAAATATATTTTCAGTGAAGTTCATATATCAACCTTTTCTATTCACCTAGGGAGCACAAAGATTTATAAAGATATCTAAGAGAATTATTAGTGGGAAAATATGAATAAAGAGATCATTCAATATAAATCAACGTTCCTGGTATATTAGTAAGTGAACCCTAAAAGGGAAAAGTCTAAATGGATTCTAAAATCATTACCCATACCAACAAGGAAATGGGTAAAATCACCATGGACTTTTTCACCAGACTTATAAATACATCCAAGGGAAACATTATTATATGGGTTTTTGGGGATCATCTTATAAAGAAAACTCACTTTATCATAATTTGAGAGGACTTCTCACCAAATCAACTTGCACATATATAAATCAAAGAAGTGGTAAGGCTACATAGGTACCACTATTGATTGTATCCAATCAGGATCTAAGATTCACCACAAGGTTTATGAAAATCCTCTAACATTTCCTAAAAATTAAGTTGAACTTTTGTATGAAATATCATCCTGAAGTAGATGGAAAATATGAATAGACTATTAAAACACTATAGAATAAGCTAATATCTTATTCGATATACTTTAAAGGAGAATGGGGCCAACATATACTTCTTTCTGAGTTCTCATACAACAAAAGTTTCCACTCGAGTATCCAAATGGCTCCATATGAAGCCCTTTATGGGAAATGATGAAGAACATTCGTATTCTAGGATGAAGTTAGTGAAGGTAAGATTAAAGGACCTAAAATGGTCATATAAATGGTGGAAAAGGTGAAATGAATTTAGAAACATATCAAGGCATCCCAAAGTCGATATAAGATCTATGCAGACAATCATCAACGAGACCTAGATTTTATGTCTGGAGACATGGTATTCCATCGCATATATTTATGGAAGAGAATCATGATATTTTAGAAGAAAGGAAAGGTGAGTCCCAGGAACATCATCCCCTTAAATATTATTTATTATATCAGAGTTGTGTCCAATAAACTATAACTTCCACTAACCAAGTCTCAAGTACATTATGTATTCCATGTATCCTTCTTGAGAAAGTACATAAAAGATCCCTCACATATACCAAATACAGAGGTAGTAAAGATGGAAAATGATCTCCCCTTCGAGGAGTATTTGGTGAAGATCTTGGATCATAGAGATAATGTAATACAAAATAAGAATACACACCTGGTCAAATCAAGATAGTGGAACCATATGTATGAAGAATCAATATTGGAATTTAAGGAAGAGATGGAGAAGTACCATCACTTATTTTCACTATAATTTGTAAAATGAAATTTTGAGGGAGAAATTTCATAAGGGGGAAGAATGTAATAACCTAGAATTATATCATTGTAACCCCCTATCTAATAATTATTCCATATATTATAAATCACATAAAATCACATATAGAACACAATTCAATCTTTATATTAAAAATGAATTTAATATGAGGTGTTTCTAGAAGTTGTTGAACCAATACTAATAGAATAGTAACAAGACCATTGAAATAGTAATGAGACCATTAGGAATAGTAAATATATCCAATATAATAGTAACCACATATATAAAAGTATAAAAAAAATTAGGTATCTAATAAATGATAATATGAAATAATTACATAATAGTATAAGTAAATAAATGTTTTAAAAATTATTAATTAAGTATTGGTATTTTCATAAAAGATAATTGTTTATTTTCAATTTCATAATTAATATAATGAATTTAAATAATTTTTATTTTCAAAAAATAGATTCATAAATTATTATTTTGTTATATTATTATTATATTATAATTTTATAAGACAATAATTAATTTTTCAAAGTGTTATAAAATCAATTATAATTTTAAAATCAGTATTTTCCAAGTAAATGATGAATATAATTAAATATTAAATTTCTCATATTTAGAAAATTATTTTCATAAAATTGAGTTCATTTTTGAATTGTACACATCTAAAAATGGTTTGGGGTAATTTTTTGGATTTTTCTAAAATAGTTGAATTTTTGTGAATAGTGAAATATGATAATTTACAGTATCTAATATTAAATTCAAAATTCACTATTTATTAAGTCTTAATTGATGTGAGAACCCTTAATTATTTAATATATTATTTATATGGTTCAAAATATTCATATTCTTGATCCAAAAATAAAAAACTAGTGAATATAATAACAATAAAAACACCTCACCTCCACTATAAATACCACCCTCACCATGTCCTCTCCTCACATCTCCAAAGACATAAAGATTGTTCAATTTCAACTCAATAATCTTCACAAGACTCTTACCCATGTATATAGGACTTTGGTATAAACAAAACACCAAAACTAATATCTCTAAGGAGGTTCTCAAGAAGGAGACTTCAAGTGGTAAAACCTACTTTTTTCTTTTAATTTATTTTCAATTTATTTTATTTTCTTATTCTATACAAAAATCCCCTTATAAAAGGGGAATGATAAATCCATTATCTTATATATAATTTAATTTTATTATATAAATGTAATAATTCATCACCAAACCTCTTCTCCTCTCCCTTTTATTCTAAAAATGATATCACTGTTCGTGATGTGTCAATTTACCGCCATCATAGATGATGCATTTTAATTTTATTTTAATACCTTAAAGGAGGTTCATAAAAACCTTATAATGGTATATAAAAATTTTAAAATTTATTTTGTAACATTTTTTATGTTATTGAACTAACTTATATACATAATTGAAAATAGTAGAACAAAACTAGTTCACGATGATCGAAAAACCACCATATTAATCTAAATGATTGTCATTAATATTTTATCTAATGATTCTTCCTCATACCATATAAAAATTATATATAAGATCATTTAATAATTTATAAGTACATAAATAACAAATAATCACAATTCTATATAATTATTCCCATTTTAAATGAACTTCCATACATATATACAAGTGAACTGATCATGAAATATAAGAAAACAAACACTCCAGAACAATGTAATTGAACTATAAAACTCATCATCATGACCATAAATGAACTTAATAAAATTATAACAAATAAAATAATTTTTTAAGAGGTTATGGATTAATTAATTAATTAATGTAATTTTATAATCTATGATAATAATGTTAATAAAGAATTCAAACATATGGTAGGGGGATTATCGAACCCAACTCTATTTCCTTGGGTTTTCCCCCTTTCATAAAAATATCAGTATTTATATTCATTTAATGATCCTCAAATATGATTTATTTATTCTCCCCATTAATTTTATATGATATAAATTTTTTCTAATTTAATTTTTTACAAACACAATGTTTTCCAAAAAAATATCTTCTTTCTAAAAACACATGTTTTAATTCTCTTGAGATTGTTTCTTCTTCACTCAAGATTGATGATTTTTATACCAAGTATGTTATTACCTCTCGATTTTTGGAACCCCAAATTTTATTCATTAATATATTCTTTGTTAAATTAAAACCATTCCTTTCCATGGGTTATCTAATTTCCAAGATTGATATACGTTCTATGTTTCATGCATGATTATGTAAATGTTGTGATGTGATGGGTGCACCCAGAATTATATAGCGCATGTAAATTCGATGATGTGAGTGGTGCACCTAGAATTATATAATGCTCTAATGAATTGGGTTATGTGATGTATCTCATGATATAAGGGGAAATATTTGTAAACATGATACTAGATTTGTTCATAATGATGATGTTATGATTATGCACATATGTTATACGTGATCATGGTGTTAGCTTTGTTCACAACTCTTTGTGGTATTTGACCACCAAGATATGATGTTTCATTTTTTATGAATTGCTACATTACATGCCTTTGTCAAATTCTTCCTATCAGGATTATGATTGTGATCATATTATTATGTTATGATATTGATGATTATGCCCACCCCATGTTATATTGATTCATGTTGTTATCTATACTATTACTGGGATTTTAGCTTACCCATTTAATTTATGTATATCCTTAGGAGATTTCTTATAAAAAAGAGGAAAAAAGGCCACTAAGAAGTTATATAAGAATGAATTAAATAATATTTACATTTAATTATGTTAATGAAATGTTTGGTTATAATTTTACCAAGACACTAAAACTTTGGATCCTAGTTTTGTAAAACTATTATATTTTTTATCTTTAAAATTATGTAATGGTAATGTAAGAAAAAGTAGGGTAATTATAGTGTTGATGGAGAGTATTATTCTCAAACTAGTATTTTATAATTATAACAAAATACTCCCTAGTTTTCCCCTTAAATGTTTTATAAGGGATACTATTTTCAACCTTAACACAAGTAGTGCACTAGGCCCCGATGGATTCTATAATTTCCTTTTTCAGATAATTCTGATGTTATGAATGTGAAGGTGTGAAAGTTTTTATCCTAATTCATTATCAAAGGAATAATTTATCAAGGTAAAAATTCTTAGTTTCTCTCTTTGATACCAAAATTGTAAAATTGTTTGGAGATTTATCTCTTCAGGCCTACTACTCTATTGAAAACTATTTGCAAGGTGATCAGTAAAATTCTTGAAATTTGGCTTTCTAGCACTTCTAATAAAGTTATAACTTACAAAAAAATTATTTTTTAAAGTAAGATACATTCAAAATTTATTTGTTACAATAACATAGTGTTTTAATTTTATTAATAATGCAATAAGGTAAGGTATTACTACTCTTAAAATTGATATAAAATGTATTTTGACATGATGGATTAGAATTATATTTATAATGTTTTATGTAATTTTGGATTTTGTAGAAACTTTTTTAGTTGAGTGAGGTCTCTCTTTGGCTCTACCCACATCTCAAAAATTATAAATGGTTCACGCAAGGGGTATTTCATGCTCTTTATAGGGGTTCTACAAGGGGATCCATTATCAGCTATTATATTTTCTCTTTCTAATGATTGTATTAGAAGATGTATCTCTCATATTGTTTAACAAATAAGACTCGAAATGATACAAGCTTATAGGTCCCTTAAGTCCCCTACTAACTTGAATTATGACTATGATATAAATATTTTTTTCATTGTAAAAAATGAATATATATCCCCTTAAACAAATTATTAATCACTATAAAAGTATCTTAGGACAAATAATAAGTTGGGATAAGTCATTCATTTATATTGGGAATATTTTCCCACTTTCTAGGAAAAGGTAAATCTTGTCAAAATTGGGAATTATAGAGGGACCCATTTTATTTAATTATCTTACTGTGCCTTTAATATGGGGAATACCTAAGGAATTATATTTCATAGGTATTTTTGATCATATAAATAATCATATCTCAATGTGAAAAGGAAACAATCTTTTAATGTATTACATATTATTTTTGGTTAAATTCCCTATTTTCTCCAAAATGGTTTATTCAATTATGATATATAAATTCCCCATGGGTATGGTCAATCATCTAAATGTATTTATCATGAACTTAATTTTGAGTGTTAGAATTCTAGAAATAAAAATGGTTACCTTACCTTGTAAAAAATGTTTTCAAACACTTTACAATGTGGTATTAGTCATCAAGAACATATAATGTTTTAATAAATCTCTTTTGGATCGGTTCACTTAGAATCTCATAAATTTTAAATCAACTACTCTAGGATTTCTTAGAGAAATATTTCCAAGGAGGTTGAGGAAAAGGAAGTGATGGTTACATAGAATATTCCATATGGTTATCCATTAAAGCTTCTTACCATAGTATTTTGAACTACTCAAGATGGATTGTCAATAAGAAATACTCTATCAAATTCTGTACTGATAATTGGAATATAAATACCCTTTATGATGACTTCTAACCACAATATTACTATTGTGATTCCCAAATATCTATCTGATAATTTTTTAGACCTATTAAAAAAATATTTCATGATATTAAAATTATAATTAGTGGTTACTTCTTTACACCATGTTCGGAATTTATGTTTTGGGGACCTGTAAGAAATGGCATATTGACCATTCAACTATTCTACCAATATAGTTCTAGTGGATTAAATAGTGACTTGGAATAGATTTCATTCTTAGATAAGGTTCGGATCACGAACTCTGTCTTTACACACACACACACACAGATATATATATATATATATATATATATATATATATATTGGAACATAATAGATTACTCATAGATAAATGCATACAATCTTTTGGCATTTCACTATGTTCTAGGTTCTCTTTATGAAATCAACACAAGGAAGATGGAGAGCACCTGTTTATCAATTTTGATATGAACTCAGTGTTATAGAAGGATATATTTGGCATCATTTTATTAGGTCGACCAATCAAGGATAACCTATAGGGGTTATTTCATATGTGTAAGTGATTTATCTATTATCTGTAGATTCAGAACCTGTTTATAGGGGTAGTGGTTGAGTTCCTACATCTGGTATGGTTTGAATGCAATTCGGTCCTTAATAAAGGTGATTTTCTATATGTTCATTATAATATCCAAAGAATCATAGTGGTTGTAAAGGATTATTATTCTTTATTTCATGGATTTTATTATAATAATTTATGTGAATTCGTGGTTCTCAGGAATATAGGAATTTTTGAAAACTATAAGCCAATGTTTAATACTCTTGAAGTGTTCTACCAGCCTTCTATGTATAAAATGGATCAAAATTAATTCATATAGTTATTTTAAAGGTAATAATGGTCACTTTGGTTGTGGAATATTTTTTACATGATAAAAATTAAGGAATTAATGGATATATTTATGGGTCTTGTGGAATATCCTCATCTCTTGAAGTATAAAATCATAGAGTTTTAAATGTTTTCATTTTTTCAATAAAAAAAGTTTGGAAAAACCATTGGATATAAAGTGACTATACTACTATTGTGAAAGACATTATGATTGGTACATTAAATATTGAATGGATACTCATTGATATATGGATGGATTTCATTGGTTTTCTAGTGAGTTTCAATTTCATTGTTTCACATGTTTATTGGGATTTAAACCTTGCGGTGTATGGTCTTACCAATAAAGGACTTGGAAATGATATCACTTGGTTGGAGGATCTATCAATAGAGTTGGTTTCATATCATAAAATATATTTTAATAAAATAGCATATTTCATACTTCTATATCATCTATTTTTATCAATAATTTCTCTATCCTTTCTGGGTCATGGAAACTTTTTCAAACAAAATAGATATGGTAGGTCGTACAAATGCATGAGTAGTGTTTCCATATTCAAATTATCATCATGAAAATAAGAAATTAAATTATAAATTATATCATGTTATTTTTTAAATAAACTTTTATATATCATCCATGTGGTGTGTTGATGAAACTATAGTCACATCACTTCATAATGGCGATAGTCCACATATACATGAAAGATGATATCATATTTCAATGGGTGAAATAGAAAGAAATAAAATGATATATACTATCCTTTCAAAATGATAAAAATGAAATGAATATCATAATTATTCCATATATATCACATATATTCATCAAATTTATCCTTATTACCTCCCATGTAAAGTGTTTTTTAAAGATGAATCACATCAATCCTTGAGGTGATAGTTCATCATACACATGAGCAATGTAATCATATCCATTATATAATGGAAAGTAAAATTGTATATATGATATAATGAATAAATAGATATAAATATGTAATAAATATCATTTATATTCTAGGAAAGTTTAGTCAGAAGAAAAAACATCTGACCATTTATTAAAAATAAAGAAAAAAGTACAGAGAGCAGGGACAGTGATGAGGGAGAACATCTTTCCCAAACCCAATCAACAGTTCCAGCCAAAATGATAAAATTACATACCATAAAAGTCAAAAAAACAACCTCAAATAGTGCAGAAATCTCATAGTATGTAGCAATCCCCCATCGTCATTTGGTGAAACCAGATCACACGAGTAACATGCACAAAACTAGATGCAGGTCCCCCTTAAAATAACAAAATCTTCACATAACTGATCATCGCACACACCATTGTCAAAATCATAGCAAAATATATCAAACCCGTCACTGATACCATGTCGTTGTCGCACCGCCGAAGCAGACCAACCACAAAATGAATCCAGATCCAATCTTGACTAAACATCTCAACTAAAATTCACATCCAAGATTGAAAAATTCAGACCAAGGAAAGAAGAAAACCCTCACTAAATCGGAACTGCAATCCCACCACCGCCTTTAATCCCGCACATGGCGAACAGATCCGCCAAATTCATCCAGATGACACAGAAATGTGACGTAAACCTCACTGAATCATCTATAAATCGGAATCAATAACCCTCCAGAAGAGCCCTGTCTAAAGACATGGAATCGACAATACCTCCACAGAAGACACTGCATGCCACAATCCCGTCTGACCAAAGTGTCGGAGGAAAGTCAATCCGCTACGGGGAAGAGAAAGGTGACGACAGGGGGAGGGAATCCCTATGAGAGGTGATAATAGAAAAAATGACATCATTTTCTGAGGTGATATTCCTCTATACACACGAATGATGATTTCATAACCCATTTGATAAAATTTGGTCCGGTTTATGTCATCAAATTATTTTAAAAATATCTCATTATATGGGGTATAGTGAGGTTATTATGTCATCATGGTTTAATAATAATTGGGGGAGGTTGAAGAAGAAATAAAATAAAAATTCACCTTCAAGAATATTATCTCTTCTTTAGGTAAACTACTTAGGTTTTCACCAAAAGAATTTCTAGGTTGGATTTGTAGTCAAAATTATGATTCTAAGATAAGGGTATATAATTAAGTATGGGATTTTGGAATGTATTCACGAAACCAAAATGGATTGAAGGTGTTAATAATAGAGGGGAGGGTGACCTTTTATATGTTTTTTGAGTGGTAAACTTGTAATTTTTTAAAATAAAAATTTTTACCCAAATTTTTAACATTAAAAAATGTTCCAAAATTGATTATTAATAAGAATTAGAAATTATATGGTATAAATATTTTCATCCAATTTATTTTATAAAATATTTATGTCATTATAACTTTTATATTTTTTGTTTAACATCCACCTTAATAAATCCCAATTGAACTTGAATTATAATGAGTAAATATTCATTGCACTTGATTTATCATGATACTAATCTTTACACAATGCATTAGAGTTCCTTCAGGGTGCACCTTTCTTAATCATTTCATTTCATGCATAAGTGTGCCACATGGATAATAAAACATGGATTCATTATGATTTATTCCACAATAAAAGAATGTGTAATTCATACATGAAACTCTATAATCAATAATTAAATTTCCATAAATTTGAATACCCTTGATAGGGTATGGGTATGGTATTCACTGCACAATGAGTTTGGCTTGGAAAAATGCAGAGCAATTTCAGCAGCATAACGACGTGACATAAGAATTCATAAAAATGGCTGATGAGAGAGATATGGGTGTATCTTCATATTTACATGAAATATATAGTAAGTTTTTCATATAGAAACATATCCCAACATGTAACACCCGAGATTATTATGAGTAATATTTTGTTTATATATATATATCATCAAAGGAATCTTTCACTACACACTTTCTTGGCTTACATTACACGCAATCACGACCTTCCTCGATAGCTTGCGTAGTACGCAATACCGAGTTTCACTAAACAACGATATGCTATTAAAATATTATTAAAACTAGCTGTTATGAATAGTAATAACCACTTTTTGAAATTTTATAAATTTTATTTTTCAAAATGGACTTCATTTTTGGATTCGGAATACCGAAATTAGCCTAGGGTGAAATTTTGGTATTTTTCTGAAAACATTCAATTTTTGATGAATAGTGAAACCACTAAGTGTTAGGTTAAAAACTGAATTTTTGCATAAAACATAATTTTACCGCTTCTGTGAATGGAATTTCGAAAATCCGACAGACACAGTTGATATCAGTAAGTAAAATGTGGTTTAATGAGATAAAAATAATTTTTTGGTGAATAGTAACTTTTTACTTTTTTTTACCGCGGTTAATAGTAAATAGGGTAACTAAGGGTAAAAATGATATTACTATTACCCTAACACATGTCCTAATTCTATTGGATAAGTGTAATTCAACCAAAAACAACCTTATGAATAAAATATAACCATTTAGGCCCACTTAAGTCAGATTAGGACATTTATTATTAATTTATTTAAAGAAGGGTTAAAATAGTTAAAATCAATGTTTAATAAGTAAATCATTTTTAATATGTGGTTATACATAAGATAAATTCGACTATAAATATTCATTAGAAAGCTAAAAAGCTTTCCTACCTAATGGTATTTTATTTTTACTTTTTAGACATTAAATAATTTAATTTATTTATGACACAATAATGATGCAGTAAATATATTATTAATGAAATATTGACATAATTAATGTTATAAACACCAAAATAAATGTAATTTGAGACTTTTTATGAATTACACTAATTTTCTAGGTTACTATGATATATTAGTGTTGATTTAATCAACTTGGATCGAAAATATAATTCTGTTATGACTTTCAAAAAAATCATATATCAAAAAGTGTCAAAATTGACACAAAATTGTTTTTAAATAAAATATTATATTATTAATTGTTATTTTATTCCTAAAAATCTAAGGTTCGTCCAAATGACTTAGATAAGGATATATATATTAATAATAAACAATTTGGGGTTCGTTTGGCATGTCATAGTAAGTGTATTAACCATATAGTGAAAGAAAACAAAAAGACATGGTAAAAGTTAAATTATTTAACTTAGAGTTAAATCTAATTGATAAGGTTAAAATAATACACTAAACTTGTCTAAATACTATTGGTTGATAGTATTTAGACCCATCCCCACTTTATCTTTGAAATAAGACTCTTTGGAACCATTATAAACCGATTTTGACTTTAATATAAAATAATATTTTGAGATATTCCTAAGGTGCCCCTCTCCTCCCTTATAAAAGGGCACCTCCTCCCCCTCCTCCTCACACCAATTTGAGCACTCAAGCTCGGACAACCCCTGCCATTTTCTCCTCTCCACTTCCCTAGAATAATCCTATAGGTCCTGGTCTTATTCAAAGACCAATTTTAGTTCCCTATGTGGAGGATTCAAAGAGGCGTTCCAAAGAAGAGGTAATATCCATTACCGATCTTTTCAATTTCTTTCTTCTTCAACATCTTCTTCTTTAGTTTTTTCATGATAAAGTAATAACATCAGTATTACTTAAATACTGATATGTTATTATAAATATGAAACAACCCTAATTCACCTTCTATCCATCCTACGAAAAAATGAAATCACCGCGCGTGCGTACGTACGGAATACCGTCTCCACGCCGTGGTGTAATCTATTTTCCACCACCACCTTACAAGGATGGGTATAATGGTGTAATGAGTAACTATTTATGATTATTATAAAGTAATATTGATACTAAAATAATATATATATACTCCAATACAATTCCATGATCATAGGAACGATATCATCACTCGTGTGTACGTACGGAATACCGTCTCCACGATGTGATGCGACTCGTTCTACATGATCATCATTACATAGTAATTATATAAATGAATTGAATGAATAAATATGATATATGTTACACTAATACCATTCTGGATATAAGTTATCTATAACCTTAAAAGAATAATAAGAATTTATTCAGAAAAACACGCATAAGAACAAAAGGCAATAAGGACCCGAGTAACAAGTAACAATGAAATATTACTAACAAGAAGCTAAGAATATAACCATATATGATATCATATCAATATGTATGATTCTGGAATAAGTCAATAACATTATTTAAACCATTATACAGGAGCTTCGGACACGTACAAAGCAAATCGGACCTAAGGTAAGGGAAATATCACAATCTCATTTTTATCTGAGATTGTTTATTCGTAAGTATTTACTGGGGTGTATTTTATCATCCACATCCATGTTTCATCAATATGTAATATTATTTCCATCCATATACAGTTGTATAAATCCATTTTTACCCTTCGGTGATTTTTTTAGTAATATGTATGAAAGGAATCTTTTGTCATTTTTCATACGAGGTACTTTTTGACTTTTCCGACAAAAGTACGAAGAATGTTTTTTTAACTTATACGGCATGAATGGATTTTTAAAACATTATTTCCAAGAAGCTTCCATTACAAGTTTTAAAGTTTATTTTTAATCAACTTCTTTTATTTTAAAGTTGTATGACATGTTATGAAAGGAAAAATGTTTTTTAAGAAGAAAGGATATTTTCCTCAAGAATGGAGTTCAAGTGTTTTATCAAAATTATTTTCCATCTAAGATAATAAAGGGTTCTGTTTTTATCCCTATTATTACATTGATTTGATCATGTTGTGATGGAATTATTTTTATGAATTCCTTTATCTTATATGAATTGATTTATGATGTCATGATGTTTCAAGAATCCCATTTTTGTTACATGTGTTATGTGATGATGTATGTTTTATGATTATGTGGCACACATAAGAAAGGATTCATTATAAGATGGGTGGTACCTATATCTCCCTCCAATGCATTGGGTAAAGATTTTATATCTCATGATATAGACATGGCTGGAACGGTAGGTTATACTGGTTCAGTGAAACAGGACTGGAACAAGGGTGACTCGGTTCAGAAAGGGACTTTGTCCACTAAGATAGTCTTGGCAATGAGTCATGACTAACAAGAAATGATTTTCCATGATTATGTGTGCATGCCACAAAGTTTGAAGTTTCATGTTATGATTATGGGGATCTCATTTCCACTTCAATGATTTATTCCATGTTAAGATATTATGATCTCTTTTGCAGGTTATGATTTTCAAAAAGATATAATATGATTTTTATTTCTCTTATTTGCCCTTACTGAGCATTTGAGCTCACCCTTTTATGTTTTCTTTTCCCCAGGTCAGGAAGATGGATATTAAGTAGAATATGCTAAAAGGGACCCTAGATATGATGAAATAAATGGGAGACACTGTAGAAGATTTATGAACCAGTTGTTTATGTTTCCCAGTTTCTAAAGACACTATACCTATACGGTCCTTTGTGGTTTTGTCATTTGTTGTAATAAGTGTGCTTCAATTTTGAAGTATTAACAATGTATGTAAAGTATGGGTCGTTATAGTTGGTATCAGAGGAAAGGTATAGTCAACCTTTGGAAACTAGGATGTGAAAGCCTTAGTAAGAACCCTAAGGATAAGTCTAAGCATATAACACAATCTTAGTGTTTTAGAAATGGCCATGAATAACCTAGGATAAGACCTTAAGCATGAAAATTTTATTCCTGAATTATGTGGTTTTCCTATTATAATTAGTGTTGCTCACACTATTCGTCTTGGTTTTAGTCAATGGCTGGAACCCGAAGGAACCGTGTTAATGCGGAATGCGATGGGCAATGCAATGATTGTCCCCCTGAGCAACCAAACGATATGGGAGTTGGAATGCAAAATCTTGTAGCCATGATCACACAACTTTCTCAAGCTGTGAATCATGCAGGACTTCCAAACGAGCAAAGGAAGGAGCAACATTCTGTTGAATCCTTCATGAGGCAGCGTCCACCTTCTTTCAGTGGGTCTACTGATCCATTAGTTGCTGAACAATGGATTAGTACTACTGAAAAGATATTTTCAGTTCTTCAATGTTCTGAACATGATAAAGTCATCCTAGCAGTGTATCGTTTGGAAGGAGATGCTGATCAATGGTGGAATGTTATTAAGAATACGAGGCAAAGGGATGAAATTGAGTCTATGGAATGGGACGAGTTCAAGAACTTATTTTTCAATAAGTACTTCCCTCGTATTCTCCGAACAAAGATGGAGAAAGAGTTTCTTGAACTGAAGCAAAGGGATGATGAATCTGTTGGTACCTATGAAGCAAATTTTACAAGACTTGCAAGGTACGCTTCTGGTATTATTATCCAACCTGAGAGTAAGATCGATCGATTCTTTAGTGGCTTAAAACCAAGTCTTCGAAGGGCGTTAGCCATAAGGGACTTCAATAGCTACGAGGAAATCGTTCGATGTGCTCTCAAAGTCGAGATGGAGATTGGAGTAACCCATCAGTCCCATGGGTTTGATAAGAAGAGGAAGATGGAATTCAAAGGAAATTCTAAAGAGAACACTGAAAAGAAGATGAGCTTTCCCTTATGCTCAAAGTGTGGAAAGAAACATGGAGGGAGTTGTCTTAAAGGGACAATTAAATGTTTCAAATGTGGAAAGGAAGGTCATCGGGAATTTGAATGCCGCGATAATGGGAAGAAGATGTCTAATGATGCAAACAAAGGAAGGGATACACAGAATGATCCTACTACACTTCAATGTTTCAAGTGCAAGGAGATGGGGCATTATGCCAATCAATGCCCAAATCCAAGGGTTGATGATGATGGTCGACGTCAACAAAATCTTAAGGCTAAAGACAAAGGAAAGTCACATGCAATTTCTATCAGCGATGTGGAGTACGATAAAGAAGTGGTGAAAGGTACACTTACCATCCACTCTAAAGTAGCAAATGTTTTATTTGATTCTGGATCCACCCACTCTTTTATTTCTAAAGAATTTTCTAAGGGTATCACGGTATTACCTCAACAATTAGATGTTGAGTTAGCTGTGACAACACCTAATGGCACAACAGTCGCATCAAAAGTTTATAATTCTTCTACGATCGAAGTTTTTGGGAAAGTGCTTCCTGCAAATCTTGTGATCCTTCCTTTAGTGGAATTTGATGTGATTCTTGGCATGGATTGGCTTTCTCTACATAGAGCTCATATCAATTGCCAAAGAAGGGAAGTCACATTTCATATTCCAAATCAATCTACGATCGTCTATCAATGCAAGGATGAACATAACCTTCCAGTGGAAATTCCTTCCATCTTATGGGTCTTGATTCCACTAAATGAAGGTTATTTATCTCAAATGGTTGGTGAGAAACTCATGATTTAGAATATTCCCATTGTACGGGAGTTTGATGATGTCTTTCCGGAGGAATTACCGGGTCTTCCACCAAATCGTGAAGTTGAGTTTTCAATAGAACTCGTACCGGGTGCTTTGCCTATTTCAAAGACACCTTATAGAATGGCCCCAATTGAGTTGCAGGAATTGAAGAAGCAACTCCAAGAGAATCTTGATAAGGGATTCATACGCCCTAGTGCGTCACCTTGGGGATCACCTATTCTATTTGTTAAGAAGAAAGATGGATCAATGAGACTCTGCATTGATTATCGACAACTTAACAAGATCACTATCAAGAACAAATATCCTCTCCCACGCATTGATGACTTATTTGACCAACTACGCGGAGCTCAATACTTTTCCAAGATTGATCTTCGTTCAGGGTATCATCAATTAAGGGTCAAAAGGGAGGATATACCAAAGACGGCTTTCCGTATAAGGTATGGACACTATGAATTTATAGTGATGCCATTTGGTCTTACTAATGCCCCTGTTATCTTCATGGATCTAATGAATAGAGTCTTTAGAGACTATCTTGATCAATTTGTGGTAGTCTTTATAGACGATATTCTTGTCTATTCAAAGAGAAAGGATGAGCATGAAGATCACTTGAGAATTATATTGAAGACCCTGAGAAAGGAGAAGCTTTATGCCAAATTTACCAAGTGTGAATTTTGGCTTCAAAAAGTTGCGTTTTTGGGTCACATAATCTCAAAAGAGGGGATATCTGTGGATCCAACAAAAACAGAGGTTATCGAAAGATGGTCAAGACCAACAAAAGTAACTGAGATCCGAAGTTTTCTTGGTTTGGCTGGATATTATCGACGTTTTGTAAAAGATTTTTCATGATTATCTAATCCACTCACCAAGTTGACTCGAAAAGGAGTTAAGTTTGTTTGGGCAGAGGAATGTGAAGAGAATTTCAAGGAGTTGAAAAGAAGGTTATCCAGTGCACCTGTGCTCACACTTCCTTGTAGTGGAGAAAGGTTTGTGATCTACAGTGATGCATCCAAGAAGGGATTGGGGTGTGTTCTTATGCAAAATGATATGGTGATAGCCTATGCCTCACGACAGTTGAAAATCCATGAGAAAAATTACCCAACACATGATTTGGAGTTGGCTGCGGTAATCTTTGCATTAAAGATTTGGAGGCATTACCTTTATGGTGAAAGGTGTGATATTTATACTGATCATAAAAGTTTAAAGTATATTTTCACACAAAAGGAGCTGAATATGCGTCAAAGAAGACGATTGGAGCTGATTAAGGATTATGACTGCTCAATCCATTACCACCCTGGGAAAGCAAACAAGGTGGCAGATGCATTAAGTCGACAAGACCATGCTAGTTTATCCATGATGAGGATCACAAAAGATTCAATATTTATGGATTTACAAAGGATGGATCTTGGAATTATAATGGAAGGGGAAAAATATTATCTTTCTCAAATGAATGTTCAACCATCTATACATGTGAAGATTAAAGAGGCACAGAAAGAAGATGTCGAGTTACAAAAGAAGGTGAGAAATTTTCCTGAATTCAACCTTGTTTGTGATGGGATAATAAAGTTCAGGAATCGGGTTTGTGTTCCTCCCATCCCTGAATTAAAGAAGGAGCTTCTGGATGAGGCTCATAGTTCATCATTCTCTATTCATCCTGGAAGCACGAAGATGTATAGGGACCTGAAAGAGTACTTCTGCTGGGATGGCATGAAAAGAGATGTTGCTGAATATGTCTCTCGATGCTTGGTTTTTCAACAAGTTAAAGCTGAGAGACAAAAGTCTAAGGGGATGTTACAACCATTACCCATACCCGAATGGAAATGGGAAAACATCACTATGGACTTTGTCACAGGACTTCCTAAAACATCCAAATAAATAATGTTATCTGGGTCATAGTTGATCGTCTTACAAAGTCTGCACACTTCATTGCTATTAGAGAGGATTTCTCTCTAGATCAGCTTGCCAGGATATATGTAAAGGAAGTGGTAAGATTGCATGGAGTACCACTTTCTATTATATATGATCGGGATCCGAGATTTACCTCGAAGTTCTGGCGAAGTCTTCAGCATACTCTGGATACAGAGTTGAGTTTCAGCACTGCTTATCATCCCCAGACAGACGGTCAGTCTGAGAGAACAATTCAAACCCTAGAAGATATGTTGAGAGCTTGCTCTATGGATTTCAAAGGAGGTTGGGATAAACACCTACCTTTGGTGGAATTTTCTTATAATAATAGCTTTCACTTCAGTATTCAGATGGCTCCTTATGAAGCTCTCTATGGAAAGAAATGCAGGACTCTAACTTGCTGGGATGAAGTTGGGGAAAGAAAGCTATTAGGACCTGATCTCGTTGATGAAATGGCAGAAAAGGTCATATCTATTCAACAACACATAAGAGCAGCTCAGAGTCGACATAAAAGTTATGCTGACAACCAAAGAAAAGACCTAGAGTTTGAAGTGGGCGATAAAGTGTTCTGACGAATATCTCCCTGGAAGAGGGTTACGAGATTTGGAAAGAAGGGGAAGTTGAGCCCTAGATATATCGGTCCTTTCGAAATACTGGATCGTGTTGGGAAGGTAGCTTACCGATTGGAGCTTCCACCGAATCTCTCTCAAGTTCACGATGTGTTCCATGTATCTCTCCTGAGAAAGTACATACCAGATCCTTCACATGTACTCAGCTCAGAAGTTGTACCGCTGGAGCAAGATCTTTCTTATGAAGAACAGCCGATAGAGATTCTGGATCGTAGCGAAAAAGTCCTATGAAACAAGACCACTCGCTTGGTGAAAGTTTTATGGAGGAACCACCAATTAGAAGAAGCTACTTGGGAGCTTGATGATATGATGAAGGAGAAGTATCCTCATCTGTTTGTTACAAAGTGACGAATTTCGAGGGCGAAATTCTTTTTAAGGGGGGTAGAATGTAACACCCGAGATTATTATGAGTAATATTTTGCTTTTATATATATATCATCAAAGTAATCTTTCACTACACACTTGCTTGGCTTACATTACATGCAATCACGACCTTCCTCGATAGCTTGCGTAGTACGCAATACCGAGTTTCACTAAACAACGATATGCTATTAAAATATTATTAAAACTAGCCGTTATGAATAGTAATAACCACTTTTTGAAATTTTATAAATTTTATTTTTCAAAATGGACTTCATTTTTGGATTCAGAATACCGAAATTAGCCTTGGGTGAAATTTTGGTATTTTTCTGAAAACTTTCAGTTTTTGATGAATAGTGAAACCACTAAGTGGTAGGTTAAAAACTGAATTTTTGAATAAAACATAATTTTACCGCTTCTGTGAATGGAATTTCGAAAATCCGACAGACACGGTTTATATCAGTAAGTAAAATGTGGTTCAATGAGATAAAAAGAATTTTTTGGTGAATAGTAACTTTTTACTTTTTTTTACCGCGGTTAATAGTAAATAGGGTAACTAAGGGTAAAAATGATATTAATATTACCCTAACACATGTCCTAATTCTATTGGATAAGTGTAATTCGACCAAAAACAACCTTATGAATAAAATATGACCATTTAGGCCCACTTAAGTCATATTAGGACATTTATTATTAATTTATTTAAAGAAGGGTTAAAATAGTTAAAATCAAAGTTTAATAAGTAAATCATTTTTAATATGGGGTTATACATAAGATAAATTCAACTATAAATATTCATTAGAAAGATAAAAATATTTCCTACCTAATCGTATTTTATTTGTAATTTTTAGACATTAAATAATTTAATTTATTTATGACACAATAATGATGCAGTAAATATCTTATTAATGAAATATTGACATAATTGATGTTATAAACACCTAAATAAATGTAATTTGAGACTTTTTATGAATTAAACTAATTTTCTAGGTTACTATGATATATTAGTGTTGATTTAATCAACTTGGATCGAACATATAATTCTGTTATGACTTTCACAAAAATCATATATCAAATAGTGTCAAAATTGACACAAAATAGTTTTTAAATCAAATATTATATTATTAATTGTTATTTTATTCCTAAAAATCTAAGGTTCGTCCAAATGACTTATATAAGGATATATATATTAATAATAAACAATTTGGGGTTCGTTTGGCATGTCATAGTATGTGTATTAACCATATAGTGAAAGAAAACAAAAAGACATGGTAAAAGTTAAATTATTTAACTTAGAGTTAAATCTAATTGATAAGGTTAAAATAATACCCTAAACTTGTCTAAATCCTATTGGTTGATTGGATTTCGACCCATCCACACTTTAGCTTCGAAATAAGACCCTTTGGAACCATTATAAACCGATTTTGACTTTAATATAAAATAATATTTTGAGATATTCCTAAGGTGCCCCTCTCCTCCCTTATAAAAGGGCACCTCCTCCTCCCCCTCCTCCTCACACCAATTTGAGCACTCAAGCTCGGCCAAACCCTGCCATTTTCTCCTATCCACTTCCCTAGAATAATCCTAGAGGTCCTGGTCTTCTTCAAAGACCAATTTCAGTTCCCTAAGTGGAGGATTAAAAGAGGCGTTCCAAAGAAGAGGTAATATCCATTACCGATCTTTTCAATTTCTTTCTTCTTCAACATCTTCTTCCTTAGTTGTTTCATGATAAAGTAATAACATCAGTATTACTTACATACTGATATGTTATTATAAATATGAAACAACCCTAATTCACCTTCTATCCATCCTATGAAAAAATGAAATCACCGCGCGTGCGTACGTACGGAATACCATCTCCACGCCGTGGTGTAATCTATTTTCCACCACCACCTTACAAGGATGGGTATAATGGTGTAATGAGTAACTATTTATGATTATTATAAAGTAATATTGATACTAAAATAATATATATATACTCCAATACAATTCCATGATCATAGGAACGATATCATCACTCGTGTGTACGTACGGAATACCGTCTCCACGATGTGATGCGACTCGTTCTACATGATCATCATTACATAGTAATTATATAAATGAATTGAATGAATAAATATGATATATGTTACACTAATACCATTCTGGATATAAGGTATCTATAACCTTAAAATAAGAATAAGAATTTATTCAGAATAACACGCATAAGAACAAAAGGCAATAAGGACCCGAGTAACAAGTAACAATGAAATATTACTAACAAGAAGCTAAGAATATGACCATATATGATATCATATCAATATGTATGATTATGGAATAAGTCAATAACATTATTTAAACCATTATACAGGAGCTTCGGACACGTACAAAGCAAATCGGACCTAAAGTAAGGGAAATATCACAATCTCATTTTTATCTGAGATTGTTTATTCGTAAGTATTTACTGGGGTGTATTTTATCATCCACATCCATGTATCATCAATATGTAATATTATTTCCATCCATCTACAGTTGTATAAATCCATTTTTACCCTTCGGTGATTTTTTTAGTAATATGTATGAAAGGAATCTTTTGTCGTTTTTCATACGAGGTACTTTTTGACTTTTCCGACAAAAGTATGAAGAATGTTTCTTTTAACTTATACGGCATGAATGGATTTTTAAAACATTATTTCCAAGAAGATTCATTTAAAAGTTTTCAAGTTTATTTCTAATCAACTTCTTTTATTTTAAAGTTGTATGACATGTTATGAAAGGAAAAATGTTTTTGAAGAAGAAAGGATATTTTCCTCAAGAATGGAGTTCAAGTGTTTTATCAAAATTATTTTCCATCTAAGATAATAAAGGGTTCTGTTTTTATCCCTATTATTACATTGATTTGATCATGTTGTGATGGAATTATTTTTATGAATTCCTTTATCTTATATGAATTGATTTATGATGTCATGATGTTTCAAGAATCCCATTTTTGTTACATGTGTTATGCGATGATGTATGTTTTATGATTATGTGGCACACATAAGAAAGGATTCATTATAAGATGGGTGGTACATATATCTCCCTCCAATTCATTGGGTAAATATTTTATATCTCATGAGATAGACATGGTTGGAACGGTAGGTTATACTGGTTCAGTGAAACAGGACTGGAACGAGGGTGACTCGGTTCAGAAAGGGACTTTGTCCACTAAGATAGTCTTGGCAATGAATCATGACTAACAAGAAATGATTTTCCATGATTATGTGTGCATGCCACAAAGTTTCAAGTTTCATGTTATGATTATGGGGATCTCATTTCCACTTCTATGATTTATTCCATGTTAAGATATTATGATCTCTTTTGCAGGTTATGATTTTCAAAAAGATATAACATGATTTTTATTTCCTTTATTTGCCCTTACTGAGCATTTGAGCTCACCCTT
This sequence comes from Viscum album, assembly GCA_963277665.1. NCBI lineage: Eukaryota > Viridiplantae > Streptophyta > Magnoliopsida > Santalales > Viscaceae > Viscum > Viscum album. The sequence goes on along the minus strand of OY728137.1, from coordinate 1,501,444,650 downwards.
TTATGTTTTCTTTTCCCCAGGTCAGGAAGATGGATATTAAGTATAATATGATAAAAGGGACCCTAGATATGATGAAATAAATGGGAGACACTGTAGAAGATTTATGAACCAGTTGTTTATGTTTCCCAGTTTCTAAAGACACTATACCTATATGGTCCTTTGTGGTTTTGTCATTTGTTGTAATAAGTGTGCTTCAATTTTGAAGTATTAACAATGTATGTAAAGTATGGGTCGTTATAGTTGGTATCAGAGGAAAGGTATAGTCAACCTTTGGAAACTAGGATGTGAAAGCCTTAGTAAGAACCCTAAGGATAAGTCTAAGCATATAACACAATCTTAGTGTTTTAGAAATGGCCATGAATAACCTAGGATAAGACCTTAAGCGTGAAAATTTTATTCTTGAATTATGTGGTTTTCCTATTATAATTAGTGTTTCTCACACTATTCTTCTTGGTTTTAGTCAATGGCTGGAACCCGAAGGAACCGTGTTAATGCGGAATGCGATGGGCAATGAAATGATTGTCCCCCTGAGCAACCAAACGATATGGGAGTTGGAATGAAAAATCTTGTAGCCATGCTCACACAACTTTCTCAAGCTATGAATCATGCAGGACTTCCAAACGAGCAAAGGAAGGAGAAACATTCTGTTGAATCCTTCATGAGGTAGCGTCCACCTTCTTTCAGTGGGTCTACTGATCCATTAGTTGCTGAACAATGGATTAGTACTACTGAAAAGAAATTTTCAGTTCTTCAATGTTCTGAACATGATAAAGTCATCCTAGCAGTGTATCGTTTGGAAGGAGATGCTGATCAATGGTGGAATGTTATTAAGAATACGAGGCAAAGGGATGAAATTGAGTCTATGGAATGGGACGAGTTCAAGAACTTATTTTTCAATAAGTACTTCCCTTGTATTCTCCGAACAAAGATGGAGAAAGAGTTTCTTGAACTGAAGCAAAGGGATGATGAATCTGTTGGTACCTATGAAGCAAATTTTACAAGACTTGCAAGGTACGCTTCTGGTATTATTATCCAACCTGAGAGTAAGATCGATCGATTCTTTAGTGGCTTAAAACCAAGTCTTCGAAGGGCGTTAGCCATAAGGGACTTCAATAGCTACGAGGAAATCGTTCGATGTGCTCTCAAAGTCGAGATGGAGATTGGAGTAACCCATCAGTCCCATGGGTTTGATAAGAAGAGGAAGATGGAATTCAAAGGAAATTCTAAAGAGAACACTGAAAAGAAGATGAGCTTTCCCTTATGCTCAAAGTGTGGAAAGAAACATGGAGGGAGTTTTCTTAAAGGGACAAGTAAATGTTTCAAATGTGGAAAGGAAGGTCATCGGGCATTTGAATGCCGCGATAATGGGAAGAAGATGTCTAATGATGCAAACAAAGGAAGGGATACACAGAATGATCCTACTACACTTCAATGTTTCAAGTGCAAGGAGATGGGGCATTATGCCAATCAATGCCCAAATCCAAGGGTTGATGATGATGGTCGACGTCAACAAAATCTTAAGGCTAAAGACAAAGGAAAGTCACATGCAATTTCTATCAGCGATGTGGAGTACGATAACGAAGTGGTGAAAGGTACACTTACCATCCACTCTAAAGTAGCAAATGTTTTATTTGATTCTGGATCCACCCACTCTTTCATTTCTAAAGAATTTTCTAAGGGTATCACCGTATTACCTCAACAATTAGATGTTGAGTTAGCTGTGACAACACCTAATGGCACAACAGTCGCATCAAAAGTTTATAATTCTTCTCCGATCGAAGTTTGTGGGAAAGTGCTTCCTGCAAATCTTGTGATCCTTCCTTTAGTGGAATTTGATGTGATTCTTGGCATGGATTGGCTTTCTCTACATGGAGCTCATATCAATTGCCAAAGAAGGGAAGTCACATTTCATATTCCAAATCAATCTACGATCGTCTATCAATGCAAGGATGAACATAACCTTCCAGTGGAAATTCCTTCCATCTTATGGGTCTTGATTCCACTAAATGAAGGTTATTTATCTCAAATGGTTGGTGAGAAACTCATGATTTAGAATATTCCCATTGTACGGGAGTTTGATGATGTCTTTCCGGAGGAATTACCGGGTCTTCCACCAAATCGTGAAGTTGAGTTTTCAATAGAACTCGTACCGGGTGCTTTGCCTATTTCAAAGACACCTTATAGAATGGCCCCAATTGAGTTGCAGGAATTGAAGAAGCAACTCCAAGAGAATCTTGATAAGGGATTCATACGCCCTAGTGCGTCACCTTGGGGATCACCTGTTCTATTTGTTAAGAAGAAAGATGGATCAATGAGACTCTGCATTGATTATCGACAACTTAACAAGATCACTATCAAGAACAAATATCCTCTCCCACGCATTGATGACTTATTTGACCAACTACGCGGAGCTCAATACTTTTCCAAGATTGATCTTCGTTCAGGGTATCATCAATTAAGGGTCAAAAGGGAGGATATACCAAAGACGGCTTTCCGTATAAGGTATGGACACTATGAATTTATAGTGATGCCATTTGGTCTTACTAATGCCCCTGTTATCTTCATGGATCTAATGAATAGAGTCTTTAGAGACTATCTTGATCAATTTGTGGTAGTCTTTATAGACGATATTCTTGTCTATTCAAAGAGAAAGGAAGAGCATGAAGATCACTTGAGAATTATATTGAAGACCCTGAGAAAGGAGAAGCTTTATGCCAAATTTACCAAGTGTGAATTTTGGCTTCAAAAAGTTGCGTTTTTGGGTCACATAATCTCAAAAGAGGGGATATCTGTGGATCCAACAAAAACAGAGGTTATCGAAAGATGGTCAAGACCAACAACAGTAACTGAGATCCGAAGTTTTCTTGGTTTGGCTGGATATTATCGACGTTTTGTAAAAGATTTTTCACGATTATCTAATCCACTCACCAAGTTGACTCGAAAAGGAGTTAAGTTTGTTTGGGCAGAGGAATGTGAAGAGAATTTCAAGGAGTTGAAAAGAAGGTTATCCAGTGCACCTGTGCTCACACTTCCTTGTAGTGGAAAAAGGTTTGTGATCTACAGTGATGCATCCAAGAAGGGATTGGGGTGTGTTCTTATGCAAAATGATATGGTGATAGCCTATGCCTCACGACAGTTGAAAATCCATGAGAAAAATTACCCAACACATGATTTGGAGTTGGCTGCGGTAATCTTTGCATTAAAGATTTGGAGGCATTACCTTTATGGTGAAAGGTGTGATATTTATACTGATCATAAAAGTTTAAAGTATATTTTCACACAAAAGGAGCTGAATATGCGTCAAAGAAGACGATTGGAGCTGATTAAGGATTATGACTGCTCAATCCATTACCACCCTGGGAAAGCAAACAAGGTGGCAGATGCATTAAGTCGACAAGACCATGCTAGTTTATCCATGATGAGGATCACAAAAGATTCAATATTTATGGATTTACAAAGGATGGATCTTGGAATTATAATGGAAGGGGAAAAATCTTATCTTTCTCAAATGAATGTTCAACCATCTATACATGTGAAGATTAAAGAGGCACAGAAAGAAGATGTCGAGTTACAAAAGAAGGTGAGAAATTTTCCTGAATTCAACCTTGTTTGTGATGGGATAATAAAGTTCAGGAATCGGGTTTGTGTTCCTCCCATCCCCGAATTAAAGAAGGAGCTTCTGGATGAGGCTCATAGTTCATCATTCTCTATTCATCCTGGAAGCACGAAGATGTATAGGGACCTGAAAGAGTACTTCTGGTGGGATGGCATGAAAAGAGATGTTGCTGAATATGTCTCTCGATGCTTGGTTTGTCAACAAGTTAAAGCTGAGAGACAAAAGTCTAAGGGGATGTTACAACCATTACCCATACCCGAATGGAAATGGGAAAACATCACTATGGACTTTGTCACAGGACTTCCTAAAACATCCAAAGTAAATAATGTTATCTGGGTCATAGTTGATCGTCTTACAAAGTCTGCACACTTCATTGCTATTAGAGAGGATTTATCTCTAGATCAGCTTGCCAGGATATATGTAAAGGAAGTGGTAAGATTGCATGGAGTACCACTTTCTATTATATCTGATCGGGATCCGAGATTTACCTCGAAGTTCTGGCGAAGTCTTCAGCATACTCTGGATACAGAGTTGAGTTTCAGCACTGCTTATCATCCCCAGACAGACGGTCAGTCTGAGAGAACAATTCAAACCCTAGAAGATATGTTGAGAGCTTGCTCTATGGATTTCAAAGGAGGTTGGGATAAACACCTACCTTTGGTGGAATTTTCTTATAATAATAGCTTTCACTCCAGTATTCAGATGGCTCCTTATGAAGCTCTCTATGGAAAGAAATGCAGGACTCCAACTTGCTGGGATGAAGTTGGGGAAAGAAAGCTATTAGGACCTGATCTCGTTGATGAAATGGCAGAAAAGGTCATATCTATTCAACAACACATAAGAGCAGCTCAGAGTCGACAGAAAAGTTATGCTGACAACCGAAGAAAAGACCTAAAGTTTGAAGTGGGTGATAAAGTGTTCTTACGAATATCTCCCTGGAAGAGGGTTATGAGATTTGGAAAGAAGGGGAAGTTGAGCCCTAGATATATCGGTCCTTTCGAAATACTGGATCGTGTTGGGAAGGTAGCTTACCGATTGGCGCTTCCACCGAATCTCTCTCAAGTTCACGATGTGTTCCATGTATCTCTCCTGAGAAAGTACATACCAGATCCTTCACATGTACTCATCTCAGAAGTTGTACCGCTGGAGCAAGATCTTTCTTATGAAGAACAGCCGATAGAGATTCTGGATCGTAGCGAAAAAGTCCTATGAAACAAGACCACTCGCTTGGTGAAAGTTTTATGGAGGAACCACCAATTAGAAGAAGCTACTTGGGAGCTTGATGATATGATGAAGGAGAAGTATCCTCATCTGTTTGTTACAAAGTGACGAATTTCGAGGGCGAAATTCTTTTTAAGGGGGGTAGAATGTAACACCCGAGATTATTATGAGTAATATTTTGTTTTTATATATATATCATCAAAGGAATCTTTCACTACACACTTGCTTGGCTTACATTACATGCAATCACGACCTTCCTCGATAGCTTGCGTAGTACGCAATACCGAGTTTCACTAAACAACGATATGCTATTAAAATATTATTAAAACTAGCCGTTATGAATAGTAATAACCACTTTTTGAAATTTTATAAATTTTATTTTTCAAAATGGACTTCATTTTTGGATTCAGAATACCGAAATTAGCCTAGGGTGAAATTTTGGTATTTTTCTGAAAACTTTCAGTTTTTGATTGATAGTGAAACCACTAAGTGGTAGGTTAAAAACTGAATTTTTGCATAAAACATAATTTTACCGCTTCTGTGAATGGAATTTCGAAAATCTGACAGACACGGTTGATATCAGTAAGTAAAATGTGGTTCAATGAGATAAAAATAATTTTTTGGTGAATAGTAACTTTTTACTTTTTTTTACCGCGGTTAATAGTAAATAGGGTAACTAAGGGTAAAAATGATATTAATATTACCCTAACACATGTCCTAATTCTATTGGATAAGTGTAATTCGACCAAAAACAACCTTATGAATAAAATATGACCATTTAGGCCCACTTAAGTCAGATTAGGACATTTATTATTAATTTATTTAAAGAAGGGTTAAAATAGTTAAAATCAAAGTTTAATAAGTAAATCATTTTTAATATGGGGTTATACATAAGATAAATTCAACTATAAATATTCATTAGAAAGATAAAAATAGTTCCTACCTAATGGTATTTTATTTGTAATTTTTAGACATTAAATAATTTAATTTATTTATGACACAATAATGATGCAGTAAATATCTTATTAATGAAATATTGACATAATTGATGTTATAAACACCACAATAAATGTAATTTGAGACTTTTTATGAATTAAACTAATTTTCTAGGTTACTATGATATATTAGTGTTGATTTAATCAACTTGGATCGAACATATAATTCTGTTATGACTTTCACAAAAATCATATATCAAATAGTGTCAAAATTGACAAAAAATAGTTTTTAAATCAAATATTATATTATTAATTGTTATTTTATTCCTAAAAATATAAGGTTCGTCCAAATGACTTATATAAGGATATATATATTAATAATAAACAATTTGGGGTTCGTTTGGCATGTCATAGTATGTGTATTAACCATATAGTGAAAGAAAACAAAAAGACATGGTAAAAGTTAAATTATTTAACTTAGAGTTAAATCTAATTGATAAGGTTAAAATAATACCCTAAACTTGTCTAAATCCTATTGTTTGATTGGATTTCGACCCATCCACACTTTAGCTTCGAAATAAGACCCTTTGGAACCATTATAAACCGATTTTGACTTTAATATAAAATAATATTTTGAGATATTCCTAAGGTGCCCCTCTCCTCCCTTATAAAAGGGCACCTCCTCCTCCCCCTCCTCCTCACACCAATTTGAGCACTCAAGCTCGGCCAAACCCTGCCATTTTCTCCTATCCACTTCCCTAGAATAATCATAGAGGTCCTGGTCTTCTTCAAAGACCAATTTCAGTTCCCTAAGTGGAGGATTCAAAGAGGCGTTCCAAAGAAGAGGTAATATCCATTACCGATCTTGTCAATTTCTTTCTTCTTCAACATCTTCTTCCTTAGTTGTTTCATGATAAAGTAATAACATCAGTATTACTTACATACTGATATGTTATTATAAATATGAAACAACCCTAATTCACCTTCTATCCATCCTATGAAAAAATGAAATCACCGCGCGTGCGTACGTACGGAATACCGTCTCCACGCCGTGGTGTAATCTATTTTCCACCACCACCTTACAAGGATGGGTATAATGGTGTAATGAGTAACTATTTATGATTATTATAAAGTAATATTGATACTGAAATAATATATATATACTCCAATACAATTCCATGATCATAGGAACGATATCATCACTCGTGTGTACGTACGGAATACCGTCTCCACGATGTGATGCGACTCGTTCTACATGATCATCATTACATAGTAATTATATAAATGAATTGAATGAATAAATATGATATATGTTACACTAATACCATTCTGGATATAAGGTATCTATAACCTTAAAAGAAGAATAAGAATTTATTCGGAATAACACGCATAAGAACAAAAGGCAATAAGGACCCGAGTAACAAGTAACAATGAAATATTACTAACAAGAAGCTAAGAATATGACCATATATGATATCATATCAATATGTATGATTCTGGAATAAGTCAATAACATTATTTAAACCATTATACAGGAGATTCGGACACGTACAAAGCAAATCGGACCTAAGGTAAGGGAAATATCACAATCTCATTTTTATCTGAGATTGTTTATTCGTAAGTATTTACTGGGGTGTATTTTATCATCCACATCCATGTTTCATCAATATGTAATATTATTTCCATCCATCTACAGTTGTATAAATCCATTTTTACCCTTCGGTGATTTTTTTAGTAATATGTATGAAAGGAATCTTTTGTCGTTTTTCATACGAGGTACTTTTTGACTTTTCCGACAAAAGTACGAAGAATGTTTCTTTTAACTTATACGGCATGAATGGATTTTTAAAACATTATTTCCAAGAAGCTTCATTTAAAAGTTTTCAAGTTTATTTCTAATCAACTTCTTTTATTTTAAAGTTGTATGACATGTTATGAAAGGAAAAATGTTTTTGAAGAAGAAAGGATATTTTCCTCAAGAATGGAGTTCAAGTGTTTTATCAAAATTATTTTCCATCTAAGATAATAAAGGGTTCTGTTTTTATCCCTATTATTACATTGATTTGATCATGTTGTGATGGAATTATTTTTATGAATTCCTTTATCTTATATGAATTGATTTATGATGTCATGATGTTTCAAGAATCCCATTTTTGTTACATGTGTTATGCGATGATGTATGTTTTATGATTATGTGGCACACATAAGAAAGGATTCATTATAAGATGGGTGGTACATATATCTCCCTCCAATTCATTGGGTAAAGATTTTATATCTCATGAGATAGACATGGCTGGAACGGTAGGTTATACTGGTTCAGTGAAACAGGACTGGAACGAGGGTGACTCGGTTCAGAAAGGGACTTTGTCCACTAAGATAGTCTTGGCAATGAATCATGACTAACAAGAAATGATTTTCCATGATTATGTGTGCATTCCACAAAGTTTCAAGTTTCATGTTATGATTATGGGGATCTCATTTCCACTTCTATGATTTATTCCATGTTAAGATATTATGATCTCTTTTGCAGGTTATGATTTTCAAAAAGATATAACATGATTTTTATTTCCTTTATTTTCCCTTACTGAGCATTTGAGCTCACCCTTTTATGTTTTCTTTTCCCCAGGTCAGGAAGATGGATATTAAGTATAATATGATAAAAGGGACCCTAGATATGATGAAATAAATGGGAGACACTGTAGAAGATTTATGAACCAGTTGTTTATGTTTCCCAGTTTCTAAAGACACTATACCTATATGGTCCTTTGTGGTTTTGTCATTTGTTGTAATAAGTGTGCTTCAATTTTGAATTATTAACAATGTATGTAAAGTATGGGTCGTTATACAACATAAGTAATGGAATTTCGATTCATAATACAAAATAATTTCTTGAATGTAAATGATGAGAGAGAAATTCCTTATGGAATTTTGGCATGGTAACTGGTGTACATGGGAGGAATTAATGAGAGATAAATGGGTATATCATCATTAAAACATAAATAGGGAAGTATGGGGATGTTTCTAAATCATAACCCAATATTTATAATTGAAAATAAAAGGTCATAACAATATTAAGAAACGTGGATAAAATGAGAAAGGAAGGAATCCCTTACTTGGAAGTGTGATCCCAAAGGCTTGAGAGAGGCTTGAGAGAGGCTTCTTGGGAGCTTTCTGCACCTTGAGAGGATTATATAAGGAGGAGGAAAGATGTTGGATGAACTCTAAAGAATTTGAGTGAAGAGGAAGTGGGATCTTGGGTGGTTTTTTATAGAAAAGGAGAGGAAATTCTTTATTATTTATGTTTGGGACACCACACATTAAACTAATCAAAACCACAAACCATCCCATGGTTTTTACCCATGATTTTTGAAAAAGGGGAGTGGAAAAAATATTTTATAAGTAAAATTGCTTAAATTCTTAAAATAATAGGGTTTCTTCTATGGAGGTGAGTCACACTCTCAAGGAAATCAATTTAAAAAGCTAAAATGTTTTATAAGTCTTGGAGGGTTCACTAAGGCATTGTAAAATAAATAATTAAAACCTAAAATAAAATTATTTTAATTTTAAAACATATATTTTCCAAACATATCATTTATAGAATTTTATTACATCACCATTGGGTCATTATGATGTCATAAAACACATTATATATTTAAATGGTATTTAATTTTTACCCAAAAATTCGATTGTCTCAGAAAATTATAAAAAATTCACCATTGGATAACTTCAAAATCATGATTCCAAAAATAATATTACTTTTATCCAAAAAAATTTATAATTATTTGAATTTTCCCTTTTAAAATAAAAATCAATATTTATCGAAAATTCATGGGTTTTGAAAAAAACAGCTTTCAAACCAAAATAAACATTACAATTTTATTCATAAAAATTATAAAATCATTTATATTTAATTAAAATTAATTTAATAATAATAATATTTTAATATAATATTATTTAATTAAAAAATCCATTAATTTATAAAAATATATTTCTTAGTTGAATATTAACTAAAAAAACTATTTGTGCTTTAAAAACTATTTTAAAAGTAACAATAATAAAATTATTGTATATTATCTATAAAAAATAATGTATATAATAATATTACTAGGGTGTTTAAACATAACCCCTTATAAAACCCGCATATGACCTAAGGGCAAGGTGTGCGATGGTGACAGACTCTTGGGGTGGCTTCGATAACATCGCTCGGGTGTAAATCTCTATCAACTTTCACTTCTCTTGTAGGAGGTTCCAGTTGAGGTTAACATGTTGAAGTTTAGCTTGGGGGCTTGGTCAAGAGAGAATCCCAATGATACCACCTGCTTTCTGAGCTCTAAAAAACGGGCTTCATATGGGGAAAGTCTACTGGATGAGGCCATTTCTTCCTTTATCTGAGTAAATTGCATTTGTTAAAGGCCAATATTTATACTAATCATGTGATCACTTACCAACGGATATATTAGAAATGGTAAAAATTATTAATGGAATTTTAAAATCCAAAAACATAAAATCAAAGAAGTGAATATTTTATATATGTCACTCCCCAGCCTCATACTGCCCCAGAGCTGGTGAGGTTTCAAATAAAACATGGTGTTAAATTTTTTTATCAAAAGAAATGATGAAAACACACATCATGGTACACTAGATAGGATCTTTTGGGTTTATCTCTGGAAAAATCAAATACAATTATTATAATTCTTCAGAAACTGAAAGATAAAAGAATCTCCACAAAGCTTCCACTAAACAGTGTAACTCAAATCCACTAAACCTATAAAATTCAAGTTAAAACATAGGGTGAGCATACGAATTGTAGAGACCCGAAGCTTAACGTACAAGGACATTACATTACTTTTTCAGAATACTTATTTCATAAAAAAAACACACACAAGGACCGTAATAGTTTAGTGTCTTTGGAAACTCGGAACGTAATCTTCTAATCATGGTGAAAGATCTTCAACATCTCCCATAAAGATATTCCCTTTTTTCTTACCTAAAAGATTTATTTATATCCTGGGGAAAAGAAAACATAAAATGGTGAGCTCAAATGCTCCGTAAGGGTAAACAAAAGAAAAATTAATCACATCATATTCATAAGAACATAACATTTTGGAAATCTTAACCTGCAAAAGAGATCACAATATCATAACATGGGATAAATCATAGTAGTGAAATGAAATCCCAATAATCATAATTTAAAACATGAAACTTTGTGGCATACACACATAATCATAGATAATCATTTCTTATTAGTCAAGACTCATTTCCAAGACTATCTTAGTGGACAAAGTCCCTTTCTGAACCGAGTCACCCTCGTTTCAGTCTTGTTTCACTGAACCGGTATAACCTACCATTCCATCCATGTCTATCTCATGAGATATAAAATCTTTACCCAATGTATTGGAGGGAGATATAGGTCCCACCCATCTCATAATTACAGCATTCTTATGTGTGCCACAAAATCATAAACCATACATCATAGCATAACCCATGAAATAAAAATGGGAATCTTAAACATCATGACATCATAAAATAATTCATATAAGATAAAGGAATTCATAAAAATATTTCCATCATAACATAATCAAATCCATGACATAATAGGAATAGAAACAAGACCCTATATTATCTTATATGGAAAATAATTTTGATAAAACTCTTGAACTCCATTCTTGAGGAAAATATCCTTTCTTCTTCAAAAACACTTTTCCTTTCTTAACATGTCATAAAATTCTAAACTAAAAGAATTTGATTAAAAATAAACTTGAAAACTTTTAAAGGAATCTTCTTGGAAATAATTTTTTAAAAATCCATTAATTCCGTATAAGTTAAAAAAACATTCTTCGTACTTTTGTCGGAAAAATCAAAAAGTACCTCGTATGAAAAACGACAAAAGATTCCTTTCATATCTTTTACTAAAAACTCACCGAAGGGTAAAATTGGATTTAAACAATTTTAGGTGTATGGAAATAATATTACATATTTATTAAACATGGATGTGGATGATAAAATACACCCCAGTAAATACCAAAGTTTAAACAATCTCGGATAAAAATGAGATTGTGATATTTCCCTTACCTTATATCTGATATGATTTGTACGTATCCGAACCTCCTGTATAATGATTTAAATAAGGTCATTAACTTATTACAGAATCATATTCATTGTTATGATATCATATATGGTTCACTTATGACTTTATATTTCCCGTTCTTTTGTAAATTCCATTTTAAAGAAGCGTTTTGGGTAAAATCGTTTCATTTATCGTAGGTGTTTGGACTTCTTGTTCTTGACATTATTATTACTTATATCATGATTTACTTACTTACAGAATGTAAAATATAATTTATATATCATATATATTCAGTATATATATATATATAATAGATAGATAAATGAAATGAAACACACCGTTCATAGAGATGGTAGTCCGTACGTACGCATGAACGCTGTTTTCCTTTCCTTATTGTCTTGAATGGAAGTAAGTAGATGAAATATATATATACATAAATCCAGTAGATTTAACATGTCATATATTTCATTATTATTCATTATATATACTTTATAATCATTCTGGAATGGTTAACATGGATAATGAATCCCATCGCGTCGTGGAGATGGTAGTCCATACGTACGCACGAGCGATGATATCGTTCCCATGGTCATGGAATTGTGTTTAAGTGTATGTATACTATTTCAGTATCAATATAACTTTATAATAATCATATATAGTTACTCATTACACCATTATACCCATCCAATTAAGGTGGTGGCGGAAAATAGATTACACCACGGTGTGGAGACGGTATTCCGTACGTACGCACGCGCGGTGATTTCCTTTTTTTGTAGGATGGATAGAAGTTTAATTAGAGTTGTTTCATATTTATAATAACATATCATTATATAAGAAATACTGATGTTATTACTTTATCATGAAACAACTAAATAAGAAGAAGTTGAAGAAGAAAGAAATTGAAAAAGATCGGTAATGGATATTACCTCTTTTTGACGCGCCTTCACTTAACCTCCACTTAAAGAACTAAGGATGGTCTTTGAAGAATACCAGGACCTCTATAATGACACTAGGGAAGTGGAGAAGAGATTTTTTCAGTGTTTTTCCGAGCATGAATTCTCAAATTGGTGTGAGTAGGAGAGGGAGGAGGTGCCCTTTTATAAGGGAGGAGAGGGGCACCTTAGGAAAATCTCAAAATATTATTTTATATTAAGGTCAAATTTGGTTTATAATGGTTCCAAAGGGTCTTATTTCGAAGATAAAGTGGGGATGGGTCGAAATAATCTCATCCAATAGTATTTAGACAAGTTTAGGTTATTATTTTAACCTTATCAATTAGATTTAACTCTAAGTTAAATAATTTAACTTTTACCGTGTCTTTTTGTTTTCTTACACTATATGGTTAATAAACTTACCATAACAAGAAAAACGAACCACAAGTTGTTTATTATTAATATATCTATCCTTATATAAGTTATTTGGCCGAACCTTAGATTTTTAGGAATTAAATTACAATTCATAATATAATATTTGTTTTATAAACTAATTTATGTCAATTTTGACACTATTTGGTACATGATTTTTATGAAATTCATAACAGAATGATATGTTCTAAAAAAGTTACTTATATCAACAATAAAATTTCATATTAACCTAGAAAATTAATGTAAGTCATAAAAAGTCTCAAATTACATTTATTTGGGCATTTATAACATCATTATGTCAATATTTCATTAATAAGACAATTACTGCATCATCTTTGTGTCATACTAAATGATAATTATTTAATCCCTAAAAATTCTAAATAAATTCTTATAATGTGTATAATTGTATTAGATTTCTGGAGACTATTCATGTTCTAAGTTTCATGAGGTATTTTACTAAATTGAAATTATTATACTTATAAGATTTAAGAAAGTTACATGTTGTCACATTCTTTGGTTTTAATAATAATTAAATTATTTTCATGGAAAAAAGTCCATAAAATGAATGTAATCCGACCCTTAGGTTATATGGGTCAACTTTTAGCCATCAAATAGTATTTTTCCAAGTGTTAGGGTAATTTTATAATCTTATATTTACCCTTAATTACTCGATTTACCTTTAACTATAGTAAATAAAATTTACCTTAGTTACTATTCACAATGCCCAAAAATAAAAAGTAGGTTATTAACATAATTTGGACCCACTGATTCCAAATATGGAATCCATTTTTCCAAATTCAATACACAAAAGTTTCAGAAATTAAATTAAAATTAATCTCGTTGTCGAAAGAAAACGGGTTTTTCTTTAAAACATTGCAAAAGATTGAATTGATTTAACCAACGAATTCAAGGTAAAATCAATGCTAATGACATACATTGTATTAATTGGTAAAAATATATTATATTTATACTTTAAAACCATTCAATATTATAATTTAACCACATAATATATTACGATGAAAAAAGTTGTTTTTAATTAAAATATAGCGTGTTTTTACTATTCATTAAAATATGAAAGTTATCGGAAAAATATCAAAACATTATCTAATGTAAATTTTTATATCCTGATTCAAAAAAAGAATTATATTTTGTCAAATTGAACTTATAAACATGTCAAAAACTAGATTTAATGTGGGTGCGCCATCAAAAGGCGGCAAAACTATATTTTTTTTAAAAATACTTATTTTACCCGAAAAATTTATTTTGTTCTTATACCATGTTCTAGAAATGTGTAAGATGAATAATAATGTTATAAAATTCAAAATTTAGTTAACACTATTCATAACAGCTAGTTCATAACAATATTATAATAATATATCGTTGTTTAGTAAAACCCGGTATTGCGTACAACACACGCTATCGAGGAAGGTCGTGATTGCGTGTAAGGCAAGCCAATTCAGGGTTGCGTGTAGTGCACAACTCCTTTGTTGTTGCGTATAACAGAATCCAAACATATTTTATTTATACATTGAATATATATATATATATATACACTCAATGTTGCATAGAATAACTTCTATCAAACGAACTTGAAATTGTGTGTAACATGATCCAAGAATAGTGTTGCGTATACTGCAAGCTAATACGGTGTTGCGTATAGCGCAAGGTAATCTTGGTCTATCGTACAACAGAATATATGAATGAAATTAAAAAGAATGTGTCTTATAATATCTCGGGTTGTTACACGAATGATTAGTAAGTTGTTTTAAAATAAAATATTATTTCAATCAAAAACTCTTGAAAACATTACTTTTAAATTATCCCTAAAACATTTTTTTAAGGAAGCTTCAATACATGAATCAGGTCATAACATTTTTTACAAGAATTATAAGTGAACATTTCAAGGAATACTATCAAGGTTACAATGAAACATATACAAAACATAAGAATGATCATACAAAATATAGGTTATGCAACATATAAAGTAGGATTCATTCTAACCTTAATAAATGTGACATACAAAAGTGCAAGTACTAAATTTACAAATGAGAGTAATAAATGATCATAGTTGTGCATAAAATAAAAACTTTTATTTATTCCCTTACTAACTGTGAATCATAAACTGGATGATAAATCCTTAAGTGTTGAATAAACATTATGCCTTAAGCATTTAATTCTTCTGTTACTCAAAAGTACAGGCTCTTAACCATGAATATTCTACTAGTCGAATATCCACATGGTTAATTAATTATCATAAACATAATAATGGAATGCATAATGTGGGACAACATAACCATACTATCAAGGCCCCGTCCCAAGACCATAAATAATCATTTTTTCAAGGCCTTATTCCAAAACTGTAGTTTGTCTCATG
Organism: Viscum album; assembly: GCA_963277665.1. Lineage (NCBI taxonomy): Eukaryota > Viridiplantae > Streptophyta > Magnoliopsida > Santalales > Viscaceae > Viscum > Viscum album. Next base: position 1,501,429,073 of record OY728137.1, on the reverse strand, counting down.
AGACCTACCGATGCATTGAGGGACTATAGTGATCCCCACCCAACAATTTATATGTAAAATACATTCCTCATATACCAAGTATGATCGTATTTTCAAAGTGACCCATACCATATTAAACATTTAATTTCTCATTTCATATTATTCAAAGTGTCTCACACCACTTTGAATAATTTAGTTCATAATTCCATAAAAGTTCATTTGTGTTTGATTACATTCTTTAGAATTTACATATACAAAGTAAGTCATGCATATAAGTGTTAATAACAATATTAACAACTATATGGCTATGATAATAAATGACAAGTATGATAGGCAGATTATATCATATGTGATGACAACTAATGCACAAAAATAAATACAGGTTTTTTCACAAAAAATAATAACCCTCAATTCTAAAATCTTATTAGTAAAATACATATTGGAAATTCATTATGGATTGGATGCATAACTAAATTAAATATGAACAAAATATTTTATGTGGGTTATAAAACACATATATGTACGAACATTTATTACTTGTATGCTTATGTATAACATATCACAATGGTACTCCCGATTACTTTCACATAATGATAAGAATGAAAATCCTAAAAATCAACCATAACTAATACCATTTAATATTTATGAAAATAAGTTAATCATAAATATGTTTATAAGATTATAAAACCCCAAAAATTATACTCATGAATTCTCTATAATTACTAAATGCATCAAAATTATAACATTTGGAAAATCTGAAATTATCTAGGGTTTAGTGTTGTGTAAATCCGTTTATACACAAGGGTGTATATAAAGAATTGTATTTTTAAATAAAAACCTTTTATATTTCAAAATCCACATTTACCATTCATTCTCAACAATCTTTAGAAGCTCTAAATTAGATTTAGGATACAAGTTTATATATGTATATATATATAACCGAATATACATGGTGCATATAAGGGTCATACACCATACATTTAATAATTCCTACATGTTTTGAACATATGAGGAATATTAGTTAAATAGGGGTTTATTAATTTCAAATCATTCCATAAGATATAAAGGGTTCAGTTATGAAACATATATATATATATATATATGCTTATGTATAATCGATATATATATATATATATATATCAAACATATAAAAACTCAAACCCCTGTTCGGTAAAGGATTAAGATCATATTTAAGATAAAAAAATTTACCATCTTAAGAGGAACCAGTAGGTCAGATACTGAACCGTATATATATATATATATTTACACATGTATATACTTATATATGTTTATATATATATATATAAATCTAAGCAAAAACAAGGAAATAAAACTTATAACCCTTACATGTTTTGAATGAGGAGGAGAGGTAGTTCGGAGAGGCTTGATGTTGGCACTGGAGAGGAAAAAACACCATAGAGTTTGGGTGAAAAGAGAGTTGTATATATAAAATATATATAATATATTTTAAAGTACCTGGTATAGAAAACTGAGACCCCTCGGTTTAAAATAAGACTGATGGTGTCGGTCTTTGTGGAAAATGAGTGAAATGAGGGGCCATGTAGTCATGGGTGTGGAATAAAATGAAAAGAAGAAGTAGCATGGCTACTGGTGTGGCACATGTGGGGGGTAGAAGAAGAAGGCGATGAGAGAGAAAACTGGAAATGAATGGAAAATCGGGATTTGATCACACCCTGATTCAACAACTAGGGCGTGTCCGCGAGTTTTAAAAGGGATGATCGGTCGAGATTAAATCTCGACTCGATTGGATTGCTACAAAAGATTCTGGATTTTTTTTAAATGGATGAATGGTCCAGATTAGATAATATTTTATCTGATGGCTATGAGCGATGCGATTTTTAAAAAAAACTTGAATGAATGTGATTAGATTTAGATGGATCAGACAGCTGATAAAAGTGTGGGAGATAAACCATGGTCATGTGGGTTTGATGGATGCAATTTACGGATGGCTTATATCGTACACGGCATGATCGGATGGCCTGGATCGTGTTTCGCCTATAATTTCCCATCCCACATCAAAATAGGGAGGCTTCTCTTGCTCCCTTATAAGCCTGGAGCTCCCTACCATCGCTCACATTATTCCCTCCCCCTCCTAGTACCGCCCCATATCGGGTTCTACTGACGCGCTTTGTGCTCACCCTTACTGTTTTGCAACCCTGCACGGTGGTGTGCTACTTGGTTCCTTAATGAATGCTTGAGGTTTTCCCTCACACCCACTAGCTATATGGTGTTGAGGCTGAGGTCTTAGGCTCGGTCCCCTACTCCTATAGTTGTGTGTGCTGACACTATAGCATGGCTAGAGGGTTTTTCCATTGGGTAAAAAAAAATTAAACTAACTACAAAATCATAGAAAGGAAAAATAATAAATTTCATTATATAATGAATATCATTAATTTTATAAAACATGATTTCTATTTTAAATTTTAAAGATTAAAGTACACAAATAAAATTATATTTTATCTTAACCAAGAGTATTACTTTTAATTAATAATGTATTCATAAACATGTTCTCAAATTTCAAAAACAAAATGAATATCTCTCTAGTTTTTTTCTTTAAACTACAAGAGTTTCATTTTAAAATCCATTTTAGACATTAATTCATTTATCCTATCCAATGTCCAAATAGGTTTTTAATTACAAACATGTTCAAACTATATTACTTTAACTTAAAACACTCTAAAATCTCAATTTTACTAAATAATTGAAATAAAATGACAAGAATTCCTAACAGCTACAAGTCTTATAGCCATTAGGGATCCAATGGTCACCTAAAGGAGGAAATGGTTAAAATTACTTAGGCCTTATAAAAACATGAATTAGGGTGTTCCATTCAAAACTTCTTGGATACAATGGTGCTCATCATTCCACTGATGCTCAGTACAGCTGTCATGGTTCTGGCCATAATGTTTTTTTTTATGACCGACCTGAAGGATATTCACTATTTAATAGGTCTATTTGTTGTGTTAGGTGGACTCCCAGTGGCACTGATAGCGATTTTAGTAGGTATTATAGGGTATCATGGCATCCTTTGATCTTTTTGTAATGGAACAACTTTCCTTGTTTCATTTTAATAAAGAAAGTCTTGTGTTTATTTGAAAGTATTGTATGGACAACTTGAAAAATAAACATAATAAAACCATGATATTATTATTACATGTGAAAAATGTTTAGGATATCACATTATCCCCCCCCCATCAATGAAATGATTCCTTGAAATTAAAAAATATTTTTACACAAACTACAGAAACACAAGACACACATCACCTCCAACATCCCCTTACAAAGTCGGCCAATATGGAAAACCTCCTAAAAATCCCCAAGTGGATCCCTAGATTGGTTTCTAGTCCCTCGACTTCTTTGTTCCAAATACATCGAGAGAACCGAGAGCATATAGGATCATCCATATGCATAAATCATTCAGGTTTTTAGAGGAAAGATTTTTTGGTATAGAGATCAATGATTTGAGAGTGGACTAGATTTCTATAAATCCCTCAAACTATATCATGCTTGAAAATTTGGATGTCATAGAGAATTCTATACATAGTAAAACTTCAGATTTGGATCATATAGTCCACTCAATGATCTACCTCCAAAAAATATTCTTCGAACTTTCTCAAAGCTTGATAGTTTTTGGATAAGGTGAAACATAAGAAAATACCTTCATAGTACTTTCCCCTTTGTCTAAACTCTAAAAATTCAATGTTTTCAACACAATAATAGATATAGCTCTCTCCCCTATAGGAACAGATGATATTAGAGATGAGGGACACTTTATAAAGTTGTTTCCATGCTACGCGTAGGTTTGAAAATGGTTCATAGTCTTCTATACATGACTCAACAATTATGTTTTCTAGTAATTTAGTATGGAGAGATAAGATGTTGGTTGGTGAACTCATGTCTTCCATATAAAAATTTCAAGAGATATGTTTTATTCAGAAAAGCATAACCATATTAAAATAGAGACTTTATTTGTAAAATCATGTTAAGGTATCAAAACATATAACATTATTTACTTATAAAAAGTTCCTAAACCCAAGGTGTTACAAAACTAATCACTCACTCTAACAATAATGGTATGGATTTCCTGACGTCCTCCAAGATGACACTTCACCAGATTCACCGGTGTTAGCGATTTCCCCAATTCTCAGTCAAACAGATTCCCAAAGCTATTCCCAACTCCTCAATCTTCTAGTTCTAAATGCTACATGGGTAGTTTGGATCAATTGGATGTGGACATCTAAAGTTCCAAAAAAGGAAATCATGAAGGGTATGGAGTTGGGTGACGTCTACTTGAAATTGTTGTCTATAATGCAAAGGAGTGGACTAGTCCTTGAGAATTTTGAAGTTCATGACCTGACCTTGAAGAATGAAGGTTATGATTTGACTAAGGTATGGTACCCGGAGGTCACCCTCTTGTGTAGCTTCTTGGAAGTTCATTAGGGATTGAAAATTTTCGGCCAAGGTGAAGTATTGGAATATAATTTCATAATACCTTCCCTTACGTACATAAAAGGGAAGTTGGGCATGCATCATCAGAAAGTAATCAAAGCCAGACCCTTGGTGAAGTTTTTAGCACATGAGGAGAATTGGATATGTGATAAAGGTGTTTATAAGATAACTGAAGGTTTTCAAAAGTCTAGTAACCCTCTAAACACGACTTGGCCCCTATAGTTTCCGATATTTATGTTGGTAGAGATAGAAGGCTCAATTTGTCTACCATATAAATATTTTAAGAAAACTTATACTTAGTGAGACATAAACATGTTTTTAGTATTGTTATAATTTTTCAGGGTTGTCTAAACCAATCCTCTGATACTAATTGTCACGCCCCGTCCCCATACTACCCCGGAGCCGGTGCGGTTTCCAATAAAACATGGTGTGTAATTTTTTTTATATAAAAAATGATTAAAGCACACATCATTTCCCAATGGAGAGGATATTTTTTGTTTAGGTCCTGTATAATCAGATACAATTATTACAATTCTTTCAAAATTGAAAGAGAAAAAAATCTCCACAAAGCTACCACGAAACATTGTACCTAAAATCCACTGAAGCTATAAAATTCAAGTTATAATGTAGGGTGATCATACGAATGATCACTAAGAGGTTTTAAAATAAAATAATTTTTCAATTAAATTCTCTTGAAAACATTCCTTTAAAATTATAAATAAAACATTTTTGTAAAGAATCTGAAATACATGAATCATGTCATAAAATTTTTTCCAATAAATATAAGTGATCATTTCAAGGAATACTAAGAAGGTTACAATGAAACATGTTCTAAAAATAAGCATTATCATAAAAAATATAGGGTATACAACATATAAATATGAGTCATTCTAAATTTAATAAATGTGACATGAAAATGTGAAAGTACTAAATTTAACAATGAGAGTAATACATGATTATATTTGTGCATAAAATAATAACTTCAATTTATTCCCTTAAAAACTGTGAATCATAAATTTCCTAATAAATCTCTGGGTACTGAATAAACATTATGCCTTAATAATTTACTTCTTCTTTTACTCATAAGTACAGGCTCTTAACCATAAATATTCTACTAGTCGAATATCTACTTGGTTAATTAATTATCATAAACATAATGAGGGAATTCATAATGTGGGAAAACATAACTATACCTTCAAGGCCTCATGCCAAGACCATAAATAATCATTCTGTCAAGGCCTTATTCCAAGACTGTAGTTTGTCTCATGAGACCTGCCAATGCACTGAGGGGCTATAGCGGCCCCACCTAACTCTTTCTATGTCCAATACATTCCTCATATTCCAAGTAAGGTCATATGTTCAATGTGTCTCATACCACTTTGAACATTTCATTTCTCATTTCATATTATTCAATGTGTCCCATACCACTTTGAATAATTTAGTTCTTAATTCCATAAAAGGTCATTTGTGTTTGATTACATTCTTTAGCATTTATATATACAAAGTGAGTCATGTATATAAGTGTTAATAGCAATATTTACAACTGCATGTCTATGGTAATAAATGAAATGTATTATAGGAAAATTATAGCATATGTGATGACAACTAAATCACAAAAAATAAATACATGTTTTATCGCATAAAATAATAACCCAAAATTATAAAATCTTATTAATAAAATACATAATGAAATATCATCATGGATTGGATGCATAACTAATTTAAAGGTGAACAAAATATTTCATGTGGGGTATAAAACACAAAGATTTCACAACATTTTTTACTTTTATGCTTATGTATAACATATCACAAGGGTACTCCCAATTACTTTCACATAATGCTAAGAATACAAAGCATGACAATCAACCATAACTAATACCATTTAATATTTATAAAAATACATGAATCATACATCTGTGTATAAGAGTAGAAAATCCCAAAAATTATACTCATGAAATCTCCATAATTACTAAATGAATCAAAAGAATAACATTTGGAAAATCCCAAATTATCAAGTGTTTAGTGTTGTGTAAATCTGTTTATACACAAGGGTGTATATAATGAATTGTATTTTTAAATAAAAACCTTTCATATTTCAAAATCCACATTTACCATTCATTCTCAACAATCTTTAGAAGCTCTAAATTAGATTTAGGATCCAATTTTATATATTCATATGTATATATAAATATATATAACCAAATATAAATAGTGTATATAAGGGTCTTACACCAAACATTTAATGATTCTTACATGTTTTGAACATATGAGGAACATTCGTTAAACATGGGTTTATTAATTTCAAATTGTGCCATAAGATATAAAGGGTTCAGTTATGAAACATATACATATATATATGATTATGTATAATCGACATATATATATACATATATATCAAACACATAAAAACTCAAACCCTTGTTCGGTAAAGGATTAAGAACATATTTAAGATCAAGAATTCACCATCTTAAGAGGAACCAGTAGGTCAGATACTGAATCGCATGTGTGTGTGTGTATATATATACATATATATATACTTTTATATGTGTGTGTGTGTGTGTGTGTGTGTATATCTAAACCAAAACAAGGTTAGTCAACTTAGGACCCTTACATGTTTTAAAGGAGGATGAGAGGTAGTCTGGAGAGGTTTGATGGAGATGCTGGAGAGGGAAAAAACACCGTAAGGATCAGGTGCAAAGAGAGATGTATATATAAAATATATATATAATATATTTTAAATAAAATGGTATGGAAAACCGAGACCCCTCGGTTTAAAATAAGACTGAGGGTGTCGGTATTTGTGGAAAAAAAGTGAAAGGAGGGGCCATGTAGTCATAGGTGTGGAATAAAATGAAAAGGAGTAGCATGGCTACTAGTGTGGTGCACATGAGAGGTATAAGAACAAGGTGATGGGGGAGAAAACTGGAAATGAAATGGACAGTCAGGATTTGATCACACCCTGATCTGACGAATGGGGTGTGTCCACAAGTTTTAAAAGGGATGATCGGTCAAGAGTAAATCTCGACTCGATCAGACGGCTATGAAAGATTCAGGATTTATTTAAAACGGACGAATGGTTCTGATTAGATCATATTTGATCTAACGGTTGTGAGAAACATTGTGTTTGAAAAAACATGAATGGATGTGATTATATCTTGGAGGATCGGACGATTGATAAAAATGTGGGAGATAAGTTGTGGCTGTATGGGTTCGATGGACGAACTGATCGGACGACTCATATCACACGCAGCATGACCAGACAGCCTAGATTAGGTTTTGCCTAAAATTTTCCATCCCAAATCAAAATGGGGTGTCTTTTAGAGCTCCCTTATAATCCTGGATCTCCCTTACATCGCTCAGATTACTCCCTCCCCCCTCCCGGTACTGCCCAGTACCGGGTTCTGTGGGCGTGCTCTGCGCCCACCCTTGCCATCGTGCCACCCCGCACGGTGGAACGCTACTTGTTTCCTTTGTAAATTCTTAAGGCATGCCCTCATGCCCACTGGCCAACCTATGCTGAGGATGAAGGCTTAGGCTCATCCGCCTACTCCTATAGTAGTGTGTGCCACCTCTTTAGCCCAGCTAGAGGGCTAACCCATTGGGTAAATATTTTTTTTATAAACTAACAATAAAATCATAGAAAATTAATCTAATGAATTTCCTTATATAATGATTATCTTTAATTTTATAAAACATTATTTCTATTTTAACTTTGAAAGATTAATGTACCCAAATCAAATTATATTTTATCTTAACTACGAGTATAACTTTTAATTAATAAAGTATTCATAAACATGTTTTCAAATTTCAAAAAACAACATGTATACCTCTCTAGTTTTTTCTATAAAATACAAGAGTTAAGTTTTCAAATCCATTTTAGACCTTAATTCATTTATCCTTTCCAAATTCCAAAGAGGATTTTAATTACCAACATGTTAAAAAGATATTACATTAACATAAAACCCTTGAAAATGTCAATTTTCCTAAATACTTGAAATTAAATTACTAGAATTCCTAATAGCTAAAAGTCTTATTGCCCTTAGGGATCCAACAGTCACCTAAAGGAGGCAACGATTGAAATTACTTAGGCCTTATAAAAACATGAATTCGGGTGTTCCATTCAAAACGTATTGGCAACGATGGTGCTCCTCATTCCACTAATTCTCAATATGGTTTTCATGGTTCTGGCTGTAATGTTTTTCCTTATAACCGACCAGAAGGATCTTAACTGTTTATAGGGTTTAGTTGTTGAGTTACTTGGCCTACTAGTGGCTCTGATAGGAATTTTAATAGGTATTATAGGGTAGCATGGACTCTTTTGATCTTGTTGTAATGTAACCACTTTTCTTGTTTCATTTCAATAAATAAAGCCTTGTGTTTATTTTCAAGTATTGTTTACACAACTTGAAAACAAAACAGAATAAAACCATGATATTATCAATACATGTGAAGAAGGTTTGAGACGTCACAATATAACCATTTCACATAATAATACATTAAATTATATTAAAAGAAATTTCATTGACAAAAGTTTGGGTCGTTACAATCTTCCCCCCTTAAGAAATTTCACCCTTGGAATTTCCTTTTCCCACACTAAAACAGAAGCAGGTAACTCAACTTCATCACTTCCTCTGATTCCCACATTTCCTCTTCAAACTTTTGATTTCTCCACAACACTTTCATGAGGGGAATTTTCTAACTTCATAGAACTTTTTCCCTATGATCTAAGATCTTCACTGGTTGTTCCTCTTAAAAAAGATCATCCTCTAATTGTACTACCTCTGAAGAGAGTACATGTGAAGGGTCTGGTATGTACTTCCTTAAGAGGGATACGTGAAATACATCATATAATTTGGCCATGGTAGGTGGAATTTCTAGTCGATAGGCCGCATCCCCGACATGATCAAGAATCTCAAAGGGGCTGATGTACCTAGGACTTAACTTCCATTTCTTTTGAAACCTCATGACTTTATTCCATGGATATATGCATAAAAATACCATGTCTCCATCTTTGATCTCAAGGTATCGTCGATGGTTATCTGCAAAACTCTTCAATCAACTTTGGGTGGCCTTGATATGTTGTTAAATGGTTTTCACCTTTTCCGCCATTTCATCGACCATTTCATGTCCTAGAAGCTTACACTCAAAGACTTTATCCTAACACACCAATGTTCTGAACCTTTTCCCATAAAGGGGTTCATATGGTTCCACTCAGATGCTCGAGTGTAAATTTCTATTATAGGAGAATTCAACCAGTGGAAGATGTTGGTCCCATCCTCCTTTGAAGTCCATAGAATATGATCTTAACATATCTTTCAGTGTCTGAATAGTTTTCTTATATTGACCATCAGTTTGAGGATGATAAGTTATACTAAAGTTCAATTTTGTGCTTAGAGCATGTTGGAAACTTTTCTAGAACATTGAGGCGAATCTCGGATCACGATTGGATACAATAGATAGTGGGACTCCATGCAGCCTTACCACTTCATTGATGTAAATCTGTGCAAGTTGATCCAATGAGAAGTCCTCTTGAATCGCGATAAAGTGAGAAGTTTTCATAAGATGATCCACAACGACCCATATAGCATTATTTCCTCTGGATTTCCTTGGAAGTCCAGTGAGAATTTCCATGGTAATGTTCTCCCACTTCAATGTTGGTATGGGTAGTGGTTGCATCATCCCCTTAAACTTTTTCCTCTCAGCCTTCGCTTGCTAACATACCAGGCACTTTGAGGTATATTCAGAAATATCCCTTTTCATATTTTCCCACCAAAATTTTCTCAGAGATCTCAATACATCTTTGTGCTCCATGGGTGAATAGAGTAGGGGGGATCTATGCGTGTCATCTAGAAGTTCCTTCTTTATCTATAGATCAGATGTTGCACATAATCATGACCCAAATCTCACAATTCCATCTTTGTCAACAACAATCTCTAAGTATTTCCCATTTCTGATAGCTTCCACCCTTTTTATAATTTCCACATCCTTTCTTTGAGGATCCTTTATTTTCTCCATGAGTGATGGTTGAGAAATCATTTGAGAAAGGATTGATGGTGTTCCTCCCTTAATGATTCCCATTTCCATCCTCTACAAATCTAAGAATATTGGATCCTTTTCAATTCTCATCATTGATAAAGATGCAAGATTATTTCTACTTAGAGCATCTAACATCTTGTTTTTGTTTCCAGGGTTGTAATGGATTGAGCAGTTATAGTATTTGATCAGCTCTAACCATCTTCAGTGGTGCATGTTCAACAATTTCTGTGTGAATATATACTTGAGGCTTTTGTGGTCCATATATATTTCACACTTCTCCCCAAAGAGGTAATGTTGCCAAATTTTTAAAGTGAATATCACTTAATCCAACTCCAAATCATGTGTTAGATAGATTTTCTTAGGAACTTTCAATTGCCTTGAAGCATAGACAATGACTTTTTCATTCTGCATCAACACACAACCATGCCCTTCTTTGAAGCATCACTAAATACCACAAAATGTTCTCCACTTGTGGGTAATGTAAGCATGGGCACAACGATAAGACTACTTTTCAACTCCTTGAATCTCTCTTTTCATTCATCAATCTAAGAAAACTTTACTCCCTTGCGATTTAACTTGGTAAGAAGGTTAGACAATCAAGATAAATTTCTAATAAATTGTCGATAATATCCAACTAACCCTAGGATTCTACGAATATCCATTATAGATGATCGCCTCAGCCATCACTCAATTTTAGTTATCTTGGAGGGATCCATATATATCCCATTTCTTGTGATGATATGGCCCAAGAATGAGACCTCCTTCAACCAAAACTCCCACTTTCTGTACTTTTCAAAGAGCTTGTTATTTCTCAAGGCCTCTAGTATACTGCTTAGATTCTCCCCATGCTACTCCTTGGTTTTTGAGTATATAAGAATATTTTCAATCAAGTCTACGAAAAAAAAATTTAAGGTAATATCTAAAGACTTTATTCATCAAGTACGTGAAGATTTTTAGAGCATTGGTGAGTCTGAAAGGAATTACTATGAATTCATAGTGCTCATACCTTGTAAAAAAAAGTAGTCTTTGGGATATCCTCCTTCATCACCCTTACTTGTTAATATCTCAACCATAGATCCACCTTGGATATGTATTGTTCTCCACGTATCTGATCAGATAATTAATCAATTTGAGGCAGAGGATAGTTTTTCTTTATAATGATTTTTTTGAGATCACGATAATCAATTCAAAGGCGCATTGACCCATCCTTCTTCTTGACTAAGAGGATAGAAGAACGCCATGGTTAAGCACTTGGGCATATAAACCCTTTATCTAGATTCTCCAATAGTTTTTTCTTCAGCACAAAAACAGCCATTATATATGGAGTCTTTGATATTTTCAATGCCCTAGGTATAATATCAATTGAGAATTCAACATCTATTCTAGGAGGAAGACCAGGAAATTCCTCAGGAAATACTTTAGCGAATTACCTCAGAATAGGAATGTCTTCAAGGATGGTTGCCTCCTTAGACTCAATCATCTGAGATAGATATGCATGATCATAGGGTTGTAATATGAATACTTGAGATGATGGTTCTAAAGAATATTCATCTTCATCCTTGAACTTGTATAGAATTAGGGGTCGATTCTCCATATGTAGTGTTATTACCCTCTCACAGCAATTTATGTTGTCTCTGTATAAGGAAAACGAATCCATGCCAACAAAGGAATCAAATTCCACTAGAGGGAGTATGATGAGGTTCACTGGTATGTTCAATCTATTGATTATTATAGGTAGGAGTTATATTCATGGGATTCAATGATTGTCCAATTTTTCGTACTCATCGATATCTTTACTTCCATGATTTTTGGTGGTGTTAGGATTTTTCTAATAAACTTTTGGTATACAAAAGAATGTGTAGAACAAGAATAAAAAATTACTTCTTTTATTCTTGAATGAATAACTAGAGTACCTATCACCACTTCATTATTAGGGTTCACTTCGGCAGATAGTGATGGAGAAATATGTCCCTTGATACATTGGAGGTTGTTGGTTGCCTCCAAAAACTCTTAGCTTAGGGAACTGATTTACAAGGAGCTCTGGTTCTTTGCAGTTGAACCAATGAACAATGCATTTAGAGCCAAACAGAGAATTCCTCTCCTCTATCGCAGTCGCAGGTTTTTCTTATCAGCAGTTAATGGCTAGGTTCCCTTCTCTTCCACACTTAAAGCATTTCCTCATCCCCTTCAAGAAATTTATGGGGTGCTTCTTTTCGCACCTTTGGAAAGTGTGGTGTTGGGTTTTCTTAGCACTATTGGATTTATCCATCAGACTACTAGAATTGAATTCCACCTTATGTTTCTTATCCCCATGATACCCCTAAGATTTGATGATATCCATTTCAAATTTGAGGGAACATCGGACAATTTCCTCATAGCTATTGAAGTCATGGATCGCCATGGCTTTCCATAGGCTAGCTAGGTTTCATCCCATCAAAGAAGTGTTCAACCTTACATTTGGGGGTAACGACAAAGATGAAGGCATATCATGCAAGACTTGTGAATTTTACCTCATATCCTATAATGGATTCATCGTCTTTTTTCTTGAGGGAAAGGATTTCCCTTTCCATCTTAAGATGGAGGGTTCAAGGAAAATATTTATTTAAAAACATTTTCCAAAAATCCTTCTATTAGAACACCTAGATATCCTCCTCAGGATTCATATTTTTTATCAAAATCCACCATTGATTGGCATCACCCTCCATACGATAAGCAGCCAGAAGAACCTTCTCTTGTTCAGAACATTGAAGGATGGAGAAGATCTTTTCAATGCAGTTGATCCATTGTTCGGTGATTGAAGGATTGGATGATCCATTAAAAGTAGGAGGCCTTCATCTCATGAATCTTTCGATAGAAACTTGTTCTATCTTAGGGGGTTTAATGTTCCTATTGACCCATGATACTATTCAAATCTTGAGTTAACTAAGAGAGTATAGTGACAATGTTCGTGATTCCTACTCCCATCAAATTGGGCATCTCATTAGAATAGTCATCACATGGGTATTCGCATCGGTTATTAGCTTGAGTCCTCCTATTACTAGCCATTGAATGGAATAAAAGTAAATTTATGGGTAAAACATAAAGGGTAATCCAAGGAGAAATATGTATGACTTATAAATAACTTTTATTTCCTTAACTTATGAATCTATAGGCTTAAATCAATGTTATCCATGATCTACTTTCTAACATATGTTCTTAGGGGATTTTTTTAATTCTTTTTAATAATGGTTCATACTAAGCTTGTGAATTTACCAAATCATATCCCCCAAGAGTGTCATAACAAAGAGTGCATCAAGGCCCATTGTCACGTACCAAGATACCCCAGGTCAAGCCCAAAACTCCTTATCAAAGTTTTCACTCCTAGATTGATTTATGCCAGATCCACCTCTACTTTCTCATATCCGGATAGGGATGTATTTTATTGATAAAATACTTACTCAATTCCCACCAAAATGTAGGGTTTTTTATTATACATAGTCTTATCCTAAAGGCTTCACTGGGTTTTTCTAATCCTAATCCCAAAAATAACTAAACATATCCTCTGATACCAACTATAACAACCTTGATTTTTATTACACACTTAAACACGATTTATTACATAAACTCTTCACTTGATACAACATGGAATATTGAGAGGTCTTCTATATTAGGGTCTTATAAACATTAAAAAAAACATAAAACATAAAACACATAACATATTTTGTAAAGACCCAGAAATTTCAAGGAAAATTTTTTTCTTAATTTTCTTTGAAATTTTACAAGAATGCAGTTTCTGACGGCGCCTGATTCTGAGGCCCGGTGTGCCCGGAATTAATTTCCAAAGTTTGGCTCAGGTACGTTCAGTGAACGAACGAGCAGGTTTTTCTAACTTTTGAACCGATGCTCGGAATCAAATTCTGAGGGCACCGATGGAATCGCAGCGCCGGTATTTGCTTAGAAATGCCTCTTTCGGAGTTGCGTTTGCTCGGTTGTGGTTTTTAATTTTTGGTTTTTAAGTTAAGAAATAAAATAAAGTTGTGCGACAATTTTATTTTTTATTTCACTTAAAGCCTCTTGAAGACCATTTTAAGCTGCTTAAGCTCAGTTGAAGCGAATAGGGTGCTATCCAAAAATATCCTACCCTCTTGGTAGGATATTTGTGAGGTGGGATCAGCACGAGCCCCACCGTTTCCTTTTTGCTAAGTAACACACCCGCAAAAACCAGTCATTATGAAAGTCAACTGACGCGTTTTCTTAATTTCTTAATGCACCAATTAATTGGGTGGTTTTCTTCGTTGAATTAAATGGGCGGTTTATTCGTTGAAATTAGTTCTATGAATCAATTTCGTTCGTTTCTTAACACTTTTTCGTTTTGTTTGAATGTTAATAAAATAAGGCCAACACACCTTCCTTTTGAAATGTTGTGTTAAACCTTTGAAGAATCTCTAAGGATCTTCCTCCTTCTTCGCGAAGAACGCGAAGAACGCGAAGAATGCGAAGAACGCCGGCCTCCGACGAAGATCGCCGAACCCGCAGAGATCAGCAATGCGACGTTGTGTACCGCGACGCCGATGATTCTCCCTCTGCGACGCTTCTTCCGCGACGATCCAACCCCACAACAACCTTCGATTGACAACGACAAGGTAGGGGATTGTCGTCCTTTAATTTTTTTCCTTGTGGATTATAACTCAATAAGGATTTAATTATTAAAATTATATCTGTTGTTTCTTGGTCCTCGGAGTTCGTCAACGCAACGCCGGATACCGCGACGACGCGACGGTCCCCTCCTTCTGCAACGATCATTTTCCGCGAAGAACACGCATGCGACGACTTGACGAGGTAGGGATTTTATTTTGGAAATACCTTTTTATATCCTCGTGATTGTTTCTTTTAAAACAAGAACCTGGACCAAGTGAAATTTTAAATTATTAAAATTGTTTTGATACATTTGTCATTTGTTGATTTATCCTCTCGATTGATACCGTCTAACGCGGAGGGTGCGGGCCAAACAAACACGGCCCGACAACCCTCTGTCGTTCTTCGTTGTTGTGTGGATTTGGCGGGCGACGAAAAAACGTGCGGCAAAGGCAATTTGATGATTCCGCAGAGAAGAACTGGTCCCGGGAGGAGCACCGGCGTAGACGGGAAGTAAAAAGGACCACCGGAGCAACTCCGGTGGCCCGCGGAAGTCTCCGGCAGCGCGGGTCGCCGGCGTGGCGGCGCCGACGGCCGGAGGCGGCGGCGCCCCGGCGTGCCGCTGAAGCCGCGGCGGCGGCGGCCAGCGGACCCGCGGCCGCGCGGCTCTGGCTCGCCCACATGGGACGCGGCAGAAGCCACGTCCGCTGATGTCCAGCGCGGCCCCTCGAGGGCCGCGGCATCCTCATCCCGCGGGGGCGGCGCCCCGCGGCTGCCACGCTCGGCCGCACGGCCGAGCCGAGCCGGGCCGACCGGGCCGGTCCGCACCATGTCCGGACCGGACCGGGTCCATCTGGGTCGGACCGGGTCGGGTCGGACCGGACCGGGTCCTTCCGGGTCGGGTCGACCCGGGTCGGCCCGGGCCTAGACCCCCGTCTTCGGACCGTTTTCGGTCTTTTGCCCGTAACTTGAGCTTCGGGCCTCCGAACGACGCGCCGTCAGTGGCGATGCGATACTTGGATTGAGACGGTCGTTTCGGAATATCGTACTCAAGGTTTTGGAATACTTTGGATTTGGCCGGGTTGGTTCGTACATGAAACCAATCGGGGCCTCGGAGCGGAAACGCTCATATCTTGAGCTCCGGACATCTGATTGACGTGCCGTCGACTTTGGTGGATTCCTCTAAGTGAGACGGATCTTTTGGCACACTCCACCCGTGTTTTGGACGTAGGTGGAGTACGGTCGGGTTGGTTTGCCTTAAAAACCAACCGGGCCCCTGGGACGAAAAAGCCAATAACTCTCAGACCGGGCGTCCGATTGACGCGTCGTCTGCGACGTTGAGTTCCTGTTGACGATACGGAACTTTTGGATACATCAACTCTGGACTTTGAGTCAGTTGATGTATCAGCCTCTCGGCTCGTGGAGCGGACCCTCCCGAACGATCTTGATTTGTGCGGGAACCTTAGAGCTGGCTGTTACTGCTGTTGTGACGGCGATGACTGTACAAAGATCCTCAGTGGATTCGACTGCGATGATGATGAAAACCGTGTGGGAATCCTCCGTGTTTTTGGCAGTGACCACTAAAGTACATCTTGGGATACATCAACTCCGGACTACATGTCAGTTGATACATCGACCTCTTAGCTTGTGGAGTGGACCCTCCCGAAACGAGCATGCTGTGCGCGGAAACCCTATAGCCGGTTGAGACTTGATGACTGCTGAGTGAACGACTCGGTGTGCTACGGATAGCCCGGCGGGGGAGCGCTTGGTTGTAGCGGCAGACCCATGACAGAGGTGCGCTTGGTTGTAGCCGCACAGGGGAGCGCTTGGTTGTAGGGGCAGACGCACGACAGAGGTGCGCTTCGTTGTAGCGGCACAGGGGAGCACTTGGTTGTAGAGGGAGACCCACGACAGAGGTGCGCTTGGTTGTAGCGGCACAAGGGAGCGCTTGGTTGTAGCGTCAGACCCACGACGGAGGAGCGCTTGGTTGTAGTGGCACAAGGGAGCGCTTGGTTGTAGCAGCAGACCCACGATAGAGGTGCGCTTGGTTGTAGCGGCATAGGGGAGCGCTTGGTTGTAGCAGCAGACCCACGATGGAGGAGCACTTGGTTGTAACGGCACGGGGGAGCGCTTGGTGGTAGCAGTAGGCCCACAGTACCCGATAGGTGGAGAACTACAGCAGTCCAAGGTAAGAGGGAAGTGCTTGGTTGTAGAGGCATAACCACTGCACTTGATGGAGAAGGAGTTTCCCAATAGATTTGGGTTCAACTTCATGGTCGAACCTGTGTGAGCTGAATCCTGTTTTCTTTCCTGTGTGGATTGTTTTGTGTTATCCTGTGTGGATTACGTTTTGCTTTCCTGTGTGAAATACATATACTTTCCTGTGTGGACTGAGTTGTACTTGGGCTCAGAGGTTGGAGCGTATTGGAATTGTTGACTTAGGTATATGTATGGGCATATACCTAAGCAGTGTCGGTTGTTACTTCGTGGTTGTATATTTCCTTTGTGGTTTGTCCTTTGTGGATTTTGGGAGACCCTCGGGGGTCTCGGGGTCCCTACTGAGTAGCTTATACTCACCCCTGCACGGGCTATGCCCGCACTACATTGTGTTGGTTGCAGACGACAGACAGCGTTGATCGTGGTTGAGGCTTGCAGAGCAGGACGGTACCTGGAGGAGGACCACTGGGCGGGACGTACTCGGAGCAGACGGCGAGACCCGAGGAGCAGTGGAGCTATCTGTACCCACCCTTCAGGTGGGATTTCCAATGGACAGCTCAGCGTAGCGGCTTTTACCTTTCAGTTGTTGTTTTCCCTTTTGAGTTGTACTTTACTTTCAGTTTGGGTTTGTATTCTGGCCCACTTACTTTCTGCACTTGCAGTTGTACTCTGTTTTTACTTAGTGATTACTTTTTTCTGCTTGTTACTCTGAGGTGCTTGTTTACTTTACAAAGGCAATGTCTTCCCTGTTTATCGGGATTTACGCGTTGGTGCTAGTCGCCAGCCGCTGGCCTATGGAAGGCGGTCTTGGGGTAGTCACGACACGGGCCCCGAGGACGGGTCGTGAAAAATTGGTATCAGAGGTGGTCGGTTCTACCGCAGACTCTGATCTTTCTTCTATGTGAAGCAATAGTGTTTTGCATATTGGGTGTGGTTATCAGTCAAGGGAATCCAGTGTTGGTGCGGCGGCCGACGTATCCATACTCCAGGACCCTGACTTCTGATTTCCAACTTAATGCACGAAAACATTGATTGCATGTGTGTTTCAAGGTTTCTTTGTGATTACTTTATTTCAGCTCACCAGGTATACTGTTTTGACCATGCCGCACCTGTTTCCTTTTCAGGATGGCCCCACAATGGCAGCCAGCTAGGGTTCTGAGCGATGTGCATGGCGAGAGCCCACCGAGCGTCAAGGACTTGGTACAGGGCCCTTTGACAGCTGAGGCACCGGCGATACCTATACCCGCCGAGCCACCGATGATACCAGCCCTAGCCGCTGATGATGCACGTCGCCTTAGTGCACTGCATGAGTTCCAGCGTCAGCGACCGCCCAGGTTCCGCGGGGAGACGGACCCTCAGGCCGCCGAGGATTGGCTGGAGGCAGTTGTACAGGTTTTCAGATTAGTGAGGACACCAGCAGACCTCATGATGATCCTTGCAGTGAGCCTCCTGCACGCGGCAGCAGGCAGATGGTGGAGCTTGATGCTCCAGGTGCACGACGAGACATCTCTCCTCTGGACGGACTTTGAGAGCATCTTCCGCTCCGAGTTCGTCCCAGCCACCCTCCGAGCAGTGTGCATCCAAGAGCTACTACAGCTGCGGCAGGGCAGCATGATAGTGGCTCAGTACTCGGCGAGATTTACTGATCTCTCGCGCTACTCCACAGATATGGTACGGGACCCGTTCTTCTAGGCCCGGACCTTCGAGCAGAGACTGAGGCACGAGATCAGGGCTTCGATGATCTCCCTCAACATTCCAACTCAGGCATGGGTGTTGGAGCGAGCCCTCTTAGTGGAGAGTTTCCTTGCTGACCAGTCTCCAGCAGCAGGACCCACCACTTGCCGGCATGCGGTAGAGTCTTCTGCAGCGGGCAGTAGACAGATGACGCAGGGGTCCAAGAGGACTAGACCTACAGGTGGTTGACAGCATGACTCTTGATCGTTTGTGCGAGGCACTCGGGGTGGACAACGACATGTCATGAGAGGGTAGTGTTACTCCTGCGGCGGGATTGGTCACATGGCTCATGACTGTCCGACCCGCCATACGGATGACCAACAGATGGATGAAGGGCCCCCCAGGTAGAGGCAGAGGTTCGATCAGGGCGGGCCGCAAGGAGCAGGCGGCCATGGCAGGGGATTTGGCCGTGCAGCTGGAGGTGGACGACGCTTCGGGGTGTTGCCACCACCACCACCAGGAGGTCCACCCCGACCGCAGGGGACAGGAGGACATGGGAGAGCTCAGCTTCAGGTATATGAGGCCTACGATCATGGAGCTCTGGGAGCAGATGGACAGGTGCGGGACTAGCTACAGACCTGGAGACTTTTGTTCATGTTGCTTCTAGTTTTGTTGATGTATGTTTGTAGATTCTTTGGGTATTTGTACTTGAGCTGCAGTAATAAAAGACACCTTTTCTTGTGGCATTTACTTCTTTATCCTCTCTTGTGTTGTTACTAAGAGGTTCCAGTTTAGACTGTTGACTTGACCCTCACTTGAGAGGTACCAACTAGAGGAGACCCAGTTACCACAGACTGATGCCGACAGTGTGACTCAACCCTTGGAGGCGAGAGTAACGGTTGGATCTCTTGGTAGTAGCGTCGAGGCCTTACGACGTCATCCTTGGTATGGGTTAGTATCATCCATGTCAGGATTGACTGTATTAGGCAAAGAACATGGTTCATCCAGGGGATGAGACTGGATTTCTCTTATCGGAAAGGAAGAAATCATAGCATCTCTTGTGGGACCAGAGTTGGTCTAGGCCACGATAGAGAAGTTCCAGGTCATCCAGGAGGCAGAGGCCACTAGAGTTTGAGGATGGAGACCACGTCTTCATGCGGATCTCACCTCGACGGGGATTATGGAGATTTGGCCGACGTGGAAAGTTGAATCCATGCTTCATCGGACCCTTCCAGGTCCTCAGCAGGATTGGCGAGGTGGCTTACCGCCTAGCTCTACCGCCTTTGTATCCCTAGTTTGTGTTGAAGCTTTACGGGGACGTAAAGCCCTGTGGTGGGAGTAATGTAAAGACCTAGAAATTTCAAGGAAATTTTTTTTCTTAGTTTTCTTTGGAATTTTACAAGAACGTAGTTTCTAACGGCACCTGATTCCGAGGCCCGGTGTGCCCGGAATTAATTTCCGAAGTTTGGCTCGGGTACGTTCAGTGAACGAACGAGCGGGTTTTTATAAATTTTGAATCGGTGCTCGGAATAGAATTCCGAGGTCACCGATGGAATCGCAGCGCCGGTATTTGCTTAGAAACTCCTCTTCCGGAGTTGCGTTTTCTCGGTTGTGGTTTTTAATTTTTGGGTTTTAAGTTAAGAAATAAAATAAAGTTGTGCGACAATTTTATTTTTTATTTCACTTAAAGCCGCTTGAAGACCACTTTAAGCTGCTTAAGCTCAGTTGAAGCGGATAGGGTTCTATCCAAAAATATCCTACCCTCCTGGTAGGATATTTGTGAGGTGGGACCCGCACGAGCTCCACCGTTTCTTTTCCGCTAAGTAATGCACCCGCAAAAACCTGTCATTATGAAAGTCAACTGGTGCGTTTTCTTAATTTCTTAACGCACCAATTAATTGGGCGGTTTTCTTCGTTGAATTAAATGGGCGGTTTATTCGTTGAAATTAATTCTATGAATTAATTTCGTTCATTTCTTAACACTTTTTTGTTTTGTTGGCATGTTAATAAAATAGGGCCAACACACCTTCCTTTTTAAATGTTGTGTTAAACCTTTAAAGAATCTCTAAGGATCTTCCTCCTTCTTTGTGAAGAACGCGAAGAACGCGAAGAATGCGAAGAACGTCGGCCTCCGACGAAGAATGCCGAACCCGTGGAGATCAGCGACGCGACGCTGTGTACCGCGACGCTGATGATTCTCCCTCTACGACGCTTCTTCCGCGACGATCCAACCCCACGACAACCCTTGATCGACAACGACAAGGTAGGGGATTACGGTCCTTTAATTTTTTCCTTGTGGATTATAACTCAATAAGGATTTAATTATTAAAATTAAATCTGTTGTTTCTTGGTCCTCGGAGTTCGTCGACGCAACGCCGGATACCGAGACGACGCGATGGTCCCCTCCTTCCGCGACGATCAATTTCCGCGAGGAATGCGCGTGCGACGACTTGACGAGGTAGGGATTTTATTTTGGAAATACCTTTTTATATCCCCGTGATTGTTTCTTTTAAAACAAGAACCTAGATCAAGTGCAATTTTAAATTATTAAAATTGTTTTGATACGTTTTTCATGTGTTGATTTATCCTCCCGATTGATACCGTCTAACGCGGAGGGTGCGGGCCAAACAAACACGGCCCGACAACCCTCCCCTGTTCTTCGTTGTTGTGTGGATTTGGCGGGCGATGAAAAAATGTGCCACAAATGCAATTTGATGATTCCGCAGAGAATAACGGGTCCAGGGAGGAGCACCGGTGCAGACAGGAAGGAAAACGGACCACCGGAGCAACTCCGGTGGCCCGCGGAAGTCTCCGGCGGCGCGGGTCGCAGGCGCGGCGGCGCCGGCGGCCGGAGGCGGCGGCGCCCTGGTGCGCCGCCGGATAGGGCCGTCGCGGATGAAGCCGTGGTGGCGGCGGCCAGAAGACCCGCAGCCGCGCGGGTCCGGCTCGCCCGCACGGGACGCGGCAGAAGCCGCGTCCACTGATGTCCAGCACGGCCCCTCGAGGGCCGCGGCATCCTCATCCCGCGGGGGTGGCGCCCCGCGGCTGCCACGCTCGGCCGCTCGGTCGAGCCGAGCCGGGCCGGGCCGCACCCTAGCCGGACCGGACCGGGTTTAGCCGGGTCGGACCGGGTCGGGTCGACCCGGTTCGACCGACCCAGGGGGGGTCGGGCCGGGTCTGCCCGGGCCCAGACCCCCATCTTCGGACCGTTTTCGGTCTTTTTCCCGTAACTTGAGCTACCAGCCTCCGAAAGACGCTCCATCTGCGGCGATGCGATCCTTGGATCGAGACGGTCGATTCGGTATATCGCACTCAAGGTTTCGGAATACTTTGGGTTCGGCCGGGTTGGTTCGTACCCGAAACCAACCGGGCCCTCGGAGCGGAAATGCTCATATCGTGAGCTCCGGAAGTCCGATTTACGTGCCGTCAACTTTGGTGGATTCCTCTAAGTGAGACGGATATTTTGGAATACTTCGCCCGAGGTTTGCACGTAGGTGGAGTACGGTCGGGTTGGTTTTCCTTAAAAACCAATCGGGCCCTTGGGATAAAAAAGCCAATAACTCTCAGACCGGGCGTCCGATTGATGCGCCGTCTGCGACGTTGAGTTCCTGTTGACGATACAGAACTTTTGGATACATCAAATCTGGAATTTGAGTCAGTTGATGTATCAGTCTCTCAGATCGTGGAGCGGACCCTCCCGAACGAGCTTGCTGTGTGCGGGAACCTTAGAGCTGGCTGCTACTGCTGCTGTGACGGTGATGACTGTACAAAGATCCTCAGTGGATTTAACTGTGATGATGATGAAAACTGTGTGGGAATCCTCCATGTTTTCGGCAGTGACCACTACGGTACATCTTGGGATACATCAACTCCGGACTACATGTCAGTTGATGCATAGACCTCTTAGCTCGTGGAGTGGACCCTCCCGAAACGAGCATGTTGTGTGCGGAAACCCTAGAGCCGATTGAGACTTGATGACTGCTGATCGAACGACTCGGTGTGTTATGGATAGCCCGACGGGGGAGCACTTGGTTGTAGCGGCAGACCCACGACAGAGGTTCGCTTGGTTGTAGCGGCACAGGGGAGCGCTTGGTTGTAGCGGCAGACCCACGACAGAGGTAAGCTTGGTTGTAGTGGCACAGGGGAGCACTTGGTTGTAGAGGCAGACCCATGACAGAGGTCCGCTTGGTCGTAGCGGCACATGGGAGTGCTTGGTTGTAGCGGTAGACCCACGACAGAGCAGCGCTTGGTTGTAGCAGCACAGGGGAGCACTTGGTTGTAGCGGCAGACCCACGACAGAGGTGCGCTTGGTTGTAGCGGCACAGGGGAGCGCTTGGTTGTAGCAGCAGACCCACGATGGAGGAGCACTTGGTTGTAACAGCACGGGGGAGCACTTGGTGGTAGCAGCAGGCCTACAGTACCTGATAGGTGGAGAACTACAGCAGTCCAAGGTAAGAGGGAAGCACTTGGTTGTAGCGGCATAACCACTGCACTTGATGGAGAAGGAGTTTCCCAATAGCTTTGGGTTCAACTTCATGTTCGAACCTGTGTGAGCTGAATCCTGTTTGCTTTCCTGTGTGGATTGTGTTGTGTTATCCTGTGTGGATTACGTTTTGCTTTCCTGTGTGGAATACGTATACTTTCTTGTGTGGACTGAGTTGTACTTGGGCTCGGAGGTTGGAGCATATTGGAATTGTTGACTTAGGTATATGTATGGTCATATACCTAAGCAGTGTTGGTTGTTACTTCGTGATTGTATGTTTCCTTTGTGCCTTATCCTTTGTGTATTTTGGGAGACCCTCAGGGGTCTCGGGGTCCCTACTGAGTAGCTTATACTCACCCCTGCACGGGCTATGCCCGCACTACGTTGTGTTGGTTGCAGACGACAGACAGTGTTGATCGTGGTTGAGGCTTGCAGAGCAGGACGGTGCCTGGATGAGGACCACTGGGCGGGACGTACTCGGAGCAGACAGCGAGACCCGAGGAGCAGTGGAGCTATCTGTACCCACCCTTCAGGTGGGATTTCCAGTGGACAGTTCAGCGTAGCGGCTTTTACCTTTCAGTTGATGTTTTCCCTTTTGAGTTGTACTTTACTTTCAGTTTGGGTTTGTATTCTCGCCCACTTACTTTCTGCACTTGCAGTTGTACTCTGTTTTTAATTAGTGATTACTTTTTTCCACTTGCTTACTCTGAGGTGCTTGTTTACTTTACAAAGGCAATGCCTTCCCTGTTTATCGGGATTTACACCTTGGTGCTAGTCGCCAGCCCCTGGCCTATGGAAGGCAGGCTTGGGGTAGTCACGACACGGGCCCCGAGGACGGGTCGTGACATATTTATTGAAAACTTCCTTTACATAACCACAACATTCCCTCATACTTAGCATTGCATGGGATAACCTGAGAACAAACATGTGAAAAGGGTGAGCTATAAAGCTCAGTAAGGGAGTAAACAAAGAATAAAAATAAGAATACAATAAATTTTAGTCAATAGTAATATCAATGGAGCATAAAAAACATGACCATAAAGGCATGATATAACATAATTAACATAACATGGAAATGTGGCAACAACACTTAACATGGAATTACCATGAGCCAAGGCTCATTGCACATGGAGCATGAGTAAACCCTCATTGTACTTGAATTAGCATGAGTAAATCCTCATTGAACTTGAATTATCATGATTAAATCCTCATTAAACTTGACATATCATGATACTAATCTTTCGCCAATGAATTGGAGCGCTATCAGGGCGCACCCTTCTTAATCATTTCATTTCATGTATAAGTGTGCCACATGGATCATAAAACATGGATTCATCATCATTTATTCCATGATAAAGGAATGTGGAATAAATAAATGAAACTATATAATCAATAATTAAATGATCATAAATTTTAATACCCTTTATAGAGAAATGGGCATGGTATTCACTACACAATGACTTTGTCTTGGAAAAACATGGTGCAATTTCGGCAGCATAACGACATGACATAAGAATTAATAAAAATGGTTGATGAGAGAGAAATGGGTGTCTCGTTATATTTACATGAAATCGATAGTAAGGGGGTAATATAGATACATTTCCCAACATATGTACTAGAATTTGTATTCATAATACCAAATAATTTCTTGAATGTAAATAAGGAGAGAGAGATTCCTTACAGAATTTCGGCATGGTAATGGGTATACATGAGAGGAATTATTGAGAGATAAATGGGTCTCTCATCAGTCAAAAATGAATAGGTATGTATGGGGGTGGTTTGAAATCATACCCCAACATTTATAATTGAAAAAAAGGGCATAACAATATTGAGAATCTAGGATAAAATGAGAAAGGAAGGAATCCCTTACTTAGAAGTGTGATCCCAAATACTTTGGAGAGGCTTGATAGAGGCTTACATGGTGCTTTAGGATCCTTGGGAGGATAATAAGGAGAGGAGGGAAGAGTTTGGAATAACTCAAAAAAAAATTAGTGAATAAAAAGTGGGATCTTGCGTGGGTTTATATGGGAAAGGTGAGGTAATTCTTTAATATTTAGGTTTGGGACACCACACATTAAACTGATCAAAACCACAATACAGACCATGGTTTTTTCCAAAGGTGAGTGGAAAACACTATTTTATAAGAAAAATGGACTAAATTATTAAAATAATAGTGTTTTTTATGTGGAGGTGAGTCGCACTCTCAAGAGAATCAATTTAAAAAACAAAAATATTGTATAAGTCTTAGAGGGTCCACTAAGGCTTTGTAAAATAAATAAAATAAACCTAAAATCAAATTATTTTAGTGGTAAAACATATATTGGACGATAATATTATTTAAAATATTTTATTACATCACTATTGGTTCATTATGATGTCATAAAACACATTATATATTTAAACATTATTTAATTTTTACCTAAAAATTTGCCGGTCTTAGAAAATTAGGAAAATTAACCATTGGATAATTTTTACATCCTGATTCCAAAAATAATATTAATTTCATCCAAATAATTTTATAAATATGTGAATTTTCAATTTTTAAATAAAAATAAATATTTTACAAAAATTCATGGGTTTCGACAAAAATAGCTTTCAAACCGTAATAAAAATTACAATTGTATTCATAAAAAATATACGATCATTTATATTTAATAAAAAGTAGTTAAATAATAATAATAATATTTTATTATAATATTATTTAATTCAAAAACACATTAATTTATCAAAATATATTTTTGAGTTGAATATTAACTAAAAATACTATTTGTTCTTTAAAAACTATTTACAAAGTAACAATAATAAAATTAATGTGTATTCTCTATGCAAAAAAATGTATATAATCATAGTAATAGGGTATTTTTACATAACCTCTTATAACACCCACAAAAGACCAAAGGGTAAGGTGTGTGATGGTGACAGACTCTTGGGGTGGCTCGTATAACATCACTCGGGTGGCAATCTCTATCAACTTCCACTAATCTAGTAATGTGGTTCTATTTGAGCTTAACATATTGAAGCTTAGCTTGGGCTTCATCCAAAGTGAAGCTAAATGACACCACCACCTTTCCAAGATCCAAAAAATGGGATTCATATGGGGAAATTCTACTGGGTGATGCCACCGCATCCTTTGTCTGAGTAAATTAGATTTGTTAAAGCCTTCTATTTATACTAATCATGTGATCATTGTTCAATGACTATATTAGAAATGGTCACAATTCTTAACAGAATTTTAAAATCCAAAAATAGAAAACTAATAAAGTTCATATGTTATATAACCATTTCACATAATAATACTTTTATTTAGATCAATTGAAATTTTCATTGATAAATTTTTGGGTTGTTGCAATAAGATCCATAAAAGAGTGGAAAGTCTTTCCATCTTTCTCAAACTATTTTCCAAAACCAATATGGTTAGTACAAGTTGTACAATTTATAAAATTAATCTATAAACCTCAAAAGTAACACCACTGGTTAATTATTAATATTTTTTTCAAATATTTTATCTAAAAAATGACATATTAATTAGGACATTGCATATAATAGTGGTAGGCACTAAACCCTTATTATCCTTCAGTCATGGGTTTAAGTCTCACGGCCTTGTGAGAGATTTTGGGTTTTTAGACACCATGTCGGTTTTCCTTTTTCAAACACTATATTAATATATTTCATATAACATTCCTAAATAAAATTATGGAAATACTTGAAATATAATTAATCTTTAAATAACATTTTTACTAATGTTTTAAATACAAATTTTATTGTTTTTTTAATTTATAATACTCATATTTAACCATTATTATGATTTCATTCAAGATCATATTAACCCCAAAGTTTATAAAAACCTTCAAATTTTTCCTATAAAATGTTAAGTCAATAGTTATCAAATAACTTTTCCACTTAAACATATACTTTACATCAATATCTCTAAAAATATCTTTAATCTTGGTAGAATCCCATAACATAAAACCTAAAAAGGGTGATTAAGTCTTTGAACTTATGATCAATATTAAACTCATTATCCCATGATGGAATACCTAACTCTTATGTTAATGAAGTCGTATATGCTAATGAAATAAAACATAATCCTTAAATGTTTCATGATTATTATATCAAAATACCATTGGTAAAAATACTTCTATAATATAATAATGGATTACCAAAAAATATATCAACTAATTTATTTCAACATAGGTACATCCTTGGTCTAGGAGTTAAACTTTAAATGAGGTAATTCACTTGAATAACTCCCTATTCCTTCACATTTAAGGCAAAGAACTATAAACTAATCCCTAGAATGAGATTTATTTCCCTCCATTTCACTATTCATTTTTCCTCATAATTCATTTTATTTATGCCCTTCCTTTCGACATATAAAGTATTTCCCCATTCTATTGAGTAAATTTCATGGGTTTTACCTTCTATAATTTTCACATGAATTAAATTGATCCTTCTTTCCCCCATGGTCTCCATCACTTGAGCTCTTAGTGAAATAAAAACTTATATTATTTAGAGATTTTGAGAGTTAGATGTGGTATAATTTTTTAATATTATTTCAGGATAACTTATTAGGAATAATATGGATATCTTTCACTCATATCATCATCGCATTTGGTTTCTCATAGTCACCACATTTTCCTTCATGTTCTATGTTGACATCAATTCTTTGGGTTTCATCCATTAAATTAACCAAAAATCATAGTGTGAGCAACAATAACAATTGTTTGAAAACTATATGATCATTTATAGGAGTATAAATCATGATATTTTATTTTTAATATAATAAACCATAGGTTTAACCTAGTTCTATTCATTTCTATCATCTATTAA
The DNA here is from genome assembly GCA_963277665.1 of Viscum album. Taxonomy (NCBI): domain Eukaryota; kingdom Viridiplantae; phylum Streptophyta; class Magnoliopsida; order Santalales; family Viscaceae; genus Viscum; species Viscum album. The sequence goes on along the minus strand of OY728137.1, from coordinate 1,501,400,770 downwards.
AATCATTTATAATGGTTTTTAATTAAAATGTGAATTATCCTAAGCATGTATCTAAGGAGTGTCAAACTAAGTGTTCTATAAGGACCATTTTCATGCACTAGGTGATGATTATGTCAAGCATAATGCTCCATTTTCAGAGTTATTACCCATAAGTACATCTATTCCAAAACCACAACCACTTGTCGTATCTATATAGAGATGTATTTTTTGGAAAAATCTTTTAATATTTACCTTAATAAAACATTAGGATTCTCTTAAATACTTATCCTCAAATTCTATCATAGGGTTTTGATATATAATCTATGGTTTTATAAATCTAGTTCCCAAGGTTTCTACTAAACATCCTTCGATACCAACTAAAGTGACCTCGACTACAGTAACCTGAAGTTAGTGCATGCTTTATTACATTAGAAAAAGATACAAGGAATCACATCCTAAGGAACCTAATAGTTTATTAGTCTTTGTAAACTATAATATATTTTAGTATTTCATTACATTTGAAAGAAAAAATCACAACATATTTTCTTTGAGAATAACATTATTCTGTATAGAATATACTTTCACATCAATCATAGTACACTTGATGGTTTCCAATGAAAGGAAACAAAATAAAGGTGAGCTCAATTTATCATTAAGGGTTAAGTATGGTGGAAGTTATCATATATCAATGAGAATAATAAACATGTAAATGTAAATAATTTAACACACATTCCATTTAAATAAATAGTTAATGCATAATCAACATGTAAAGGTAAATAATTTAAAACACATACCATTTAATAAATAACTAAGAATTAATTGCATCCAAAGATAACACCATTGTAAAAATATCATGGATAATAATATATTAATTATGAGTAAAGTAAATTCCTAATTATTAGACATCATGTCTTAGGAACATGATACATCTACCATCAATACATTTCATAAGACAATTTAAAAATTCTCAGTATAAACTCATTTGGTTTGGCCAACTGATTTCATGCTAGCATATATATTCATCTCATGAGAATAAATATTTGTATAGGGACTATCAATAACTAATCCCCACCCATGTATATAAGTCCAAATAATTCCACATATATTTAATAATTGATTTAATTCATGATTAATATTCCTTATCTCAAATATCTATGTTGAGTAAGGAATACATATTTGTCAATATTTCCCTAGATAAATAAATATCATATAATGTATAACTCCATATAAATAAATTAAATACAATTGAATCAATAAACATATCCATGATAAATAATATTGAAATTTAGGGGAAATTTATTACCCACGGGAAATTAAATAATTTATGGGAAAATTAAAGAAGTCCAAAATAAAAAAAGAAATTGAATTTCAATACATTACATGATCAAAATGATCACAAACTATCCAGAGGAAGAATAAGTATAGTATATATACAAAATATACCCACTAGAGAAATAATAATTGTTTGGTGTCATTGATGAATAAAAATAATATAAAAATATCTTTAAAAATATTCTTGAGGAAAATATCCTTTTCATTTTGGAATTCACTCTTTAAAACTAAAATTTCACAAAAAACTTTGAAAATAATTTTCTTGTAAAATATCCAATGAAACTTATAGTGGATTTTTTTGAAATATTTTAATGGTCCTAATAGTTGCAAATTTTATTCATTTCATACACATTAAAACAAATAATCCTTTCAATTTTTCGGAAAAATCCAAATGAGAATCGTTTTGAAAATGACATGAAGATTCCATTCATTTTTTAAAAAGTAAAAATGGGTAAAAAGTTATTTAATAATGAATTTTTGAAAAGTTAAAAACATTTTTGAAAATGTGTTTAGAAATATGGTGTTGTTAGAATATAGATTTTTGAATGAAGAGAGAAATAAAGATTGGTTTTCTTAAAAAAATATAAAACATTTAATGTAAAAAATAGTGGGAAATAATACTATTAATTGAAAATATATTTAATAGAAAAAATTGAATAAAATGAAATTGTTTTATTAAAAAATGGTTAGATAGTTTTCTTAAAATGAAATTCAAGAATAAATATTCTTGATTAAAATGAAATAGTGAAATAAACCTTTCTAGTGGTCATAATGTCGAATTGATAATTAATAAATCAATTGATTATATGTATCAAATTTAAATACACATAAAAAGGTGAAAATAAAATTTAAGATAATAAAAAGTCATTTCACACATAATATTAGAATATATATAATGATAAAGAAGTAATATAACCCAATGGAAAGAAATTGATTTATGAAATTTTTTACCTCATGATCCATTTTGTTTGAACGTGATTTAAATTATATATAGTGGTTTTAAAAATGTAATTAAATTATTTATGAACCATTTTATTATTTATAATATCAAATAAGATAATTTTATAACATATTATTACTCGTTCTTTAATAATATTTCAATATTTTCATTGTTTCAGGTGTTAATTGCCTTGTTTTATCATATGTGATTTGTTATGAATGTTTATGTTCTTGTACATATTATATAGTTCCATCATATTCAGAACAATAATAATTACAAAAAATATAATATTTTTAACATCAATTTTACTTATAAAATACTCATAAAAATGGTTATGAAAAATTAAGTACATTACGGTCATAGAGATGGTAGGTCATACATTTTCAAGAGTAATGTTTCCATTTTCCAATTATAATCATGGAAATAATTTAATAAATTATAATAATATCATATATATAATTTTATATATTTAAATATACTTATATATTCCATCCATGTGTTGTGGTGATGTAAATAGGGTAACCTCACATTGTGAAGGCAGTAATCCACACATACACAAACAATGTTGTCATCTTTCAGTGTGTGAAAAGGAAAGAAAGATAATGATATATATTATATTTTAATGATGATAAATATTTCATGAATATAATAATTATTTCATTTATATCACATATATTAATCAAAGTTTCCTTATTATCTTTAGTGTAAAGTGTTAGTGAAAGATGAATCAAATTTCTTCGTGAAGCGGTAGTCCACCGTACACATGAGTGACGTTATCTTATCCCCTATGAAATGAAAATTAAAAAAGGTATATATTATATAATTACCAAAAAATATAATTGTGTTATAATTATCATATATATAATTTATATACATTATCACACCCATCCGTGGGAGGTGGTAATGAAAAAAAATGACATGGGTTTACGAGGCAGTAGTTTTCCATACACATCAATGATGACTTAATAACACATTTGATTGAAGTAGATATAGTTTTATTTATTTATTAACACTCCCATAATTGATTTAATCAATAATAATTGAGGGTGGTGGAGTAAGAAATAAAATAAAAACAATCATTGAAGAATGTTACTTCCTCTTCGGGTAAACTCATTAAGTTTTCACCAAAAGAATTTCTAGGTTAGATTTTTTTCAAAAATAAGGATTCTAGGATGATGGTATGGAATTTGGGAAGTTATTTGGTCATGTATCAACTGATCAAATATGTTTTTAAGGTGTGAATAAGATATTTTAGGAGGTGGCCTTTTATAAGTGAGGTGACTGGCACACTTGTAATTTTTTAAGAGAAAAAGGTGTATCAACGTTTTCACATAAATAGGGTAAATAATAGAGTATTATCTAGAATTAAAAATTATTGAGTTAAAATATTTCCATAAAATAGATTTTAGAAAAGTTTATAAGGTATTTTAACACTTATATTTTTAGTTTAACACCATGGTAAAAACTATTTTACCTAAACCATGATATATAATTTTTAATCTTTTTCATTATTAATTTAAGAAAAAAATAATTTGAAGTTATTTGATAACATAAATTATTATAATTTTAAGTAATGAATCCATTTTTTGAAAAATACCATTCCCAAAAGTGTAAATTTTTAATTTAAAATTATTCCCACAAATGCGGTGAGAAAGTGAGGTTTCAAAGTGAAATTATATAAAATTTTACAATATTATTTATATAAAAATTTAATATGAAAATTATTTAAATGGCCAAAAAATATATATATATATATATATATATATATATATATATATAAAATAAATTTTATTTAAAAAAAATTAAAAATATAATTTAACTTTATAAATAAAAAAAATATAAATGTAGTTTTAAATTAAAATTCATTATTTTAACTATTCATTAAAAACTAAAAAAATCAGAAAAATCAAAACAATTCACCCTAAGATAATTTTGATATAAGTATTTAAAAATTTAGTATATTTTTTCAATTTTTCTCCTATTTTTGTTAAAATATAATTTCAAATTGTGTGTGAAAAGAACAAAAAAATAGTATTTCAGAAGAAAAAAAACATGCACTTTTTTCAGATTTTTTTTCTTTTAAAATGATTCTTATTTTATTTATAATCAAAAAATAACCATATTTTTTATAATTTAGTTAGTACTATTTATACCCACTAATTTAATGGATATTTTATAATGATATACTATAATAAAACTGATTTAGGCTTGGGTTAGTCTGTCATATATGCTATCAAATACAATATTCTTGTTTTAGAACTTCTATGTGTTACAAAACATTATTTGTTATCACTTATGCACCCCTTCCTGAATAATTTGAACCTTTTGGAATGAATCTAGTTTAGTCGGTTCAATATTTCATTTCTTTTATGATTAGTGAACTTCTTCAATATACTTTTACACCAGCTACCTCCACCATTATACCTCTAGTTATGGGAAAAGGAATGAATATAGTGGTTCTTTATACTCATGGGTAGAGTGTGGTTCTGATTTTGATAAACTTTTTATAAGGAATTTATTTTCTTTTTTTAATTTTTGGGATGTATCCTTTTAAATTTATATATAATTTCACTTTCTAGTTATTCTTAATTGTGTCTTTTTTTTACAATCGTAAAAAAGGGAGTATACTTGAATGGAACTTAAGATGGTAGTTATCACATCAATAATTTTAAATTTTAAGTATTAAATTCTTTATACTCATCAATAAATATCACTATATATTTTTTATATATAAGTGGTTATAAATTACATGATTTTTTATCATCAAACGGGTGAATATTTTTAGCACCACTTTATTTTAATGATCACAAATCATTTTTTTATGTTCCAAATTTTTTTTAGATTTTAGGATAGTAAATAATTTTCTAGTAAAATTGTGAACAAATTTGGATAAGTGATGATCTAATGTTACTTCAAAGGATCTACCACCATAACAGATCTACCATAAGAACACATCTACTTCAATAATATATCTACCACCATAATATATCTATCATAATGAACATATACCATTAGAAACATCTACTATTAGAAATATATACCTATAAAACAGATCTACTGGTAGACACATCGAATATCAAGTATATTTACCACCAAATAGTTCTATAGCCAGGTTAATCTACGACTAGTCTGTGATACCATTTTTAGTTGCTACATCTATAGTTCTACTATTTCTACCTAGATTAATTTCAAAACCTAATTTATCCATTGGTTAGTTTAAGTAATTAAATGCAATAAGCTACACATGTATTTAAGATTCATTATTCCTAAGATACTCCATGACTTAATTAAAGGATAAGATATACTCTCTTGATTTAGTGATCAGTACGAGGATTCAGATTATATTATCATTATTCTCAAATGGATAATTATACCTGTAGAGATATATATTCAAAATAACTCCCTCATGCACATGAGGGTTATACTTGCATAGAGAACCCAGAATTTCATATTTTAAATGAAACACAAATCATAATACACATGTGTGTGGAAGGAATCTGGATATCTATAGACTAAAGACAGAAGGATTTTCCATACATTCATGATACTCTGCTTTGATGTACATTTTGAGGATCTAGTTTAATATTCTTACTAAGAAATATTTAAGGATCTCTTATTACCTAAATTTATTCAGATTGATAAAAAGTAATTTTTTACATTTCTAATCATTTTCTCTTTCTATTTATTCTTTATTTTTTAGTTTTGCTTGTTTTTACTATATTTATCTAAAATAAATAGTCTACTATTCTTAACTTAAGGGTTCTTGATAATCTCTATCAAATTTATTTATTTGTATACCCATGAAAACTACAGAAAAGGTTTTGTGTGACCTGTACATTTTTCTTATTACATGAACAACTATGGAATAGACTTTGTTCCTAAACAGCTTTGTGTACTGTTGTCTTTAAAACCTAATCCAAGTTTTGGATCAAGTTTATTATTTAATAAAATTATTGGAAATTGGTGACTAAAAATTGGAGGGTATTAATCCTCAACTTGAGAATGGAACCCTTGTTTAAATTTTACAAGGTTTTTTATTAGTTTTGTTTTATTTATTTCATAGTTTAAAACTATATCTATTTTAAAAAATTTATCAAAACATTACCCAGATATTTAATAGTAATTTGTTTTGTATATTTATTTTTTGATCAAGTAATAAAATTTCAAATGTTAAATTTATTTCAAAGATTATATAAACTGAGCATTGTTTAACATTGAGAAGCTATTTGAAAAATAAAAATATATATTTCTATAGTTTTTATTAACTTGGTGTTTTATCAAACTGAGGGATTTATGTTTTAAATTGTTTTTAAAAAGTTTTTTTATTGGAAAATTATTTCTGCAACACCCTAATATTTTGTGAATTTTTTTTCAAATTAATTTAACCATTTTGATATTTTAGATTTCACACAACACTAAAGATAATAAATTTTATATTAAATCACTATGTTTGGCTTGAATTATACACAACATCTTGTCAATCATGCACTACATGCAACATAAACATTTTATTTCTCTATATGGAATACTGAGGTAAGCTTTCGTTATATGCAAAAATGACTTTCCTTGACAACTGGCATAACACACATGCCTGAGGATTACTGAAAAATAATATATTATTAAAAATGATTATTTAAGATAATAAGGTATAACTTAGATGTTAAATTATATGATATGAATAGTATTATCTAATTTATTATAATTTATGGTTTACACATTATAATATGAATTCATAGGTGGCCAATTAATTATAAATTAATATGAAATCCAATTGAAAATAAAAGGAGATATTATTATATTCACAAACTTGTTTTACACTAATAAATTATCTTTTCATTTATGTCTTTAAATTAACTAATTCAAACATTCTTTTCACATGGAACCAATTTAGTATATTTTACACACAACACCGACTTGGCGTACATTACACGCAACACCGACTTGGCGTATGATGCATGAAACACTGAGTTTATACAAAACATTTTTTTTATATAATTATTTAAATGAGATAATTATAAACTATAAATTATACTATTAATAGTAATAGTGATAAATATTTTTCAAATATTCTTTACAATTTTTTATATAAATAAAACATATTTATAATGAATGATATGATTTTGGGTAAAGTCCTTTTATGTTTTGAAATACCATTTTCTCGAATGAATCGCTCTTAATAATAAAATTGATTCGAGACACTTTTATAAATTTAATTTGATAAAATAAACTACATTTTTAAATTCATAATGTCAAAATTATCCTAGAGTGATGTTTTGGGATTTTTCTGAGAAACTTCATTTTTTGATGAATAATGAAAAATAATGCTTTTTAGTTAAAAATTTCCTTTTTTGTAATTAATTGTTTATGGTAAATGATATTATAATTTTTTTTAAGGTAAAATTAGATAAATATTACATCTATTAACAAAATTTAATTCATTAGATCAATTTCACTTTGAAATGGAATATAAACTCTTAACAAAATTTTGATCTTTTTTCTACTTTAAAACCCCATTTTTTCGTTTTGTGTGTGGGATTAGCATTAATCTTAATTTTTAAATTTCTAGGAATTTAATTTTTAAAAATATAAATACACCATTGTATTAAATATATTATTTATATTATAATAATATTAGGTAAATTTTAGAACAAAATTATTAGTAAAAGTGATTAAAATTAATCACAACAATTAAGTCCAAATTAAGCTTAATTTGGGACTAAACATTAAAATTAAAGTCCAAAATTATCTATAAACTTTTAAAACACCAATTTTATGTACACATTTCACATATAAAACTTAAATTTTTTATTTAGGTTGGTTTGGTATGACATTGTTTAGGTGAGAACAAGTGTACACTAACTTGTTTTCCAAAATTCCAAGTGAGTCCTTAACTTCCCTATAAAAGGTCACCACCTCTTCCTATTATTCACACATATAAAACCTCTTAATATTAGCCAATAAATTTCCAATACACTTCACATAAATCCCCCCTTTCACATATAATCCTTTCCTTTGTCAGAAGGAAATCTAAGGAAGCCTTTTGGCACAAACCAAAAGGAGTTACCCGATTAAGAGGTAACATATTATCTCTAGTACTTTATTTTATTTTCCTTATACACCCCCTCTAAATATATTTATTAAATTATTATATAAAAAACCAAAATATACTAGTATTTTTTTATGTAAATGGTTCAACCAATACTTACACACACCTTTATCTAATGGGTAATGAAAATATTGTTTCTGTGTATGGTAAATTACTACCTCACAAAATGATGATTGATCATTTTTACATTACAGCCTATCATAGTAGTAATTATTATATAAAATATATTTATATGTGATATATAATATATTTATTATTTCTTTATTCTTCTGTAATTTTTATTTGGAATATACCATTTTCTTTCCATCTTATATAAATATGATAATTTCATTTGAGGAAGTGTGGACTACCGCCCCCTCAAAGTGATATGATTCGTTCATACACTACATGGATTATATTAAGGATGGTTTAGTGAATATATATGATATATAAAATATCATAAATCTAATTTAATAATTATTTTTATATATATACATATATGTTTTTACTTTCTTTCTCTCAACATGACAATTAAACAGAAATATCATTCATGCATACATATGACCTACCATCTCCCTGAACAGTGTATTATATTTCATAATAATATATTATATTTATTATTATAATAAAAATATATTGTATATAAATTATATTTATATTGTTGTTTAAATTATGTAATCATGATATAATTATAAAGACCAACAATATAACAAATTAAGGTACATATGAAAAACAAAGCAAATATTACCTGAAGTGAAACCTTAACATAGTATTTTTAACAAATGGGTAATATAAAGTCTTAATAAGACAATATATGGTATTATATAAAATAATATGGTTTTTTAAAATATTTATAAGAAATTTATATTTATTATAGGGGTGTTTTGAATGAGTACGATGAGTGTCAAGACACAAGGTAAGGGGTTTCATCTCACTTTTTATTTTCATGAGATAGATGCAATGTTTTCCACTCTTTAATATTATGTGATGTATGTACTTAACATGATGGTATTATATTTATCTTATACTTAAATTTACTAATATTCACATATCCATATTATTACCTTTATTTTGTGGGGTTTTTGTTTCAAAAGATACCAAATCGATAAAACATTTTGGTCTCAATTTGCCTTATTTGTGGCTCATGTTTTATTATACACCTAAATTATTTTTATAGGTGTATATACTTCCATTTTTAATTTTATATCACTAATCTCCTAATTTTCAGAATATTTTATGATTCATTTAATTTTCTTTATCTTACATGGAGAGTATGATCCCAAGTTACCAAGTTATAAGTGTTTATTGGACAATCTCATTGCTTTTCAAGATTGTTTATATTTTTGATTTATTTGATGAAATCGTATTATCAATATTTCAAGAAAATTAATAAAAAAATTATCCTATATATATTCATAATATAATCATGTGTGGTACCATTTTTCTACTCTTTGTTACATAAGATTTTTTGGAAATTTTTTTTTGGAAATCCCAACTTTACCCTCTCTTTGGTCAAAAATCAATGATCATTCAAAACTATGATTTCTAAAAAGGTTTTCCAAGAATATTATTCTAATATCCTAATATCATTAAAATAAATTTTTATCCTTTTTTTACCAATTTTCAAAGGAATGTTCTTTCCTCTTTCCTGTCAAGGATTTTTTCTAACATTTTTATTGTTCCAAAGTAATATTTATTTTACCTCGTATGAAATGAATGGATTTACCTACCTTAATTTCTGTGAAGATTCCTTTGCATGTTTAAAGGGTTAATTTTCAAGAAAGTTTTTTTTAAATAGTATTTTCAAGAAAAATGGTTTTCAAAATTATTTCAAGTTTCTTTTATAAATTTTCATGAAAAAAGGTTTTCAAATTGTTTTTATGATTATTTTATAAGTTTTAAAAGAAATGGTTTTCAAAAAGTTTGCAAGATTATTTTATTAGTTTTAAAATAAATGGTTTTCAAAAAACATTCAAGATTTATTTATAAATTTTCAAAGTATATTCAAAGAAATGATTTTTGAAACTATTATATGTTTTTTTATAAGTTTCTAATGTTTTTTTATAAGTTTCTAATGTTTTTTCAAAGAAAAAGGTGTTTAAAATGTTTGGAACCTTATTTTATAAATTTGAAAGGAAAAATGTTTTCAAAAGATTTCAAGTCTTTTTTATAATTTTTAAAGTAATTTTATAAGAAAATTATTTTCAACTGGTCTTATGTATTAAAAATATTTTTTCAAATAATAAATGATATTTTCCTCATGAAATTGTTTTCAAATATATTTCAAAATTATTTTCCATCTAAGCTGACATCTGTTGATATTACTCATTCCCTTTTAGGGAATGATCTTAAGGTTCCATTCATATTCTTTCTATAAATGAGTTATTCTTAATGTAATGGTATTCATGAAACATTTTTCTATTTCATGGGTTATATTCTTTTGAAACCCGCATCTTTTCACGGGTTATGTTTATGATGAAATGATTATTAAACCTATCTTTTTTCACAGGTTATGAAAAGATTACATGTTTATAATACCTATTTCATTTCATGGGTTATGATATGATTTTTTATGATCTTATGGAACATATATGTATGATTTCATTATGAGATGGGTGGGACCTATATCTCCCTCCAATGCATTCGGTATAGATTTATATCTCATGAGATATAGTAATACGGTATAGGGAATGAACCATTACTACTAAGATGGACATGATAGTAAACCATGACTACCCAGATGGTATGAGGAGTACACTCATGCTACTAATATGGATAAGTGATTGAACCATGACTAACAAGATGGTATGAAGAGTGAACTCATGCTGCTAATATAGACATAGGAGTGAACCATGGCTACCAAGATAGTATGGGGAAGTAATCCATACTACCAATATGGTCTTGGAAGTGATGCCTCTGATATTATGGAAATAATATTAAATGCTTATGTGTCTGACACAATTCCATGTTTTATTCCTATGTTATAATTTCCTGGCTTATGTTCTTTATTTCCTTATGAATCATGTCTTATAAACTACCATTATTTAGGCCATGATTCATGTATATAAACTTGTATATGTAGGGTATGATCTTATATTTTCATGATCATGTTATCATACCCTTATGTGCGTGATTAGGATTACATATCTCACTTGTGTACCTTACTGAGCATTTTAGCACACCCCTTTATTATGTTTCCTTTCACAAGGTTTTGAAGAAATGTGTTTGGTAGAAGTACTAAAGTTGGATATATTTATGAAAAATTTTGATGATCTTTCACTAGGATATAATATTTTTCTTCCATGTTTCTAAAGACACTAAACTGTTACGGTCCTCATGCATGTATTTTTGTAATGTAATGAATATATATAAAATGATATAATATCCATATATGTTAATCTTTGGTCTCTATAGATTGTATCAAATGAAATGTTTATTCAACCTTTAGAAAGTAGGATGATAAAACTTTAATAATATCCCTAGGTATATTTCTAAGGATATGTCTAGAGATGTCTCTAAGGATAAGTATAAGGATGATTCAATGTAAAGGAGAATGACATATAATTTTGGTAAATCATAGAGTGAGTGTCTCCCTATAAATTCATCTCATTCAAGATACTACACATGGATTTGGCTCTGTAACAGATGTACCTAGGGGTAACAACTCCAACAAGATGTTCCAGGCCTGACTCAGGGTAATCTGGTACATGACAGCGGGCCTTGATACACACTTTTTTCGACACTCTTGAGGGATATACTATAGAAATTCACAAACTCTTCACAAACCATCAAGAAATAATTTTGATATAATTTGGCTATGAATAACCTGGGATAAACCTAGGGTGTCATATATTAAAGAAGGTGTCATGATTTAGACATCCTATAAGTAATTATTTTCATGACTATGTTTTTCTCTACAATTATAAGTAATGCTCACACTATGATTCTAATTTTAGTCAATGGTAAGAACTGGAAGGAACTTGATTAATGTTGAATGTGATGGACGGTTTTCTAATGAGCAGTCATGTGGGATGATCACTGGAGTGGGAGATGTTATGATTATTCCTAATCAGTTTCCATAGAACATGATTAATAATGTGTACCTTAACAAACTATCAGACTCACTAAGAAGAGAAATAAGGAGTTCACTGATAGTTCGAGTAATGGTGACAATGGAGTAAAGATGATTTGGTTTTCTCTGTGTCAATAATTTGAAAAAAAACATCTAAGTGAATGTCTTAGAGGAATGATAAGATTATTTGACTGTGGTAAAGAAGGATGCAAAGAAAGTAACTATAAAGGAAAAATTAATAGTTTGATTAATATAATGGATGAGAATATTGGCCTACACAAGACACCATTAAAGGTAAAATGTTTTAAGTGTGGAGAAAATAGTCATTATGAAACTCATTGTTCCAAGATAAAATCTCTTGAAGGGTACGAGAAAGGTGGTGTGAGTAAAGGTAACATTGCTAGTGATGATGAGACTAAAGATGAAATGTGAAAAGAAAGAGGTATTGTATAATAGGATGATTTATCCTTTTTTTTGGCATAAGGATAATGTGGGATAATAAAATTTTTATGTATTTGGATTCAGGAAGTATGTTTTATGAAAGGAGAAATATATAATTATTGTTCAGTTTATATTTTTCTCTATAGATTCACAAGAACATGTTGAATGGTTCCGAGGGAATAAAAATTGATATAATGGAAATTTGATGTCCATGGAAAACACATGATTAAGTTAAAGATAACCCTTAATATGTTCCTTATTTTATAATAATGTTTTTTAGATAAATATATATTGGATATGAATAAGTAAATTGGAAGTTATTGATTACCTTGGAACTAATTAAGGACATGTTGAAAAGTATTTCATGCTATCATGGATGGAGTTTAAAAACATATTGGATTTTTGGAATATATACAGAAATATATGGAATAAAGAAGCATGCATGTCTTCCAAAAGAGATTTATGGTAATTTAGGTCATTACCATGTTCCAAGTGAATTTAGCACAAGATTATTCACATGTTTGGAATGTGAAAACAAGGAGATACTTTGTGATATATGGGGATCAATGTTAAGATAGTTTCATGAATTTCATTCTATTATTTTTTTTATTTTCATATTTTATAAGGGTTATAAAGTAATCCATTCATGAAAATTTTAACTTAAACTTTGGAAGAAGTATTTATTCAATGAGTTTGTATTGAAACCATGGTTAAAAGGTTATTTAGTGATTAACCTTATTTCAAGGATGTACATCATATTTTGGAAATTATATTAGAGTAGTTTTAGAAAATAAAATCATATATGTTGGGTTACAACCAATAAATTTCAGCAAGTTAATGGATTTTGAACCCATGAACGACTAATGATAAGGGTTTGACGCCTATCACTGGCCTACGGGATGTCCTAGTTAATGTATAATTATTTTTGATGAATATCTATTTATGATGAAATAGTAGTGTTACTTTAATGTTTAGAGATTAATTTATTAACCATATTGATTTTTTTAAGAATATTTATAAATAGTTATGAAATTCATTCTTTTACAGGCCTTAATATCTTTTAAAAGTTCATTTTTCTACATCATGCATCAAAGTTAATTTCTGGATGTCCATTACAAAAATTAATAGATGAATTTTAATTTTATAAAAGAACAACTAGTAAATGAAATTTTGTTAATTAGAAAATATCAAGTAAGTATATATCCTTTTATTCTTGATAAATTAAATAATTACACAATTCTAGTATAATTTTTAAAATAAAATGTGTTGTCCTAATACCTTAATTATGTTGAACCAATGGCCTTTTAAATCATCATAGATTTATGAATTTGAGTCCCTATAATTTTCTTTGATTTTTCACTTTATTTGGGATTTATGACCTCAATCACTCCTTATAAATATTTATAATTTTCCTACAGGCCTAATCTCCACTCCCAACTTATGTTACCCTATTTGGAAACCTATTTATATGTTAATTTGGGTAACTGTTATGGTTCCAACTTTCCCTTTTTAAAGTAAGAGTTGGTATTAATTTTTACGATGTGGGTTTCGATGAATGAAACTTTAAAATATTAAACCTTTGATATCCCAAAAAAATTGATGGAGAAATTCATTTTAAGGGTGGTAGAATATAACACCCTGAGATTTTGTGCATTTTTTTAGATTAATTGATCCTTTTTTATATTTTTGATTTCATGCAACACCAAAGATAGATTATTTTATATTAAATATGTATGTTTGGATTGTATCATACACAAAAATAATTTAATTTTTCAATACACACAACATAATCTTTGTCTTGATCTAAATAGAACACTTATGTTAGCTTATGTTATACATAATAGTGACTTTCCTTGATGAATTGAGTAACATGCAAGACTGAGGTTTACCGAACAAAAATATGTTATTAAACTATGATTATTTAATATAATAAGATATAACCAAGAAATTAAATTATATGTTATGAATAATATTAAATAATTTAAGAAAATATATGGTTTACACATTGTAATATGAATTCATAGGTGAACAATTAATTATAAATGAATATGAAAACTGATTAGATATAAAAGGAAAGATTATTATGGTCACAAAGCTGTTTTAACTTAATAAATTAAATTTTTATTTATGTATTGAAATGAACTAAGTCAAACATTAATTTCACATATAACCAAATTGGTGCACAATATACGCAACACTGACTTGTCATGAGTTACTCACAACACTGACTTGGTGTATGATGTACACAACACTGAGTTTATACGAAACATATATTTTATATAATTATTTAAAGGACATAATTATAACCTCACCATTATAATTAATTATATTAACAATAATAAATATTTTTAAAATATTTTTTTGTAAATTTTTATATTAATAAAACATATTTCAAATGAAAAATATGATTTTTGGTAAAGTCTTTTTATGTTTAAAAATAATATGTTCTCAAATGACCATATTTTAATAATAAAATTAATTTATAGACATTTAGAAATTTTATTTCATAAAATAAACTTCATTTTTTAATTCATAGTGACTAAATTATCCTAGAGTTGTTTTTTAGTAGTTTTCTGAGAAACTTCATTTTTGATGAATAGTGAAAAATACAGCTTTTTAGTTAAAATTTGGTTTTTTTAATTAATTATTAATGTTAAATGATATTATAAATTTTTTTAAGGTCACATTAGATAAAAATTACATATATTAATAAAATTTAATTAATTATAATAAATTTCACTTTGTAATGGAATATAAAATCTTAACGAACTTTTGAACATTTTCTACCTTAAAATCCCGTTATTTCATCCCGTCTGTGGGATTAGTATTAATATTAATTTTTTCTGATTCATTGATTTTAATTTTGAAAAACTAAAATACACCACTTAATTAAGTATAATATTTAGAGTATAATAAGGCCAAGATAATTTTTGATTAAAAGTATTAGTAAAAGTGATTGAAATTAATCACAATGATTACGGCCAAATTAAGCTTAATTAGGGACTAAATATTAAAATTAAGGGCCAAAATGATCTATCAAATTTTCCAAGACCAATTTGATTTCCATATTTCATACATAATACTTAAATTATTTGATTTATGTTGGTTTTGTATGACTTATTTTTGGTAAGAACATGTGTACACCTATCTGGTTTTCAAAATTTCCAAGCGAGTCCTTTTCCTTACCTATAAAGAGCCACTAACTTTCCCTCTTCTTCACACCTTTAAAACCTCATAAGCTAGGAAAATAATTTCACAATAAACTTAAAATAAATCATCCATTACTCCTATAATCCTTCCCTAGTGAATAATTCAATCCAAGGAAGCCTTTTGTGACAAACCAAAAGGAGTTACTTGATTAAGAGGTAACGTCTTCTCTCAAGACCTTTATTTTATTTTCTTTATTCACCCCCTCCAACTCTCTTTATTATTTTATTATATAAAAAAATTATCATCAACATACTATGATGTTTTTATGTAAATGGTTCTATATGCACTTATAAAAACCTCCATCTAATGCGTAACGAATAAATTGTTTCTATGTATGGTGATCTAATGCCTCATGAAATGATGATTGTTTATTTTTCCATTACACATATCATGGTGGTAATTATGATGGAATCTTAGTTTATATATGATATATATTATATTTATAATTTCTTTATAATTCTAGAATTCTTATCTGGAACATACTTCTATGTTTTCAATCTTATGTAAATATGATAATATTGTTTGAGGAAGTGTGGATTATCACCACCTCAAAGTGATATGATTAGTTCATACACTACATGGATTTTATTAAGGATGTATTTGTGAATATATGGAAAATATATGATATTATAATTCTAAATTAATAATAATATATTTGTGTGTTTGTTTTATTTTATTTCTCTGAACATGACAATTAAAAGGAAATAGTGTTCATGCATACATACGACCAACCGTCTCCATGAACGGTGTATTCAATTTGATAATTATATATTATTTATATTATTATAATACCCATATATTATATATAAATGATATTTATATCATGGTTTACATACTTCAATCATTATATAATTATAAGGACCAACAATATAACAAATTAAGGTATATATGAAAAACAAAGAGAATATTACCTGAAGTGAAACCTTAACATATGATGGTTAACAAGAAAGTAATATAAGGTCATAATAAAACCATATATGGTATTAGATATAAAAATAATGTTTTTAAAAATATATATAATAAATTAATATTTATTATACAGGTGGTTTTAATGATTATAATCAAAGTCAAGACACAAGGTAAGGGGATTTTATCTCACTTTTTATTTCTGTGAGATACCTTCTAGGTTCGACACTCTTTCCTCTTGTGTGGTGTATGTACTGCCCATTATTTTCTTATTTTTATATTATAATTAAATTTATGGGTATTAAAATATAATTTTTATGAATTTTATTTCAGGTTGTTTAAGTTTTAAAAGTTACCAAATCTGTAAAATAGTTTTGTCTCAATTCTCCTTCTTTGAGGCTCAGTTTTTTTATGCACCTAAATTCTTTTTCAAGGTGTATGTACTTATATTTTACATGTTTTATCATGAATATAATAATTTTTGTGATATTTTAAGATTTATTTAATTTATTTTTTCCTACATGGAGAGTATGATCCCAAGTTACCAAGTTATAAGAGTTTATTGAAACAATCTTATCGCCTTTCAAGATTGTTTATGTTTATGATTTATTTGATGAAATAGTATGATCAATATATCAAGAATATTTATGAAATTTGTTTATTCTCTGGATATTAATAATACAATCATGTATTGGTACCATTTTCCTACTATTCGAAACATAAGACAGTTAAGAAAGTGTTTTTAGGAAATCCTGATTTAACCCTCTCTTTAGTCAGAAAACTATGTTCTTTCAAAACCATGTTTTCTAAAATGGATTTCCATGTATATTCATCTAATATCCTATGATCATTAAAATATATTTTTACCCTTTTTGTATTTTACCAATTTTATAAGGAGTCTTCTTATCATTTTATGATCAAGGCATTTTTCTTTACCTTTTACTGTGCAAAAAGAATATTCAATTTACCTCATATGAAATTTACGGATTTACCCACTGTAATTTATATGAAGCTTCCATTGCATGTTTAAATTGTTAATTTTTAATAATTTTTTCTTTGAAAATTTATTATCAAGATAATTAGGTTTCAAAATTTTTTGTTGTTTCTTTTATAATTTTTCAAGAAAAATGGTTTTCAAAACGTTTTCAAGCTTATTTTATAAGTTTTAAATGAAATGGTTTTAAAATAAATTTGAAGATTTATTTATATTTTTAAATTTATTTTAATGAAAAATGGTTCTCAAAATGTTTTCAAGATTATTTTATAAGTTTTCAACGAAATAGTTTTGAAAAAACATCAATCTTTATTTATAAGTTTTCAAAGTATTTTGAAAGAAATGGTTTTCAAAACGTTTTCAAGATTTCTTTATAAGTTTTCAAAGTGTTTTAAAATAAAATGGTTTTTAAAATGTTTTGAATGTTATTTTATAAATTTCAAAGAAAAGGGTTTTCAAATTATTTCAAGTCTTCTTTATAAGTTTTTTATTTATTTTCTAAGAAAATTATTTTCAAATGGTTTTATGTTTTAAAAATCAGTTTTCAATGAATAAAGAATATTTTCCCTAAGAAATGTTTTTGAATGATATTTTAAAATTATTTTCCATCTAATATGACACTTGTTGATGTTACTCATGCCCTTTTAGGGAATGATCTAAAGGTTCTATTCATATTCTTTCTATTAATGGGTTACACTTAAGGTCATGGTCTTCATGAAACCCATTTCTATTTCGTGGGTTATATTATTTTAAAAACCACTCATTTTCATGGGTTATGTTTATGATAAAATGATTATGAAACATCTCTTTTTCTATAGGTTATGATAAGTTTACTTGTTTATAATACATATTTCATTTCATGGGTTATGATATGATTATTTTTGACCTTGTGGAATATATATGTATGATTTCATTATAATACATACGGGAGCTATATCTACCTCCATTGCATTGGGTAAAGATTTATATCTCATGAGATAGACTAAGATGTTCTTGGGAATAAAACTTAACTACTTATATAGACATGGGAGTGAACCATGACAAATAGGATGGTATGAGCAGTGAACCCATGCTATTAAGATGTCCAGGGGAGTGAACCATGACTACCAAGATGGTATGAGGAGTGAACTCATGCTACTAAGATGGCCATGGGAGTGAACTATTACTACCACAATGGTATGGGAAAGTGAACCCATGCTACCAAGATGGTCTTGGAAATGATGCCTTGGATACTATGGAAATCATATTATATGCTTATGTTTCTGCCACAATTCCATGTTCTATTCCTATATTATACTTTCATTGCTTATGTTCTTTATTTCATTATGAATCATGTCTTATAAACTTCTATTATTTATTCCATGATTCACATATATGACCTTTGATATTCATCGTATGCTCTTATATTTTCATTATCATGTTCTCATACCCTTATGGTCATGATTGTGTGTACATATCTCACTTGTTTACCATTACTGAGCATTTGAGATCACCTATTTATTATGTTTTCTTTTCCACAAGTAATGGAGAAAGGGTTTAGGTAGAAGTACTAATGGTGGAGATCTTTATGGGATATTTTAAAGATCCTCTACTACGATAGAAGATTTTGTTTCTATGTTTCCAAAGACACTAAACTATTATGGTTCTTAGGAATTTATTTTTTTAATGTACTGAATATACATCTAAAATGATGTAATATCCATGTATGTTGATCCTGGGTTGCTATATATTCACCCCACCCGTGATTTCTTCAATACAAAAAATAGATATAATAAAAAATCATGATATATCAAATGTAATGTGTAAACAAATAGTTACATAGTCTCATGGTCATTACATCACACAAAAACTAAAAACCCACTGATCTGGTCAAGATATAAATAAAAATTAAATAAAATTCATAAATTATCTATTATTATCCATGATTTATACCTCATATATCTATTAAATATATCCAAGATATTCATCTAAATGATAAGGAGTCTATCAAACCTAAACCAATGAACAGCGAAGCCCACTCAGGTACCCAAGTGCCCTGGACACCTAATATGGGTGTGAGTAAAACCTTGTATGGTATCACTAATGTGGTCTCAACAATAACTAGTAGATGAAGTGTATGTTCATGTGGCATGATAAGATGAATAAATAAATAAATGGGTGAAGTATAAATAATGAAATTATCATCAATCCTCATATTCTAAAATGACACATGGAATTGACCTAAACCAGCTACATCTAATTATAGAGTGTCTCTAAGAATTTCATATAACTATACCAACAAATATCAGGACCATTTATAATTTTTAGGATAATTTCCTAGAACATCAATAGTACCAAGAACAATAAAATATCATAAGATAAATTCTTAAAAATCCACTAGTATCTTGATCACTCAGGGGGTAGTGCATTCTTCCTGAAAGAATTCACATATATATCTCATATAGGGGTAGTGTGACCCACCCATATGTCTTATATATCACATTAGAGTGGTGGGAAATTTGAATGGAGTTTTATGGTTGGGTCTAAGGCATCATGTGTATCTCAATACATCTTAGTGGGTAGTTCATCCTAATTTGATTATCTCATAAGAACCATCTCATATGGTTTTCCTTCCATCCAAACCTTTATCACATAATCAAGGTCATACTGTCAAGTTCACAACCTATCCCCATCACTAATTCCATATAAGGATCATATCATTTATTTGGGTTCTAAATTGATGTATGCAATCATCACTACCCATTTCCACACACACCCTCTCTAAGGTCAACATATCATCGGGTACCGTTTGGCCCCCTAGGTTACACAAAAAACACCTCAGATGGATCAATTTATCTCATTTACATATCTCTAGTCAACACCTATCATTGAGAGGTTTTAATTTTTGTTAGGAACATCATAATCATCCCATGGACTTTTTGGATTCATATGTAATCCCATATTGGTGTCACATAAGATAGATGACCACAAGATCATCCCCTTCCCAAGTCACCCTAGGTTGGTCCCCACATCCAACTCATCCATAGTCTAATTAGGGAATAACCATGTAGGTAATAACATCTTAGTGGGGGAGGAACAATTTCCCCATGCTCATCTCAACTATCTCAAAGGCCTTAGGGCATGTCAAGTGCAATAATGGATAATAAGGCCACTCGTTCTCATATTTTCACATATCCTTACTCAATGGGTATAAGGTAACCCATATAGGTTACCTAAAACCACCATCTTCATTTAAATCTTACCATTAGGTTTTGAGTATAATAATGATGATAATCATAATCAAGGCCTTGACCATCTATGAATGTGTTATCAAGATAGTGCACAAGGTTCTATCATGACCCTTGACACATTGTCAAGTCCAAGTATTTCAATTTAAATGAAAAAAATATTTTAAATAAAAGGTTTATATTCTTTATTGGTGATACTATATATCACATGCATACATAAATAAAATGAATTTACTAAAGGGGTATGTTTATGGGACCACCTATCTAAATTTCAAAATTATGGCATTTTACAATCATCCCGAAAACTCTTGCCTATACTCAACCAAGTACAACCAACCACCTAAAACACAAAAAGTTCATAAATCAAGCCAAAATATTCAATTTAATTAGTTTTAATAATTTTTAATTATTTAAATGATTTTTTATTATAGTTTTAATTTAATTCAATTAGTCATAAACGCCGATTAATTCCCCATGAGACCTTAACACACAGAAAAAATGACGAACGACATGCCAACATTCCATGGAATGATCATGAAACATCCCTGATCAAAATAAATTAAATTTTACATTGATTTAATATAAAAACCTTATAAAAATCCTTACAATGTTGTACCTTAATCGAAATGACTTACGACAACATGAAGTTACCATTGTAGGATGTCCTCTAGCTAGGCCACACGAATAATCATCATATCAGGATGATTACATAATTGTACAAAGGAATAATCAATAAAACTTAATCCTATAGAACTTAAATTAATATAAAATCAATAGAAACTATGAATGGTGGGAGATTTAGGGATAAACTCACCTAACCCGCTGTGAAATTTCCCCAATAACACCTCAAATCTGAGAGAAAATGAAGGGGACAAAGTGGGGGTTAGCTGGATATGTGTGTGTATGAGGGAGAAAAGAATTTAGGGTATATAATTTTATAAATAATAGGTTAAAATGAGTATTTAATATTTTTAATGAAAATTAGTAGGCTGTACAGTTTTCCAAACTATGCACCAATATAGTTGCCTCTATTGTCTAAGGTTACCCTCTTCACAGAGTTAGGCCACAATGTCATAAAAAATATGACCCAAATATATATATCACCTCTATAAAAAAAATTATAGGTACTAAATGATTCTTATAAAACCATTTTGTGACTTTTACCCATCCCCCTAAATAAAATAATGGAACACTTTTTGCACTAATTTTACAGTAACTGTGTACAGTTAAAAAACTATTAGAAACTCTTGATCTTTGTGACCAAACATCCTAAGACTAACCTAATGCCTTTTGGAACCACTCAGGCCTCAATCCAAATCTAAAATATTTTAATATAGGTTTTATAACTCTATTTATTATGATTCAAATCTAGATTTTCAAAATGTCCCAACCTATAGAATTCAAAAAAAATTAAAATCCATCTGATTTTCATAACTCAAAAATATTGGGGTGTTATTGAATCTCCACTATAGAAATTTTCATATATGAGAATACATGATGGTATTTAAACCATTAGACCCATACTGCAAAGGTATCCATCTCATTCTTAGTTCACAACATTCTACCCTTGAATACTAAATGGTCTTCCACTACACAAATCCAAATGCAAGGGACACTATTTTTCATAACTGAGCCTCCTACTCACCATCATCAACAGATCTCATAGAATATTCTCCCAAATATACATATATCATGAGACACCGTTGTTTCATATATCAATTAATCATTCGTATTATATTTCTCCCCACTATAAGTATCAAATCATAAAGTATGATTCTGAGCCACAATGGTATGCACCATTAGAATCGCTTACTAAAACACATTCTCATAGGTCTATGAACCCACTCAATATTAATTCCAAATAATTTTACCCAATTATTCCTAAAAACACCAGTAATACCTTACATGGAATAACCTTATCAAAAATACTCAATAAAACCCATTGAAGTGACATCTCATCACTCAATCATGATGACTTAACTTTTGAAGTAATCTCACGATTTTCAAAACATCTACACCAATGACAGAACATGAAATTTGGTGAAATTACATGGTTATATCTTCAACCAAACATATTTTTAATAATATACTCATTAGAACTGATTCTTCAATGATTCAATTCAAGCTCGGATCTCATTAGAACCAACTTGATCCCATTTCGAACACATAGAATCCATCCAATATTAAACCCTAATTTCAAATGTTGTCTTCAATATGGAACTAGAGAAATTGGATTTACATACTCACTAGTATCCAAAATCCACCTAGACTATCCCGTGATTGGTCTCATCACACCCATGACCTTACCCACCTGATGTACATTCCTCTATGTCCAACACTCTATCCATCACCACACTTGATGACTATATGTGAATTTCCCACTCATACTAATGAACTAACATAAAACATAACAAAACATGCACTCCTAGATCATGGGAATGTCATGTTTGATAATCCACTAAAGTTTATTTATCATATTGGCCACACCCTCCAATAGAAAATATTGCACTCCCTACCATATTCCCTCTTTTCCAAAAGTGATTCCTCAATAGGTTTTGTCATCACCCATGTGTAACTCCTCCTGAGATAGGATCATCCCATACTAGGAAACATATATCTAGGATCTAGTATGTATAAATTGTTCCAATGTAATCTAATCCAACTCCAAAGACAGCATTCACCATAGGGGAATTTATCACTTAATTAAACCTTGTAAAATCGTTCCCACATCAAACGATTTCAAATTCACCAAATTCACAATCTATTTCAAGTGAAGAAAACTTATAAATCCATTTTCAAAAATATTGTCACAATACACATTTCATTCTCTATAATGGTTATTAACAGATCTCATCACCAAAATAGGAATACTGATACAAGAATACACCCTAGTTTTACCTTATTATATCCTCTGACATCAAACACCTTGAGTCTCATCTATGAAATCCTAGGTTCACATGACAATGTCAAAAACCATGATCCTGATGAAATTTAGTATATTCTAATTATATTACCTGTTAAAATACTAATTAAAATATAGAATTTCACTTGTTCCATGGTCTACCGTATGACTAGCCATTGACCACAGAAATGTTTCAATTAAACAAGTAGATAATTGTGCTCTATCTATCTTAGATACTATAATCTAGGATCATGAAAAACTATCTCACTAGGAATCACACCCAAAAAAATAATTTTAGGCATCCTATTGAAACTACCATATGAAACCATACCTTGTTACCAAAATATCCTCATGTACTTTATGTCACAAAAAACTAAAGAACATATCGTACTAATAACATTTATTTAGTAGCACCTCTTATGTACCAATATCAACCAAAAGAATATACCCTTGATTATCATCTCTAAGATTACTCAAAATCCTATAGTAATCCCTCTCTCAGGTTACCCTTGTATATATCAACTCATATCAGTGGTATCTAGAAAACATCCTGTTACTCAATCATGACACTTTTCTCACTGACACCCTGATCTGCCAATACAAGTCACTATTTTCTCATACCAAGCCCATAAACCAGGTCTCGCATAGATCCTAACTCACATAAATCATAGCTCACGAGCTACATGCCTACATTCCCATCAAAAAACACACTATGAAAACCAATGTTCAAAAACACCTATTCTAGGGTCTCCCATGAATTCTATATACATAGAAAAAATCACATTACAAGGAATCATCCTACTAGGGTAATGATACTCATTGGGAATATGTATATGAGACTACCCCCTCAAGGACTATGATCTCATAGTAATCTAAATCGGGTATCCACATATGGGATTCACCCCCTCAATGATCACGTTATCATATATCAATATATATATATGTGTATGTGTAATGGAATCATACTAGATGATTCATGTTGAATATATCATAGTTAGATGACTCAATTAGTATAATGACACTAAGAACCTATATAAGAAAACACCAAATGGGTTTTTTAGCACATTAAATAACATAATCTATTTCCTTTCCAGAACTATTACTAAGGCACCAAGTTCTTATACTGACTCACTAAGGGTAACTATAAATCTTATTCATCAAGGGACTTTATAAACTCCATCAAAAAGTATCCCTATATAAGATCCAAATGGTATTTCATCAAAATAAAATATACATCATGGTTCAGTTGAGTAAATAGACCCCAACAAGTTATATTAGAAAGTTACATGTAAGTTATTTTTAGTAATTTAAATAGCTAAACTCTCTTTCATCAGTAATATCAATCATGAAAAATCATACATATGTCAGGGTAATCCTATGTGAAAAATATGACGCATAAACATCAACCTATTTTCAATGAGTTAGGATTCAAAAACTCATAAATCATAAATATGAAAAACTCAAGTATGTTAAGCTTGGTGAAATCATCCAATAATAAAATTTAAAACTAAGAACATAAATCTCATACCCATATAAACCTTCAATTCCAATCAGAAATTTTTTTTGGGACACAATAGTCTGAGGTATATCAGAAACCCTAACACATTCTAATTTTACCTTTATATAAGATATTCATTTAATATAAAATTTTTAAAACTATGATATAATCTATTATATCA
This sequence comes from Viscum album, assembly GCA_963277665.1. Classification (NCBI taxonomy): domain Eukaryota; kingdom Viridiplantae; phylum Streptophyta; class Magnoliopsida; order Santalales; family Viscaceae; genus Viscum; species Viscum album. The sequence goes on along the minus strand of OY728137.1, from coordinate 1,501,375,003 downwards.
TTCAAAAAAAGTTTTTGATACCACTTTGTAATATCCCCATGTTGGCTTACTCTATACAGTAGAAAGATAGGCTCACCATATAACCTTAGGTATGCCTCACTATATTCCAGAGGCTACCAAATTGCAGTGGGGGTCTAGGATGTTACCATGGGGAGACTATACCCCACATCAGAGTGTTAAATAATGAATAAATTACCAAATAACATCCATAAAAATCATTATTGTACAAAAAATCCATATAAAAAATCATTATATATCAAATGTAATATGAAACCATGCAGACTCATGATCATGATCGTATAAAACAATTGATCACTCACTGGGTCAATAAAAATACAGATAAAATAAATAAATAAAATGCAGAAAGTGTCTATTTATATACTATAGTATTACATCATCCATATTTTGAGTTCTTCTAAGATATCCAAATGAATAATAAAATCCTCATCCTCTTCCCCACTTGAACCTACTAACAGTGAAGTCTATATGGGTACCCAAGTTCTTTAACATACCATGTAGGGTGTGAGTAAAAATCTATAGAGTACCAGTAATGTGTTCTCATACATAATCAGTAAATGTATTGTATGTTCAAGTGGCATGCTTAGATAAATAAATAAATATAGGTTGAAAGCATAAAAAAAGTAATCATCATTGATCTTTGAGTTATAACATGATATCTAGGATCGAATGATAGAGAAAATATTTTCAATTAAATTTAAATTGAATTTAATTATTTTAAAACCAAAAAAGTGTTACTCTAAGATGAATTGATTCATTTTTTATGATATTGGTGTTATTTTGAGATGAACATCAAAAATGGCCCATTTCAGGTTTTTAGTTGTTTTACATTATTTCTGTAATTTGGTCATAACATTTTTTAAACTAATCTAAATTTTAAAATTATTTCTTTTCTAGATTCTAAACATCTAGTTATTCATTTCATATCTTTGGACGAAAAACTAAATCAACCATATGGAATCTCCAAAAAATCTCAGAAGTTGGCTCAAAAAAATTGTTTGCAGTTCTGCCTAGTTTTGGTGTGGGGTCCATAACTCATTTATGGTGGGCCCAATTGTTGTGAAATTCGGTGGGGGGACGTAAAAGGAGTTTTGGAGCATCTTTAATGAAGGAAATTCCGTGTGAATTGTCTGTTTAATGGGTCATTAAATCACCCTAATCTGGAGGTTTTCTATTTGGGGAGTCTGAATGGACAAAATAAATGCTCAGAGTGAAACGGCCATAACACTTGGAATACATATCCAAATTCACTGAGTTTTTAGGGGACACGCCAAAGATAATTATGAATAACATTCAAGAAGGAATAAATGCTTGAAGATTTCATTTAAGAGGGCTACAACGCATCAACATTTGGGGGACAAATTCTGTCTATAAAAGGTGGAGAGGTCCTCCCTCTCAAAGCATCTTTCATTCCATCCCATTCCTTCTGGGACACCAAGGAGGAGAACCTTTAAGATTTATCTTTTATTTATTTTCTTTTTCATAGTTTTATAATGTCTTCTTCTTCTCCATTAATCTCTATTACCCTTACCATGGTGGGGTAAACATTTTGAGTGATTGGGGAAGGGTTGGTTTTCTATTTTATAATGCTTGAGTTCTTGGACGTAATTGAATGAAATTTATTTCTTCTTCAAAGTTGATTTCAATTTAATATAGCGGATTTTATTATCAAGTGTGATAATTATTGAATATTAATTCCATTATTTATTTTTTCCATGGTAAAATAATCATTATCTACCTCCACTAATTTCTGATTTATATACGATGGAATAAACCAGGAATTAGTGGTGAAGTACTTGACGATCGTCAGTATGTGTAAAAGGAGTAGTGAATGTTCTTGATTGTTTGGGATAAACAAGACCCGATCGGGTATTGCCCATGTAAATTAATAATATTCAATACAACTATTTTTCACATGGAAGGAGAGTTGACCAAACCGAGATCTTGGTAAGGTTTTCTCTCACAATCATAATTTCCCCAAGGAATTTAGAGGAAACGATTGTGGAAACTCACTTTAATAAACTAATAAGAATATATTTGAATTAAATTGAACAAGGATAACATTACAATTGGGAAACCAACCCCGACCTATTCACCCTTTTAATATCATAGTTTTTTAATCATTTGAATTTCAAATTTCCTTTCAAAAGCACAACATTTTTACCCTCGTTTAAAAGTGAAAAACTGATTTTGTGTGCACTCCTCTTCAGGAGACTTCCTAGGGTAAATCACGAGACTACACTTTGTAAATTTAAAAAAAAATCCATTCCCTATGACTGGCGTGCTTCAAACTTTGAAACATTTCTGAGGAGGTAGTTCCACAATTTATTTATAAATATTTGACTTTTTCAAATTAAAAAACAATCTTTTACCATGTTGTTTTCAAATTATTATTTCTTTAATTCATGGAACATTTACCCACAAGAGTGAGAACAAATTATTGAATCACCTTGGTTTATAGAGTATATAATTTCTTTCTTGGCTAAACAAATTCAGGGAGCACAAATCCAAATCATCACAGAAGATAAATTCAAGGATCTCATTGAAAAACTTAAAGAGAACCTAGAATACCCAGTGTTGGAGGGATTGGACAGAGAATTAATTGAACTTTAGGAGTATTTTCTGGAATTTTATCAAGAAATTGTCAAAGTGAAACACCCAGAAGAAGAATTTCACAAGGATATTGAAGCCTAATTTGAAAGAATTTTTCAAATAGTTTAAAACTTGAAGACCATAATAGATTAGAAAGAGGAACAAGTACATGCACCTCAGGATCAACAACTGGAGCCAAAACAAGAACCAAAACCAGAAAAATTGATGGAAAAAGTAGCCCCACAAATCCTTCAGGTTGAAGAACCCATGGAGGACTTGATGAAATTAAAAGAATATGTATCGATCCAAACTCAATAAATATTGTAGGAGAGTGATGAATAATATTTCACAATTGAAATGCATATGGGAGATCAAAAAGATCTGGATAACTTCTGGAATGAGTGTAAGGAACTAATTGATCCCCCCATCCCTAATAATGTAGATGATTTAGAAACATTGAAGGAAGAAACCAACCAAGTAGTGGAATTTGAAGAGAAGATAGAGGAGTGTGACTACCTACCTCTATCTAGGGAAATTCAACTCCAAGAGGCACCTCCCATTGAAGAAGAAATTGAAGCCAAACAAGATCAGGGAGTTAATATTTTCACAAACTCATTATTATTTTTGTTGAAACTAAATTGAGTATTACCTCCCCTTTTTTAATTTTTCAGATTTAGCCAACACATGTATTTCCTTGGAGGAAGATGATGAAAATGAAGATTCATCCACAGAGGAACATCTAGATCTCCCCAAACATGTTGAACATTTATTAAAGGGAGTACCTAAGAAGATCGAAGTGGATTTTCTGGTGTAAAATGAAACACAAGATACTTACTTTGAAAGGGAATAATTTGATATTGATTCTTCATGCTTAAATTTTTCTCAAATATAATTAAACTTTGAAATTCCATTTGATTTTTCCACTGATGTATCATACCTTCAGCAGCCACTGGAGAATATAGAAGATGATGTTCAAGAAGAACCCAAGAAAGAGGAGGACTCATTTATTGTTCTAACCCCACCATGCATGTTGTATATCATTACAATGGGTGTGGAATTGGTGTATTTTATCGATGGATTCCTCAAGAAAAATGAATAAGTTCATCCTAGAAATAAAAGTTTTTGTTCGTTCATGAGCAAGAAACTTCACCCACCATCAAATTGGGGATAACCGATTAGAACTACCCCTCTAGAGGCAGTCAAAACCCAGGGCCCACTTGGGGTATTAAACCAAGATTTATCCTTATTTTCTTATTCAATTTCTATTTCCATTTATTTTAATAAATTTCTTATGTTATATTTTTACTTTTTTAGGTTTTTAAAGATCAACACTTAGGAGCTTAACTCAATGTTGCATTTCCAATAAGTCAGGTCGTACCCCTCCTTTACATTTTCTTGCTTGCTGTAATTCATTTTCAAAATATGCATATATGTTCAATCCATTCGAATTCACTGAGTACACTACATAATTTAAGTGTGGGGGAGGGAACCTTTGTAGTTTAGTATTTTCATTTTCTTTTATTTTTCAAAAAAAATGTGTGTTTTCAAATTTTTGTGTATTTATTTTTCAATTGTTTTGTGTATTTTTGAATATTTTGAGCTGAAATGATTATCAATACCATTTTTGAAACCCATTTCAATGAGTGAACCAATCTATTCCATGAAACTGAGCTTAAATGAATGCTGAAATGACTTTGTTTCAAGTTCAAATCTTTTGGAATTTCATGAAAAGTACACTGATTTTTGAAACTCATGCCATATTTCACTGTCTATATCTTTGAAATCACTTTCTAGTGAGGCTTCTGAACCATTTTTTGTCATATTCTTTTCATTCACCTCATTTCTTGAGAGAACCAAACCATGCTTGCTTTATACATAATTTGATTTATTCCTTTCAAAACTTTATGGTGTTGGGTACATTTGTTTTAAATGATTGAGGAATTTATTTGGTTTGAATACCCTTTTTCAAAATAATAATTTTAATTATGGCCTAACTTATATATTAATCATTTTAGTCCCTAGTAGTCATGAATATCATGTTAGGTTATCCACATTACAAGCCAATTTTCCTTATCCAACCTGCTCTTGAAGTGAAATTGCATGATCTAGTTGAACTTAAGTGTGGGGGAAGCTGTATTGTGTTGTGCTACCTCATTCGGTGATAATTTGGGTGGAAAATAAATTTTTGAATAGATTTGTGTGATTCTGAAAAATTATTTTTTTTGAAATATATGCCTTTTCTAGAGCTTTCCTGATAAGAGAAGTTGTGCCTTTCTGAAGCTTCCGATGTAAGAAGATAGTTGTGTCTATCTGGATCCTTTAAGAAAAATCATGTTTGAAAAGATTGAAATATTTTCTGATGAAATCTGGAGCTGATTAAATGATGATAGAGCCTATTTTCTACAAAGGGGAATAGAAGGAGACCATATTTGAATGGAAATTATAATCTTGCAATTTTTCTTCATAAAGAGCCAAGCCCTCCTTTTTCGGCCTCAAAATTTTTAACATCTAAATCCGACCAACTGAAATCCATAGAACAACCCTGAAAAGTCCTCATGAGAAACACATGTCCTTGACTCACATCAGGTGGAGAATTAGGAATTCATCAAGCTTATGGTGACTCTTGTGTGAGTTTGGATGAGAAAAGCCTTGTTGAGCATTTATATTTGTGAGATGAGAGAAAGTTCATGCGAGGTAGGTGTTTTGTGTGTATGGGATAAGAAATGAAGTGGAAATGTATTAAAATATAAAATAGAGAACTTAAAATAATTTTTTTTGATGAGGAATGATATCTTTTTGTTTCTTAGTATGGATTTGGTAGATCTCATTGGTATGTGTTTTGGATTTGATTTGATTTGATTTTTACTCATCCAGGAGTCCAAGTGCTACGTGTGGGGGAATTAATAGAGAATATATTTTCAATTAAATTTACATTGAATTTAATTATTTTAAACCCACAAAAGTGTTACTCTAATATGAATTGCTTCATTTTTATGATATTGGTGTTATTTTGAGCTGAACATTAAAAATGGCCCATTTTTGGATTTTTAGCTATTTTAAATTAGTTCTGTAGTATGGCCATAACATTTTCTATACTAATGAAAATTTCAAAATTCATTCCCTTCCATATTCTAAACATCGATGGATTCATTTCATCTCTTTGGACCAAAAGATGATTCAACCATATGGAAGCTCTAATGAAGCTAACAAGTTGGCTTAATAGAATTGTTTTCAGTTCTGCCTAGTTTTGGCGTGGGGTTCGTAACTCATTCATGGTGGGCCCAATTATTGTGAAATTTGGTGGGGGACACAAAAGGAGTTTTTGGAGAATCTTTAATGAAGGAAAGGCTGTGTGAATTGGCCTTTTAGGGGGTCATTAAATCACCCTAATCTGGAGGTTTGTGATTTGGGGAGACTGACTGGATAGAATAAATGCTCAGATTAAAACGACCATAACTCTCGGAATACATGTCCAAATCCGCTGCGATTTTTAGGGGACACGACCAAGATAATTATGAAAAACATTCATGCAGGGTGAAACATGTGAAGATATAATTTAATGGGGTTACAATGCATCAACATTTGGGGGAAAATTCTGGCTATAAAAGGATGAGAGGTCCACCCTCTCCAAGCATCTCTCATTTCATCCCATTCCTTTTAAGACACCAAAGAGGAGAACTTTTCAGCTTTCTCTTTTATTTATTTTCTTTTTCATAGTTTTGTAATGCCTTATTATTCCCCATTAATCTCTATTAACCTTACCATGGTTGGGTAAACATTTGGAGTTATTGGGGAAGAGTTGGTTTTCTATTTTGTAATGCTTGAGTTCTTGGACATAATTGAATGAAATTTATTTCTTCTTCAAAGTTTTTTTCAATTTAATATAGCAGATTTTATTAACAAGTACGATGATTCTTGAATTTTAATTCCATTATTTATTTTTTCCTTGGTAAAATAATCATTATCTCCCTCCACTAATTTTTGGTTTATATACGATGGAATAAACCAGGAATTAGTGATGAAGTACTCGACGATCGTCAGTACATGTAAAAGGGGTAGTGAATGTTCTTGTTTTTTTGGGATAAACAAGACCTGATCAAGTATTTCCCATGTTAATTTAGGATATTCAATAAAACTATTTTACACATGGAAGGAGAGTTTAACAAATTGAGATCTTGGTTAGGTTTTCTCTCACAATTATAATTTCTCCAAGGAAGTGAGAGGAAACGATTGTGGAAACTCATTTTAATCAACTACGAAGAGGAGGTTTGAATTAAATTGAACAAGGATAGCATTAAAATTGGGAAACTGACACCGGACTAATCAACCCATTAATATCATAGTTTTTCAATCATTTTAATTTCAAGTTTTATTTTAACATCGCAAAATTTTTACCCTCGTTTAAAAGTGACAAACTGATTTTGTGTGCACTTTTCTTCAGGAGACTTCCTAGGGTAAATCACTATACTATAATTTGGAAATTTAAAAATTGTTTTTCCACGCCCTATGACTGACATGCATCAAACTTAACCCTGTTATGATTGAAAATTATACTTAGAAATCACCAAGAACACCCTCCATCCACTTCCTCAATCGAGGGAAAATGGTTGTATATTAAGAAGTTAATCTTTATACAATCACAGTGAGGATTACACCCACTATAAATTATCCTTAGAATTAACTAAAAGAATATTAAAAACATGGTATTGGGTTAAAGAAACTTATTACTCCCTCAGGATATTCCTCGGATTAGTTACTCATGATCATGAATATTATATTTCACGATGGTAAGATGCGAAGAAAAAAATATGGTGGATGGGTGGACATAATAATAAAAACAATGCGTGAATTTATTAGAAATCTAAATTACAATTTAAAACTAAAAATAAATAAAAGAAATAAATTAATAAAAAAGGGGGAAGATTTTCGGTCATCCTCACTCGATGGAGATCTTCTCCTTGGTGCCTTGAAGGAATGAATGGAGAATGGGATGATTTGGGAAGGAGGTGAGGGCCTCCTTTTATAGGCATAATTCATCTCCTGAATGTTGACGCATTATAGACCCCATAAATGACCTCTTCACATGTTCTACCCATCATGAATATTGTTTAGAAATATCTTTTTCGTCTCTACTCAAGTTTTCATCTCATTTAGACTTCATATGAAAGAGTTATGAATTTTTCATTGGCGTTTTTTTTCTGGAAGAAGCTTCCAGGAAGGTTCTTCCAAAAGTATTTCATTAAATGGCTGCCTTAATGACTTCCAAAATACCCATATTTGTTTTTGAGCCGTTAATATCTATCCTCGTGCTATCCCATGTAGAAACACCTCATTTGAATGTGTGTAGGAGGAGATTAGGTTCCGTTACGGTGGTGGGGTCCATGCTGTCCGTCCGGAAAAATGTCCAACTTCAATGAATTTTTAGGACCTTTAGACAGTCAAATCATCTCCTGGTCCAGAATAAAAATTTGAAGGAAATAAAATTATTATTCTAGAAAAAATTTAATCACAAATTTTGGACAAATATTTTCCATTAAATGACTAAAATACCCTTGATGTAAAAATCTATCAAAAATCCAGAATTAGGCGTTTTCACATTTAGGCTCAAAATAACACTAAAACCTAAAAACATGAAAATTACCCATCCAATAACACTATGGTGGGATTATAAAAAATTATTTACAGTATAAAATATATGAAAATGTGAGCTTCATCATCTACCCAAACCCTCTTTGGCTAATATTGGTGTGTATCTATGAATTTAATAAAACCATTCCAACCAATATTAGGCCCATGGAATATTCCTAGGAGTAATTTCTAGGAAATACGGTAGTATTAGTCTCGATCGTAGGATCCTAGGAGAAATTCCTAGAATACACTAGTATATTGATCACTTAGATATTAGTACATCCCTCCAAGATCATCTCATGTAAATGTCTTGTCCAGGGAGGTGTTTCCCACTCACAATATCTCATATAATACTGACCACTTTGAGGGTAGTGCATCCCTCCCAGATCATATCATGTATACTTCTCATTGGGGGAAAGTGTGTCCCACCCATCCATCTCATGTATCACATCGGGGGAACCACATCCCTCTCATTCATATCATATATCACATCAGGGGGTGGGGTGAAGTGTGTACCTCCGATACTTTGCATATAAGATGAATGTATTCTAGGTCTATAGATTCTATCAATGGAATCCCATTTATCTTAATACATCAAAGTGGGAAATTCATCCCACTCAAGTCATCTCATAATACACATCTCATGCGGGTTGGACCACAATCCAATCCCATATCACATAATCAAGGAAAAACTCTTAATTGCATGACCTACCCCACCACTAACTCCATATAAGTCTCACCTCATTGATTCATTTCTAAAGTGAAACCCAGAATAATCATTACCCATTCCCTCACACACCCTCTCTGGGGTTAACATATTACTGGGGGGTCTTTCAGGGTCCCCTGTGTCAAATCAAACATAGACACCCTACATGTGTTCCTTTAACTAATTCACATCTCTTGGGTCAACACCCATCACTACGAGGGAATAAAATCCCTTACACTAATCGTAATCATTACATGGCCTGAATTTCCTCACAAGTAATATTGTATTGGTATCACAATAGGGAGATAGCCTCAAGGTCATCCCCTACCCAAGTCACCCTAGGTCAGTTATCACACCACAACCATCCAAATTTCACTTGATTTTTACCAAACTAGGTACTTGATTCTTAGTTGGAGAGGAACACTCATCCCACTCCCATATTAACTATCTGAAAGGACTTAATTTGTCTCAATAACAGTAAGGATTACTAAGGAAATTTATTCTTATCTTACCTCATATCCATACTCAATGGGTATGATAGAACTTATCTATGTTATCCAAGATCACCAGGTTTATTTAAATCTCACCCCTTATTACCTGAGTATGAAAAGGCATGTAATCATAATCAAGGCCAAGAACCATTAATGGTAGAGGAATCAATACAATGTACAAGTGTCTATTTTGTCCCTTGACACTTCGGTCAGTCTAAAAATTTCACTATAAAGAGTGACTTAATTTTAAATAAAATTTTGATCACCATTAGTGATGAGATTATATATTACATGAAAACATAAATAAAATGCATTTAATAAATGGGAATGTTAAAGGGTCCACCTACCTTAATTCTAAAGTTATGCCCTTTTAAGCATAACCCGAAAACACTTTCCAATGATATTCTAAGCCCAATCGTCCACCTCCAATACACATGAGGTCCTAAATCAATCCAAAATTTCCAATTTAATAAATTATGAACATTTATAATTAATTAAAAAATTATAATTTAATTTAAAATTTAATTTAAAATTTAATTTTATCAGGGATAAATGTTGAATAACTCACTAAGCGCCCTCTTCACACTGAAACCATAATCAACCACATTTTAACATCCCACGGAGTTCTCCCATCACATTCCCTCTCAAATGTCATAACAACCAGCACTAATTATATAAAAAATATAATTAAATTTAATCAAAAAACCATAGAAAAATTCATATTGTGACATCCTTAAATTTAAATGACAAGAAATGGCATGAAAATAAAATCTCAATATGTCCTCTAGATATACCACATGGATGCCCCTTCATATTAGGATGATTCCACCATGACTGGTGGAATCATCAATTAAACCTTAATATAGATAACCAAAATTAAGTGAAAATAAGGATATAAAAACAATAAAAGGGTGAAAATAAAGAGACTCGCCTAAAATGCTAATAAATCAAATCCAAAATTCTTCATATTTAAGTGAAAAAAGATACAAAGGGAGAGTTAACCGATTGGGAATACACATGAGGGAGAGAAAAAAATGAGAGGATAGGGTTTATGAAATCACATGGGAAATGTGGATATTTTCCAGTTTTAATGAAAATTAGTATATTGAATAGTTTTTTCACATAGTTTTCCAAACCATGCAACAACTGTGTATCCCTTGCTATCTAAGGCCACACAATTTACACAATTTGGCCTCTCAGTATACCAAAGCATTTTCCAACAATAAAGATCATATCTGCATCCACAATTATAGGTCATATATGGTTTCTCTACATACATTCAATGACCATGTGATATCCCCTAGAACAAAAACAATCACATAGTTTATGTGCACTAGTTTTCATAACCATGTGGTAATCGTGCATTGTGTAAAAACATTAAAAATATCCAATATATGATCCACAACCTCCCAATACTCACTCAACCACCAAAGACACCTTTTATTCCTTGTTTCATATCCAAAAAGATCAAATCTGGACACTTTAACTCTCATAATTATGATCTGAAGCTCAATTATCAAAATGACCCAAGTTCCAAAATTCTAAAAAAACTAAAATTTTCTTATTTTTGTAACACAAAAAAAAATGTTGTTTTACACCAAGAGAGTTTTTCATGCAATACTTATCAATTAAATGAAGGGATATACAATTTTGAGCTCCACTCATAACTTGATATGTCATGTACATTCAATATATGAATGGAATAAATAAACAATGCAATACATATTATTCTCTAAGGAATCACTTACAGTAACATGGATAAGTGATCAATAATTATCCGTATTTAAATAAAAGATATAAATATTTTAAATATTTCCCAATTCAAGTAAATTGAATAAATTTTCAGATAAATATACTTTAATCTAAATTGTAAGATACTGGGTACTAATACAATATCGAGTAAAGGGTATAAAATAAAGTCAATATTTGAAAATAAAAAAAAATAGGAAAACATTAGAAAATATATATGAGGTAAAGAACATGGACATAGAAAAAAATATAATGTTGATAGAGAGAGATAGAGAACATAATCACAGGAGAGGAAAAGGGAGCTGGAGAGATCCATTATGAACAACATATGATATGATCTATAAATCAATAAGAGAGGTAATGAGATAATAATTTCTAAAAAATGATAGGAAAATTATTAAGGTATATATTAAAACCATTTTAAAAAATTATATATAAGTGTAGATAGAAACTATATAAGAAATTTATAAAAAATATGTATATTATGAAGCGAAAAAATTAACTCAGGTATCAGTTAGCTTTGTATGTTCTTTAAATTTCTAAATAATTAAATTATATTTATTAACAAATTGATTTGAAAATAATATTTATTTTATGATTATTATTATTCTTTTTTATTCATTTATTATCATGTATTATTCATTTTTTGGATTAATTTTTTTAACATTGTTTGTTTTTATGTTGTTTTGTTCAAGATTCTAAAACATTTTTGGTATAAAATTAACTATTGATAGTCACTTTCTGATGGATCCATAAACACTATAATTATTAAATAATATATTATATTTCATTCTAGAAGTAAAATATTTTAATAGTTTAATATATTTAACAAAATAGTTCCAAATTAGAAAGAATTTATAGGAAATATTGTCATAATTTTTACAATGTATTTGTTTGTTTACATTTAATATAATTATTACCAAAATTATTTTTCATTCCATAACTATATAAATGAAATTATTTGAATAAAATTTTCTATTCAATCATGAAATCCATTTTTAATAATATCCATGAAAGGAATAAGTGAAAAAAACATCATCAATCATATAGATATTATAAAACTACCATGGTCTAATAATGTTTCTAAAAACATTTAAAATAATAAGAAAAAAATGTTAAAAGTACAATAATAGAATTATGATATGATTTTAAATCTAATTTTAAATATTACTTATGTTATCGAAAGGGGTAATATAAGAATTGAAATAAAAGGACGTGGATTTTGAAACCTGTATTATGAAATTGTAACACCTTATGGGATAAGTTTTGAAGATAGGTAATGGGTGATTTCTCATTGATAAAGGGTGAAATTCAATACCATATAAATAAAATCATTTAATACAAAAAATATAACGTTTAAAATAGTTTTAAGGAAAAATAATCTCAAATAAAAATAGAAAGAGAGACTTGGGAATCCTTACATTACTCTTAAATCCACCTCCGTTGAATTGAGTCTAAATCCTTTACAAGAATGAATTTTTCCAAAAAAAAAGATTTATGAACATGGATAAGGGAGTCAATATAAAAATTTGGATAGATATTTAGAAAAAAATAGTTTTTTTAAGTGAGGAGAAATTGATGAATAAGGGGGTTCATATAGGCAGTGGGGAGGGGTATCTTTGAATAAAGTATTGATTAGTGTATTATTTAGGATGAAAATTATGAATAGTGTTGAATATTATGATTATTATTAGGTTTTTATTAAAATATATAGGTTTCATTGATATTTTATCACTCCCAAAACTGAATGGAAACTTTGAAATATTTTATTAAAGGTAAATAATCAAATATAGTTTTCATTCAAATAATATATAACTTAGGTTTAGAGAATTTATTTATATGAATGGAAAATAAGTTTATTGTCATTAATTGAATTATTTTAATCATAAAATAAATTTTTATTCCTGATTTTTTATATATTTTTGAGTCATGTTTACATAATGATGATGATTTAAAACTAATGGTATATATAAAAAAACATTTTTCACTATTCAAAAAAATTGATATTTTCATAAAAATTAATTTTTCCCCTTATGCAGCTTTTGACCTCCTGATTATAAAAATAAAGTAAATTTTAACAAAGTAAAATTCTTAATATTATAAATTTAACTTTTAAATAAAATAAAATGAATCATAGAAAAACAATTTTATCTATAATTAACACCATTTCTTTTGTTATGAGTGAAAAAAATTATATTTATTATTTTTACACTAATTATTATTTAGTTGATAATTAATTATTCATATATTTAAAATATAATATTTATAATACATAAAATATTTTTTAATTTATATATATTTATTACCTATAATAATATATGTAATCAAACAAAATTACAATAACTATTTTACTAAAATCACCATTAAGAATTTCTTCATTTTAGGAATCCCAAAATCAATTAAATAAATACTTTTAAAAAATATTATATATATATATATATATATATATTTATACCCATTAAAATAAAATCATAATTATCATATAATATTATTATTATTTGATTTCAATTATTAGTATTGTTCCACAATATCAATTAATTATATAAATACATTAAATTTAATTATAACCTTTTATAAGAAAAAGTTATCATGGTTAAAAAACTATTTTAATTTAAATAACAAAATAATAATTAGGTAATTATGTTATTATTATATTATTAGTGTATTTGTTTCAAAATAAAATATGAAATTAATTCCAAAATACTTATATTTATTTTAAAACATTCAAAACAATCATGAATAACAGATATTTGTTAAATATTAGTTTTAAAATAAAATAAAAAAGCATAAATATTTATTGCATATATAAGGAAAATACACTTAAAGAAAAATTCTGGGATATTACATGGTACTTCTCTCATCTACTTTGAAGTGTGTCACACATTACTTATTTCTCTCTTATTATTTTATAAATCATAATACATGCAATGAAAAAAATGTTTTATTCATCCTCTTATCTCTAATTTCAGGAATATTTTTTCTTTTATTCTTATATTATTCTTATATATTTTTTATATGACCATTTTTCTTGGTTAGTAAGAGATAAAAACTTAAAAAAATTAGATCTCATATAAAAATGGTAATTAAAATTATAATGACATTTTTTTTAATAAATTTCCCATAACCAACAAAAATTCTCCTAACATTAATCAAGAAAGATTGAAATTCAACCCAAAAGATACCTTAAACCCAACCTTTTCCCTCACACTTAGATAAAAATATATCTTGAAACGAACTAAAATATGGTCATGTATGGATTAGTAGGATTATAATACAACTTTCCAAATAGGTAGTACATAGTCATTGGGGATTAAAGGGGTAAAATATAAAGTTTCTATCTATGGTTTTATAGGGAATTTTAAAAATTAACAATGCCACAATCATAATTAATTCTCTAATTTTTATATCATTAAACAAGAATCAAAGAATTTTCTAGTTTCTTAAAAGTCCTAAGACTCTCAATAAATTTCTTACAAGTAATGATATATTAATAATGTTTAGAATGACTCTTGGGAAAGAGATAAAAATATAGTACAATTAGTTCATGACATAAATATTCTTATCTATTTCAATCTCAAAATATTAAGTGTATTAAAATATGTAGTTGACTCATATCAACAATTTTATAAATTCATTTTTTCAAATTTATCTAACTCCTAAATAATTTAATAGAATAATCACCTATAAAAGTTCCTTAAAGGTTTTTTAGTAAGAAAAAACAAAAAATTAAAAAAAAAAGCATATTAAACTGAATCAATTCATACACCTCCCCACATATATATTTCACCTTATCTTAGTGAAGCACACATATATAAATTATCGGATAATAAAAAAATGTGAGTTCTATTAATAAAACCCATTGTTTATTATCTAATGAATAAGGGGTTAAATTCCAAGATCACTAGTTCTCTTACAAACTCATACCAAAATAAAAATTAACAAAATATAAGGAATTTATTTAAAATAAAACCTAGAGAAAGAAAGGGAAATGAAAATAAGTTTTAGTTTCCCAACATAAGTTTTGTTTTTATATTACCTAAAACTAATAAATTCCATGGTTTATCCCAAATATAAAATTGTGCTGGGTTTCTTAAGTATAAAACAACACATGTTATTATTCTTAGCATAATATAAATAAAGGTATCATGAAAAAAATAGAAAAAACTTCTACATAGAATCCCTAAGGTCCACTTTGAAAACAATGATTCTTCATAAACCTTATCTTTTATATTTTCATTATAAATGTGGTTTAAAGAGAGTGGGGTTAACTTATGATGTTCCTTGATAACGTATTCTATCTTATATTTCATTAATGAATGTTCAATGTGAATTTGGAGAACAAATTATTCATGCCCCTCAATAGGTCTTCTTAATCATCCATTGTCTCTTGGGAAATCCATTTATTAGTTTAGTAAACATGTTCAATATAGTGGTATTTAATTATAAATTAATTATCATCAATATTTAATAATAATGAGTCCATAAAAATACTATCAACCATAATTTCCTTGACTATCAATTCTCTTTTGATTGTAATGCTCCTGAGAGGCATGTTTTTGTTGTTCAAAGTAAGTATTCATCCTTTAATAATATTTATTAAAAATTCATCACCTCAGTGATATATAAATTTGCTAGAGGAAGAGATAGGAAATGTTGTACTGAATTTTATTCTTCAAATATGGATGGATCATTAAGAACGTAAATTTCTATAAAATCATCCCAATATTTATCCAAGGATCACTGATATTCCACATGTAGATAAGTTGGAAGTTATTCTTCAATTTCATAATTTATAATTGAATGGAAATGTTATGATAATAGATGTACCATGAGAACATTCTAGGAATCATATGATTTCCCAATATGAAAGGTGAATTAGATAACTTATCTTCATTTACTGGGCCAAGGAAGGATTTCTCCAACTTTTGACTCTTGTATGATTTAATGATGTCATTGAGTTCAATTATTTGAATCTTCACTTACTTCATATCATATATGACCTTTGATAACTATATAGTCACTACATCATAACAATTATCTTGGAGCTATGAGTTTTAAGGCCATGTATGTGATTTATTATCTTATAAGTTCACCATTATAGTTATCATAAAAAAAAGGAAAAAATAAAATGAAAATAGTTAATGAAGAACACACTAAATTTAATACTTAACACTCCATGGAAATTTCTAAATAGTCTTTTCATTAGCCTAAAAAATTGAATTTATAAACACCAATAATATAGTATTGGGAAAATTGGGTTCTTCTACCTAAAGGGATATATTCTAAACTCATTGTATCTTCTTTTTAAGGAAATTATTTTTCGGTTTATTATTTAAAATAATGTGAAAAAATTAAACATGGGTGGTTGGTGTGGTGACATGAAATGAAAAAATTAAAATTAAATTGATATTGATATTGGGTTTGAATAATGTTTTTTCCAAATAGTATGATCTTTATTTATGCTCTATCATAGTTATACATAAGTGATTTTTCTCTACTATTATGGCTTAGGGGAATGGATCACTATAATTGACCACGACAACTATCCTACATTTTTCTTATAAGGAACCAATGAATTACAATCACATGTGCCTTATCCTTTATATCATTATAATTCCAATGGTAGGAGAAACTTATTGATTGTGTAGATGAACCCTTTACTCCCCCATATATCCTATCACATAACAAAAGTATTCTTACAGTACATATCCTTCAGTTCATAACCACTCACCATAATAATGAAAAATACCTTTATTTGAAGAAAAATACAGTAAATGGAATCTTTGATGGTTGATAACAGGGAATGAAGTAGTATAACTCATAAAGTTTGAGGGTCCATCACCACACCTAACCTATTTAAATAATATCTATCATAATCTAGAATGAAAATAATTAAGAAACAAGAGATTGGTATTCAATAATCAAAAAATAGTAATATGTCTTGTTTACTTAGAAAAATGAAAGTGTTAGCTTCCCATGATCATAGAGATGATATTTTATAAGAGGGAACACAGAGTATAAAATATAAAATTAATGAAATAAATTTAAACTATATCTAGTATAGGGATCTAAATTTTTTATTTTAATATAAAACATGTGATCCTCTATTTACCATCCCTATTCCACATTTTATAGCTTTCCCCTTAAATAGTTTGGTATTGGGGTCACCGCCATACAGAAATAACATCTTAAAGACAGTTATTCTTCATGGATAATGGGGATTTGAGGTTATTTAATTCTTTATTAAGCTTCAAGAAAGCTATGTTTTCAGTGCCCTTGTTATTTCATGTGACACACATAGAATGAAATTTTCATCAATAAGCCTAGATTCATATTTTTTTGGCACTAATTAAAAAACCATTTGTCAGTATGGATTGGAATAATCACTTATATGATATTTTTTAAATCCTTACACATCATTTGAAATTTTCCATTTAATATTATATAGCTATATATTACTCTTACATAAGTACAAGTTACACTTATAAGGACTCCATTATTTCACATTTAATCCTATATAGCCATGAATCTCATTTACTCTTGCAGTAAGAATAAAAACCTTATACAGATATACAGTGGAATGACTTACTCTTATGTAGATAGATAATTGATCTTATACAGACCTAGATATTTTCCCTAAATCTTATATAAAATAGTGAAAAACTAATTTAATCATATGTATCCCTAACAATTCCTCATTTAATATTTTGTAACCATGATTTATTATATTATTCCACATATGCCTCCAAAATAAATCCATTTAATTACAACCATAGAAATTTAATATAAAAAATAAATTATAATTCCAAAATAATAAATTTAGTCTAAAATTTCATTAAACTCCAAAATATTATTAAATTTTAATTATACAATAAATGCATATATTATCTGAAGTTAGTGGGGGATATAAACAATGAATTAAAAGATAAAAATGTTGAAAATATGTATATTATTAAGTATAATGTATTATCTTACAGTATATTGAAGATGAAATAGTTTCCTAATTTAAATTTAACATAGATTAACTCTGGGTGGTACTATGTTGTGAAGCAATAGTTTTGTATTATGATTTTATTTATTTTATCATTATACATGCATAATATTTAATTAGTTATATATCATTTTGGGATGAACTATTTAGTATATAGATAACATTACCCTTAATTTTAAATATAGTCATATAGAATTGTGTTATTTAGGATTTCTAACATCTCAATGACTAAAGATGATAACAAGTACTTGGTGTTTGAGGATTTATTTGTATACCATTGAGATAAACTAGGTGTATGAGGCCTCTAAATGTTTCGATTTAACCATTGTTTTTTATTGGTAGTTTATTTTATTTTTCTATAACTATCCCATTCATTTATTTATCATATTGATCATTTTGAATTGAGGTTATTTTATTGTTCATATTTTGGGGTTTTCATTCTCTTAAACAATTATCTATTGTGTTAGTTATAGGGTAGTGCCTTCCATTTTAATATGGAAAACCCTTGATACTTTTCATCAACTCCTATCCTATTGAAGGAAGGATTATAAAGGAATAATCAATCTCATCATTGATTTAGGGAAGGGTTTTATCATGGTTGATTATATAATTGTCTGTTAATGGATCCACTACATTATTCTTTATACCAATTAATAGATATTTGAATTTAACTTTTTGATGATTTATCAATAGAGATTATTTTTTTTAAAGGATGTTTTTGGAACTATAGAAAGAATTTTGGTTACTTTTCAATATTAATTGATCTATTATTTTCACAATTATTCTTCATTGATCACAATATACTCAGAAATAGCACAATTTGATTGAAAAACTTCTTGATCAAAATAGTTTCCTTCCAATAATTTGGTACAATAATGTCCTTTTCTTTTATTGTAGAGTTTTACATGGTGGTTAGTTTGGAAATATTCTATCTAATAGAACCACCATTAAGTATAAACGTAAAACTATAATGATATCTTGAAACAACATTGTTAGTTTAGAATCTAGCATCAACATAACCTTACATGACAAGTTATTCATTATCTATGAATAAAAATAACACACCCTTAGTTCTCCTTAAGTACTTAAAAATGTTCATAATTATAATACAATGAATTTCATTGGGATTGTATTAGTATCTACCAGTAATGATCAAAGAATATATGGAATTGAGAGAAGTATGAGACATGGATTGAATTATGGATATAATTACCATAGAATAAAAAATATCATCCATGCATCTCTAATCCAAGTCATTAATGTACATTGATCCTTCTTAAGACACAAAAATTAGAACACTAAAAAAATATTTTATATAGATATCTATACTAAATTTATTTAGAAATTTACCAATATATGTGTTCTAAATTCTACCAAATAACCACTTTAATATATCTTATAGATCTTCTTACTTAGAATATAGGTTTATTTTCCCATGTCTTTTAGAGAGAATAATTTTTCCAATCATACCACTATAGAATATAAAGTTATTTTATCATTTCAAATGAGTAAAATTTCATCTATATACAAAAAAATTAGGAAAGCGGACCCATAATATTACTGTATACATAAGACTCATCCATGTTCATGAAATATTCCTATTTTATTGTATCAAAATTCCTATTTTGTTGTATCAAAAAATAACATGATCTAATTAAAATAATGTTTCTTTATTATATCAGTAGATCCTAGAAGACAGTAATAAAATGGAAATTATCCTCACTATTGGTCAATATTTTTCTTTAGTCCTTTTTTGGTATGCCGGAAATGGAGGGAGGGAAATAAAAATCAAAATGGAATCTTAAAAAATTATTTTAGAATGTTGGAAAGAGAGACTAATAAAAACTCAATTTCCAATAAATTGAGAATTTTGATTCCTACTAAATATGAGGGAATTTCTATTTCTCTTAGAGGTTATAAATTTTTCTAAGTTCATTATAATAAAATTATTCCCCTTCTCCCTCATCAATAACCTCTTACCCTGATATGAAACCATCACTCTATAACCCCAATCTAATGTTGTTATCCTACAACCCTAATCTGACACCATGATCACACCTGTATTTCCAATCCAACACCGGGTCACCATATAATACCAATACCATGGATCGTTTAATGGTTAATGCCACCATAAAAATAAGTACTAGTCCTCTCATTCTCATTGCTCACCATTGTTTCATGAGACCCATGTTTGTAAAAATATTCTCCGATTGACTATTATGTTCATTGATCATCACTGTCATGAATCAACCTAGGATACCCCACATCTAGAAGCCCTATCCAACCAATGAAACTTTTTAAAGGGTATTTATAATCCCCATGGGCCAAAACATAGTTCCTATAATCATGTATACACAATTGGGAGTAGTTTCTTCCAAAAAATACTAATAAACACATAGTTAAATCTTACCAGTAATCCGGTATGGTGTGTTTATAAGTTAAACTCCCATGGAAAATTAAATAAGAATTTAGAACATAAAATAGACCAAGAAAGGAATAAATAAAACATGAAACATGTTCAAATATAACATAAATACTTAATTATACAACAAAAAAAGATTATATGTTAAAATACAAGAGTGGAAAACATGGGTAAGACATATATGGTACACGATGGAGAAAATAAACCCAAAATACCAAATAGAAGAGATCCTAATGAATTAATATCACCATCTAATAATATCATCAATCCCTCTCCATGAGTGATTGGATAAAGGATCCCAAAAGAAATATCTCCTCATGGACCCAAATTTGAACCCACAAAATCCATTTAGACTACAAACATCAGTTGGTATAAGTAGTGTGTGATAAAAAATCCTAGTAGGTTTACACCAAGACAAGAATTCATTAATTTTTTTAACATTCTATAAATAATAGTTTCAAATATAATTTAGAAATTAAATATTCTAAATTTTTGGAAATACAACTCATGAACTTATCTCAAATAATTTTCTAAAATAAAACAATTGCTTAACAAAATACTAATATCATCCTTTAAAAACAACCTTCCCAAAACTACTTCCAAACTATTTTTGAATAACTAAAATATGGAAATACCAAATGTAACCAAATAAGGAAATAATATATAACCAAACATTAATTTTAAGTATATGAAATTAAATAATAGAGAGATATAAAATATAACTTTACAATAATACCAAGTAAAATTGAGTAATACTAAACAAAAAAAGGAATATCAAACTAACTAAAAGTAGGAATAATGTAAAATAGAATAGGTCACTATATATACTGAATAAAACTAAAACATAATCACAATTAAAGTATAACCTTAATTGGAATTATGTTAAATATTAAAAAATTATGGGAAACTCCTATGTTCTATTGATAAAATCCTAGACATACTCAGGCAGAACCATCTACCATACAATTGATAAAGTTACTAACATATAAATTTACCAAATTTCTGTATTCAATACTCATTGGCTGACACACCATGTCATTAGAACATATCATATACTAGAGGATCCCAATCAGTACGTTAATATTACTAGCATAGAAACTGTCATTTAATATCCAACCTAGTTACTTATAGTTATACTAAAGTTAGCTACTAGAGGTGAGGTAACATTTAATCATGCATCAACCACATATCAATCACATATATCATAATAGATAATTATAATATAATAACTCATCCCACATCAATACACCCTTCTTATAAAATACCCCTTTTAGTTCACATAAACCACAAAAATAGTCACATTCATTTCATAAGATTCACAAGATCATATTAAACATGGTTTCATGGGGATTAAAACAAGGGTGAATATTATTTTATGAAAAATAGTTTTATTCAAAGTTACAATTGGGACTTCATATTTAAGAAAATAATTAAACACTTTTAAATCCCTCTTGAAATCCATTTTTCAACCATATATAATTTGTAGATCCACATTTTGAAATAAAGGGAAACCTCACTTTGAATCTAACAAGTCTAATTGATACACACTATCATCACATGCTCAATATATTATTTATTTTAAAACTAAATAAATATATTAAAGATGAAAATCTATGTCATTTCCAAAATAACATTGAGTGTAGGTATAAATAATGTATGTTTTTATAAATTGAATAAAATTGAAAAGTAAAAATAGGGAGAGGGGGTTATGTATTTTCTATTTTCTATTTTAAAAAGTGGTAAGATGGAGATAAAATGGATTTTAAAATGGTTATATGAAATTAGGGTGAAATTACTGAAAGGGAAGGGTACATTGACTTCAATGAGTATAAATATTTTCATGTCAAATCAATGTCCACTAAACTATATAAGTTGGTTTATATTTATACTAGGGATTCAGCTATTACCAAATCCAGGATCCAAGATTCTATATAATACATATTGTAAAAAAATAAAGGTTTAATAACCCATGGATTACCATATGTATAGGTTTTCCAATAATCCATGGATCCCATAAATTTAGTTGCATATTCAAATAACCATGACATATGAGATAGATGAAACATAATGTTGATAAAAAATCATATTAATAACCTGACCACCATAATTTCTCCATCCATAATCTCAAAAACACCACATGAGGTGGATTTACTAGGTAATTTTTATGTTTAGATAAATGGTTGGAATTAATAAAAATAGAAATAAAAGAAAACAAGGGAGAATAAATAGATGATAAAAGATTAAAACTTAAAAGACATTGAAATTAAAATTATAAAACAAAAAAATTATTAAGAACTATTGTAATGATAATAAATTACTTATAACCAAATTAAAATGAGAAAATTGTAATGAATAAATGAATATTTTTAATTCTGACAAGAAAATAGGAAGGACCTTGACCCCTTGTATAAACTTCTTCAATCTATAGATGAGCATCATTTTCTAAATTTTAGAAAATACACAGTGTATATGAAATTGTATGACATGTAGTCACATATTTTGATGTTTTCCAAATAGTATGCCTCAAATTTTAGTTGTCACCATTGTTAATCCAATCAGAATTGTCCCACTATCTTTAGGTGTAAGTGCAAGGTGTATAGCACTGTTATTCATGGTCATGTATTATCATCTTCAGCCACCAACTAAACATAGTAAGGTGCACTAGGTGTCTACTCCATGTGCAATCAGTAAGTACACAACATATACACTAAAATTTCTTAACATGTGTATTTATTTTTTCCCATAATTGTTTATCTTTACCTGAATACCCTGAAATATAGTAAAAACACTAAAATAAAATATTGGATCTTAAAAGTACTTGTAACCGGTATTAATTTGACTTTTAATCGATTTAAACATAGAAAGTATCATTCATAGAATTGGTGAATCAAATCCCCACACATAGTCTTTAGATTTCCCTCACAAAAAATTGAGCATAGAATTAAAAAGAATCCATAAATTAACAAGGGAGCCATTCAATTATTTATACTTAAAAAATAAAATCATAACTAAAAATTTTAAAATCACAAAAAATTTCCAATTCATAGTATTCTAATAATAACTCATATATAATTTTAAATCAATAAATTTGTTTTATTTCATTAGAATTATTCAAATTTTTATTAATATTGTTTCCACTTATGATTTACCTCACCTAGAATAAATTTCACACATCTATCAAGTGTAAAATATATAAAAATTTATTCCCATATCAAAATTATAAAAGGAATACCATAATCAGGGTAAAATCCTAACTCCCTATAAAAGAGATAAAGAATATTGTGTCGATTATTAGGATTTTTATGGATTTTTTTTTGACTCTTGGGGTTCATGGGTCAATATTTAAAAATAAATTTTATAAAGATGTGGTTTTCCTTATAAAATTAAGTACATAATCAATAGTTCAAAAAATAGTCCACTTATCACTCAAAGTAACAAAAGGTGATAACACAAAACTGATTCCTCATTTCAATTAGAATACTACTAAATGAATTATAATAGAATATTTGTCCTCTAATTTTTTTATTTTGTTTCTTAAAAATATTTTCTTTCATTTTTTTAAGAGGATTCAGTTGAAATACAATGAAAAATAACATGTGGACCTTCCCTCAAATGAATAACAAACCAAACATTCCCACACATTGAGACTCATACTAATAAAAATACAAGAAATAACCTAATTCTCTCAAACTCTAAATGAACTATAATTATTAAATAAATTCAAAATAAAAAATATAGAGGTAAAAAAAAATTGATTCATGCCTACATATAATGCCATTCGTGGATATAGAGAGATTAATAAGTGATAAGGTATCATAGGACTCAAAAGTG
The DNA here is from genome assembly GCA_963277665.1 of Viscum album. Taxonomy (NCBI): domain Eukaryota; kingdom Viridiplantae; phylum Streptophyta; class Magnoliopsida; order Santalales; family Viscaceae; genus Viscum; species Viscum album. The sequence continues at coordinate 1,501,350,575 of OY728137.1, read as the reverse complement.
TCTAAAATAAAAATCAAGAAAACAATTTACCTCCATCATACTAGAATATTTATTTATTCTAAAAAACATTGAAATATGTTAGATTGAATTTCTTGAAGAAAAACACAATTTGAGTTCACTTGGGAATGGAAGTTACTCAGTAGAATATTAAAAAAATGGCATAGATTACCTCTCATGATTTTAAATAAAAATATGTCAATCAATTCATGTCATGACTAAAAAATCAATATATTAAATTAAAATTTATAAAAATATAAAATTATATTATTAAAAATATATTAGAAATCATTTTAAAATTACTCAAAAATTGAAAAAATCATGTAATTATTAAAATTTCAACCTACTGTTTTATTATTTATAATCATAACTAATTAGAAATATATATTATGTCAAAATATTTTTTTAATTAATAATCCCTCTTATATTAGTAAAAGCTATCTATAAAAACCCTTATCTTTATTAAAAATCAATTCATGATTTATTACATTAAATTACACATAATAAATCCTAAAAGATCAATAAGTATAGGGTCTTTTTTAATTAGGTACATTATATAACAACTTAAATAAAGTAATACAACATCTTTATTAAAAACCTTCTTAACATAATCATAATATTCTTTAATAATTAAAATTTCATTGGATAACCTGGGGATATAATAAGAAAGGGGTGAGATATAAAGCCTAGTAAGAGACAAAACATATCATAATGTTATACATGTAAGAAAATATTCATATCAATGGGGAATAAAAAGAACATAAACAATAAGGCATGATAGAGCATGATAATCATGACATGGGAAATGCAGTAGTAACTTAAAAAAATACATCATAAACATAGGTCAAGGATAACTAAGAAGAAATCTGGATAGAAAAATTCCCATAATTGAATCTAGTTTACTTCTTATCCCAACATGATTTCCTATGAGAGTGAACATTACCAAATTCATTTAAGAAATATATAGTTATGGTCATACCTGTCACTTTCATTTCATTCTCATGCTTAAGTGTGCTTCATTGATCATAAAACATGGATTCATTCATCATTATATTTTATTCCATGATCAATGAGTGTGTAATAAATACATTTATTCTCAACTAAAATAGGTATATTTTTATAAATTTTAATACCCTTGATATTAAATGAGCATGGTATTCACTTCAAAATGGTTTTGGCAAGGAAAATCACGGTGAAATTTCGGCAGCATAATGATGTCGTTTAGAAATTCATAAAATGGGTTGATGAGATAGAAATTGGTATCTTTTAATTTTTAACTAAATTTGAAATTAAGGTGTATATTTAATAACAAATCCCATCATAAGTAAAAAGATATAAAAGGTATAGGGTAAAGAAGATACATGAATAAAGATGAGAAAGGAAAAGATCCCTTACTTGAGTGTGTGACTCAAAATGATTGGGAGGAGATTATTGAGAGCTTGGAGAGACATGGGAGGAATATATAGAAGTTAGGTATTAATAATTTTATTATATGAGTATTTTTAGGGGAGAAAAATGGGATAATTTGTGGGTTTATATAGGAAATATGTTGGGATTTCATTAATATTTCTCAAACATAGGGTTTGGACTCTATGTAAAAAATAACCAAATCCACAAACCTTATCATGGGTTTTCTCATGTTTTATACCAAATTTTAGTGATTTTAATTATTTTATAAGTCCAAGGGCAAAACATAATAAAATAATTCCCTTTCTTATGTGGAGGTGAGTTACACTCTTAAAAAAATTATTATAAAACCTTAAAATATATTAATGGTTTTAGAGGATTAATAAAGTCTTTATAAAATTAATAAAATAAGAATAAAATTAAATTATTTTTAATTTTAAATAGATATTTTATCGTTTATACCCATTATAGTATTTATTACATCTCTTTTAGGTCATTATGATGTCATAATACACACCGTATATTTACACGGTGTTTATTTTTTACTTGAAAATTTAATTGTCTCATAGAATTATGAAAAATCCACCATTGGATAATTTCATGGTTCTGATTCAAATAAATAACATTAATTTTATCAAATTAATTTTCTAAATATGTGATTTTTTACATGTAAAAAAATAATTGGCATTTATTGAGAAATCCCAGGTTTTTTGAAAATAATAGTTTCTAAATCCTTATAAAAATTATATTTTAATTCATAAAAAATAAATGATCATTTATATTTAATAATAATATTTTATTAAAATATTATTTATTTCAAAAATACATTAATTCAGGAAAATAAATTCCTTATTTAATTTTGAATATTACCCAAAAATACAATTTGTGTTTAATTTTATAAAAATTAAAATATTTTATAATGTAACAATATTTGGATGAAAATATATTCATTATTCTATAAAAAATATTGTACATACTCTTATTACTAGGGAATTGATACATTTATATTTAATACACTATCAAATTACATAAGGGTAAGGTGCATGACTATGAGAATTTCATGGGGTGGTTCGACAAACAAGGTTTAGGTTGTGATCACAATGAGCTTGAAACTCTCACATAAAATTTTGTTTCTCATCATTAATTTATTGGATCTTATCTTGGTCTTGATCATGGGAAAATCCTAGAGATTTTACCTTCCTAGGAATCTCTGATAAATGGTCGTATAGGGTACAATCCTACTAATTAAAGCCATCACTTCCTTTTTCTGTGTTAATTGGATTTGTGAAAACCCTATATTTATAATAATCATGTGATCACTGTTAAATGAATATATTATCCATGGTAAATATGCTTAATGGTAATTCAAATATGTTTGGGTATAATGAAACCAAATAGTTGTATGTGTTCTCTATAACAATATTACATAATAAGATATTTAATTAAATTTTAAGGTGAATTTTATTTATAAAATTGTGTGTTGTTATAACAATCCCCTTAAAAAATTTCACCCTCGTAATTTTCATTTCCCATGATGAAATAGATTAGGGTAACTATGTTTCATCACCTCCTCCAGTTCCCATGTTGCTTCTTCAAATTTTTGGTTTCTCCATGCCAATTTGACAAGGTGAATTATCTTATTCTGTAGAACTTCGTCTCTAGGATGTAATATCTTCACCAGTTTCTCCTAATATGATAGATCATTATCTAGTTGTACCACATCTGGATTTAGTACATTTGAGGGGTTTTTTATGTAAATTATTACAAGGGATACATGTAATACATCATGTACTTGAGATAGGTTCAGTGGCAGTGCTAATCGATATGCCACTACATCGATGCGATCAAGGTTCTTAAAAGGGGTGATGTGTCTTGGAATAAGCATTAAATTATTATAAAATCTCCTCACTTTATTCCATGGAGATATATAGAAGAATACCATGTCCCCATCATCAAAATATAGGTCTCATCAATGATTGTCATCAAAGATATTTTGTTGAATTTGAACTACCTTAATGTGATATTGAATGGTATAGAATTTATCCACCACTTCCTCGATCATTTCAGGAACTATAAATTTTTTTCTCAACTTCATCCCACCCTTCAGGTATTCTACACCTCTTTACATAAAGGGATTTATAAGGATCCATTTTGATGCTCGAGTGGAAACTATTTTTGTAAAAGTACTCGACTAGAGGAATATGTTGATCTCATTCTCCTTTGAAGTCCATAAAACATTCTCTCAACATGTTTTCCAGTGTCTGAATAGTCTGAACAGATTAGACATCTGTTAGAAAATGATAAAATGTACTGAAGTTTAGCTCAGTGTTTAGAGAGTTCAAGATACTTTTCTAGAACGTGGAGGTGAATATTAAATCAAGATAATATATAATTGAGGGTGGTACTTCATGCCCCCTTACCACTTATCTAATGTATATCCGTGAAAATTGATCCAGTGAGAAGTCCTCTCGAATCGCAATGAAGCCTACAATATTTGTAAGATGATCCACCACAAATAAGATAACAGTATTCCCTCTTGATGTATTTTCAAGACCATTGACAATGTACATAGTGATTTTTCCCATTTCCATGTAGGTATGGGTAATAGTTACATCATACCATTGGATTTTTTTCCTTTCCACCTTCATTTTCTGAAATACAAGACATCTTAATGTATACTATACAATGTCTTTCTTCATATTGTCCTTGAAATAGAGCTCTTAGAGATATCAATACTTTTTTGTGATTCATGTATGGATAGAGAAATCCAAACTATGTGCATCATCCAATAACTCCTTCATTAACTTAGGATTTGATGGTACACATTGGCGTGACTCAAATCTTACAACTCCTTCTTTATTAACATTGAACTCTGAGGATTTACCTATTATTATAGTTTTGACATTCACATAAATTCCCACATCATTTCTATGAGCATCATTTATCCTCTCTAGAATGTATGGATGAGAAATCATTTGTGAAAGGATTGATGATTTTCATTCCTTTATGATTCCCATGTCCCATATTTCCAAATATAGGAAGATAAGATCCCACTCAATTCTCATAAATGATATAATTTCCAAGTTTTTCCACTTAGTGCATCTTATAAATTTTTAATTTTCCCATGATGGTAGTTAATTGAGAAATTATAATATTTGATCATCTCTAACTATCTTCGTTGTCACGTATTCATCTCTTTCTCTATGAATATATACTTCAATATTTTGGGATCAATATATATTTCACAATTCTCCCCAAAGAGATAACAACAATAGATTTTAAATTCAAATATCGTTAAATCTAACTCTGGTTCATTTTATGGGTATATCTTTTGTGAACTTTCAACTATCTTGAAGCATAGGCTATTGGGTTTTCATTCTACATTATCACACAACCTAATCCCTTCTTCGAAGCATCATTGAATACCATGAAATGTTCTCCACTAGAGGGTAGTGTGAGTACAGCTAAAGTGATAAGCCTCGTTTTTAACTCCATTAATCTCTCTTCACATTCATCATTTAAATAAAACGTAACTCCCTTATGAGTTATCTAGGTTAAGGTTTTTTACAATTGTGAGAAATTTCTCAAAAATCGATAACAATACCCAGCTAACCCATGGAAACTATGAATATCTGTCTAAAATTTCAGCTTCAACCATCCTATAATTTCTTTTTTCTTTGAAGGGTCCACATATATCCCATTGTTTGTGATGATATTCCACAATAATGATTCATCCTTTAACAAGAAATCACATGTACTATACTTTTCATAATGATTCTCCTTTCATAAGGCATTTATCATAGTTCTCAAATTTTCCCATTACTCCTCCTTGTTTTGGAGTATATTAGAATACCATCTATAAAAACTACCAAAAAAATTTATACGTAATCTATAAAAACTATATTCATAAATTCAATGAATATTTATATAATATTGGTGAGTTCTAGTGGCATTACTATGAACTCATAGTGCTCGTACCTTATATGGAAAGCAGTCTTGGGAATAGCCTCCTTCTTCACCATAACTTCATAATATCCCGACCACATATCCACCCTGGAGAAGTATTGAGATCTATGTAGCTAAAATAACAAGTCATAAATCAGTGGAATACGATACGTTTTCTTTATCGTGATGTTTTTAGCTCATGAAAATCAATGAAAATGCTCATTAACACATCCTTCTTCTTGATGAAGAGGATAGGTTCACCCCGTAGTGAATCACTTGGGAATATGAATCCTTTATCAAGATTGTCCTATAGTTTTTTCCTCATATCCTTAAGTTCCATAACATCAATTCTATACATAGTCTTAGATAATAATAATACCCTAGGTATAATAACTATTGAAAATTCAACCTCTTGACCAGGAGGAAGACTAGGAAATTCCTTGAGAAACACATCAGCATATACCCTCACAATGGGAATGTCTTCAAGGATGATTATTTCCTTGGACTCTATAATTTGATATATTTATTATTTATTATAGTTAAATATTATACATGCATGAAGTGTTGTTTCTAATGAAGATTTATCCTCTTCCTTTCACTTATATAGAATCGGGGGATGATTCATGATACATAGGGTGATTTCCTTCTCATGGAAATTTATGTTATCTCTATATAAGTAAATCCATTCCATTACTATAATTAAATAAAATTCCACAAAAGGGAGTATGAAAAGGTTTTATATAAAATTAATCCCAATAATTTTTTATAGGGGAGGAGTTATATACATGGGATGCAAAAATTTCCCCATTATCTATTTTCAATGACAGTTATACATCCATGATTTGTGGTGGTGTTTGAATAGTTCTATTAAACTTTCATTATTTTTAGGAATATGTAAAACCGTAATAAAAAATTAAATTCCCTATCCATGAATTAATAACTAGCATATCTGTCACCACTTCATTTTTAAGATCCAACTCAGTTGTTGCAGTGGAAAAATATCTCCCATGCTACCTTGGAGGTTGTTGGTAGTCTCTAAAAACCATTGTCTTAGTGCATTGGTTTTCAAAGGTCCATGGTTCCTGGTAGTTGAAGAAATGAACAATGCATTAAGGGTTTATGGGATAATTCCTTTCCTCCATTTCATTAGTGGTTTTTCCTATCAGTATTCATTATCTGGGTGGCCTTCCTTCCCAAACCTAAATAATTTTATCATTCTACTTAAGAAGTTTCTATGGTACTTTGTTCCACACCATTGAAAATTGTGATGTTGAAAATTCTTAGTATAGTTATATTTCTCCAATGGACCACCAGAAATGAACTATATTTTCCTCTTATTATCCCCGTGATACCCTCAAGATTCACTGATCTACATCTCAACTTTAAGGGAACATCAGATAGTTTCCTCATAGTTATCAAAGTCACTGATCACTAGGGCTTTTCATAAACTAGGTTTTATCCCACCAAATAAGTGGTGAACCTTGTATCCATGGGTAACCACAAATACAAAGGTGTATCGTGTAAGTATTATGAGTTTTTCCTCATATTATCTAATATATTCATCATATTTTTTCTTGAGGGTAAGGAAATTCATTTCCATTTTAATTTAGAGAGTGTGAGGAAAATATTTATCAAAACAATTCTGTAATTTCTTAAACCCCATCAATTCTATCTCTTCTTCATGCTTCAGATTCTTGATCAATTCCCTCCACTGATCAGATTCACCCTTCATATGATAAACTACCATAAAATCCTTCTCTTATTCAAAACATTGAAGGATGGATAAGATCTTCTCAATGGAGTTGATACATTGTTCCATAATTAAGTGATCAGATGATCCATTGAAATTTTGGCGCCTTTGTCACATAAAGGAATCAATTTAAACTTATTCATTATTAAAGGGATTTGGTTACTTCTCCTAATCTAGGTTTTAAATTTAGAACCTAGGTCACTTGAGAGGGTATTATCATAAATTTTGAATTCCTACTCTCATCGAGTTAGGAATCTCATTGGGGGTAGTCATCACATTTTACAGAACATTGATTGTTTACCTAATTCCACCTATTTTCAGCCATTTTCTATATTAAATGGAAAATTAGGGATGAGTATTTTTAAACTATTAAAAATATAATGGATAATTTAATTACATTAAAGGAATTAATTGTAACATAATTTTATTTCATTAACATATGAATTTTTAGACATTAATCTATGTTATACATGATCTGTTTCCTATAATTTAATCTTATAGGATTTTTTTGTACCATAAACAATGGTTCATAATGATCTTATGATTTTACCAAATCATATCCCATGGGAGTATAATAATAGGTGCGTAGTAAGGCCCATTGTCATGTACCAAGTTATGTTGAGTTAGGAAAGATGTGCATTGTTAGAGTTGTTACCCCTATGTATTTTCTTAATAAAACACTTAATCTATACTTACCAAAATTTATGGATGTTTTATTATACTAATTATTATCCCTAAGGATTTATCTAGAGTGTTCTAATCCTAATCCCCAAAATAACTAAAATTTTCTTCTAATACCAACTATAACAAACCTTATCTTTATTACCTATTCATTTATAATTTATTACAAAAAATTAAACATAATAAAATGTATAATATTGATAATTCTACTGTCTTTTGGAATTTGATATATTACATAACAATTTAAAATAAGGAATACATCATATTTATTGAAAACCTATTTATCACTATTATAATATTCCTTCATAAGGTAAACTAAATGGGATAACCTGGGTACATACATAATAATGGATGGGATATAAATCGTAGTAAGTTAATAGACATGGAATAAGGAAATAAATGTAATATAATAGGCATATCAATGTGGAATTAAAGGAACGTGAATAATAAGGTATAATGTAGCCTGATAATCATAACATGGGGAATGTGGAAGAAACATAAAACACTACATCACTAACATAGGTCAAGGATAACTGCCAATCCATCATGATATAAAAAGTCCCAAAAAGGAATCTAGTTTACTCCTTGTCTCAACATGATGTCTCATGGGACTAAAAATTTCTCAATTCATTGGAGCACTATATAATTCTGGGCATGCCTGTCATATTCATTTCATTCTCATGATTAAGTGTTCCACATAGATCATACAATATAGATTCATTCATCATCATATTTTACTCCATGATCAAGGAGTATGGAATGGATACATAAATTTTCCAAGTAAAATCAGTATAATTTTATAAAGGTGAATACCCTTGATATCAAATGGGTATGGTATTCACTATATAATTGTTTTGGCATGGAAAATCACAGTGAAATTTTGGTAGAATTAACAATGTTGTTTCAAAATTAATAAAATGGGTTAATGGGGGATAAATGGGTCTATGATAATTTTTAAATCCATTGGATAGTAAGGGTATATTTAATAATATATCCCATCATAAATAAATTATGATAAAAGGAATAAGGTAAAGAAGATATTTTAATAAAGAGGAGAAAGGAAAAAGATCACTTACATGAGTGTGTGCCTCCAAATTATTGGGAGGTGCTTATTGAGAGTTTTAGGGAACCTTTAGAGGACTCTAGATAGGGTAGGTCATATAAATTATGGTATCAAAGAATTTTGAGTGAAGATAATGGGATCTTTGGTCGTTTTATATGAGAAATGAGTGGGGATTTCTTTAAAATTTCTCATACTTAGGTTTTGGAATCTATGTAATAAAATAACCAAAACCACAAACCTTACAATGGTTTTTACCAATGGTTTTTGTAAAATGGTAGTGGTTTTAGTTATTTTATAAGTTTAATTTCTGAACATAATAAAATAATTCCCTTGCTTATGTGGAGGTGAGTCATACTCTTAAAGAAATGATTTTAAAACCTTAAAATATAATATTGGTTTTGGAGGATTTATAATGTCTTTAAAAAATAAATAAAATAAGAATAAATTCACATTAATTTTAAGGGAAAACATATATTTGGTTTTGAATACCCTTTATAGTATTTATTAAATCAATTTTAGGTCATTAGTATGTCATAATACACACCATATATTTATACGGTATTTAATTTTTACCCAAAAATTCAACTATCTTAGAAAATAATAAATATTTATCCATTAGATAATTTTGATATTATGATTCCAAAAATAATATTCATTTTATTAAATTAAATTTCTAAATATGTGAATTTTTACTTTTTTGATAAGAATCAACATTTATTGAGAAATGCTATGTTTTTTTGGCAATAATAGTTTTCTAACCCTTATAAAAAATATATTTGACTTCATCAAAATTATATGAGAATTTAAATTTAATAAATATTATTTAATAATAATATTTTATTAAAATATTATTTATTTAAAAAATCCATTAATTCTTGAAAATAAATTCCTTAATAGAATTTGAATATTTCCCAAAAATACAATTTATGTTTTATTATATCAAAATTAAAATCATTTATAATGTAACAATAATAGGATGAAAATATATTCATTATTCTATAAGAAATAATGTGCATACTCATATTACTAGGTTCTTGATACATATCTCTTTAATACACCAAAAAACACCCTACGGGCAAGGTGCGTGACTGTGAGACTTTCATGGGGTTGTTTGGAAAACATGGTTTGGGTTGTGATCGCAATGAGCTTGAAATTCTTATGTAAATAGTTTCACTCTTGCTTAAGATGTTGGATCTTAGCTATATTATAGTTAAGGGAAAATCCTATAGATTCTATCTACCTCAGATGATCCATCAAATGGGATTCATAGGATACAATTCTATTTGTTGAGGTCGTCACTTAATTTTTTGTGTCCATTGGATTTGAAAAAACCCAATATTTATAATAATCATGTGATCATTGTTCGGTGGTTGTATTATCAATGGAAAAAATTATTAACATTAATTTAAATCTGACAAAATTTAATAAAACCAAATAAATTCATATCCTCTCTATAACCATATTACATAATAATATATATAATTAAATTGCAAAGGTAATTATATTTATAAAAGTTTTGGTCATTACAGTGTCAAACAATGTATGAAAAGATACCCTCCCACACACTTAATATTGTACATGTTCACATTCTTAACACCAAGGATGAGAAAGAATATGCATGAAAAAAGTATATCAAGGAAGAAATGAAAGAATTAAATATGGAATGAAATCTGAAAAAAAATTACCAAAATAATACTTACCTAGTGGAAGATATATAAAAATTAAGAAAAGGGTTCAAAGCGGTCCCAGAATATAACAATCGATAAAAAGGTAAATAAATCTACCCTTTGTGGAATAATAAGAGATAAATTAACATCTGATGTGTATAAAGTGGTCTGATGAGTCCCAGTAGGTGTGACTATATTTGGGTACATGTCAACACCAAACTCCTGATATGTAAAAGTAACATTTGTAGAAATAGATGAGGAAGTAGTGGTCTGTGTGAAGGTTGACCAATAAATTGTAATATGTGGAGAAGTATTTCCCATATGCTATAGAATTAGACCCAGTCCATCCTAAAGATACACTATTGGACCAACCAAATATGTGAGCTTAGTCTATATACATGCCAAGTGATCCTACAAGTGATCTATGCATCGATCCATGGAATCCAAGATAGATTCCATTATAGAATATGTTAAGGGAATGGGTGATTGTGGGGTTTTGGGTGGATATTTGGTGGAGGATGGATGGTTATTAGTGTATGGAACATAAAAATTTGGGGTGAAACTTGGAGGAACTTATAGTGACTGTAACACCCCGAGCTTCCACGATATTCCTCTCTTTCAATAATGCAATAGCTTGAATTGTATGCAAGTTCGAGTTCTAAAACACCGCGACTAATCAAAGTAGCCGTTATGAATAGTAATAACCACTTTTTAAAATTATAGAAATTTTATATTTCAAAATGGACTTCATTTTTGTATTCTTAATATCGAAATTATCCTAAGTTGAATTTTTTGTAATTTTCTGAGAACTTTCAATTTTTTATGAATAGTGAAAAATACTTAAAAACAACATTTTTAATAAAAATAATTTTAGTGATAAATTATACTATTTAGTGGTTTTAAAGTATAATTAAAATATATTTTTACAATTTTATCCAATGGTGGTCATTAGAATTAATTTCACTTTGAAATTGGACTTAAACAATTGGCAGTCTTTTGATTGATATTCTTTCTTAAAACACGCTATTTGTTGTGACAGCGGGAATTAATTAAAAAATTAATTAATGAAACTTATATGTTTGAAATTTTTCCAAATAGACATCATTTTTGAATTCAGAATATCAATTATATCTTAGGGTATAATTTTGGCGCTATTCTGAAAAACTTCAATTTTTGATGAATAGTGAAACCACTAAGTGGTAGTTAAATAACTGATTTTTCGTTTAAATGAAATATTACCACTTCTGTGATTTGATTTTCAAAAATCTGACATACATGGTTTTCATTAGGAAGTAAAATTTGGTTCAATGGGATTGAAATAATTTTTTGGTGAATAGTAACTTTTAAGTTTAATTAATCGCGATTAAAGGTAATTAGTGAAATTTAAGGTAAAAATGATATTATAAAAATATGAAAAGACCTTAACATTTTTCCTACACCTATTTTATGAGTCATGGACGAAAACTACAACACATGGTTCAACTTGGGGACCCCATGGAGCCACTTTGGTAGGAAAATGACATAAATAACTTTTATTTAAAGTTAAAATAAAAATGTCACACACATAAGTTGTTTTACTAGAACAATTTTTAAATGGGGCTATACAAGTCATTGTTTTGACTATAAATATTAATTAGAAATCTAAAAAGATTTCCTACATCATGATATTTTTTTTATAATTTTTAGACATTAAATAAATTAAATTATTTATGACACCATGATGATGCAGCGATTACCTCATTAATTAACGATTTAAATAAAATGAAAAGATAATGCAAAATATAAGACTTAAACTTGTCAAAAACCTATTTTATGAGTTTATTTCGAACCCTTATCACCTTATCCTTGAAATATATAAGTTTGGGACCTTTAGAATCCGAAAAAGCATTTCATAAAAAAGTAACATTTCAATCTTTCCAAGAGTGCCCCTCCTCTCCTCTTATAAAAGGCCCCCACCTCTACCACCTCATTCACACTTTCAAGCCATTTGGCTCGACCAAACTCTGCCCAAATACTCTCCCAACTTCCCTCCCTTACTCATAGAAGCCTCACTTTGGGCATAATGTTTCCCAAGGAATCCTTTGGCTCAAATCAAAAGAGTTACCCGATTTTAAGGTAATGTCTTCTCTTATGTTATTTTGTTTTATTTTGCTTATCCAACCCCATGAACTATTTTTATTCATTTATTTTGTAACAACACTAGTATCCTCAATATACTAGGATTTTGTTATAAGAAGTATTCAAGCTACACTTACACACGCCTATATCTAATGGTTAAAGAACATACTTTTTCTGTGGATGGCGAATTTCTGCCTCACGAAACGAGGATTGTTCAACACTCATATAACACCTTCAAAGGTGGCCATTAATATGTCACCCTGTTGATATATGATATATAATATGTTTATTTTTTTCTTAAGGTTCTTTATTTTTCATTTATGGCATACCTTTCTTGTTTCCATTATGGGTAAATGCGATATTTTCATTTTAGGAAGTGCGGACTACCGCCCCCTCAAAGTGATTTGAATCGTTAATGCCATATGTGGGATGTATAAAGGATGGAGTAAATTATATTATATATGATATTATACTGGAATTATAATATACCTTTATATCATTATGATTTCATTCCATTAAATATGAAATAGAAATGAAAGTAGTGTTCATGCGTACGTACGGCTTACCGTCTCCCTGAACGGTGCATTTCATTTCTTACCTCTAAATGTTATGTAATATTATGAATGAATGTATATACTGGATATATATGAGATATATGATATCTATATCATGAATATAATTCTGGATATAATGGATATTTCACCACATGATCATCTTCTAATTATAAGAAGTCTATTTTTGACTAAAGTACCAAAGATCGACAAAACGACCGTTATTAACTTAAATAATTACATAATGTTCATAAAATGGTAATAAGTGATATAAAAGGAATAAAAAACTTGAAAAAAGGTTCTTAAGCAATTATAAATTAACTCTAGTTTATTATTCAGGAGGTTAATGAATGGTCGAGTCAAGACAGGACGCAAGGTAAGGGAACTTCTAAACTCAATTTCCATTCTTTGGGTTAATCTCCTACTTTCAAATTACGTCATGATATTATTATGTCATATCATGTATTTGTACTTTATTTATGTGTAATTATAGTGAATACACATAATAGATCTATTTTATTTAAATAAAATGATCTTTGTATGGGACTTCGTCTTAATCTCTTTTCATTGAGGCATATTTTGTTTTATACACAACCTTCTTTTGTACGGTGTATAAACCCCTTTGACTTTTACGTTTATTCAAAAGGAATTTTTTTATACGAAGCATTTACTAAATGACAAAATGGAATGTTTTTGTCATAAGTATGCGGTGACAACGACTTCTCCGCCGTCGTGGCCATTATTTGAGTTTCGGCTTCCTCTACAAGCCATGCATTTTTTTTAAAAGAAAAATAAATACCATGTTTTACTTTTCTTTTATTTTGGTATTGAAAATGGTTTTGAAAGTGTTTTTATTATTTCAATGTGTTGTATTGATATCTTGTGATTGAAATGTGGAAATTTTATGTTTCCTTTATTCATGTTTTATGTGATACGATTATGTTATGGTTTATGATATGTTTAAACCTGTTCATATGAGGAATGCATTGGACTTAATAAGTGACGGGTGGAGCCCGCTATAGCTCCTCGATGCATCGGAAGGTCTCATGAGACAAACTAGTGTCTTGGCACAAGGCCTTTACAAAATCATATTTGTAGTCTTGGCACGAGGCCTTGGCTATGTGGTTATGATAGTCTGGCGTTATGCATTCCATCATTATCAAAGTTGTTATTGATATTGCATGTGATTATTCGACCAGTAGAATATACATGTGAATAAGTAAATGGCATTATCTCATTTTACTTTTGCCATATTATGTTGAAGTTCAAGTTTAAAAGGCCTCTGTTTTAGTCATACATTGCCATAAATGTTTATGTTTATTTATGAAATCTCCCGCTATATTGTTATCCTTACTGAGCATCTGAGCTCACCCCTTTCAGTGTTTTAATTTTTCCAGGATGTGACGAAGTATTATAGGAATGACCTGCAGGGATAGTCTGAAGGGGATATGATTGTGGAAAATGGAGACTATGTTATTGTAGTTTTTCACTTTGTGATGTAATGTAACATTTATGAAAGTATCTAGTGTTTCCAAGGCTACTAAACTAATCGGTCTTTCGATACTTGACCTTTTGTGATCATGCCAATGTTACGAAGTAATACACCGACTCAGGGTAGATGGGGTCGGGGCGTTACAGTTGGTATCAAAGGTAGTTTAGTACTAACCTTGGAAGCTAGATTTAGATAAACTCTGATTAGAGCACATAGCCCGAAGATAGACTTTAAGGATTAGTATAGAAGAACTTCCTAGAATTTTGGTATTATAGAGATTTTGTGAGTTTTCCGAGCAATACATCCCTGTCTGGATACAAGCAGGTAGAGGCGGCTCTGGCACAGATGTACCTAGGGGTAAAACCCGAAAACACTGCTTTGAGCTAGACTCGAATGGGAACTGGTGCATGACAATGGGCCTTGCTGCACTCTTGGTTACGACACTCCCAGGGGATATGCTTAGGATAATTCTCATTTTATTTACAAACCACTATGAAGGGTTATGAGTATATACTTCCTCAAAGAAAACTTTTTTTATGATTATGGATTATATCCATATATATTTCAATTTATGTTAAGTATTTTACAAGAATGTAATTATGTATTTTGATTCGTAAACTAATCTAGTTTATGCCATTATTTAGAAATGGCGCCTAGTGGAAGGAATGGAAATCGTATCAATGCACGCACTTCATGTAGGGATTTCCCTCCTGCTCAAGATAATTATTGTGGAGCTAGAGATACAACTGGTGCTGATCAACTTATTACCATACTGGGACAACTCACTCAGGTTATGATTAATAACCTTACTCGTATGGAGCACCCTGATCCGCAACGTGGAGGATCAATGTTAGACCGCTTCATGAGGCAACAACCACCAACATTTAATGGGGGTACAAATCCATTAGTAGATGAGAAATGGATAAACTCCTTAGAGAATATATTCCACGCCTTGGGGAGTAGCGAAAGGGAGAAGGTTATCATGGCAGTTTACCGCCTCACCAGATATGCCAATCAATGGTGGTCATTGATTCAAAATATAAAGGAAGATGAAGAAGTATCAAGTATGGAATGGAGAGAGTTCAAAGATCTTTTCTTATAAAAATACTTTCCACATGACCATCGAGCAGATATGGAAAGGCAATTTTTGAGTCTGAGGGATAAGGAGGATGAGAATGTCACAAAGTATGAGGATAATTTTACATGGTTAGCGAGGCATGCTGCGGATTATATATGTAACCCAAGAAGTAAGATCGATCGTTTCTTTGATGGGTTAGAACCGTTTCTCCGTCGATCATTAGTATCACAATCTTTCTCAACGTACGAAGATATAGTCTCGTGTTCTATCAAGACAGAAAAGGAATTCTCTAAATCTTATGATAATAAAGTAAAGCAAGAGAAGAAGAGAACGGTGGAACAAGAGACAGATAAAGGGAAAGAAGGAAAGAAGGATTTTCCATTATGCGATAATTGTGGGAAGAATCACCCTGGTACTTGCCTTAAAGGAATGGGAGTTTGTTATAAATGTGGAGAAAAAGGTCACCAGGCTCGTGATTGCAAGGGAAAGAAAGAGGCTATCAATGTTGAATGCTACAATTGTAGAGAAATGGGTCATTATGCAAATGAATATCCTAAACGTCAGGGAAACTTACCTCAGAAAAGGCCAAGGGATCAAGGCCAATCTTATATTGTGACTACAGTTGAAGCGGAATAATTAATGTATTGGTGCTTTTGGACTCATGGATTATATTCAGGTTATTAGAATAATGTGATATATATATATATAAGGATTGTACTGCAGTACTTGTTGTTTCAGTAAGGTTTTAATTTGATGAAGGTAATCATATTTTTAGTATGTGACAATAAGAGAAACTTTAATTTTTTGGGTAATCTGATAAATTGATTTTGGAATTAAGAGACCTTTTAGAGAAAGTTTGGACAGAGGTATTTTGGATAACTATAAAGGTTGGGATGGATTAAGTTGAACTTTGAATAGTATTGATTAAGGTTAAAACATTTCTGAAGATTATTTTTGGAATATTATAATACTATATTTTTAAGAAAAGGACAACCTGCAGTGTGGGGCATAACCCGTCGCATCGGACAAAGCTGCAGGAATCGAACCCACAACCATAGTGTGACAGGCCTTTATTACCTACCACTAGCCTACAGGAAGTCCCTGGTTATTACAAAATAGTTTTACTAATCTAAATGGTATGTGTTAATATTTGGAACCTTATACAATTAGGATAAATAGAATATTTTTGAGTTCTATTACCTTTTAGAGTAATAGATGGGTTTGTGGTAAAAATTTGTTAAAGAATTAAAGTCTACATGACCAGTATGTATATTCCCTTACGTTCTTAGTAAATCTCCTAAATAAATTCCTCAACTTTATAAAAGGTAACTTAAAACAAAAACGTTGCCAGTTAACTTTTCCAACTGGGGATTCAATGGCCGTTTAACCAATCACAAGTTTGTGATTTTCTTATGGTTAACATTCTCCTAATCCAGTTTTCTACAACTCTCCATCAAACCTTGATGGTTTGTTTTTCTTCCATATCCATATTTTCATAGAATCCTAGTATGGGATATCTCGGGTGACCTTTTTACTTATCTTTCTTTCTTTAAATGTTATATTCTTATTAACCCTTTTTCCGATGTGGGTTTTCCACAAAGGTATTTTCTATTTTCAACCTTTTATTTTCAAAGGAAAATTTCAAATTGCGAGAACGCAATTTATTGAAGGAGGGGAGAATGTAACACCCCGAGCTTCCATGATACGTCTCTCTTTCAATAATGCAATAGCTTGCATTGTACGCAAGTTCGAGTTCTAAAACACCGCGACTAATCAAAGTAGCCGTTATGAATAGTAATAACCACTTTTTAAAATTATATAAATTTTATATTTCAAAATGGACTTCTTTTTTGTGACAGCAGGAATTAATTAGAAAATTAATTAATGAAACTTATATGTTTGGAATTTTTCAAAATAGACATCATTGTTGAATTCATAATATCAATTATAGCTTAGGGTAAAATTTTGGCACTATTTTGAAAAACTTCAATTTTTGATGAATAGTGAAACCACTAAGTGGTAGTTAAATAACTGATTTTTCGTTTAAATGAAATATTACCACTTCTGTGATTTGATTTTCAAAAATCTGACATACATGGTTGTCATTAGGAAGTAAAATGTGGTTCAATGGGATTCAAATAATTTTTTTGTGAATAGTAACTTTTAAGTTTAATTAATCACGATTAAAGGTAATTAGTGAAATTTAAGGTAAAAATGATATTATAAAAATATGAAAAGACTTTGACACTTGTCCTACACCTATTGGATGAGTCATGGACGACCAATAAAATATATGGGTCAACTTGGTGACCCCATGGAGCCACTTTGGTAGGACAGTGACATAAATAACTTTTATTTAAAGTTAAAATAAAAATGTCACAAACATAAGTTGTTTTACTAGAAAAATTTTTAAATGGGGTTATAAAAGTCGTATTTTTTACTATAAATATTCATTAGAAATCTAAAAATATTTCCTACATCATGATATTTTTTTTTATAATTTTTAGACATTAAATAAATTAAATTATTTATGACACCATGATGATGCGGCGATTACCTCATTAATTAACGATTTAAAAAAAATGAAAAGATAATGTAAAATCTAAGACTTACACTTTCCAAAAACCTATTTGATGAGTAGATTTCAAACCCTTATCACCTTATCCTCGAAATATATAATTATGGGACCTTTAGAATCCGAAAAATCATTTCATAATAAAGTAACATTTCAATCTTTCCAAGAGTGCCCCTCCTCTCCTCTTATAAAAGGCCCCCACCTCTACCACCTCATTCACACTTTCAAGCCATTTGGATCGGCCAACCTCTGCCCAAATACTCTCACAACTTCCCTACCTTACTCATAGAAGCCTCACTTTGGGCAGAATTCTTCCCAAGGAATCCTTTCGCTCAAATCAAAAGAGTTACCCGATTTTAAGGTAATGTCTTCTCTTATGTTATTTTGTTTTATTTTGATTATCCAACCCCCTGAACTCTTTTTATTCATTTCTTTTGTAACAACACCAGTATCCTCAATATACTAGGATGTTTTTATAAGAATTATTCGAGCTACACTTACACACACCTACATCTAATGGTTAAAGAACATACTGTTTCTGTGGATGGCGAATTTCTGCCTCACGAAACGATGATTGTTCAACACTCATATAAAACCTTCAAAGGTGGCCATTAATATTTCACTCTATTTATATATGATATATAATATGTTTATGTTTACTTAAGGTTCTGTATTTTTCATTTATGGCATACCTTTCTTGTTTCCATTATGGGTAAACGTGATATTTTCATTTTAGGAAGTGCGGACCACCGCCCCCTCAAAGTGATTTGAATCGTTAATGCCATATGTGGGATGTATAAAGGATGGAGTAAATTATATTATATATTATATTATGCTGGAATTATAATATACCTTTATATAATTATGATTTCATTCCATTAAATATGAAATAGAAATGAAAGTAGCGTTCATGCGTACGTACGACTTACCGTCTCCATGAACGGTGCATTTCATTTCTTACCTCTAAATGTTATGTAATATTATGAATGAATGTGTATACTGGATATATATGAGATATATGATATCTATATCATGAATATAATTCTAGATATAATGGATATTTCACCACATGAGCAACTTGTAATTATAAGAAGTCTATTTTTGACTCAAGTACCAAAGATCGACAAAACAACCGTTATTAACATAAATAATTACATAATGTTCATAACATGGTAATAAGTGATATAAAAGGAATAAAAAACTTGAAAAAATGTTCTTAAGAAATTATAAATTAACTCTAGTTTATTATTCAGGAGGTTAAAGAACGGTCGAGTCAAGACAGGACGCAAGGTAAGGGAACTTCTTAACCCAATTTCCATTCTTTGGGTTAATCTCATACTTTCAAATTACATCATGATATTATTATGTCCTATCATGTATTTGTACTTTATTTATGTGTAATTATAGTGAATACACATAATAGATCTATTTTATTTAAAAAAATGATCTTTGTATGGGACTTCGTCTCAATATCCTTTCATTGAGGCATATTTTGTTTTATACACAACCTTCTTTTATATGGTGTATAAACCCCTTTGACTTTTACGTTTATTCAAAAGGAATAATTTTTATACGAAGCTTTTACTAAACGACAAAAGGGAATGTTTTTGTCGTACGTATGCGGAGATAATGACTTCTCCACTGCCGTGACCATTATTTGAGTTTTGGCTTCCTCTACAAGCCATACCTTTTTTTAAAAGAAAAATAAATACCATGTTTTACTTTTCTTTTATTTTGGTATTGAAAATGGTTTTGAAAGTGTTTTTATTATATCAATGTGTTGTATTGATATCTTGTGATTGAAATGTGGAAATTTTATGTTTCCTTTATGCATGTTTTATGTGATACGATTATGTTATGGTTTATGATATGTTTAAACCTGTTCATATGAGGAATGCATTGGACTTAATAGGTGACGGGTGGAGCCCACTATAGCTCCACAATTCATCGGAAGGTCTCATGAGAAAAAATAGTGTCTTGGCACGAGTCCTTGACAAAATCTTATTTGTAGTCTTGGCACGAGGCCTTGGCTACGTGGTTATGATAGTCTGGCATTATGCATTCCATCATTATGAAAGTGGTTATTGATATTGCATGTGATTATTCGACCAGTAGAATATCCATGTTAATAAGTAAATGGAATTATCTCATTTTACTTTTGCCATATTATGTTGAATTTCAAGTTTAAAAGGATTTTGTTTTAGTCGTACATTGCCTTAAATGTTTATGTTTATTTATGAAATCTTCCGCTATATTGTTATCCTTACTGAGCATCTGAGCTCACCCCTTTCAATGTTTTAATTTTTCCAGGATTTGACGAAGTATTATAGGAATGACCTGCAGGGATAGTCTGAAGGGGATATGAGTGTGGAAAATGGAGACTATGTTATTGTAGTTTTTCACTTTTTGATGTAATGTAACATTTATGAAAGTATCTAGTGTTTCCAAGGCTACTAAACTAATCGATCTTTCGAGACTTGATCTTTTGTGATCATGCCAATGTTACGAAGTAATACACCAACTCCGGGTAGATGGGGTCGGGGCGTTACAGTGACCTAGGCTTCTCATACATGGATATTACATATTTTCAATGAAAATTAAATACATTATATATACACACAAATAAGTACCATAATAGTTTAGTACCTTTATAAACATGTAACATAATATTCTAATTTGGTTAAATATATTAAACATATCCCAAAATGATCTTTTCACATAGTACTCCTCTTAGGAATACCCTTTCTAAAACATTATTCATATAATGGGGAATAAAACTGAAGAAGGGGTGACATCAGATGCATAGTAAGGGTAAACATAAGAGATATAAACCTATGATCATATGAAATCATAATATAAGAATAATGGTGTTTGATTATGAAAATAACTTACAAATCTCATACTCAACTTGTCAGGGATCATAATCATGGGTCATAGCCTATAAAGTTATCATTTAAGAAAATATTGATCATAACAGTGAGAAATAATCATAAATCCATCAAAAACCATAATATCATGTCATAAAAATGTGGAACCATTATAAATATAAAAAACTATATCTAGTTTAAAATTTAATTACCATGACCACAAACATAGTAGATTAGGATGAACCTATTTCTCATTATAGATTAGGACACACCTATTTCTTATTGTTGATTAGGACGCACTTTTTTCCTATTGTGGATCAAGATCGTCGAATTGTTTCCCATTTTTATATCATGAGATATAAATCTTTACCCAATGAATTGTAGATAGATATAGTGAAGTTTACAAGGATTGTGCAGTGACACTAAAGGGGGTGAATCAGGTGTGAATAGTTTAATTGAATTCATTTTCACATTTTTATTCAAACCATTGTCAATTATTAAGTTGAGGAGATCATGCTTGCGATGAAAAAAGTAAATAAATCAAAACATATAGTATTTTTACAAGGTTTGGTACAAATAACTACATCATTTATATATTGGTTAGACCCCCCAACATGGATTATCCACTATAACATAAATTGATTACAATAGTAACTAGTTAGACCCCCATTTACAAATAGTTTATACACCCAATTACCAATTAGCCTTCAACAGTTGGTTAGAACCCCAACTACACCTTCTTCATAGTGATTTGTAAGACCCCCAATCATAATCTTTAGGAACTAGTTTGAACACCAGCTTTAGCCTTAAACTTTATATGGATTTATCCAATTTAGAAATATAAATTAAAGATCCTCCTCTACAAGATTGTTGAATCACATTGGCTTGTGTACATATTCAAGTAACAATGTAATGATACTAGAATTTCTCAAATAATATCAGATTACTTTATATAATTAGATGCCTTGGTGCAATACTACTCAGGAAAGAATTATTTCTTCTTCTAAAGACTTAACCTCACTTAACACTAAAAACTTGGATATGAATTCCTTTGGAATCACAGGTGTAAATTCTATCCTGGATTTAGTCACAAAACATCACACACTAATTATGTAATGTATATTGAAATTGAATCTAAGAAACCTTCGTACATGTATATAATACATTTCATGGTCTTCATACTTAGTGGAATAACACACATTCACAAGCATCAAACTTTCATGGATGCATAATTCCAAGTGCCAGAATTTCTTGAATTGTAAAATCACACTATATTATCACACTTACTTTTTCACTATTAACTGTATTTAATATTCTTCTATTGTTTAATGCATATAGTAAATCTCATACACATATCATGTACTATTTGTTACTCAATTCATGTGTATTCATGAACCATGAAAATACTACTCACTTCATACATGAGTATCATGTACTGCCACTTGTAAAAATCCATCAGACAAGTTTTCCTAAAACAAAATACCTAATATGCACACATAGAACACTAATAAACACTTCATGAAAACCAAAATATGGTTAAATTAAACACTTCTATCTCATGAATGATACTCCTTCATACAAAATCATAGTGCATCCACTGTATTTCTGTAACGCCCCGACCCTAGTTACCCAGAGTCGGTGCATTATTACATAACATTGGCATGATCACAAGAAAGATCAAATCTCGAAAGACCGATTGGTTTTGTAGCCTTGGAAACACTAGATATATTCAAAAGTCTCACATTACATCATAAAATGAAAAAATACTACAAATACATATTGTCTCCAAAATCCACACTCATATACCCACATAATACCCCTACAGGTCATTCATAATTTACTTCTTCACTTCCTGGGAAAAATAAAACATAGAAAAGGGGTGAGCTCAAATTCCTAGTAAGGATAACAATATAGCGGAAACTTTCATAAATAAGAATAAAACTTTAAGGCAATGTATAACTAAAACAAAAGCCTTTTAAAATTGAATTTCAACATAGTATGGCAAAAGTAAAATGAAATAATTCCATTTACTTGTTCACATGGATATTCTACTAATTGAATAATCACATGCAATATCAATAACCACTTTCATAATGTTGGAATGCATAATGCCAGACTATCATAACCACATAGCCAAGACCTCGGGCCAAGACTACAAATAAGATTTTTCCAAGGCCTTGTGCCAAGACACTAGTTTGTCTCATGAGACCTACCGATGCATCGAGGAGCTATAGTGGGCTCCACCCGTCACATATTAAGTCCAATTCATTCCCATATGAAAAGGTTTAAACATAACATAAGCATTAGTATTAAAAATAGCATACGAAATGTCAATAATTTCATCATAAACTATGAATGGTATAAAAATAGCACATCCAGAGTCAAACATATCACAAAACCTTCAATACAATATAGAAGTTTTGTATCCTAATAAATCAACTACAAATAAGCATAAAATCCATCAAAGGATGTTGACATAGATGAAATCAAAACTCTTTTTAGAGAAATATCTCTTTCTATTTTTGAAATCATTTAAGATCCATATATAATAAAACATTTTCTTTGAAAATATTCTTTTAAGCTTGTAAGGAAAGCTTTGAAGATTTTATAACAGCGGAAAATAACCGCACCCGTCGTATAAGTTAAAAAAACATTCTTACCATAATTCTGTCAAAAAGGTTAAAAAGGACCTTGTTTTGAAAACGACGGAAAGATTCCTCTTATAAAAAGTCAAAAAAGTATATAAATTACATGAACCCATATTCTTGTAAATAATAAAAATGTTTTTAAATACATTTTTAAGAAAACATGGATGTGGATGATAAAGAGATCCCAGTAGATTATTACATATAAACAACCTCGGATAATGAAGAGATTGTGAAATAACCCTTACCAATTTGGTAACTTATGAAACATACAACCCATGAAATAGGTATCATACAATGAATATGTAAATACACATAAATTAGAGTGTATTACACAAAGAATATAATTATGGGAAGTACATACACCACACAAAAGGTGATGGTGGCAATATGGCATGAATCTCACAGAAATAAGGAGTGAGATGAAAACCCCTTACCTTGTACTTTTCCTTGGTTGGGGTAGGTTAACCTCCTGTATAATGGTGAAATAATTGATATTAAATTATACAATAATCATATGATATCATATATGATCTTTTAATATTGATTTGATAATAATATCTTAGTATTATCGTTGTTTCGGGTGTTAACTTACTTGTTTTCTTTTATATGATTTGTTACGTAAGACATGTTTGTAAAGGATAGGTTGTATATTATTAATATCTAGAATGATATCAAGTCCTTAAACATCATTTTTTAAATCATCAAATGATAATTATACTTGAATGGATACGATGGAGAATGAATCTCATCGCGTTCGTGGAGATGGTAGTCCGTACGTACGCACGAGCAACAATATCATTCTTTTGATATTAAAATAATATATAAATGGATGGTATATAATATATACAGAATCATTAACATGTTATATTTATTATTTACATGAGTTACACATCATTATTATACCCATAAAAATAATATTATATTGAATAACAATTACACCACGACGTGGAGACGGTAAGCCGTACGTACGCACGTATGGTGACATGTTATTCAAAGGGTGGATAGAATACTGAATATGGTTGTACCATATTTATAATAACATCACAGTATATATATGATACTGGAGTTATTATTTTATAATGGTAACAACAAAGGAAGAAGAAGTGGAAGAAGAAATGAACTTGGAAAAGGGTGGTGAAATCATTACCTCTTCTTCGGGTTCTTCCTTTTGATTTGATCAAAAGGGCTCCTTAGGTTGGCTTTCTGATCAAACTAAGGCCTCTAGATTGTAGTGAGGGAAGTTTGGAGATTATTTGGGAAGATTTTGGCCAAACCAAAAGGCTTTGAAGGTGTGAAGAAATGAGAAGGAGCAGTGCCCTTTTATAAGAGGGGTGAGGGGCACCTTTGGAAAAGCCTGAGATATTAGTTTATAATAAATTCATATTCGGTTTCCAATGTCTCCAAAGTTGACTATTCAAAGGTTAAGGTGGGGATGGGTCGAAAACAACTCAAAAAATAGAATTTAGACAGGTTTGGGTACTTATATTAACTTTATCTTTAAGTATTAACTCTAAGTTAATTAGTTTCACTTTTACAATGTCTCTTTGTATTTTTATATAATATGGTTAATAAACTTACTATATACATCCAAGCGACTCCCAAGTGGTCCATTAATGATTAACCTATCATGATATAAGTCTCTTGGCCGAATATTAGATTTTTAGGAATTTAATATCAATTAATAATATAATATTTGTTTTAAGAACTCTTTTATGTCAATTTTGACACTATTCAATAGTTGATTTTCGTGAAACTCATAACAGATTGATTACTTCAAAAAAAGTCAATTAAATAAATCCTAATATATCATATTATCCTAGAAAATTAGTTTAATTCATTAAAAGTTTCATATTATATTTATTTGGGTATTTATAATATCAATTAATATAATTTTTCACTATTATGATAATTACTGCATCATCATTGTGTCATAAATAAATTAAATTATTTAATCTCTAAAAATTGAAAATAAAATATCATCATGTAGTAAATCGTTTTATCTTTATAATGAATATTTATAATCTAAAATCTAACATATATAGCCCTATGTAAAAATTAATTTTCTAAAAGATATATGCTTGTGTCATTTTTGTATTCATTTTAACTTAATTAAAATAAAGTGTCCCTATCACCTAAAAGTGGCTCCATGAGGTCCCAAAATTGACCCAAAGATACCCATGGTAGGGTATGTATCCACCAATAAGTCTAGGACACGTTTTAGGGTAATTTGGTTTTATTATAATATTATTTTTTAACCCTTATTTACCGAATTTACCCTTAACCATGGTAAATAAAATATTTACCGCAGTAATTATTCAAAATGTCCAAAAATAAAAGTTAACTATTTGCACAATTTGAACATCCTGATTCCAAATATGGAATCCATTTTTCTAAATTCAAAACACAGAAGTGGCAGAAATTAATTTAAAATTAATTCCCGTTGTCAAAACAAAAAGCGTGTTTTTAAGAGATAATAACTATCAAAAGATTGACACTTGTTTATGTTCGGTTTAATTGTAAAATTATGTCCAATGAACAATATTATATTAAGTAGTAAAAATATATTCTAAATATACTTTAAAACCACTCAAATTCATAATTTATCACTACTAATTATTTTGATTAAAAAAGTTGTTTTTAATTAAAATTTAGTAATTTTCACTATTCATCAAAATATGAAGTTATCCGAAAAGTACCTAAATTTCATCTTAGGCTAAATTCTATATTCCGAATCCAAAAATGAAGTCCATTTTGAAATATAAAATATATATAATTTCAAAAAGTAGGTATTACTATTCATAACGACTAGTTTGATTGGTTGTTAGAACTCGGTGTTGCGTACGACACACGCTATCGCATTATTCAAAGAGAAGCGTACCGTAGAAGCTTGGGGTGTTACACTCTCCCCTACTTTAATTAATTTCATCCTAGAAATTTCTATAATACTACCTCATGAAAATACTTGGGTGGTTCTTCATCATAAGTTCCTCGGGTTCCCACGTTGCCTCTTCCATCTTATGGTTTCTCCACAAAACTTTTACCAGACGCGTCGTCCGGTTTCTCAGTACTTGTTCTCTCATATCAAGAATCCTGACGGGCTCTTCACAATAGGAAAGATCGGGTTCCAGTTCTAATTCCTCATAGGTGAGTACATGCGTTGGGTCAGGCATGTATTTCCTCAACAGAGATACGTGGAACACATCGTGAACTTTGGAGAGACATGGCGGCATTGCCAATCGGTAAGCTACAGCCCCAATCCGTTCTAGAATTTCGAAAGGTCCGATGTACCTAGGACTCAATTTACCTTTCTTACTAAAACGTATGACTCCCTTCCATGGAGATACCTTCAGGAAAACATGATCACCGACTTGAAATTCCAAATCCTTCCTTTGATTATCGGCATAGCTCTTCTGCCTACTTTGAGCTGCTTTGATGTGATTTTGGATTACCTTCACCTTTTACACCTTTTCCTCCACCAGTTCTGGGATTACAAGTTTTCTTTCACCAACGTCATCCCAACAGGTTGGTGTACAACATCTCTTTCCGTATAACGCTTCATATGGTGCCATATGAATACTCGAATGGAAGCTATTGTTATAGGAAAATTCTACCAGTGGTAAATATTGATCCCACATACCCTGAAAGTCAAGTGAGAAAGATCTCAACATGTCTTCTAAGGTCTAAATAGTCCGTTCTGATTGTCTGTCTATCTGAGGGTGGTAAGCAGTGCTCAAATGAAGTTCAGTATCCAGGGATTTCTGAAGACTTTTCCAAAATCTTGAAGTAAAACGGGGATCATGATCAGAAACAATCGATAGGGGTACTCCATGAAGTCTCACAACTTCATTAATATATAGTCTTGCTAGACGTTCCAGGGGTAGATCTTCTCTTATAGAAAGAAAATGTGCTGACTTGGTAAGACGATCAACAATAACCCATATTGCATCATTCCTTCTAGGATTCTTTGGTTTCCCCATGACAAAGTCCATCGTAATATTTTCCCATTTCCACTCCGATATGGGAAGAGGTTGCATGACTCCTCCAGGCTGTTGCCTTCCAGCTTTCACTTGTTGACAAACCATACATCTTGACACAAAATCAGCAATCTCCCTCTTCATGTTGTCCCACCAAAAATGTTCCTTCAAATCTCTATAAATTTTTGTGCTCCCAGGGTGTATAGAGAAATTTCAACTATGAGCATCATCCAACAATTCCCTTTTTAGATCAGGTATATCGTGAACACAAAGTCTCTTCCCGAATTTCAAAATTCCATCTTCATACACAAAGTCTCTCAATCTCCCCTCATTCACAGCTTTAATCTTATTTTGAAATTCTTCATCATCGGTCTGAGAACTCTTAATCCTTTCTAGTAAAGATGGTTTGGCAACCATTTGAAAAATCATTGATGTTTCACCTTCCCGGGTTATTCCCATGTCCATCTTCACTAGATCCATGAAAATTGGATCCCTTTCAATTCTCATATTGTTCAAAACCTCATGGTCTTTTCTACTCAAAGCATCTGCCACTTTGTTTTCTTTCCTCGGGTGGTAGTGTATCGTGCAATAATAATCCTTGAGTAATTTAAGCCATCTCCTTTGCCTCATGTTGAGTTCTTTTTGTGAGAAAATGTACTTCAAACTCTTGTGATCAGTATAAATCTCACATTTTTTACCAAAGAGGTAGTGCCTCCATATCTTCAAAGAAAAGATCACAACTGCTGACTCGAGATCATGAGTAGGATAGTTTTGTTCATGAATTTTCAACTATCGTGATTCATAGGCAATAACTCTATCATTCTGCATAAGGACACAACCAAGTCCTTTCTTTGATACATCACTATAAATAACGAACCCATCATTCCCCGATGGTAGAGTCAATATAGGAGCATTGACTAATCTTCTCTTCAGTTCTTCGAAACATTCTTCACACTCTTTTGTCCAAACAAATTTAACCCCTTTACGTGTGAGCTTCGTTAATGGGTTAGCCAATCGGGCAAAATTATGGATGAAATGTCAATAATAACCTGCCAAACCAATAAAACTATGTACCTCAGTTATACTCGTAGGTGCTGGCCATTCTTGGATTTCCTTGGTCTTAGAAGGATCAACAGAGATTCCATATTTAGAGACAATATGGCCAAGAAAAGAAATCTCCTGAAGCCAGAATTCACACTTGCTAAACTTCCCATATAATTCATGCCTTCTCAGAGTCTTCAAGATAATGCGCAAGTGATTTTCATGATCTTCGTAGGTTTTGGAGTATACCAAGATATCATCAATAAATACCACCAAAAATTCATCTAGATACTCCTTGAAAACTCTATTCATAAGATCCATGAATACATAGGGTGCATTAGTCAATCCAAATGGCATTACAGTAAACTCGTAATGTCCGTACCTGGTTCGAAATGCTGTCTTCGGAATGTCTTCCTTCTTCACACACAACTGATGGTATCCAGATCGAAGGTCAATCTTTGAAAAGTATTGAGCTCCATGCAGTTGGTCAAATAAATCATCAATGCGTGGTAGGGGATACTTGTTCTTTATTGTTATAGCATTGATCTCCCTGTAGTCGATACATAACCTCATAGATCCATCTTTCTTTTTAACAAAAAGAACAGGGGCGCCCCATGGAGAAACACTAGGGCGAATAAATCCCTTATTACTCAATTCCTCTAGTTGTTTCTTTAGTTCAACTAATTCTACAGTGGACATTCTATAAGGGGTCTTTGATATAGGCCTTGATCCAGGAATCAAATCAATGGAAAACTCAACTTCTCGTTCTGGAGGATGTCCAGGTAAATCTTCCGGAAATACATCTACAAATTCTTTCACAATAGGTACATCCTCTATTTGAACATTCCTTTCCTCACCCACAGTTATTTCATTCTCTTCCTCCCCAATAATTGAATTTAGTTGAGCTATTGAGGGTGGATATAAATAAGAATTAGGTGGTGACGATTCTGCTCTAAAGATAAGGTGTTCCTTATCATTATCATCAAGAATCGTAACCTCTTTCTTCTTACAATAAATCTTCGCATCATAGTCCGAAATCCAGTCCATACCGAGGATTATATCAAACTCAATCATAGGTATGATGATGAGATCAGCAGATAAAGAACATTTATGTGTTCTAATGGGGACTGATTCACAAAACTTTGTTGCAATGATACTTCCCTTAGGAGTTTTAACTGACAACTCCCTTATTAAATCAAATTGGAAATATCTAATTTTCTTAGCAAACTGGGAAGATATGAAACAATGCGATGATCCAGAATCAAATAATGCATTTGCTAAACTTGAGGAAACCATTAAATTACCTACCACCACGTCTTTCGGAGCTTCTACCTCAACAGTAGTGATAGCATAAGCCTGGCCTTGATCCCTTCGCCTTTTCTGAGGTAAGTTCTCCTGACGCTTAGGACATGCATTTTCATAATGCCCCATCTCCCTGCAATTATAGCACTGAACGTTGGTAGCTTCCTTCTTCCCCTTGCAATCACGAGCTTGGTGGCCTTTTTCACCACACTTTTAACAGACTCATATTCCCTTCAAGCAAGTACCAGGGTGTTTCTTCCCGCATTTACCACAGGATGGATATTCAACCTTTCCCTTCTTCTAGTTATTTCCATTCCCAGATTGATCAGCAGGTCTCTTCTTCTCTTGCTTTGCTTTAAAGTCATAAGACTTAGATAATTCCTTTTCGGTCTTGATTGCACATGAGACAATGTCTTCGTACGATGAAAAGGATTGTGAGACTAATGCTCGACGAAGAAATGGTTTTAACCCATCAAAGAAACGATCAATCTTACTTCTTGGGTTACGTATATAATCTCCAGCATACCTTTATAACCTTGTAAAGTTAGCATCATACTTTGTGACATTCTCATCCTCCTTTTGTCTCAAACTCAGAAATTGCCTTTCCATATCTGCTCGATGGTCGCGAGGAAAGTATTTTTCTAAAAACAGATCTTTGAACTCCCTCCATTCCATATTTGATACTTCATCATCTTCCTTCATGTTTTGAATCAATGACCACCATTGATCAGCATCTCCAGTGAGGCGGTAAACTGCCATGATAACTTTTTCCCTTTCACTGCTCCCCAAAGCCTGAAATATTTTCTCTAGGGAATTTATCCATTGCTCAGCTACTAAGGTATTTGTACTCCCATTGAACGTTGGTGGTTGTTGCCTCATGAATCGATCTAACATTGATCCTCCACGTTGTGGATCAACGTGCTTCATACGGGTAAGGTTATTATTCATAACCTGAGTAAGTTGTCCCAGTATGGTGATTAGCTGATCGGCACCAGTTGCATCACCAGCCCCACTATAATTATCTTGAGTAGGAGGGAAATCCCTACATGGAGTGCGTGCATTGATACAGTTTCCATTTCTTCCACTAGGCGCCATTTCTAAACAATGGCATAAACTAGATCAGTTTATGAATCAAAATACATAATCCCATACTTATAAAACACTTAACATAAATTGAACTATTTATGGATATAATCCATAATCATAAAAATGTTTTCTTTGAGGAAGTATATACTCATAAACCCTTCATAATGTTTTGTAAAGAAAATGAGAGTTATCCTAAGCATATCCCCTGGGAGTGTCGTAACCAAGAGTGCAGCAAGGTCCGTTGTCGTGCACCAGTTCCTGTTCGAGTCTAGCTCAAAGCGGTGTTTTCGGGTTTTACCCCTAGGTACATATGTGCCAGAGCCTCCTCTACCTGCTTATATCTAGACAGGTATGTATTGCTCAGAAAACTCACAAAATCTCTACAATACCAAAATTCTAGGAAGTTCTTCTATACTAATCCTCAAAGTTCATCTTAGGTCTATGTGCTCTAATCAGAGTTTATCTAAATCTAGCTTCCAAGGTTTGTACTAAACTTCCTCTGATACCAACTGTAACGCCCCGACCCTAGTTACCCAGATTCGGTGCATTATTACATAACATTGGCATGATCACAAGAAAGATCAAATCTCGAAAGACCGATTGGTTTAGTAGCCTTGGAAACACTAGATATATTCATAAGTCTCACATTACATCATAAAATGAAAAACTACTACAACAACATATTGTCTCCATAATCCACACTCATATCCCCACATAATATCCTTGCAGGTCATTCATAATTTACTTCTTCACTTCCTGGGAAAAATAAAACATAGAAAAGGGGTGAGCTCAAATGCCCAGTAAGGATAACAATATAGTGGAAACTTTCATAAATAAGAATAAACATTTAAGGCAATGTATAACTAAAACAAAAGCCTTTTAAACTTGAACTTAAACATAGTATGGAAAAAGTAAAATGAAATAATTCCATTTACATGTTCACATGGATATTCTACTAATCTAATAATCACATGCAATATCAATAACCACTTTCATAATGTTGGAATGCATAATGCCAGACTATCATAACCACATAGCCAAGACCTAGTTCCAAGACTACAAATAAGATTTTTACAAGGCCTTGTCCCAAGACACTAGTTTGTCTCATGAGACCTACCGATGCATCGAGGAGCTATAGCAGGCTCCACCCGTCACATATTAAGTCTAATGCATTCCCATATGAAAAGTTTTAAACATAACATAAGCATTCGTATTAAAACTAGCATATGAAATGTCAATAATTTCATCATAAACTATGAATGGTATAAAAATAGCACATCCACAGTAAAACATATCACAAAACCTTCAATACAATATATAAGTTTTGTATCCTAATAAATCAACTACAAATAAGCATAAAATCCATCAAAGGATGTTGACATAGATGAAATCAAAACTCTTTTTAGAGAAATATCTCTTTCTATTTTTGAAATCATTTAAGATCCATATATAATAAAACATTTTCTTTGAAAATATTCTTATAAGATTGTAAGGAAATCTTTGAAGATTTTATAACGGCGGAAAATAACCTCACCCGCCGTATAAGTTAAAAAAACATTCTTACCTTAATTCTGTCGAAAAGGTTAAAAAGGAACTTGTTTTGAAAACGACGAAAAGATTCCTCTTATAAAAACTCAAACAAGGGTATATATGACTTTAACTCATATTCTTGTAAATAATAAAAAAAAATTGAAATACATTTTTAAGAAAACATGGATGTGGATGATAAAGAGATCCCAGTAGATTATTACATATAAACAACCTCGGATAATGAAGAGATTGTGAAATAACCCTTACCAATTTGGTAACTTATGAAACATACAACCCATGAAAGAGGTATCATACAACGAATATGTAAATACACATAAATTAGAGTGTATTACACAAAGAATATAATTATGGGAAGTACATACACCACACAAAAGGTGATGGTGGAAATATGGCATGAATCTCACGGAAATAAGGAGTGAGATGAAAACCCCTTACCTTGTACTTTTCCTTGGTTGGGGTAGGTTAACCTCCTGTATAATGGTGAAATAATTTTTATTAAATTATACAAGAATCATATGATATCATATATGATCTTTTAATATTGATTTGATAATAATATCTTAGTATTATCGTTGTTTCGGGTGTTAACTTACTTGTTTTCTTTTATATGTTTTGTTACGTAAGACATGTTTGTAAAGGATATGTTTTATATTATTCATATCCAGAATGATATCAAGTCCTTAAACATCATTTTTTAAATCATCAAATGATAATTATACTTGAATGGATACGATGGAGAATGAATCTCATCGCGTTCGTGGAGACGGTAGTCTGTACGTACGCACGAGCGACAATATCATTCTTTTGATATTAAAATAATATATAAATGGATGGTATATCATATATACAGAATCATTAACATGTTATATTTATTATTTACATGAGTTACACATCATTATTATACCCATCCAAATAATATTATATTGAATAACAATTACACCACGACGTGGAGACGGTAAGCCGTACGTACGCACATATGGTGACATGTTATTCAAAGGGTTGATAGAATACTGAATATCGTTGTAACATATTTATAATAACATCACATTATATATATGATACTGGAGTTATTACTTTAGAATGGTAACAACAAAGGAAGAAGAAGTGGAAGAAGAAATGAACTTGGAAAAGGGTGGTGAAATCATTACCTCTTCTTCAGGTTCTTCCTTTTGATTTGATCAAAAGGGCTCCTTAGGTTTGCTTTATGATCAAACTAAGGCCTCTAGATTGTATTGAGGGAAGTTGGGAGAGTATTTGGGTAGATTTTGGCCGAACCAAAAGGCTTTGAAGGTGTGAAGAAATGAGAAGGAGGAGTGCCCTTTTATAAGAGGGGTGAGGGGCACCTTTGGAAAAGCTAGAGATATTAGTTTATAATAAATTCATATTCGGTTTCCAATGGCTCCAAAGTTGACTATTCAAAGGTTAAGGTGTGGATGTGTCAAAAACAACTCAACCAATAGAATTTAGACAGGTTTGGGTACTTATATTAACCTTATATTTAAGTATTAGCTCTAAGTTAATTAGTTTCACTTTTACAATGTCTCTTTGTATTTTTATATAATATGGTTAATAAACATACTATATACATCCAAGCGACTCCCAAGTGGTCCATTAATGATTAACCTATCATGATATAAGTCTCTTGGCCGATCCTTAGATTTTTATGAATTTAATATCAATTAATAATATAATATTTGTTTTAAGAACTCTTTTATGTCAATTTTGACACTATTCAATAGTTGATTATTGTGAAACTCATAACAGATTTATTACTTCGAAAAAAGTCCACTAAATCAATCCTAATATATCATATTATCCTAGAAAATTAGTTTAATTCATTAAAAGTTTCATATTATATTTATTTGGGTATTTATAATATCAATTATTTTAATTTTTCACTATTATGATAATTACAGCATCATCATTGTGTCATAAATAAATTAAATTATTTAATCTCTAAAAATTGAAAATAAAATATAATTATGTAGGAAATCGTCTTATCTTTCTAATGAATATTTGTAATCTAAAATCAAACATATATAACATTATGTAAAAATTATTTTTCTAAAAGATATATGCTTGTGTCATTTTTGTATTCATTTTAACATAATTAAAATAAAGTGTCCCTATCACCTACAAGTGGCTCCCTGATGTCCCAAAATTGACCCAAAGATTCCCATGGTCGGACATTTATCCACAAATAAGTCTAGGACACGTTTTAGGGTAATTTATTATTATTATAATATTATTTTTTAACCCTTATTTACCAGATTTACCCTTAACCATGGTAAATAAAATATTTACCGCAGTAATTATTCAAAATGTCTAAAAATAAAAGTTACCTATTTGCACAATTTGAACATCCTGATTATAAATATGGAACCCATTTTTCTAAATTCAAAACACAGAAGTGGCAGAAATTAATTTAAAATTAATTTCCGCTGTCAAAACAAAAAGCGTGTTTTTAAGAGATAATAACTATCAAAAGATTGACACTTGTTTATGTTCGGTTTAATTGTCAAATTATGTCCAATGACCAACATTATATTAAGTGGTAAAAATATATTCTAAATATACTTTAAAACCACTCATGTTCATAATTTATCACTATTAATTATTTTGATTAAAAAAGTTGTTTTTAATTAAAATTTAGTAATTTTCACTATTCATCAAAATATGAAGTTATCCGAAAAGTACCGAAATTTCATCTTAGGCTAAATTCTATATTCCGAATCCAAAAATGAAGTCCATTTTGAAATATAAAATATATATAATTTCAAAAAGTAGGTATTACTATTCATAACGGCTAGTTTGATTGGTAGTTAGAACTCGGTGTTGCGTACGACACACGCTATCGCATTATTCAAAGAGAAGCGTACCATAGAAGCTTGGGGTGTTACAATTTCTTTCTTCTTTCATGGAAATCCGAATGGGTATAAGATTAGAGCACACAAGGAATACTTCACGAGACACAATGTTAATATAAACTATCTTGTGGTTCTTAAAAGTTGTTCATGAAAAAACTAGAAGATATACATGAAAGAGTATATTATCATCTCAGTTGCTATAAGAAACCAAATTTGATCGCAAATCATTTCAAGAGTGAAATACAAATATCAAAAGCCCAGGTAACTCCTCTTTTCTTTCATGTAAGATTATCATGAGGCTTTTTTATCCTTCATGTAACAATAGTGTTACATGGTATCACCTTATACTTCATAAAACATGGTATGGTAGTATTCACTAGTTTATGGAATCTCAATTCCTCTTCATGCAATTGTGTTTGTGGATATTCATCTTGAACACATGGAACTCCCTTCACAAATATAGAGTGATTAGTTTCTTCATTTCACTCTCAAGAATTAAATTTCTCTCAGATGTGATATAATATCTACCTAAAATGAGATCATCCTTGATTATTTATAGGAAAATACAACGCTGACCTATATCATGTGGAATACCTAATTTCATGGTGCACAACCTCTCCTTCATGATGCAAGAAATCTCCATATTTGGAAATATCATATTTTCTACACACTACATTTCTTCAGTTTGTTATTTTTTACACATGAAAAATAAGTTGCATGTGATTTCAATCACAATGGAATTTTTAGGATGATCAAATGAAGATCAAAAGCCTTTACCCGGTCTTCTGATGATGCAACAATGGATTTTCAATGCATGCAGGATACTTGGGTACGGCGAAGGTTGAAGAATATTCCAGTGATCAGATTAGACGGTTGTGAAGAAATGATCAAACATCCTCTCTTATATCCGTGTTTTTAATAAAGATCTATAGTAAAATATGTTTGGAATACCACAACAAAACAACCTTCAAATGCGCTCTTCTTTATATTACAAAGCGTGTAGGTAGCAGTCCAGAATTGGTTATTGGTATACTCCCCTTTCTTTCTGGCACCACTCCATGTTGGCGCTCTTATCTGACGTTGTGCCTCCCCACACGGTGGATTTTTTTCACTCAATGAACCTCTTAGGGAGATATTATACAATCTATTGGCCTCTCCATATTATTTGACTACCCTAGTTGATTCTTGTTCCCACGTAAGTGGTGGGGAACCTGGATTCCAGGTCTATTGGTTGGCCTAGACAATTTTTAATATTAGAGAAACATAAAATTGTATCCAAAAATAAAACCAAGACACTCAACGTACTTCAACTTATAAACACAAATTTTTCTTAAAAAACAAATAATATTTTTCATCACTTTTTTCTTGTTCTTTAAATCATTGTTATAAATAATGTGCATCCATATTTGCACAAGTATTGGAACTTAATATCAGTTATATGATCATCAAATTTATAAATAATTGAATTTTCATCTTCTTTGATTATTGACAACAATTTCAAACTTAAAAAACCGCTTGGTTTATTCAATCTCCCCATTTTTATTTTTTTCAATACCCACATTATTTAAAATTCAATGATATCTTCTCCCCTTTATTGGAACCAATTCCAAAGATATAATTATAGGAAGGGATTATCATTTCCAACATTAAAAGTTTAAAAACATTATTTTATATTATGATACTTATAGATTTTTTCACTCTATAGAAGGATGGAATCACCACTAGCTTAGAAAAGAGCTAAAATTAATCATCTACAAGTCTACATGATCAATGTTCTTTGTAGAAAACAAGAGTGATAAAATTTAACAACAATGATGTCAATAAAATTTCCATCATGTGATACTAACAATGAAACCTCTTATCAGAATACATCTTAGGAAACATATTAAAAACATTCCAGTGTAAAAATATACTTCCCATTTATCATTAAATAATAAATATTTCTCTTTTATGATTGATGATTTTTTTATCATAAAAATAGGAGAATGTAACCAACATACCTCAATGATAACAATATTAAATCATTATATTTTTAAACAACTGGAATCATTAGATTCATACCTCACCAGAGCTTTTGATATTTATAAGATATAAACTAAGATAGAAATTTTTGGTGGTTGATCTTTTGTGCTCCCCCTCAAGATATTCACTCCATAGTTCATCATCATGAATTTTTTTCTTTATGAATGAAATCCAAGAATATTTTTGGATTATTTGAAATGATTCTTTTAGAAAACATAAATCCAAAAGTCATTCATGATGGATAACCTTCTAGATGTAATATTTTCAAAAATTACATCAAATTAAAGTCTCCCCTTGAATAAATTATCCACATTATATTCTATACATGAAAAAAATTTATATATATGGGAATATAGTGGTTCTTAAATTATCCTTAGTTAGAGTAGCATGGTTGAGAGTTGCTTCTTAACCTAATAATCTTATTAGATAAAAAATACTTATTAACATTTTATAAAAAATTAGTTTCATTTTTCTCATATTTTTCCAATTTTCTTTCCTCTTATAAATATTTTGGATTTATGATCAAACATTTTTCTAGAACATGCTCAGTCTTCTATATGTGTGTAGACTTTCTTTTTTCAATACTAAAAGTTACATATGCTTTCCATTTCTTCTTCCATAATTATTCTTGACTAGAAAACCTTGTGAAACAACTTTTACTTGAATATCCAAATGTATTTCACCATTCACACACAACTTTAGAATTCAGAAAGTTTCATATTTTAGGTAACCTTTCAGATTATTCATCAGAGATGTATTTCACCAAATCAATCCAATTGTTTCCCTTCTATATTGATTCTCTATTTGATTCCAATTTACATAATTTTTTATGAATGGTCATGGAAAATTCACAATGATCCACTATGTAAATTTACTACCATAATATAAACATATTTTCTTTGGTTTGACAATCTTTACATCAATATTCATAACCTTCATAGTATTTATTTGTTTAACAATCATCTTCTTTTGTTCATATCCCATGGATAACATGTCATCTTCATTTCTTAACTACTTAATTTTTTTTTGTTGTCTTTTATTTTCATCAATAAATAATTTTTGAATGATTTATACATACCAACACTCATCATAACAATTACCACTTCTAGTAGAATAACCACAAAAATTATAATGTAACAATATCTATTCTTGATAAATTAATTCTCTTTATATGAGTTATGCTTCTATTTTATAGGTTTCCAATTCTATTTATCTTTTCTCCACCTAAATTCATGCATTATATAATTTTAATACAATGAAATATTGTTCCAAAAACTCATTTCATGATTCCCAAACTTTAAATAACACCAAAAATAGCCAAAAAAGTCTTGATTTCTTTTTCCATGACACATTTTGACTATCTTTGTAATTTTTATTCTTATGGTTATCACATTTCTTATTTTTAATTTATTTGGGGAACAATAATTTCTAAAATTCCTTACATCCATATATAAATATGTTTTAGATTGATGAGATTTTTTCTTTACACATGTTTTTCCAAATTTAAATGATGAATCTTCACTATTCCACAAAACAACATTAATACATAAGGATTTATCATGACAAAGGGTTACATTATTCAATTATCCAATATTATATTTATCCTTATATAATCTAAAGCTGTTATTTCCAATAGATTATGTATTTTCAGAAATATGGATCTTTTTAGATAAATCTTTGGAAATACTTCTTTTCTTAGTGATTTGGGAATTTTCAACTTGTGTCTCTCCCATAATTATAAAATTCACTTTTAGTTCAAGACATTTTATGTTGAGAGAAATATTCTCATATTCAACTAAATTCTGCCTTCCTTCCACTAAAACTTCATCTTCTAAATCTCATATACATGCATATAATTTACCTTTAGTAACAAATTATCAAGGTTGTTCATTTTATCTACTTTAACATTCAGTTTAGAATCTTTTACATTCATATATGTATTATTAATCTTTTCAAATGCATGGATAACTTCCGTAAAAACAATTTTAAAACTATATTTCTTAGAAACATTACTTTGAAATTCTTTTATAGATCTAGAATATATTTATTTTCAAATAAGTATTATTTCTTATTTTTATTTCACAAGTTTTTTGAGAGTGTTGGATATGCCAACCTTTTTAGTCAATTCATCCACCATAGTGTTATCCTCTTCTACTATATATAATTTTTTATGTTAAATTTCCTTGAAAACATTTTTTATACATGTGAACACTTCTTTGGGAACTTTCTTTAGATTCTCTATAATTTCATAATTGAGTAAATATTCACAAAAACATGAACACGATTCATTAGAATTATAATCAACTAATGTCACTGAAAATTACCAAATAGAGTGTCTTCATCTAGAATTTGATATTTATTTTTCTTGGAATTCGCCTTTGGATTGTTTTCCAATATTTTCATCCTATTTTTCTAACTATTGAATGAAACTTCAACATTTCCAACATTAGAAGTCGAGATATATAGTCTTTTCCATCTGAATCAATTTTGAACATTATTCAAACTCAAATATGCACTTCATGTTATTTTGATAAAGACAACTAGATAAGTAAAGTAGGTCCAACCAGAGGTGGCCTTTCCTCTGATACCTATTTAAGTGTCTAATGATCGTGTAGTCACACTGATTGGGGGGAGGGGTGAATAAGGTGTAACCAGTTTTACTGAATTATTTTTCACCTTTTAATTCAAATCACTATAATATGTTAATAATATTGGATCATGCATGTAAAGATGAAAGTAAATGGTAAAAACACACATTATTTTACCAAGGTTCAGTATAAAGACCTACAAATTATTCATGTTTGTTAGTACCCCAACATTGATTCTTCCCTATAATAGAATGTGATTTAAAAAATAACTGGTTAAACCCCCCAATTACAAATTGGTTATAACCTAAAGTTCCAATCATCCTTCAAAAGTTGGTTAAAACACCTACTACCACTTCTTAACTGAGATTGGTTAGACCCCCCATAGTTCCCATGTAGCATTGAGACCGCTAGGAGAGGGGTGAATCAGTGGTTAGTTTTTCTTTTATATAAAATTTTTTTAACTCCTTAACAAAAAATATCTTAACCTCAGAAACTTTTTAGAGTTACTATAAAATATAATATAACTCACAAAGTTAACTTTTTTATGTAACAAATATAAAGAGAAGTTAACACACAATTTTTACAAGGTTTAGTACACGGAACTACTAATTTTCATGTTGGATAGTCCCACCAATAGGGATTATTTCACTATCTTATTTCTATAATACAAAAGGAACAATAAAATAATAATTATATAATCCTAGTAGAAACTTTCCTAATATAGTTGTTTATACACCCCAACTATCCTTTCTAGTATCCACTTCCCACAAATAATCCATTTCAGCAACTGGTAAGTATCCACAATCACAAGCTTCACTTTCCATATTATTTTCTAATCCAGTTCAGAAAGTCTTCACTTAATCCAAAAGTAATCTGAATCAAACTTTACATGCGTACAACCTTTAAGAACATCAACAATTCTCTATGAAACTTGTTGGTCGTAAAATTTATTCTAGAACTTTAGTCAATAAATCTTCCTCGGTAGTGTTAGTCTAATCATCCTATTCTAGAAACCTCAATACTATGGCCTTTTTCTAATGGTCTATCTGGTCTGATTCTCTATCTTCTCTTCCTTCTTAAATTAATCTCTTGAATAATTTTTGAGATCAATTTACAAATTAACATAGATCAATTTTTTTAGGGACCTCAAAATGGTTTAGGTGGGGTTATAAAAACATTTTTCGCTTAACAATATTTATTGATTCTTCAATTATTCTAAAATATGAGATCTCTCTTTGAATTATTGAATTCCTTTTCAAATATTCAAATATCCTTGATTTTTATATCTCACTTTGACTCATTCAATTATTTTTTGAATCTTCAAATCTCCTTGATTTTGACATTACGATACCCTAATATGATAAAGACATTTGTTCACTCTGATTATCAGTGGCACACTGGGTCCGATGGATCAGTTCCAGCAAAAAATTCTTCTGAATGTGATACTCCAAGTCATCTAGACTTAAAACATTTATTAATATGATGATCCCATACTAATAAACTTGAATTCTAAAAGTTTTTCCTTTATGAAACTTTCTTATTCCACAATATCTTTCTCATTTCATGACTTTCTCATGACTTTTAAACATTTAAAATTAGTGTTTTCATTGTCTGACATTCCAATTAATGTATTGTAACTTTCCAGTAGGTTCTTTCCAATCTAAAGCTAAATATGATTTTCTCGAATAAGACTATCCTAAATATGATTAGAAACACCATTTCTCCCAATATGATGCTCAACAATTATTCTACCCCTTTCTTTTATCAATATTACATCACAAGATTCTCAAATAACTTATGAATTTTTTAAATTAGAAAATAGTAAATAATCATCCTATTTATCATTGGGGTCAAACAAGATCCAGTCATATTGTCATTACGATCAACACTTTCACTCCAAACTCAATACAATTATATTACCTTCTATCTTTTCATCAAAGTATTATTTTTATTACCTAGATCAATTTAATCATGCCAATATCTCTAAATATGATGTTAATGATTCTAAATCTAATTCTATAAGATCTGATTATCTGTTTTTGATCCTCTTAGATTTGATTATCATCCTTATGGTTCTGGATTTGATTTGACAACTTTACTCACACCCTTTTTCAATCCATATTTCCATTACCTTTTCAACAAAGTTTATTCCTCCAACATAATTGTCATATTGATCTATTGAAAAAAAATACAATCAAAAATCAACTGGGGTCAAACAATCTCCCCCTTTGTGTTTATTATCAATACCCACTTCAATACTTACATTAAAACTCTTCAAAATCATAAGTGGCATTGTTTTCTTTTTCCACTTTTTCCTTCTCCATATCTTATATTATTTTCTCCCCATATTATTTGTCTCTCCCACTCAATATATTCTCTCCCCTTATTAACAATAAAATTAAAAGGGGACATCATGAAATTTTTCCTTCCTTATTGATAAATCATCTCATTTCAAAAGGATTGAAACTTTTCATCTCAAAAAATTGAAACTGTTCTTTTAGTAGAACATAAGTATCGCTTGATTTTCATAACAAAGAGACTTTAACTAACTAACTCTAAGCATATGTGGGAGAACCCGATGTAGAAAACAAGATTGTATAATCAAGGTTATCAATGTTTTCCATTACACCACTTTCATGTAATACCTTTTCATGTTTTATTCAACATTATCATTTTTCGGGCAATCTTAAAAAAAATATTTAAGATAAAATTAACCTAAACACATCTCAACAAACATATCAAAACTTTCATGTATATAAACACAACTTTTAAAAACAAACTTTTCATAACCTCATTAATTTCATTTTTAATAATGTTAAGAGACTCAACATATACTTTCGTATGTCAAATCCTATAATTCTTTGCTAGTTAGTACAAATACACAAATGTTTTAGGAATAAGGAGGAACCTCATTACTTCTTAAAAGTAGAGTTTAGATTGAGATTATTCTCTCTATATTGAATTTTTTCTTCTTCTTCTTGGATTTTACATTGGATGTATTTTATTTCTTCTCATTATCCATATCATGTTTTTTAAAAAGTTTCTCTCCATCTGTGTAATCTTCTAATAAGGATTTCAAGTTATTTCCACCTTTTGGAACCTTTTTTATAGTTAGTTTGTAACAACTATTTTATAACTTCCTCCTATTCTTAAAGGATAGTTAAACAACTTTTTGTAAGATTCCCTTCTTACTCGCATCTCTTTCATCATTTCTGATTTTTCAACCCACAATCTATTGATATATTTTTATTAAATTTTATCACATTATCAGAAATTATTATACCCCACTTTTATTCAGCTGATTTTTGTGATTATTATAACTTTATTTCTATACAAACTTGTTCTGGACATATAAATAAGTACTCTTTATTTTTGGATTCAGCATGTTTTTTTTCTCCATATTCTTAATATACCCATTTTTTAGCATACTCTTCTTTCTTCATCTTCTTTGTTTCCTTTTTTGGTTCCATATAATTTTTAGGAACATTCAATCCTATTTGATCATCATAGATCCCCCTTTATTCATGCCTATTTATAGGTAGAGACATGTTATACCAACATAAATAAGCTTTTTTTCCGAAAATTCCACAACACCAACATTGACCTCTAAATCGTGATCTTTCGGATTGAGAGTAAAACTGATCAGAAATATGTTTTTTTATTCACAAATTGTGAACCACTTTTCTCAAGATGATACTTTTCTAAATACTTCATATATTTCTTGATGAAATATATTTTCTCATAAACCTTCTTTTTTAATCCTTTATTTTCACCTCCTTTAAATGTTTCACCTTTAACTTCAATTTCCTTTCTGAAGTTTTCTCTCATATTTTTTATCTAACTTTGTGTTATAAGAAACATTGATTGTGTTTCTAGAAACACTTATCCTTTATCATACAACCTACATTTCGAAGCATCAATGATTCTTTCAAATTCATCTATCTTCAACTTGTTCTATTTACTTTATTCAATAAGGGTAGATTCTATCTTGTTGATATTCTCATTTATAGATGGTTTTTATTAATAAACCTTTTGTTTCCTTTCATACTAATAGTTCTAAAAATTAATTCTTGCAACATTGTTCTTCATCTTCTTTATTTATTTCTTGAGTTGAGTATTGTTCTCAATTTCTTTCTTTAGATTCCTTTTAGAATCCATTCCATTTATATCATCTCATTATTCTCATCATTGCTGCTATATGAATCACTTCCATTTATAACATTAGAAATAAATTTGAGTTGATTATCATATTCATAATTAGATGAGGAATCATTCTTA
Source organism: Viscum album (assembly GCA_963277665.1). NCBI lineage: Eukaryota > Viridiplantae > Streptophyta > Magnoliopsida > Santalales > Viscaceae > Viscum > Viscum album. The sequence continues at coordinate 1,501,306,027 of OY728137.1, read as the reverse complement.
TTTCCTCCACTCATATAACTTTTATTCTTTTTTATAACTAAATATTTATTTATGTTACTTCCACTTTTGTTTCTGATGTTTCTCATCATCACCTTCAAACTCATATTCTACAACTTTATTCATAGGAAAATTTTGTGTAAAATGTCTTTTCCCTTCACAATTTCAAAATTTGAGAGTTTTAATTTTATATTTTCCCAGATTTTATTTCTTTGAAATAAGGGAAGAAATTTTGTTGAAATATTCATCTTCTTCATCATCTTCCAAATCAATTGATTATTCTTTAATTTCTTTATCTTTGTTATTCTCTTTTAACAAAGATTTTAAGGACATTTATTGATCAACCATTTCTTTATTTTTCATAACATTATATCTTCTCATTTCATAAGTAATGAGAATACTATATATATCATCTAGATATAGAGTTTTAAGAACTCTATCTTCCAAAATGAAACCTTGGCATCAAACTTATCAGGAATAATTCACAATATATTTCAAACAATAGTTGAGTCTTCCAATTTCTAAATAAGACATATTATGGTGATAAAAATATCATTTAACCTTGTAAAGAAGACTCTAATAGATTCTTCCTTAGTCATTTTCAAATTTTCATACTTCATCATCTAGAGTTGTAACTTTTCCTTCTTCATATTTTTATTTCATTCATAAATGTTTTTCAACTTATACCAGATACCTTTGGTAGTTCAAAATATCTTTACTCAATGAAACTCACTTTCATTAAGTGATGAGATTAAAGTATTTTTATCTCTTCCATCATTCCAAATATTTCCCTTACCAATAGTAGTAAGAGAAGTATTCTCAATATGAAAAGGAAATACTTCTATAGTAACTTCCAAAACATCATACCCAAGGGACATATGATATTGACACATTCTATCTTTCTAGATGTGAAAGTTATTTCCATTAAAAACTGAAATTATATTATTGTTCGTAGAATTGAAATTTTACATTCAAGATAGGGATATTTTAGAGGTTATATTCCTCTAATACCAATTTTAGTTCAAAACTACGATCAAGACCTATAAGGGGGTGAATTAGTGGTTCCTTTTTGTTTTATAAGAATGTTTCTTAACTACTTAACAAAAAAATTCTTAACCAATGAAACTTGTTAGAGTTAAAATAAACTCAAATATAACTTATAACCTCACCTTTTGTATGAAAAAAAATAACTAGAAGGAATCACATGATATTTACAAGGTTCAGTAAAAATACATAATCCTTGTCATGTTTGATAGTCCCACCAACATAAACTATTTCACTATATTATTTCAAAAATACAAAAGGTACAAGAAAAGAACAATTCAATAATCCCAAAAGAAACTTTCCTTCAATATTTGGTTATACCCCCCAATTACACTTTCAAGTATCTACTTACCACAAACAAGCCTTTTCAGTAACTGGTAAGTATCCACAGTCACAAGATTCACTTTCATTTTTCTTTTTTGATCCACTTATGAAAGTATTCACTTCTTACACATGTAATCTAAATCAATCATTAACTACATGAAACCTTCTAAAACATCAAAAATTCTCTAAGTAACTTGTTGGTCTTAAAACTTCTTCTAGAACCTTAGTTCTGAAATCCTCCTCATTAGTGAAAACCAGATCTTCCCAGTCCATAAACCTTAATATAATGGTCTATGTTCGATGGTCAGTCTGGTTTGATTATCCTTCTTCTCTTACCTCGTCAATTGAGTATAAAATCAATAAAAATATCATTATTATATGTTTGATGGATCTCAGTTAGATGAACCTAGATACGATGAATATATCTCTGATGGCCTCACTCCAATGGACTTTTTCCAATGGAACTTTGTCAGATTGAGCTGGCTCAGATGATCCTATTGAAATTCAATCTGATGATCTTCCTCAACTTCAACCTGAAACACAATGTTTGGTTGGATACTTAGTACCTATTCCAAAAATCCTAGATCTTGACCACTTGTATAGTTTTTAAGAGAAATTTACAAATGAACTCATCTCACCTTTTATAGGGACCTAAAAATGGTTTAGGTAGGGTTCTAAAAACCTTTCTTGTTTAATGAAATTTCTTGAATCTTCAATTATCTGAAAATCTTATATCTCTATTTAAATTATTCAATTGATTTTCAAATCTTCAGATCTCCTTGATTTTTGAATCACTATTTGACTCATTCAATTTATTATTTAATCTTAAATTATCCTTTATTTTCTATTTATGATTCTCTAATCTGATGAATGGATTTGTTTAGTCTGATTATAAATGGAATACTAAGTCTTATGGATTGGTTCTATAAATAACTTCTTTTGATTATGATACTCCAAGTCATGTAGACTTCACTGGTGAAAAAACGTTTTTTACGTTAGTTATTTTTTATTTTCTATGTTGGTTTTTGGTTGATGTTATTGCAAGGGATGTTATAAATATTATTTTTTACATTGGTTATTTTAAAGCCAAAGTAAAAAAATAGAAATCAGAAGCCATTTTCACGTCGGTTCCTAAAAAATCAACATGGAAAAATGATTTGGAGTCGTGATTTATTACTTCAATTTTTAAATAACTGATGTAATATGCTGTTTATTACGTCAGTTATTAAATAACAGATGTAATAAACAATCCCTATACAGCATTTTTCATGTCGGTTATTATAAAACAGACGTGAAAAACAAGGTTATTAGGTCAGTTATTTTCTTAACTGATGTGATAAACCAGTCTACAAATCAGTTTTTCACGTCGGTTAAAAAATAACCAACCTGAAAGCATATATACTATATCGGTTATTTAATATCTTACATAAAAACCATTCCCATGCATTTATTATGTCGGTTATAAAATTACCGATGTAAAATAAATTAATAAAATAGTTCAACAATTACAATGTGATGCAAAAGAAAACCTGAAATAAGCAGAAAACAGACCAAAACTATTAGACATCCCCCCACCCCCTAGAAACCACATACCCCCTTGGACATCCCTCCACCCCCTGGACACCCCCTACCCCCTAGACACCCTCCCACCCCCCTAGACCCCCCCCCCCCACCCCCTGGATAGCCCCCCCCCCCCCCCAACCCCCTTGGACACCCCTACCCCCTTGGACAACTGCCCCCCCCCACCCAACCCCCCTAGACACCCCCCACCCCCTTGGACACCTGCCCACCCACTGGACACACTATTGGAAATTCGGGCTATAGCCACGGTTCTAAACCGTGGCTATAGGCCCTTGGCTAAGTTTTGCGTGGCTATAGGCCCAGACCTAAAGCCACGGTTCCAACCCGTGGCTGTATACTTAATGCCACGGTTTCAACCGTGGTTATATTAGACGCTGGACATGATTTATAGCCACTGTTTGAAACCGTGGAGTTAGGTTTATAGCCATGGTTGGAAACCGTCGCAATAAACCAATAGCCACGGTTTAAAACCGTGGCTATAGGGTGTGCACATACATAAAAAAATACCCCCCCAACCCCCTGGACACCCCCCTGGAAACCCCCCTGGACACCCCCCTGACACCCCCTGACAACCCCTGGACACCCCCCTGGACACCCCCCTGAACACCTCCTACACCCCTCCCCTATGCCTTGCAGACCCCCCCCCCCCCCCTGCCCTCCTCCCCACTGCCTTGCAGACACCCCCTGCCAGTCCCCCCTGCCCCCTGCCACCCCCCCCCTGCCAGCCCCCCTGCTTGTCCCCCTACCCCCTGCCAGTCCCCCCTGTCCCCTGCCACACCCCCTACTAGTCCCCCTCTTCCACCCCTGTCAGTCCCCCCCTACCCCCTGCCACCCACCTGCTTGTCCCCCTGCTTGTCCCCCTGCCAGCCCCCCTGCCCCCTACTAGTCCCCCCCCCCTTCCCCTTGCTAGTCCCCCCCTGCCACTCCCCTGCCAGCCCCCCTGCCCCCTACCCCCTGCTAGTCCCCCCTGCCACTCCCCTGCTTGTCCCCCTCTGCCCCCTGCCACCCCCCTGCCAGCCCCCCTACTTGTCCCCCTGCCCCCTGCCAGTCCCCCCTGCCCCCTGCCACACCCCCTGCTAGTCCGCCTCTGCCACCCCCTGCCAGTCCCCCCCTGCCACCCCCCAGCCAGCCCCCCCTTCCCCCTGCTAGTCCCCCCTGCCACTCCCCTGCTTGTCCCCCCCCCCCCTGCCCCCTGCCCCCTGCCACCCCCCTGCCACCCCCCCCCCCTTCTTGTCCCCCTGCCAGCCCACCCCCCTCCCCCCTGCCAGTCCCCCCCTGCCCCCCCCCAGCCCCCTGCTAGTCCCCCCTGCCACCCCCTTCCAGTCCCCCCTGCCCCCTACAACCCCCCATCCCACTCGCACCAGCCCCCCCCCCCCCTCGCAACCCATCTGCACCAGGATCCAAAAGTTCATATTCTCATTTATGCACTTGTGGAACTATCACCAAGAAGGGTCTTCACTTCTTCCTTGAAGGAAGGACGTCATCTCCACTAAAAAACAAGAAATGATATGAGTTCAAGGAGAGATAGGTATGGAAAGAGCTCTGATGAAGCAAAGCAGCAATGGCGATCAAGGTTTTCACCAGAGGAAACCTATAGAAATATCTTATAGGATGAGAAATAAAAATGATCAAGATACTGAAGATACTTGGGTCATAGGGGTTATCACTACCCTTACACTACAGTACCTCAAAATAGAACAACCAATCTGGTGAGGCCACAAATACACATGAAACAAAACACCCCCCTTACACCCCCCATGCCTCGCTTAGTCCCCCATGTCCCCCTGCACCCCACTGGATAGCCCCCATGCCCCAACTGGACAGCCCCACTGGACACCTCCTGCACCCCCTGGACAGCCCTCCCCACCCTACCGGACACCCCTCCCCCCTTCTTGGACAGCCCCTCCCCCTGCTGGACACCCCTCCCCCTGCTGGACACCCTTGCCCCTTGCCCCCTGCCCCCTACACCCCACTGGACAGCCCCCATGCCCCAACTGGACACCCCTGGACACCACCCACTAGACACCCCTAGACACCACCACCTGGACCCCCACTGGACACCCTTATACACCACACCTGGAAACCACCTGGACCCCCTAAACCCCGGGACACCCCCTGGACACCACCCCTGGACCCCCTCCCCTGCTGGACACCACCCTGCTGGACAGCCCCCCCCCCCTGCTGGACAGCCCCCCTGTTGGCCAAATGAAATTTCCTCATTATTTTCATAGCAGAATAGAGTTGTAGCATAGGGTGTAAGGTTACCTTCAGTGAAAACCTACTCATTAAGTGTCCATAACGGACCAGCTAGTGATGGCAGTATCGGAACTGGATAAAAGAGAGAGCTTATCCTTGTCAGGCTTATGGTGAGCTGGGAATTAGTTTTTGGGCAATGTGGATGTAAACAAAACAGTAGGGACGGTTCAAGAACTTTTCTAAATTTTGTGTGCTTTGAGGACATGAAACCCGACTTGCAAGCTTATCACTTGCACCTTCCTTAACGAGGGTCAGATCTCTTTTTGTTAAATGGTTTATGCTTTCTATTGTTACATCAGTCGAAGAACTCATTGGAAACACATGAATGAGATTTCAAGAGTTATATTAGATCCCCCTGCTGGACACCCCTCCCCCTGCTGGACACCCCTGCCCCCTGACCCTGGACACCCCAGGACAGACCCCACCCCAGGACAGACCCCCCCAGACCCTGGACACCCCTAGACCACCCCCCTGGACACCCCTCCCCCATGCTGGACACCCCTCCCCCTGCTGGACACCCCTCCCCCTACTGGAAACCCCTCCCCCTGCTGGACACCCCTGCCCCCTGCCCCCTGACCCTGGACACCCCAGGACAGACCCCCCCAGACCCTGGACACCCCTGGACCACCCCCTAGACACCCCTCCCCCATGCTGGACACCCCTCCCCCTGCCTAGACAGCCCCCCCCCCTGCTGGACACCCCTCCCCCTGCTGGACACCCCTGCCCCCCTGCCCCTGGACACCCCAGGACAGACCCCCCCCCCCAGACCCTGGACACCCCTGGACACCCCTCCCCCATGCTGGACACCCCTCCCCCTGCCTGAACATCCCCTCCCCCTGCTGGACACCCCTCCCCCTGGTGGACACCCCTGCCCCCTGACCCTAGACACCCCAGGACAGACCCCCCCCCCCAGGACAGACCCCCCCAGACCCTGGACACCCCTTCCAGTCCTGCCCCCCCCCCCCAGACTCTGAACACCCCAGGACAGACCCCCCCCCCAGACCCAGGATTATGGACATGTGATTTGGTCTCATGCTACTTTCCCATTGTGGAGTCACCTATAGTTAAAACCAGGCTACTGTTCATAAAAGAGGCATTGTTTTTTTAGCAATATGGGATGGGATAGTAGTGGTCATGTTGCATCAGTGTAGAGAAGAAGAATTCTTAGAGAAAAAATCAGAGGAAGATTCATTTTGATCATAACGCAGTTTTTTAGACAGAATGGAATAGTTATTAGTAGCATAAGAAAGAGGAGGAGAAGTACCTGGAATAACAGTATCTAGAGAAGATTGTTGTTCGATAGAGTTCTGAGAGAGATTCTACTTCTGCTCTGGGGGAACACTAAAAACCTACATATGTTTGGGTACAAGAACCGAAACTGAATTGTCATATAAAACAGGTGCTGGAATCTTTTTCATGCCTGATTGAGCTTCTAGGTCTATGGAGGCAGGTTTCACCATGGAGCTAGAAGACTAGGGGGTTTCCTAATTTTCCTTTTACATACCTAATTTAGGTGTGGAAGTAATATGGGTCTTCTTGGCACTTAAGTATGGAGTGTCAGCAACATCATTTTCTTTAGTGCAAAAATCATTATTGTGGATTGAAGTACTAAGAGTACAGGTTAGTTTCTTCAGTTCATTAGTAGAAAAATTCCCTCCATCCAAGATTGGGTGCTAGAGATTATGCTTTTCTAGGTCATGTTGATAGCTAGAAATCTTTTCCTGCTCGGTTGATACTCTAATAGTGTCTAGTAAAAGGTTTGTAATTTCAATTGAGAGGTTTTGATCATTAATAGAGTTTTCTTCTTCCTCCACTTCATCCACCCATTTGGTTCCTGAACTATCTCTTATGTGAGTCAAAGTGTGAGTTTTTTGACCCAAACTTCATATTTCTTTTTGGATATTTCAGGCATGTCTATCATGGGGGCTTTGTCTTTTTTAGGTCTCCTCATTTCCTTCCATTCATTCTCAGATGGTTGTATTACTTGCTTCCTAATCACCCTACAGTTGAAGATAGTATGCCCTATGATTTTATAGTGATCCCAAAATGGGGGTTTTCACTCATATTCCACTATATCTTCAGTTTTGTATTCATTGGCATTGAAGTTAATTGAGCTAGGAAGTTTTGAGTCAAGGTTTATTTCAACCATTACTCTGTCGAATAGATCCAAGTCAGTATGTAAGGTCCTTTGATCAATTTTAAGAGCGGTTACTATGCATGAGACAATATCAGTCAGTATTTTTGGGTGCCAAAAAACCAGTTAAGTCCATACTGGACACCCCTCCCCCTGCTGGACACCTTTCCCCCCTGCTGGACAGCCCTCCCCCCTGCTGGACAGCCCTCCCCCCTGTTGGACAGCCTCACCCCTGCTGGACAGCCCGCCCCCCTTAAGTGAGTTGGAACAGGAATTTAGATGAGGGCTTAAAATGTTAAGGGGTCTGGTTTAATTGGTTAGAATTGGGTGAGGTTTGTAATGGTTTTAAAGTGGGATGCCTGGTGGAAAATGTGGGGTTGGTGGTTTAGAAGTTGAGAGGTGGGTAGGCCTGATTGGTGGTCAAGTTGTGGATGGGTTTCCTAGGTGGATTGAAAAATGGTGGGGGACTAGAAAGGAGTTCATAGTGGCTAAATTGAAGTGGGAGCTTGGAATTATAGTAGGGCTTGAGTTTGGATTTTTTTAGTGAGAGTGGAAATGGCCCTGGAATAGCTGGTTTGATTTTGGTGGGTTGGTCATGGGATTTTTATAGTGCATCGAAAAAGAGTCACTAGCAGGGCTTGGTTTGGTGTGAAATTCAGTCAAACGGTTCTGGGAACCATCATGGAAGCAACTACCAAATACATACCAGAGCTAGTCTCCTCTACAGTGAAGACCCTTCATGGAAACTCTTCAAGAAAACCAGGTCTCCAGTTGCATCTTTGTCCATAACAAACAAGCCCTGTTTGCATAGAAATCAGAGTACATAATGCTACCAAAAAATATTATCATAATGGATTTTACACCTAAATTGAATATCATCATCAGCAATGGGTTTTTGTGTTGAAGAAAATTTAAAGTGTTTTACTAGGAGTACATTGGAAATTTTGAGAGATTCAAACATGTGTCTATTTTTAATATTTAATATTTAACCATTTTGAGATAAGTAAGAAAATTTATTTGGTCTATCTCTAACAATTTCAATGCCTAAGGTTTTATTATCTATGCCTAAGTCTTTCAATTCAAACTTACCATTATTTTGTGATTTTACAATAATTATGAGGCTCATGTTCTTACAAATTGTAATCATGTCATCAACATAAATCATCAGATTTCATGTAGTACTGCATTAAACAAAACATTGGAATTATGATTTGAAATAGAGTAACCAGATTTTATAGCACTGTGATCACTATCTATAGGTGGTGAAATAGTTATACCTGGTGCCTGTGAAGTATCTGTGGGATGTTTTATGATATTTTACAGATCTGGACAGCACTGCATTTTCTCTATAGAGACATTCATAACCTGCATGGGCTTAGGTTCCTGGACAGCCCTCTTGCACCCCCCTTGCAACCCCCTTGAACACCCCCCTACGGCGTGACCGCGGCGTGACCGCGGTGTGACCGCGACGTGACCGCGGCGTGACCGCAGCGTGACCGCAGCGAGACCGCAGCGTGTTGGCCCAATCCAGCGACATCTGCAGGGCAGCATCTTCCGGCCAGGAGCGAAGGGAGTGGGAGGAGGTTGGAATGCGGGTGGAAGGGGGCTGGTTGTAGGTGTTGGGGGGATGGTGTGGGCTGATTTGAAGGTGGTGGGGGGGGAGGGGGCTGTTGCAGGCTGGAATGCTGGTGACAGCGGGATGAAATGAAGGTGGAAGGGGGCTGGTGTGGGCTGGATGTGGCTGGAGCAGGGCAAAATCACGGCGTGACCGCGGCGTGACCGCGGCGTGACCGCAGCGTGTTGGCCCGATCCAGCGACATCCGCAGGGCAGCATCTTCCGTCCAGGAGCGAAGGGAGTGGGAGGAGGCCGGAATATGGGTGGAAGGGGGCTGGTTGCAGGTTTTGGAGGGATTGTGCGGGGCAGATTCGAAGGTGGTGGGGGGGGGGGGGGGGGGGGGGGGGGGGGGGGGGGGGCTGTTGCGGGCTAGAATGCTGGTGGCAGCGTGCTGAAATGAAGGTGGAAGGGGGATGGTGTGGGCTGGATGTGGCTGGAGCAAGGAAAAATCATGGCGTGACCGCGGCGTGACCGCGGCGTGACCGCGGCGTGACTGCGGAGTGACCGCGGCGTGACTGCAGTGTGACCGCGGCGTGACCCCGGCATGACCGCAGCGTGACCGCAGCGTGTTGGCCCGATCCAGCGACATCTGCAGGGCAGCATCTTCCATCCAGGAGCGAAGGGAGTGGGAGGAGGCTGGAATGCGGGTTGGAAGGGGGCTGGTTGCAGGTGTTGGGGGGATGGTGCGGGCTGATTCGAAGGTGGTGGGGGGGGGGGGCTGTTGTGGGCTGGAACGCTGGTGGCAGCGAGCTGAAATGAAGGTGGAAGGGGGCTGGTGTGGGCTGGATGTGGTTGGAGCAGGGAAAAATCACGGCGTGATCGCGGCGTGACTGCGGAGTGACCGCGGCTTGACCTCGGCGTGACCGCGGCATGACCTCGGCGTGACCGCAGCGTGTTGGCCCGATCCAGCGACATCCGCAGGGCAGCATCTTCCGGTCAGGAGCGAAGGGAGTGGGAGAAGGCCGGAATTGCGGGTGGAAGGGGGCTGGTTGCATGTGTTGGAGGGATGGTGCGGGCAGATTCGAAGGTGGTGGGGGGGGGGGCTGTTGCGGGCTAGAATGCTAGCGGCAGCGGGCTGAAATGAAGGTGGAAGGGGGCTGGTGTGGGTAGGATGTGGCTGGAGCAGGTCAAATCACGGCGTGACCGCGGCGTGACCACGGAGTGACCGCGGCGTGACCGCAGCGTGACCACGGCGTGACCCCGGTGTGACCCCAGCGTGACCGCAGTGTGACCGCAGCATGTTTGCCCGATCCAGCGACATCCGCAGGGCAGCATCTTCCGGCCATGAGTGAAGGGAGTGGGAGGAGGCTGGAATGCGGGTGGAAGGGGGCCGGTTGCAGGTGTTGGGTGGATAGTGCGGGCTGATTCGAAGGTGGTGGGGGGGGGGGGGGGGGCTGTTGCGGGCTGGAATGCTGGTGGGAAGCAGGCTGAAATGAAGGTGGAAGGGGGATGGTGTGGGATGGATGTGGTTGGAGTAGGGCAAAATCACGACGTGACCGCGGCGTGACCGCCGCGTGACCGCGGAGTGACTGCGGCGTGACCGCAGCATGTTGGCCCAATCCAGCGACATTCGCGGGGCAATATCTTCAGACCAGGAGAAAAGGGAGCGGGAGGAGGCTGGAATGCTGGTTGAAAGGGGCTGGTTGTAGGTGTTGGGGGGGGTGGTGCGGGCTGATTCGAAGGCGGCAGGCTGGGTGTTGCGGGCAGGGGGGATATTCAGACATAAATACACCGACCAAGATGTTCGGATAAACCACGACTCCATTGCTCGGATAGAGGCGATCTAGCAATACATCTACATGCAGTAACTATCAGAAGGTTATAATCATAGATGAAATGGTTCATGATAATAAATGGTTCATGATAATCAGACACAGTATGAGAATTTTAATGTAAAACAACCAAATGAAGGGGTCGTGCAATGACACGAATGGGCAGAGTGAGAATATCGGATTGATCATCGGATAGAGTACACTGCAATCAGAGGAAAGAATATGTGTTGTGAGAATACAATATGCAATGGAGGATCATCAGATGGTCCAACAAAATTGTATGCTAAGTAGACACCCTATGATCAGACGATTCAGGTATAACATACCCGATAGTAGAAAAGTTGAAAGAATATGATATGAATCTACATACACAAGAGTTGGAGCACCAAAAAAAAATGAAACTACTGATGATCATGTGATAATAATACAATCGAGCTGAGTAATAAATACAATAAAGCACCTAATAATCATATAACTCCCTTGAAATTATATAGAATAGTTGATGTTCAATGTATAAAGAATGATATGTTATATTTGGATGCATGGAGAAATTAAATTGTATAAGATAAAATTACATTTTTCATTAAGAGAATATTTTGAAAATCACATTTACAATTTTATAATTTTAATAAAGAATTCAGAGTACATAAAACAAAAATTATGATGGAATAAGTTATTACATACCGTTAGGTACAATGATGACATTGATATAGTACCTGAGTCAGTTGTTTGGGATCTTGCACCAGAAGAAGCACCCTATAAGCAGATAAACAGTAATGTCAAATTGAATGAATACTCATATATTGAACATAGGTGGCTGAAAGAATAAAAATGGAATAAACCATACCCAAATCTTGAACTCATTTTCTTCGATAGTGGTGGATAGAACCGGTCTTATCATAAGAAACCACCTATAAGAAAATAGTGGGAAAAGAAATGAGATATAACAACTTCTTATATATATGTGATCAGTGTGTCAACTGTAGACAGAAAAAAAGGACACATTTTACACGATTTAGGTAATTATACAAATTTTCCAAAGATTAAATCATCTTAAAAAATGAAGAAAAATGGATTCTTGAAGCTACTAGATTGAACAACCTTCAATTACAGGACATACCTGACTATAGAGACTTTGAGAGAGCTTCCCAAGCAGGATTTTCAGCATGAAAAAATAATAGGGACCATCCTCAATCAGGATCATTCCTAAAACCGATGAAGAGTGTAGCCCTTAACTTCTGCAATACCATAAACTACATAATAACTAGAAAATTCATAACTAAATATTAGAATAATACATGAATGATTGAAGAAAGGGACAGAAAAAAAAGGCATAAACACTTACATAAAACTGTATGGTTCCAAGTGTAGAAGTAAAGAAAATAGATGACATGAGAACTCATCCAGCCATTCAGAAATTTGGATCATTGGCATGAATGATAAACCATCATTATCATCTTTAGGGCAACTATCTGTAACAATGCTAAAATGAAACAGAAGTTTTCTTCTCCATGTAAAAGCACATATATCATGTTTTTTTATGAAAGCTAGTTCTTACATTGGAAAATATGGAACCAATAAATTTCATGGTTGCCAGTGTTTTAGGAGGATCATTGGCATCCATACCAATCAAGGAATTGGATAATGAAATTGTCAAGAGATCAATGTATGCATCAGCAACAACAGAATCATCTAACATTGCATAAGAATTAGACAAGGAAAAGAAGAAATATGATCTCCCGAAAAAGGCCACTCATGTTACATGAGTTTTCAACTAGTGATTGGTTGTAATATATGAGAAGCTACGTGGCTATGATTTCCAATGTATGGTTTTAAAATAACATGAAAAACTCATTCAACTCTTAGATAATTGAATATGGAAGAAGTATTAGTTGGTTCTTATACATGGAAGTGACAAATTATTTATATATTAACTCTGAATGTGTGAATATATTATAGAGGAGATCCAAACCTAGAAATATTGATTTAAATATTGACAACTCTAAAGATTTTGACACTCTTAGCTAGAATTTCACTTTTTAAGTACTTGATAGTTTTGGTTTCTCAACCACATTTATAAACTTATTCAAGAACTTATCTACAAATCAAGACTCTCTTTCATTATTAATGGGTCTCACAAAAGATACTTCAGTCATACCTAATGGGTGAGAGAGGGGGATCCTCCCTCAACTTTTTTTATTTGGAATTATTAACCCATACTCAAACCGATGATACATAGAATGCTCATCACCTCCCAAGGTTAGAGAAAATTTCTGCGACTCCGTGAACTAGGAAGAATATTATATAATTCATATGCTTACATACATAAAAACTTGCCTCGGTGTCGGAAGAGAGGAGTCGGGGAGGAGGCGTTGGGGAGGAGGCGTCCGGGAGGAGGGTCGCGATGAGGAGGAGGGTCGCGGCGAGGATCCGTCGGAAGAGCTGAGTCGAGGAGGAGGGTCGCTGCGAGGAGGCTTCGGGGGGGAGGGTCGCGTCGGGAAGGAGGGTCACAGCGAGGAGCCGTCGGGGAGGAGGGCGCGGCGAGGAGGGCGCAGCGAGGAGGCATCTGGGAGAAGGGGAGGGCACGGCGAGGAGTCGTCAGGAAGGAGGAGGGCGCGGCGAGGAGGCGTCGGGGAGGAGGAGGGCGCGGCGAGAGGGCATAGGAGGCGCCCGATGATAATTGGGAGAAAAAAAACGGGTTATGATTTAGCCACGGAGAGGGATATGAATCGTGGCGGTAGAGATATCATGAACCCTGGAAAAATCTCCCCAATCCACATTGCGGGGAGACATAAAGGAATGTTTGGTATCTCTACTCAAAATCCAATGGCCTTTTCTATAGATATATATTATATTTCAACTTATTCTAGGATGTCTTCATGAACTCATGGATGAACTTGTACTTCTCTATCATTTCCTAGACAATATATGGCCCAACAAGAGATTTCTTTATGGTCTATTTGGGGAACAATGGTGGCCTGAAGGTACTTTCATAGATGGCCTCAAGATGATAAATAGTGATAGTAGAATGGAAGCTATTATTTAAAAAAAAGTCTATCAGGGGAATGCAATTTTCATAGCTGTAGATGAAGTCTACTACACAAGCCCTTAGCATATAATCAAGTACCTCTATAGTGAGCTCAGTGTTCCCATTTTTCTAGGGTTGGAAGGTTGTACTCATATTTATCTAGCTCATAGTTATCACATATAGGCCCCTCCAAAGCCATAATGTGAACCATATATCAGGGTTTGATAGAATATATGAGGGTAACTCATAATGGAAAACAATCTACTATTTTACGACTTTCCCAAAGACTCCTCTAGACATTACTCCATGATATAAAGGAATTTCACGATCTCCAGAAGTTGTTCAATTATAAAATAGATGGGGTCATGGGCTCTTGATGTACATTAACACCATGTACTAATGTAAATGGAAATTCAATTCCATTTCCACTCTAGGATCACTAGGGGTTGTTAAAAATCAACTCGAACCTGGATCATAGTCTTCACCTACTGACATGTGAAGCATCAAGAGATGAAATCAGCCTTCTTTTGTGTCATAATAGCCCACAAAAATTTCCAATGAAGTATTATGTACATATTCCACACCTAAGGATGTATAGAAAATGGGTTGTGTGAAGCTCTATAATCACATACTCTAACATCATTACTAGGACCACAGTCCATCCCTATAAAATTAAGATACCATTCCCTTATTCAAAAAATCTTTTGGGTGAATCTGCGAAGGATATCTAGTCACATAATAACTCATAGTAGGTGTAACCTAAAGTGGAATATCTCACATGATGGATAATTAAAGGAGTCATCACCCTCAACTAAATAAAATATTCACCCACAATCCCAACAAGTGTTCATGTCATGGTAGAAAATCGCTCAAATGCCTCCTAAGTAAAATGAGCATGGGACTTCCTTCTAATGGAATCTAATACAATTTTTTAAATTCAATGAGTATATAATATCTCAAATTCATTTATCTATAAGAATTACAACATGAAACAGTTCCTCATGTTCATGTCCCTATATGTGAATACATCCCCGGGACTCTGATGGTCTAATTAAATATCAATTTGATCATGCATAAGACAATTATTCCAAATCGTCTAAGTTAGGACTAATAATACTAGATCTAGATCACAATTCATGTTTTTCTACTCATGGGTTATAAATTTCCTTGACCCATATGTAATAAAATTATATATCTGCATCAACATCCAACCAATCACTTTTCTAAAGTCAGAACCATAAACTAAGTACTCCATGATCTCCTTAGATAGTCTAAAAATATGATCATTCATTAGCCTGAACTTCAATCCCTTGATGGATCTTTGGTACTGTTTAGTCTAGGAAAACTTCTTCCTATTCCACATATGGGAGGTCAAATGAATTTCAATCCTTGCGATGTGTGCCAAAAATCACTTATAGTACCCTAGAAATCCATGAATACTATGTACCTTTTACATAATCTTGGCAGTGCTAAGAGGGCTCGACCAGGAGGGGTCCGGTCACCGGAGGTGGACTGGCCAACAAGGAGGTGCGCCGGAGGCATGCGCACAGGGAGGTGGGGCGCCCGAGGCGTGCGCACAGGGAGGGGAGGTCGCGGCTGGCGAGGGAGCACAAGGGAGGGGAGGTCGTCCGCCATGGGGAATCACCTGAGAGGTGCTGCTGGTGAGGGTAGCGTCGGGAAGGAGGGTCACGGCGAGGAGGTGTCGGGGAGGAGGGCGTGGCGAGGAGGGCGTGGCGAGGAGTCATCGGGGAGGAGGAGGGCGTGGAGTAGAGGCGTCGTGAAGGAGGATGGCGCGGCGTGGAGGCGTCGTGAAGGAGGAGGGCGCGGCGAGGAGGAGGGATCAGGGAGGAGGAAAACACGAGGCATGGAGGAAGCCCGATGGATTGGGGAAAAACGGAATCGTGCGATTTAGCCACGGATTGGAAAAAAATCTGTGGTAGTATGAAACCTATAGCCACGGACCTATAAAACTGTGGCTATAGGTCCGTGGCTATAGCCCAAATTTGTAGTGGTGACACCCCCCACCCCTGGAAAACCCCCCACCCCCT
This sequence comes from Viscum album, assembly GCA_963277665.1. Classification (NCBI taxonomy): domain Eukaryota; kingdom Viridiplantae; phylum Streptophyta; class Magnoliopsida; order Santalales; family Viscaceae; genus Viscum; species Viscum album. Next base: position 1,501,290,228 of record OY728137.1, on the reverse strand, counting down.
AGACACCCTCCCTTCCACTGGATAGCCCCCCCCCCCACCCCTCGAACACCCTCCCACCCACTAGACACCACCCCCTACCCCACTGGACAGCCCCCCACCCCTTGGACAGCATCCCAAACCCTTGGATATCCCCCGGCCCACTGGACACCACCCCACCCACCCCTCGAGACAGCCCCCCTGAACAGCCCCTACCCCCTAGACACCATCCCACCCCTGGATAGCCCCCCTAACCCTAGAGACCCTCCCGCCCACTAAACACTCCCTACCCCTTGGACAGCCCCCCCCCCCCACACCCCCTGGACACCCTCTACCCACTTGGACAACCCTCGCCCCCTGGACAACCCCCCACCCCCCTAAACACCCTCCCACCCACTGGACACCACCCCACCACCCTGGACAGCCTTCCCCAGGACACCCTCCCACCCCTGAATATCCCCCACCCATTGGACATCACCCCACCCCACTGGACACTCCCCACCCCCCTGGACACCCATACCCCCTCGGACACCCTCCCACCCCCTGGACACCCCCCCCCCCCGCCCACCCTCCCAACCACTAGACACCACCCCACCCCACTGGACACACCCCCACCCCTGGACCCATCCACCCCTGGACACCCCCACCCCCTAGACACCCCCCCACCCCCTGGACACCCCCACCCCCATGGAAACCCACCCACCCCCTTGGACACCCTCTCACCCCTGGATAGCCCCCCCACCCCTTGGACACCCCCACCCCCTGAACAGCCCCCCCCCCCCCCCCACCCCCCACACCCCCCCCCCCCCCACACACCCCCTAGACACCTTCCCACTCACTAGACACCCCACCCCCCCTATACACCCTTGACCCCCTTGGATAGCCCCCACCCCCCTTGGACAACCCTCCCACCACCCCCCCCCCCCCCCCTGAACCACCCAACACCACCAAGAAACCCCCACCCCTGGACACCTCCCCCCCACACACACACACACACATCCTGGAGAGACCCCCCCCCCCCCCCCGGACACCCCCTACCCCCTTGGACACCCCCACTCCACCCCACCCCCTGAACACCCCCACCCCTGGATAGCCCCCCACCCCCCCTGGACCCTCCCAACCCCCATGGATAGCCCCCCTACCCCCTTGGACACCCCCCCTGGACTCCCCCCACCCCCCACCCCCCCATGAAACCATTACTTTTCTCTTCAAAAGTATGAAACAAGTAGAAACCAGACCAAAAGTAGGCCAAAAGCATACCAGAATCCAAACTAAAAAAACTTCATAACTAGTCCAAAAACAATAAGAACTAGAAAAAAAATAAACATTCACATATATAACATTCAAAACATACAATTTCAACTAAAAAAATCTAAATCTAACCAAAACAACTACCAAATACACAATTATAATTACAATATTCAAAATTACATTTTACACTACAAACAAACAAAAATCCAATCAAAACTGTAAAATAATTTGACCATTCCACTTGTAAGTGTTTAACCTCTTTAGCACTATAGTGTTGGGGGTCGTCAAATAGATACAAATTAAAAGTATTATAGTTAACATTTATAATGAATAAATCAAAGTAAATATTACGAGAAAGTTTATAAGGAAATTTTACCAGGTCAAACTTCACAAGTTTTCCAGTTGTAATTATTTCATACATAAATTTTAACATATAATATCTTCATTCAAAGATGCCTTGTTGTTCATGAAAATTATATTTAAATGATTGTCAATTCAAAATATAATTTATATGTAATACATCAAAAAGTACAAATTATAAATAGATATTTACCTTTACTTTTACATATTTTATCTTTTCACTCTTTTTCTTTGCTTTTTTTAAAGTAGACTCATCCCATGGTAGAAAATAATAATAATAGGATATATTTAAAATTAATTATATTATAAACAACTATTAATAAATTGAAATGTACTTTTCCAACATATTCTGAAAAATTCCTCACACATCGCCTTGGACAAAGCATATTCAATAAAGTGTTTTCTCCTTTGGAAAAAAACACCTAACATCCAATGATCACTAATATAAAAGAAAATTTAAGGTTAGTGGTTTTTTATGTTAAAAGATAATAAACACTTTTCCAGATATATGTTTCACACCCCTCACAAAAAGGCATCACTAACACTACGTGATTATATTCTGTTCAAATCTTTTAGCAATAGAAAGTGTTCTTTGTTCCTCATCCAATGTCTGTCCTTTAGGGGAAATCAATTTTGGGTCCATGAATCCATATAAATATGTCTACTCATTCTTCTCACACATGTTATAAAGATACCTAATAGAAAAACATAAATAATTATACATTTTTAATAAATATAATACATGGAATGGTGTTAAGTCTTACATAGAAAAAATTTGCACCACATTGATTCCCAACTTATCTTCAGTAACAAGCTCCATGATATCATTTTTCACAATCCCCACATTGATTTCACATCCACAAACATGAGCTTCTATTGGAAAATCATAATGATCTGCCAACAAATTTGAATATCTTGACAATCTGTCAAGACTACTAGAATCTTTTATCTGATGTCATATCCATTTGTATTTTTTATTATCTATATAGTATTTATTTAACTTTGAAGTATTCCTATAAAAATAAATAGAAAAATATATTAGTTTTAAAATGTTAAAACTTTAATAAAAAGTAAAATAAAATATATAACATACATACCTCTATAGTAATGAGCCACAGAAGTCTGGATGTCCAAACTAAAACTGGTTGATACTATGTCCAATTATCATCACCTCATCTATAGGTAATGGTAGTTAAGCTAATCTATCTATAATATCTTCTACAGTGACCCTATGATGCTCTACCTCTAACTACTAATGATGAACTATATCTCATATACAATATACTAGCCCATATGAAACTATATGATGGTAAGGATCATTAACATACAACTCACAATAAGTAGGAAGCTATGGTGGAGAAGTAAGATGAAAAATGGGGTCTACAGGCTGAGGTGGGGGAGTGGGAGCTACTGGAGAAGGTGGAGGATAAATAATGGGGTCTGTAGGGGGAGGTGAAGGAGTGGGAGATGTAGTCTAAAATTGTATTTGCATGACTGCAAACATATACTATACCAACACTCTAATATTGTCCTCCATAATCGTATTAATATTATGAACTTCATCCTCCAAGGATTCTTTTTTTATAAACATCATCAATGGAAGAAGTTGAAGAACATGGAAACAGATTTCTTACTGATACACCCATTATATATCCCTATACATGATCAGGGTGTTTGGGCTTTCCCAATGTTGTAGATAAAATATCTTACCTCCCAGTAGCTATAAATACCCCTTGTGAGCTCTACTCCTCAAGATAATCCTATATTAATTAATTGAACATTTATGTAATGATTCAAATTATAAAAATAATATACTTAACAAAAATAAATAAAATAAATATCTTACAATCCTCTCAGCTAGGATTCTCTATTCTTCTGAAAGATATTGTCCCTTTTTTCTCATACGGGCTCTCTTCCATTTTTCATGTCTAGATGAAGGGGATGGAGGGGAAATCTCTCCAAATCCTGAAGACTTAACTCTCAGTATTTTTAATTTTTACGCCATCATTTGTTCTTCTAATATTTTATACCCTCCCCAATATAAACTATGAGGGGATACATTTTTAGATTGGATCTCCTGATGATATGTCCTTGTTTTTTGTAAATTAAGAATAATAAATAATTAACAAAAGATTAATAAGATCATTTATATAAGAATTATTATAAAAGTTTACATTTCCCTTACCAAAAATGAATCTTTTCTTATACTTTCAAAAAATTTCCTCCATGTGTCTTCATCTATGAAAGGATATATATATATTACATGGATTATCATGATTACTATGATGAAAAATGAAATCAGATGTGAGGGTTGATTTTAAATCCCTCCATCTCCTGAAAGTCATTGATAAACATTTCTTCCTAACTCCTCCAGTGTCAGGAATATCAAATTTCATCTAATAAAGAAAAGTTAAAACATATTATAATAGAAACATTTAAATATTAGTCAAATAATAGAAAAATATCTTACCAAGATTGTCTCCCACAACTAAGATATTATCACTTTGTCCACACTTCTCTAATCATCATTCAAAATTCTTACTTTTCTTTTACCCTGATTTGATACAAAACTCTTAAAATATTTTTCATTTGGACCTCTAGGAATATCATTCTCATAAAACTCGACCAGTATCCTCTGGTCTTGGCTACAGGCAAGTGATAATTTTTGTAAATTTGTGCATCCATGTTTAAAAACTCTTGATCTCTTCTTTGTCTTTATGTAAGCACATGAGAATGATTGGGAAACATCAAGAGGATCATGTGAATGTTCCTCCCCAGAGTTATGATCATGATACTCATCTCCATAATCATGTGGTTGATCAATTGATTTATCTGCCTTATCATTCAAATATAAAAAGAAAAAATTAGTTCAAAAATATAAAAATTAAAATATAACAATATTAATGTAAACAAAAAATGGAAAATTTAACTAAGTTATGTAATAGTAAACATGGTAAATTTGGTAAGAATGTTAAACAATGGTAAAGATAGTAAACATGGTAAACATGGTAGTGTAATTTTAATTCCAAAAATGAATAAATATATAATTTATGTAAAGTTACACTATGATAAATTATGGTAAACATGGTAAACATGGTAAACATGGTAAAGTAATTTTCATTCAACAAAATCAATAGATATATAAGTTATGTAATGGTGAAAATGATAAACTAAACTAAAAAAATTCAAATAAACAAAAATTTCTACTTATTTGTTTTAATACGCGTTTTAATAAAGAAAAAAATTGCAATATATAACATTTTATGAAAATAATAAGTGTAAACAAGAAATAAATATTTGTTACCTATAATATTAGGAATATACAAATGGATTGTTTTCCCATATTCCTTCGTCATTATCGTTCATTACGGCACAAACCATGTCTTCAACATGATCATCATTATTTTCTGCTAATATTTCCATGGAAGTAGGGATCACGCATAAATCAGCATCTTCATCAATTTGATCCTCACCAACATATTGTTTTTTCCCTTGTAAAACAACACACCACTTCATATCTGATTGATCAACTACATAGAAAATCTATTTTTCATGTACATCTATTATAAAATAATCTGTTGTGTCTTCCAATCTATTCAAATTAACAACTTTCATTCCAAATTTATCGTGTATGACACTGTTTTTACTGATAAACCATTTTTAGTTAAAAACAGGAACTTTAATTTTAAAGTAATCATCCTCCCATATTTCTTAAATGACTCGACAATATACACTTGATGTAGAAATTGGGTTTTTGTCTTTAGAACTCGAAAAATGCATTGCTTTTCCAAACACCAATACACCACTATTCTGAACTGTACTTCTGTTTTTATGATCTTTGGTATGAAATGTATAGCTATTAATGTCATACCCAGACCATATTATCACATTTAAACTTGGACAATCCACAAACCATCTTAATTTCTCTTACAAATCTGATCTACCGAGCAAGGTCTTTTTAAACCATGGAAAAAATGTTTTGTTGTGCTCATTAAAAATCCACATTTCTTTCTTCTTTGAATGAAATTGTTTCAACTCATTAATATGCAATGTGATATACAATTGAGCATCAGTTATATTATTCAAGATGTATAATTCTACATTATTCATCTATTCAGCTGAAAACGATTTGACTTTCATGCCACGAATCCCCCTACCCTCATTATTAACTCGTTCATGGAAAGATGGAGGCAAACCTATATAGTCCGTCGCAACCAAGTAGCTCATACAAAACTCTAAAACCTCTTTAGAAATATACTTTTCAATAATGGAGGCTTTAAGTCGATATGGATTCTTAACATACCCATTCAACATTTTCATATACCTTTCAAAATGATACATCCAACGAAGATAAACTAGTCCCCAAAGCTTTATTTCTCGAACCAGATGAACCATTAAATGCACTATTATACCAAAAAAAAAGATGGTGTAAAATACATTTCCAATTGACAAAGTATAGAAATTTCATCCTTTTCCAAAATGTTCAAATTATTCACATCAATCACTTTATTACAAATTGAATTGAAAAAATAACACAACTTTATTATAGTCTTTCTGAAACAGATGGGAAATATTCCACACAATGAAACTCGTTGAAGTTGTTGCATCATGACGTGACAATCATGAGATTTCATACCTATCAACTTCAAATACTTCAAAGAGAAATTTTTTTTACATTTGAAGAATAACCCTGAGGAACTTTGATATCATGAAGACACTAACAAAAGCTAATTTTCTCCCTCTTGGATAATGTATGAGAAGCCAGGGGAAGAAATGTTTGTCTTCCATTAGAAGTGGGAGCTAACTCCAAACGTATTCCCATTGATAGTAATTCTAATCTTGCATTTAACCCATCTTTAGTCTTTCTTTAATATCTAATAATGTTCCAATCAGACTATCGTAGATATTCTTCTCTACATGTATGACATCAATATTATGTTTCTCTTCATGATATCTCCAATATGGTAGCTCAAAAAATATTTACCTTTTCCTCCAAATATGTCTATCATTACTATATTTATGTGTCTTTCCCAATTTCACATCAAGGTTTTTCACCCTCTTAAAATACACATCAGGGGATAAAGGTTTTGGAGAAATATCAAATTCTTATGAGACATTGAATTGCTTTTTTAGTCTTATGTAAGAGTGATCCATAGGTAAAAACTTTCGAGGACCCATGTATACTATTTTCCTACCATGATGCAATGACAACATGAAGACATTTCTTTCGCAAATTGGACATGATTTATGCCACTTAACACTGTATCCAAACAAATTTCCATATGTTGGGAAGTAATTTATAGTGAACATAAGAACTTCATGCAGTCGAAAATATTCCATTTTATAAGAATCATATACCCTAATATCATCCTCCTATAAAAGTTTCAAATCATCAATCAACGGTGAAAAAAAATCAATATCGATTCTGGGTTGCTTCAGACCAGAGATCATTATACTCAACATGACATATTTTTGCTTCATAAAAAAATCATAAGAGAGGTTTTAAATCACCAATAAAACAAGCCATGAACTATGTGTGCTACAGAGGGTTTGGTATGGATTCATTTAATCTGTGCACAACTCAAGTCTGATATTTCTAATTTCATTTCCAAATATAGGATATTGGTCATCAATTTTCTTCCATTGTGGACAATCAGCTAGATGTCATATTTTTTTCATCACATAACCTCTCATAAACATGCAATATTAACCTTTTTTCATCATGTGAATTAGAAAATAAACATTTCAAACATTGAATTATATGAAGATACCAAAATACCTTGGCAGGGATCCTTGTAATCTATACATCAGCCTGTGATTTTTATTTCAACTTATACCATGATGTCCCATATTTAGGACACTCTTACAGAAATTCATATTTCTTCCTGTATATCATACAATCATTCGGACAGGCACATATTTTCTTGTATCCCAATCCAATAAGGCATAATATTTTCTTAGACTTATAATGTAAATTTAGAAGATCATTGTATTTTGGAAGAATGTATTTCAACAATTGAAGTAGTTGTGTAAAAATTCTATCACTCCATCCATGTTTTTCCTTCAGGTTAATCAATCTTAACATCGCCGAGAAAACTATAAAATCCATAAAACTAGGATATAATGGTTTTCATTATCACCATATAGACGCGAAACTGTTAGTTCTATCTCAATTTGTTCTGTTGCAATATCACGAATCATTTATTCAATTCCTTTAGAGTTACCATCTTGAAAATCATCATCATTAGTAGATTTGACATTCTTTCCAGTTTCACCGTGCCAAATCCAAGGGTTGTAACTCAGATTAAAACCATGAGAAATAAAATGATCTTTGATGTCTCTACTTTTCAACTTCTTCATATTCAAACATTTCAGTCATGGATAGAAAAATATGTCACTGCTTGGAACATTTTGTTTAGAAAATTCCAAAAAGGCATCAACACCTTCCTCATATTCATTACTCATTCAATGTGTCATAATTCAAAGGGGGTAAGGGGTGGTGGGGTTTTTCCAAGGGGGTAAGGGGTTGTCCAGGGTGTCCAAGAGGGTTGGGGGTGTCCAGGGGTGGGGGTTATCCAGGGGGTGGGGTGTCCAGGGGGTGGGGGTGTCCAGGGGGTGGTGGAGTGGTGTCCAGGGGGTGAGGGGGTTGTCCAACCCCCTGCCCCATTGGACATCCCCCTCACCCCCTGGACACCCCCCACCCCCATGGACACTCCCTGGACACCACCACCCCTTAGATATCCCTCCCACCCCCTAAACAGCCCCCCACCCCTCTGGACACCACCACGCTTAGACACCCCCCACCCCCTAGACACCCCCACCCACTGGATACCCCCTACCCCCTTGGACATCCCACTCACCCCCTGGACACCACCGCACCCCCCTGGACACCCCCCACCCCCCTGGACACCACCACCACCCCCTACCCCCTTGGACACCCCCCCCACCCCCTGGACACCCCCACCCCCTGGACATCCCCCTCACCCCCTGGACACCCCCACCCCCTGGACACCCCTACCCCCTTCGAAATCACCCTCACCCCCTGAACACCCCCCCCCCCCCCCGGATAGCCCCCCACCCCTAGACACCCCCCTCTGGATATCCCCCCACCCCTTAAACCCCACACCCCCCACCCCCCCACCCCACCCCCCACCCCGGACACCCCCTACCCTCCTGTAAAGCCCACTAACCCCTTAGACACCACCCCCACCCCCCTAGACACCCCCACACCCCCTGGACACCAACCCCCCTGGACACCCCACACCCTCCCCCCTGAACACCACCCCCTCCCCCTACCATCTTGGATACCCCCTGGACAACCCCACCCCCCTGGACATCCCCCTCACCCCCCTAGACACCCACCCACCCACCCACCCCCAGACACCCCTACCCCCTTGGAAATCCCCCCCCCCCAGACACCCCCTCTACCACCACCACCACCACCACACCCCCTGGACACCACCACCCCCTTGGAGAGCCCCCCACCCTCTGGACAGCCCCAACCCCTCTTGACAGCCCCCACCCCCTAGACATCCCCCACCCCCTGGACACCCCTACCCCCTTGGACAGCCCACTCACCCCCTAGACACCACCCCCCCCCCAACCCCCTAAAAAACCCCCACCCCTCTGGACACCAACCCCCCCTGGACACCCCCTCTCCCTAGACACCCCCTACCCCCTTGGACAGCCCAATCACCCCCCCCCCCCCGGACACCACCCCTAGACACCCCCCACCCCCCTTGACACCACCCCCACCCCCATGGACACCCACTGGACACCACCACCCCCCTGGACATCCCCCCTAGACAGTCCCCTCACCCCCTAGACACCCCCACCCCCTAGACACTCCGACCCCCTTAAAAATCCCCTTCATCCCCCTGGACACCACCCCCACCCCCTTGGACACCCCCTGAACACCACCACCACCTTGGACACCCCCCCACCACCACCACCACCCTATACATCGCATAACCCCTTGGACAGCCCACTCACCCCCCTGGACACCACCCCCTTGGACACCCCTACCCCCTTGGACATCCCCCCCACCCCTAAATACCCACCCCCACCCTTCTATACAGCCCCCACCCACCCCACCCACCCCCTACCCCACCCCGGAATCCCCCCCACCCCCTAGGTACCCCATACCCCCTTGGAAAACCCACTAACCCTCCCCCCACCACCCTGGACATCATGCACCATTGGACAGCCCACCACCCCCCCCCCCAGACACCCCTACCCCCTGGACAGCCCACCCCCACCCCCTAAACACCCCCCACCCCTCCCCCCCCCCACCCCTCTGGACACCCCCCCCCCCAGACTCCCCCACCCCCTGGATACCCCCTACCCCCTTGGACAACCCACTCACCCCCCTAGACACCACCACCTCACCCCTCCCCCCTGGACACCTCTAATCCCTTGGATATCCCTCTCACCCCCTGGACACCCCCACCACTTTGGACACTCCTTACCCCCTTGGATAGCCCTTGAACCCCCTGGACACCACCCCCCACCCCCTGGACACCCACACCCCCTTAGAAATCCCCCACCCCCACCCCCACCCCCAAGATATCCCCCCACCCCCTGGACTCCCCCTCCCCCTTGGAAATCCCCCCCCCCCCCCCGGACACCCCCTGGAAACGCACACACACATGATAGAACACACAAAAATTGTAAACTTGCATGATATCACTTCCATGGTTTATTTTACTAGAAAATAATTTAGTATGGTATAAAAGAACACTATGAAACTTACCATGATAACAAGAACAAAGATAGAAAAATAACATCTCAAAACATAAGTTTAGGGCATCGCGAAAAATAAAAAATGAAACCAAGTCGTGTGAGGATTACTTGAGTGTTGCGAGTCGACCTGATAGATCTGGTGATAATAAAGATGATGAATAATATTGGAAAAACAAGGCTGGAGGGAACAACTTTGAAGAATCCTTTCAAGGTTTTTCATGCGAGAGAGACGAGTCTAAGGTTTCCCGATAGAATAAAACATAATGACTGAATATGGGGCACAATAAATCATTTAAAAGATTTATCACATTGGTTTCTAAATAACCAATAGGATTAACTATTTTTTTATGTTTATAATGTCAGTTATTTAATAAATTATGTATAAAATTATTTATCATGTCAATGATTTTTAACCAACGTTATAAATGGCGCTTTATCACGTCAATTATTTTATAACCAATATGATAAATTGTCGAGATTTTATTTATCACGTCATTTATTTTATAACCGATGTGATAAAGCACCCAGATTCAATCTTCCACATCGGTTATAAAATCACAGATGTAATAAATCTAATCTCATTGATTTATCACATCGGTTATAAAATAACCGACATGATAAACCCATTTTGATAGCTTTGCATGTCGATTATATAGAACCAACATGAAAAATGCAGACGTGTTAAACTTTTTTTCCACTAGTGCTTCAAAAAATTTGGAATACAATGATCCCATGCTGATGAACTTGAAACCGAAATGTTTTTCCTTTAGAAAAATTTCTTCTTCCAAAAACTCTTGCTTCTATCATAACTTCTTATTGACTTTGAAACATTTAAGATTATCATTAGCATAGTCCGACTTTCCAAGGAAAGTATTGTTACTCTCTAGTAGGTTATTTCTAATCTGAATCTGAATATGATTGTCTTGTTTATGATTGTCCGGAATATGATTAGTGACACCTTTTATCCCAATTTTATGCTTAGAACTTCTTCTTCCAATTTATTTTATCAATATTTCATCACAAGTTTCTCATTAATATTATTTATTTTTTGAATTAAAAGGTAGAAAAGCATCATCACATTTAGCATCAGGGTCAGATATACTCTGATTAGGTTTTCATTATGATAAACACTTTCATTCCAAACTCAATTTGATTTGGAGTAGCTTCTAACTTTTCATCAAAGTCTCATTATGATTACCTGGATCTATTGAATCATGATAATGTCTCTGAATATGATGTTGATGATTCTGAATTTGACCCTCTAGGATCTGATTATCTGAATCCCAACCTCCTGGATCTGATTATCATCCATATGGTTTTGGATCCAATTAGAAAACATTACTTGAACCCTTATTCAATCCATATTTCCATTACCTTTTTATCATAGTTTCTTACTTAAACATAATCACCATATTTATTTATTAACAAAAAATATAAAATAGGGTCCAAAACCCCCATTAAAAATCTTTAGTAACTAGTTAAACCCCCAAGATGAATTCTTCAACTTTATACAAATTTATCCACTATAGAAAGATCAATTGAATATCCTCCTCCACAAGTTTGTTAGATCACACTATATTGTGTAAAAATTCAAGTACCTTTTCACTGATGTTGTATGTGCTCAAATAATATCTTATTATTGTATATAATTAGCTTCCTCAGTGTAACACTGCTCTGGAAAGAATTATTTCTTCTATTGTAGACCCGAACTCACTTAACATTGAAAAATAAGATATGAATTCATTATGAATCACTGATGGAAATTTTGTGTCAGATTCAGTCTCAAACCATTGCACATTGATTATTCATTTTATATTTCAATTGAATATAATAAACCTTCACACATGTATATAATACACTGCATGGTATTCTTAATTTGTGCAATAACAAACATGAACGAGATTCACACTTTCATGCATGAATAGTTTCATGTGCATGAATTTCTTGAATAGTGAAATAACATTATACATTCGTACATTCTTCTTCACTACCGACATTCATTAATATTATTCTAAGGTTTGATGTGTGCAGTATCTCTCATACATATATTTTATATTATTTTTTACTCAACACATATGTATGCATGTACCACGAAAATCCTACTCACTTCATACATGAGTATAATGTACTGCCACTTGAAAAAAATCCTTTGCATAAGTGTCCTTAAAGAACACTGACTAATGTACGCACCCAGAAAACTTAAAAAACTTTTTTTCAAACCATAAAATGGTAAAATAAAACACTTCTTTCAAAATAACAATACTTCTTCACACACATTAGTGGATCATTCACTTTATTTATTTCTTATTTCATGCAAACCTAAATGGGTATAAGATTGATGTGAGTAAGGCCTTCTTGATGAGACACAATTTCATTATAAAAATATATTTAATTTCTTAAAATATGTCCATGAAAACACTAGAAGATATACATAAAGGAGTATCACGTTATTTAAGTTTCTATACAAAACCAAATTTCATTTCAAAGCACTTCATGTTTGAAAGACGCATATCAAAATCCCATGAAACTCCTATTTTCTTTTTCATAAGTTTATCGATATAATTCTATATTCATCAGTAAAAACAGTTTTATATGGTGTATTCTTCTACTTATGAAACCCCAATATGGTAATATAAACCAGTCTGTGGAATCTCAATTCATCTTTATGCGAATGTGTATGTGTATTTTCATATCAAACTCATGTAACTCTCTTTGAAAATATATAGTATTAAACTTCTCTGTTTCTCTCTCAAGAATCGAATCAATCTCAGATGTGAGATAATCTTTACCTAAATTTTTTTTCAGGCTAAGGTATTTATAAGAAAATATCCCACTAACCTAGATCATGCGCACTTACAAATTTCAAGGTGCAGTGCATCTACTTAATGACGCAAGAAAACACTTCATTCTGAAATATCAAATTTTCTCCATGCTGAATTTCTTTGGTTTTTACTTAGTTTACACATGCAAACAAAGTTTCATGTGATTTGATCACATTGGAATTTTCAGGATGATCAAAAAAATATTAAAATCCTCAGCTTGATCTTCAAAGGATATTTCAATGGAAATTTCAATGGAGCTTTGATCCATGCAAAATACTCGACCAAGGCTAATTTTGAAGATGATTTCAATGATTAGATCGGATGACTAGGAATAAATGATCAAATATCCTATGTTATTTCCATGATTTTAATTTTGAGCTATAATACACTGTATTTGGGATCGCACGTTGAAATAGCCTTCAAATGATCTTTCCTTTATATTAAAAGAATTACGGGTAGCGGTCTAGAATTGGTTACTAGTCCTCTCTACATGATTACTAGCACCGCTCCATGTCGGTGCTCACATATTCCACCATGCCACCCCAAATGGTGGATTTTCGCCACTCCATACACCTCTGTGGGTGCTCCTAGGTACTCTATTGGCCTTTCCATGCCAGAAATATTCCATGTTTAATACTAGTTCCCACATAAATAGTGGTTCTCCAAGATCCCATGGTTTCTAGTTGGCCTAGCCCATTTTTAGTGTTATGAAAACATAAAATGTTATCCATAAATAAAAAAAATCCACTTAAAGTAATTCCACTTTTAAAATCATACTCCTCATCCAAAACAAAAAATATTTTTCATGGATATTCTTCTTATTATTCACTTCATTGTTGTAGACAATGTGCATGCATATTTTCTAAAGTGTTATAACATAAGATTTGATCTACAATCATCATATTTATAACTCATTGACTTTTCATCTTCTCATCTTATTAACAAAAATTTCATCCTTAAAAAATCAATTGGATTCTTCATATGGGTCCCACCCTTCACATAATGAAAACCATATTTATGTGTTCCATAAGATAATACACATTCATCATACCATAACCCATGAAACTAAATGGGTATCATAGAAATTTCATCATATCATAGCCTATTGAAAAGTGACTAGTTTCATAATCAATTATCTATAGCATAACTTGTGAAAAAAGTGGGTTTCATATGTATCTCATCATGGAACAACCCATGGAAGAGAAATAGGATTCATAAACATAATTCCATCAAAAAATAAACCATTTATAAGAAGAATATGAATGGTATCACTAGATCATATCCCTAGTATGGAATGTGCAACATCAACAGTTTTCATCTTAGGTGGAAAATAATTATGAAAGGATCACTTAAAACATTTACTAGGTAAAATCCATTCAAATTTTAAAAATTATTTTTAAAACATAAAACAATTAGAAAAAAAATCTTGTAAAATAACCCTGAACATGTATAAATGAATATTTTAAAATCATTTAAAACACTTTCTAAAAATAAAACCTTTTGAAAACCTTTTTTTGGAAAATAACTTAGAAAACTTATAAAGCAAATTTTGAAAATAATTTAAAACCATTTTTAAGACATAAAACATTTTCAAAATCCTTTTCCTTTGAAATAATATTATTATATAATTGAAAAAAAAATTGAATTTTTTTTCAAAAACATGGTTTTGGAAGAAATCATAATTCTAATCAAAGAGAGAAATAAAGTTGTATTTCCTTAAAACTATTTTATTAATTATCCTAAGTTCCAAAGACTAGAGAAATTGTTCCATTACATGATGATATCATGAATATAAAGAGGATAAAAAATCATGAATATTAGTCATAGGTAGATCGTGATATTTTAGGAATGGAGACTTAATCATAAACAATCATGATAAATGATAAGATTGTAACATAAAATATTTAATACTTTGGTGACATTGAATCAGAATCCCAATAAAATAATAACATAAAATAGTACTTAAAATATCATGATAAAAAAATATATTCAAGATATTATATGTAAAATTTTATTTAAATACACCTCGTGAAAGAATTTTGGTGCGTAACATAACATATGTCTCAAAAAAGGTAAATTGATACAAAAATCCCATACAGATTTTCTATCTTTTGAACCGTCAACCCCATGAATGAGATATAAAGAAATTTACATGTAAATATAAATAAATTTTAGGATAATAATCATAAAATAAATTCATGTTAAGTATATTTATCTCATATAAAAAAGAGGATGTGGATATATCATGTGTCTCACAAAAGTAAAAAAGTGAGACGAAAATCCCTTACCTTAAGTCTTGATTTCCATCGTATTCATTCAAAGATCCTGTATAATAAATATAAGTTTCTTATACATATATTATATAAACTTATTCATATATATCATACCATATATAATTTTATTAAGACATTATATTACCTATTTATTAATAAATTCATGTCAAAGTTATATTTCAAATAAAAACCACTTTGTTTTTCCTGTAAATTTTGATTTGTTATATTTTTGATCCTATTGCATTGATCATGTTTCCATAACCTCAAGAAATATAAACATGATATAAATATCATATATATTCATTATATATATATTTATTTTAATCCATAAAATTTAGTGATAGGAAATGAAATACACCATTCATGGAGATGGTAGTCTGCATGTACGCATAAAGGCTACTTTACATTTTTTTATCGGGATGAAAGAAAAAAATATAAATGATATATATTATCATTATAGAATCATGGTTGTTTAATATAAATAAAAAAATTATTAAACCTAACCTTAATATATTCTATGTAAAGTGAAAATGGATCACATCGCTTCATGAGGTGATAGTCCATTGTACACATGAACAATGTTATCGTATTCCCACAAAATGGAAATTATGAATCTATATGTGATATAAAAATTAAAGAATCATAATAACATAATACATATCATATATATCCTATATAAAGAATAAATCCATAAATATTACCAACCTTGTAATGTGGTAATGGAAAAATTATTGACATCAATTCGCAAGGCGGTAGTCCACCATACACTTGAATGATGATTTCATTACTCATTTGATATAAGTGTGTGTGGTTGTAGGTCATACCCTTAACATAAAAAAATATTGATAAATTAAATATAATTCAATTATTATATAGTTATGATATAATAATAACTAAATGGGGTGGATGAAGAAATAAAATAAAAATGCTCATTGATGAACTTTACATCTTCTTCAGGTATCCTCATTAAGTCTACACTAAATCCTTTTTTTAAAGTACACTAAATCCTTAATTGGTTGGATTTATGTAAAAAATAAGTTTTATAGGGTGTTTTTGGGGAATTATGGGATTTATTTGTGTATATATTTTTTGATACAAATGACTAGGAGGTGTGAACAAGTATAGAGAGTGAGTGCCCTTTTAGAGTTGAATAGGAGTGATATTCTTGTAAATACTAAAAACTATTCACTATTGGGAGGTAAATATTATATCAGGTGGATCAAATAAAATAATTAATTCAGTGTAAAGGTTTATAGTGCCTATATAAATCATCATAAAACAATAAAACACATATTTTAATCATTTTGTTCCTTAACTCCCAAGTTTCTTAATTTTTAACATTTTGGTATTTCATTATGAAAACAGGAATTCAAATCTAAGTAGTTTATCCTTTAAGAATAAAATAAAAATATAATTACTTGATAATTTGGACATAATTATTGTAAATATTAAATCCAATTTATAAAATAAAAAACTTATGTGTATTGCAAATTAATTTTAACATAAGCACATGTAACATGAAAAAACACTACTTTAACCTGAACCATGCTAACTGATTTTTTACTATTTAACCATCAAAATATTCATTATAATATATAAATAGTTCCATAATGGAACGTATTTAATATTTATTAATATAAAAAAATCATTTGGTATAATATTGTATTTTTATTTATTTTAAATTATTTAATAAAATATCACTTATTACAAAATTACATTATTGTCAATTTTGACATTATTTATTTATTTTCAATTTTAAAAATATCAATACATTTCTAAAATTATAATATATTGATTTAAAAATTGTGTAACATGATATATTCATCTAAAAAATGTAAGGCAATAATTCATTCAATTTACTTCACTTTTATTTTTTTTAGTATCATTTTTTTCAATTAATTATTAACAAAATTATTACTGTGTTCTCATTTATTATGTATTGAAATTAATTAATTTATCTATAAATTTTTAAAATAAATTATCATGATAGAAATAACTCATTTATCTTTCGAAATAAGTTTTATACCTGGACCTATATTTTTTTGTCCATATCCCAAAGCATTATAGAAATTAAAATTAAGAAAAAGTTTTTTGTCTATTTCTTTTATTAACTTATTATATGGGTCATATAAAAAGTAAAATGGAAATAAATTTCTATAATTATTCCAATTAAGTATTATAATTATAGTTTAACACCTGGTAAACCCATTTCCCTTAACTTTGGTAATTTATTTTTATTGCATTCATTATTTATTTTGGTCAGAAATTAAGTTGAATTTATAAGAAAATATAAATTAATATGATTACAAATATGGATTCAATTTTTAAAAATTCAATTCACAGAATTGGAAAATTTTAATTTAAAATCAATCTCATTGATGTGAGGATAAATCAGGTATTTAAAGTGAAAATGTTCAAAAGATTATGAAATTTTTATATCTAAACTCAACATAAAAATGATTCTAATGAAAAAAATTGGATTCATATATGTATAATTGAACTAATTATAATTTTAAACCAATTTAATATATATTTTTAACTTTATAATTAAATTATACAAAAAATAGTTTTTAATTAAAATTCAGTATTTTCCACTATTCATCAAAAAATGAAACTTTCCATAAAAACTCCAAAAAATCACCCTAAGATAATTTTGAAATTATTATTTAAAAAATGACATTTATTTTATCAAATAAATATTCTAAAAGTATAAAAATTTAATATTATTATTTTTCACAAAAGTCATAAAAAACATTTTGTTGAAAAAGTATTATTTTAGAACACATAATGACTTTTCTAAAAATTATGTATTTTATTATCAATATATTTTTATTATATAAAAAAACTACACTTAATATCTAAAATTAGTTATTACTATTAATATAACTATGTTTAATATCTTATTTATAAGAGTTACATTAATAATATATCATGGTTTTGTTAAAACTTAGTGTTGTGTGTAGAAAAATCTAAGCCAGTGTTGCATGTAGGGAAAGATTAACTTTGTGTTTCATGTAATGAAATCCATCAAAGAAACAAAATTTATTAAAAAATAATAATTCTTAAAAACATGGGGTGTTACAATCTACCCTCTTTAAAATTAATTTTCCATTGAAATTCATCTTGGTCATCAAAGGTTTAATACTTAAAAGTTCCATTCATAGAAGCCCACATCATAAAAAGGTTTAAAAAAACATCCTTCTAAAAAGAGAAAGGGATGTGTGAAGGTCATCTAGAATAATAGATACCAGGTTTCCAAATAGTACAACATATCTGGGAAGTGAAAACATGGATGTAGAAGATAAAACTAACTCCCAAATACTCATAGAGACTAATAGAGAACATGGTCAGGAGAAAGTTAGAGATCACAATTCCATAAACCAAAGTGGCTTGAAAAAGGTCATCAATATCATAAAAAATGATGATAAAAAAGATATCTTTTTATTTCAATACCTTTTCCCTAATGTTGAATAATTTTTATGATATGATATACTTACTTGATTTCATTCCATTTCATAAGAACAATATCACCCTATAGTTATTCCTTGATCAATTTCCACTTAATCAATTATTTCAAGAAATGAAGGTGAATTTTTTATTCCTAAAGCACTAACAGATCATAAGATCCATATATTTAATGACAAGTCATTACATCTATCTTTAGTTATCATAAAAAAATGTTTATCACATGTTATCAATATGAATAAGTCTTTATATGTCAAAATAATACATTAATATCTAAAAAATCAACCAATTTTTAAATTTAATCATTCTATAAATGGTTAACTTTATAACCCTTAAAAAATTCATAATTTATAAATAAGTTCACTAAACTTCTCAAAATCAGATTAACATTGATCCACCATATATCATAAAGTAGCTCTTGATTGTCACATAACAAACATGTGAATAATTTCATCATGTAGTATCTTGAAACATGGTAATAACATGAATTACCATAAAACCCTATTGAAAAAAAACATGAATCCTCATTCCTTGAATAAAACCCTAGATTATTGAACATATTTGATAGATCCAATAAAGTTTTAAACTTTATCAATTTTAAAATAAACCACTTTTTCCGCAAACCATTAATCTAATCCAAGGTATTTAATACTGTCCAATTTAATTTATTCTCATTTTACATCTATTTATCCAAAATAAAACCTATTTTATCAACATCATGAACTTATCAAGGGTTACCTTCCCTTAACCATTTTTGTACATAAATATATCCATTCCATTAAAACAATTTTTCTGGTCCACCAGTATAATTTAACATATTCTTGAAAATACATAATGAAAAACTTCTACAAACAATCCTTACATATTTCATGATTAATATAACCTAATCCTTGAATGAAAATATATTAATACTTCAATTATTCCACCTACTCCTAAATCCATTAACTATGCTACATCATATTTTTTTAAAGGTTGGGACCGAAGCCTCATTAATTATTAAAGCAAAGCAAAGACCTCTTTAGTTGGGTAGAGGGAGACCCATTACATAGTCCGAAGTCTCAGTGGGCATTTCACCCATTACATGGCCCGTAGGCACACTTTTTTGGCCTAAAGCCCATTCTGTGAATAGTACTGCTACAGTATTTGTGCTGCTACAGTCCTGAACAGTACCCTCCACTGCTACAGTGCCATGCCGCCACTACAGTGCCCGTCGTTGCTACAGTGTCTCCGCTGCTATAGTACGCTACAGTCCCTACACCCAATGGTTTTTGAAACCCCATTTTTCATGTAGAATTAAGGGGTGTTTACCACTTATCCAAACCCCAACTACAACAATGCTAAATCATCTTATTCCTCAATACCTATTTTAATTTAAAATTCATTTATAGTCACTTTGTAACATCCCATTACTATTTTCAAGTATTCCTAAATCCTTATTTTAATTGATATTTGGTTGGGTTTTTTTTGGGGGGGGGGTTCAGTTGGAAAATTTGAGAACCTTGAAAATTTAGGCTAGTGCATGGTTTGCACACAACTGGAACACACTTTTTCAAAATGTGCATCCTACTATAGGAAAATAGCATGATTTGGACAAAGATATACGCACGGCTTGTGCATAGTTATTCTATTCATGTCTCCCCTTAGGAGAAACCATGTGACCCATTTATAACATGATCGTGTATTGCACATGGTTTGACTAAACTATGCACTGTTTCCCATAAAACAATGCGGACAGGATATTAAGAGATCCGAAATTTTGTTCAAAATCCCCAAACCCTTATTTTTTTCCCTATAAAGACCTCCTTTGAACCAAATTGGTTTTTATAGATTTTTTATCTCCCAATAAGGATTCTTGGACCTTAGGACCCCTCTCAGAAGCGATTCTATGCTTGGCGGGCGTCGTACGATCCTCCACCAGTTATTTTTCTCTTCCTCTTCTTGGTCTCCCGTGATCTCTCTCTTTTACCCTAGGGTTTTATAGATCTTATCTTACTATTGGGGGATATAATACCCACTTTTAGAGATCTAAACCTAGGTTTAATCTTGTTTCTCTTGGATCCCGTTTTTCCATCCTTCTTTGACGAATCTTCGATAGGGATTGGGAATCTGAGATCCATTGATCCCGAGGTAGGTGGTTTTGTTACGATGCCCAATTTTTATTAACCCTAATTACTTTGTTAAATATCAATAATTTGAATTAAATTATATTTTTTATTTTGGATTAAAATATATTTCAATCATTTTGTTTTAAAAATCCATTTCTGGGGATTTTTGGGTTCTAAAGAAAAATTGGTTTTTCACATGAAATTGGAAAACCACCAGTTCCATTGAATTAAGGTCTGTTTGTGGAAATTATGTTAATTTAAATTGTTAAATTTAAATTTTAGTTTTTATGGAAATTGAATCAATTGAATTTTGAAATTTAATTTAAGAGAATGTTTTGATGTAATGATTTAGGAAAAACCCAAATTCCAGTGAATTGGGGGTTTGTGAATAAATTTATTGAATTGTTTGAAAAATAAATTGTTGAATTTAATTGTGAAATAGATTGTGAAATTTATAGAGTTGGATTCAAATCCTTGTTTATAAAAAATGGTTTAAAAATGGTTTTGACTGACACAAATCGGTTTCATCTTTTTGGAAGAGATGTGTTTTTTATTAAAAACCTATTATAGATCTTAAAGATAAAGTTGGTATATTGAAATAGATAATGAGATTTTATTGTATTTTAAGCAGTCATAAAATAAATTTCCCATAGTTTTTTTTAATAGAGCACAAGCCAGCCTTAGGTTGTTGGTCTATTATATTGGACAACACTTCACAACTTACAATGTTCTAAAACATTATATCTACACATCCCATTCCTTAGGTGATGGTGATGAATCCTTTTGGCCTTGGTTCAAGGGATATACATAAATAATTTTTTATATTCATAATTTTGGGTCCCTATATCCTGGAACTATCATACCTACTTTGAATATGACCATATTTATCTCTTGTTTGTATTTAAAATTGGTATTTCACTGTTGTAAACTTTTTTACATGCATAGATAATTTATACAAACTTTATTATATAGATATTTTTATTTATTAAATTTTTTAAAAAGTTCTATTTATGTAAATTATCCTTTAATTAAAGGTAAATTCCATATTTTTATATTTATTTCCATCAATTGAAATGTGAAGATAAAATTTCTAATGTATTTTCATCTTTTAAATTGTAAACCATGGTTTGTTTAAATATTATTTTTTTAATTCCAAACTTTTTTGTCTGAAAATTGAAATCACTTTATTAGTTAATTTGATATTGGATTACTGTTATGGAATCCTTGGTGGAATTCTACTAGGATTTGGATCAAACCACACTTTTTCCTTTGATTGTTTTTAGATTATCTCATTCCACATTAGATCAAGGGAAAATGGTCTCTTGGAGGTGGATTTAGGTGTTGAACTTTAGACATGGTGAGTTGCGTCTGAGTTGGGTATGGGGAAGTTTCCCTATTTTCTTGTACTTTGGTTATAATAATTGGGGATTTAATGCCTTTTTGACTTCTGGTACATTACTCCCAGTGGAGTTTTCCTTTTTGTGCATATTGTCTTGTTTCATTTACTTCTGCATTGTTAGTGGAACAATCATTCCCACTTCTATGTTGTATGATGCCAAGTGCTAGTCGCTGACCCGTAAGGATTAGAAACACCCTTCAGGCTATGTCAAGACCATCTCAGTTACTGGGTTGGTTCATGAAAAGGTGGTATTATAGGGATGTTTTGTTTTATTCTTGAAATCAGTATGCATTTCTGAAATCTTATCGGGACTTAGGAGGTAGTTGTGATTGAGTGTCTGGTCAGCTCTCACCACAATGAACCTTAAGCCTCCAAAAGTGGTTAGGAAAATACATATTGTTGTTTAGTTCAAGTTTTTTCCTTGTTTTGATTTGGATACATTGAAATCTAAATTGGATGGTTCTATCTATAGGGATTAATTCTCCATGTTTCTTTATTTGAGTGTTGATCTGATGTCTTCCTTGTTATCTATGGATATTTTTTTACATCATGCCTCTGAGAAGATGTGTAATTTGGATCCAAGAAGAATCTATTGATGAAACCCAGTGAGTAAATCATGTTGTTGATCCAAATTTTATTAAGGTGATTATGCGCATTGTTCAAGCTATGGGACATGAACCACCTTCAGTTCCTATTTAGGCTCCAAATGTGAAACCTTAGAGGGGTGTTCTCAAGTTAATTTCTCAAGAGTTTATTCAAAATAAGACAACACCATTCATGATCTCAAATTATCCACAAGAGGTTAAGGAATGGTTGATCTTGATGGACCATTTTTTTGGATTTTTTGACACCCCTGATGAGATCAAAGTGAAGTGTTCCACCTTCTTGCTGGAAGGACCAAGGTGAAGATGGTGGGATGTTGTGGTCATGGAAATTAAGCATGAGGTCTTGGAGTGGAAAGAATTAAAAGTTATTTTTATTGAACATTTCTATTTAGAGTCGATGATGATATCTAAGTTTACTGAGTTTTTCAGACTTGATTAGGTTGAAAGGGTTGTGACAAAGTATCCAGACTATTTTGCTAAGCTCATTCACTTCGCACCTAAGATTATATCGAATGAGAGGATGAGGTCATGGATGTTTGAGTTGGAACTTCATCGGGATATTCTTTCTTAGTTTTTCTTGCCGAATCTTTATTCATATGATGATGTGATGGATAGAGCATTGGTGGTTGATATAGCCCAATCTGGAAATTCAGGGTTGTTAGGGATTTCTTTTTCTCCTAGTGGAAGCATTGTTTCTTTTAAGGGAAAGTGTAAGTGTGGTGATTTTAGTGGCATTTCTCAATAGAAGGGACGTTCTAGACCTCCCACAATACCTAGAAGAGGTATTTTGTATTGATACTAGTGTGGAAAGGTGGGATATTTGAAGAGTGTTTTCACTAAGGAACCCAAGAACTATGGATCTTGTGGATGTCTAGGAAACTTGCAGCATTTTAACCATATTATTCCACCCCACACAGTGAAACTGTATCATCTGATCCTCCTAAAAATGTGGGGTAATTAGATGCTTCATATGCAAAAGGGTTCTAGCCACAGTCATCTAGAATAAAGCTTATTCACATAGTGGAAGAGCCTCAATAGGAATTGGATACAGTCCTAGTGACTATGAGTGGTACCATTACTATAGCTTCGTCATTATAGATGGCTCTATTTGATACCGGTGGATATCATTCATTCATTTAAACTTATTTTTTTAATAATCTAAATATTCCTATGGATCTTTTTTCTTGTGTAATGGATATTACCACACCCCATGGTATAAATAGAGATAAGGGTCTCCGTAGTACCGATTGTGTTTTCTCTCTATCAGTTATTGGGATTTCTTGGAGTTTTCTGGTCCTTGGAATGAAATATCTTTATATCATATTTGGGATGGATTTACTCATTGTTAATAAATCCTAGATTTATTTTTATATTTTATGGGTCAACCTATAAGGCCTCGGCCTTAAACCTTACTTAATATTGAATTAAATTAATAATTCACATTGAGGATCTTTTCAGGTGTAGAGTTTTAGAGAATTAGATCATAAAACTTGCATTACATTCCTCATTTAAATAAAGTGGTTACATAAAAGACAGTATTAATTTTTCCCATCAACGGAAACATATTTAAAATAAAACATGGATTCTTTCTTGACACTTCCTTGACACTATCATCACATCATGTACCTTTCCCTTGACCTGTGAAAAACATTTCAAAAACTTGGGATGAGCATAAAAAGCTCAGTAAGGGTTATAAAAAGTATGGAAAGGAAACATGAGTACATATATACATAAGAATGAAATCATACTTTACCCATAAAGCATAAGCACTTTAACATACCTCATAAAATCATGAATAAATCATAGAAATCATAAGACATAAAGGTAACTTGAGGCATTCATAACATTCTTACGTAGGGAGTAACCCTCTTGGTTATGTTTGGAATACCCATCATAGTATATTCCCGAAATCTCTTTGGAGAAACCTTAACGTTTAACCCCTTTGTGTTACCCAATGCATTGGAGAGCTATATTGGGCTCACCCGCCCTTAGTTTATCACGGAACCACCTGTCATCATAAACAATGCCCAAGAACCATTACAAAATCATAGCACATAACTTAAGCATAAAGGAAAGATAATGTTCCCACATTGCAATAACAATATAACATTTTAGGATATTGAATCCATTCTAAAAAAACATTTTCAAAACCATTTAATAAAGAGATTTTTTAATCAAAGTGTCCCATACCACTTTGAAGCTTTTAACATTTTACACCATTAATATCCACATAAATAAATCCTTGAAACCATTTTGAAAACATGGATATTAATGAGAAATATTTATAAGAATAAATCATTAAAACATTTAAAACGATATTTTAGTTAAAGGGTTTTTATCAAAATGAGAGACACTTGAATACAATAATTGAGGAATAACATTTAATTAAAACTTTATAATATCATGAGAATAAAGGGATTAATGATATAATATTCCAAAGGACAGTATATACACTATATAAAAGTGAATTGGTGCATAACAACAATGAAGTCTCAATAGAAATGTAAAATGAGATAAAATCCCTTATAAAGAAGGTATCCTTAAATTAAGGATGAATCAATCTCATAATTATGTGTGACAAACATAAATACACCCAATATAAGTGGATATTAAGTGTAAAACAATCAAAGGTCATTCACATAACATATTCAATAACTACATGTTGAACCCAAGGAAATCAAAATTGGGTTAAGAAGTTCCCTTGGTAAAATTCGACAGCCTAACGGCGTCACTTTAAAATTCATAAAATTAGTTGATGAGAGAGAAAATGGTATCTCATCACTTGGACATAAAATTTACATCAATAAGGATATAGAAGAACATATCACAACATAAAAATATGTAAATTAAAATACATAACAAAATAAGTCTTTTTAAAAGAGGAGTGTGAAGGGTTCCCTTACCGATTTGGGAAACTTTCAAAAGGTACACCCCATGAAAGAAGGGTCATACAATGAAGATGTAACTACCCATAAATGAGAGTATATTATACTAATATTAAAATAATGGTCAGTATATACACCACACAAAAATTAAATAGTGGCCAATGTAGCATGGATCTCACGAGAACAAAAAGTGAGATGAAAATCCCCTTATGAAAATTCGGCAGCCTAACGGCGCCACATAAAACTTCCAAAAATGGATTGATGAGATCAAATAGGGTCTCTAATCACATGAAAATAAAAATTACATAAATATTAATATAAAATAACATCATATAACATAAGAACATGGAACATAAAATAATTGACATAAAAGAGAGTACTTGCAAAGAAAGAGAGAGGTGGGATTCCCTTACCTCGTGTCCGACATGACTCGGTCGTTCTTTAATCTCCTGAATAATAAAATTTGGTCAATTTATAATTGCATAAGGACCTACTTTAAATATTATTATTCAGTTTATATCACATATTATAATGTTATAATAATTGGTTAATAAAGTGAGTTCATATCAAACATTTTTGTTGATGTTCAGTACATTAGTAAAAATTGAACTTGTTGGAAAAGAAATTTCCATGTAGTTATAGGTACATCATCTCCAGAATAGTATTGATGTTTTAAATATCATATATATACAGTATATATTCATTTTATACTATTACATAGAATTTGGAGATAAAAAATTAAAAGCACCGTTCATGGAGACGATAGGTCGTACGTACGCATGAACGCTGCTTTCATTTTTTGTCATATTAATGGAATTAAAACAAAATGAGAGATATATATATTATAATTCCAGAATTATATCCATCATTTAGATGTAATATATTACATATATATCCATTATATAAATGCACTTATAATAGTACATAACATTTGGAGATAAGAAATGAAATGTACCGTTCATGGAGACGGTAAGTCGTACGTACGCATGAACGCTACTTTCATTTCTATGTCATATTCATGGAATTAAAACTAAATTATAGGTATTTATATTTTAATTTCAGAATTATATTCATCATTTATATTTAACATACATAATATATAATAACTTTAAATCCATCCTTTATGCATCCCACATATGGCATTAACGAATCAAATCACTTTGAGGGGGCGGTAGTCCGCACTTCCTAAAATGAAATTATCGTGTTTACCCACAATGGAAACCATAAAGGTATGCCAAAAAAGAAAAATACAGAAGCTTAAGTAAAACATAAAAATATTATATATCATATATAAATATAGTGACATCTTAATGTCCACCTTTGAAGGTGTTATATGAGTGTTGAACAATCATCGTTTCGTGAGGCAGAAATTCGTCATCCACAGAAAACAGTATGTTCTTTAACCATTAGATGTAGGTGTGTGTAAGTGTAGCTAAAATACTTCACATAACAACATACTAGTATATTGAAGATACTGGTGTTGTTAGAAAATAAAATAATAAAAAGAGTTTAGGGGGTTGGAGAAGCAAAATAAAATAAAAGAACACAAGGGAAGACATTACCTTTAAATTGGGTAACTCTCTTCGATTTGAGATCAAAGTCTTCCTTGGAAAGGATTATGCCCAAAGTGAGGATTCAATGATGAAGAGAGGGATTTGGAGAGATGAAATAGGCAGGGTTTGGCTGATCCAAAGGCTTTAGAGGTGTGTTTAAGGTGGTAGAGGTTGGGGCTTTTTATAAGAGGAGAGGAGGGGCACTCTTGGAAAGTAAAGAAATGTTACCTTATTTTAAAATGAGTTTCGAATTTAAAAGGTCCCGCATTGATATAATTCTAGGATAAGGTGATAAGGGTTCTAAATCCACCCATCCAATAGGTTTTGGACATGTGTAGGTCATAGAGTTTACATTATCTTTTCATTTTATTTAAATCCTTTATTAATGAGGTAATCGTTGCATCATCATGATGTCATAAATAATTTAATTTATTTAATGTCTAACAATTATAAAAAAAATATCATGATGTAGGAAATATTTTCATATTTCTAATGAATATTTATAGTCAAAAATATGACTTGTATGACCCCATTTAAAAATTGTTTTAGTAAAATAACTCATGTTCGTGACATTTTAATTTTAACTTTAAATAAAAAGGTATTTATGTCATTTTCCATCCAAAGTGGCTCCATGGGGTCCCCAAGTTGACCCATGGAATTTCTTGGTCGTCCATGACACATACAATGAGGTTAAAACATGTTTCTAGGTCATTTCATATTATTAAAACATTATTTTGACCTTAAATTACACTAATTACCTCTAATCGTGATTAATAAACTTAAAAGTTACTATTCACCAAAAAATTATTTTAATCTCATTGAACCACATTTTACTTCTTAATGAAAACCATTTATGTTGGATTTTTGAAATTAAAAACACAGAGGTGGTAAAATTTCATTTAATCGGAAAATTAGTTTTTATAAGTATCACTTAGTGGTTTCACTATTCATCAAAAATTGAAGTTTTTCAGAAAAATACCAAAACTTCACCCTAAGCAATATTTGATATTCCGAATTCAAAAATGATTTCTATTTTACAAAATTCAAAACATATAAGTTACATTAATTAATTTAAAAATTAATTCCTGCTGTCAGAGCAAATAGCGTGTTTTTATGAAACAATAAGTATCAAAAGATTGACACTAGTTTAAGTCAAATTTCAAAGTGAAATTAATTCCAACGACCACTATTGGATTAAACGGTAAAAATATATTCTAACTGAACTTTAAAAGAATAAAAATATAATCTAATCATATAAATAAATTAGATTAAAAAGAGGTTTTAAATTAAAATACAACATTTTTCACTATTCATTAAAAAAATGAACTTTATCAGAAAAATACCAAAAATTTACCCAAAGTAAATTTCAATGTCCCCATCATAAAGAATAAGTTTATTTTAACAAATAGAGCTTATAAAATTTTCAAAAAGTGGATTTAAAAGTGGTTCATCATCAAAAGGTGGTTAATCTACCTTTTAAAGAATATTAGAATGTTTACGCTTAAAATTGGATTCATTCGCATTTTTAATCCTCTAACATTTATTGTAAAAAATAAAAATACTTGACAAACATATATAATCATTTTTTAGTTAGTTCTGTTCATTCCCGCCATTACAAAGGCTAGGCATTAACTACCATTTAAAATAATATTATTTTATTATTAGAGTGCAACGTAAGATTCCCAAGAAACTCGTTGTTGCGTATTGGGTACGCCATCGAGAATAGCATCCCCTTTAAATTAATATTCGTATTTTATTCACAAATATGGATAAACATGAAAATGTCATATTCTTTATTTACCTGGGGTGTTACACTACCTACCATTGGAGTGCCTCTTGTCTTGTAAGGAGAATGGGACCCAAGGGAGGGTAGGGCTGGACCTTCTTATCTAGATTTGGGGAAAGTGATATCAATGTTTTTCTTTGATGTAGAGTGGGAAACTTTGATTGATTATCTCCCTCCTGTTGTTTTTATCTTTTCTGATGTTTTTCCTTCTAACTTCTATGGTTTTCCACCAGTAAGGGAGGTTGAATGTTCTATTGAATTGATGTATAGTACTCAACCAGTTTCAATTCCCTCTTACATTATGAAACCAACTGAGTTTAAAGAGTTTAATTCCCCATGGGAAACTCTTTTAAATAAAGTATTTATATACCCGAGTGTGTCACCTTGGGCAGCGCCTATACTCTTTGCTAAGAAGTATAATGGTTCACTCTACATGTGTGTTAATTACCAATTGCTTAATCGAGTTATGGTAAAGAAAATTATTAGTTACCATTTATTGATGATCTATTTGATCATTTGAAAGAATCAAAATGGTTTTCAAAGACTAAACTTTGATCTCGTAACCATCAGTTGAGGGTAAAAGAATTTGAAACCATAAAACTAACTTTTGGAGCTGGTATAGTCATTATGGGTACCTTGTTATGCCCTTTGGTCTAACCAATCATCATCATCATCATTAAATTTATTTCGGGTTCAAAGTACAAAGAAAGGGAAAAGAAAAAGGGAAGGGGGCAGAGAAGAAGGATAGGAGGTGCGGCCCCCTCCCTAAGGGGGCCTAAAATAGTGAAGGCCTAGGGCGTCACTACGGATCAAGTTGAGGAGGATCATTTGCATCATATAAGAACCATTTTGAGTTTGATGATAAATCACTGATTTTATGCCAAGATTACAAAATTTGATTTATAGATCTAAGAGGTAAAGTTAATGGGATACATGGTTTCTAAAAATGGTATTTTAATTGATCCTGAAAATGTTAAAGCTATGATGACATGGGAACAGCCACAAAATGTTTTTGAGATTTGGAGCTTCCTAGGATTATTTAAGTATTATCACTAGTTCGTAAATGGATTATCAAATTTTTCTTCTCCAAAGACCTCTATGACATGAAAGGGAGTGAATTTTTTTTAGAATGATAACTATCAGAGTTATTTTATTGAGATGAAACATCTTTTGACTACAGCTATGTTGTTGACTCTTCTACAGTCTGGTCAAGAAAACCTCCATGCCCTCAAAATATTTTCCTGAGCTATGTTGTTGACTCTTCTAAAGTCTGGTCAAGGCTATGTTTGAGTTGGATCTTCATCAACATTGACATAACCTATACCTTGGGAAAAGGAAATGTCATTCCATATGCTTCGAGTAGAAAACTTCTGACCCAAGCAGTGATGGAATCGTCGAAAGAGTATAATTTTATATCTCTTTCGCACAATTTTATATTAGAGTTCAAGAGAAAGGGGATAAAGATTATTCAGAAAACAATTTGTTGACATATTATCTTCTTGAAATTTTTCTTGAAGATTAGTGTCTTGATGATGAGTTTTATAGTATTAAATACTCTCTTTATGGTGGGGAGGTAGTTTCCCCGTGTTCATTCTCTAAAAAGGTTATTCTGTGTTATCGGAATCACTTCATTGTTCCATTAGTGGTAAGGAAATATGTGATGGGGTATAATAATAATTATCAGTAGGTTATTAACCTTGAAACCAAAAAAAATTCTATGAAATGTGATGATAGTTCTGGTGTCCTAGCATGATAATGGGCATTGCTGAGTTTATCTCCCATTGTTATACATTCCAACAGGTGAAGGCTGGGCATTAGAAACCTTGGGGTTTTTTGTAGCCACTTCCAATTCATACATGGAAGTGGGATGATATCTCAATGGACTTTGTGGTTGGATTTTGTTGGACCTAGAGAAAGAAGAATGTGATATGGGTTTTGATTGATATGTTGACTAACTAGGATCACTTCTTGAACATTTGTGATACCACCAAAGTTGAGGAGTTGGGAAATCTCTATGTAAAAGAGATTGTTCATTTACATGGAGTTCCATCCGCTATAGTCTATGATGGGGATCCAAGGTTCACTTATCACTTTTGGATAGGCCTTCAAGATCCACAAGGATCTCACATCCTTTTGGGTATGACATACCATCCATAGTCAGATGGCCAGACATAAAGAACAGTACATATTCTTAATGATATACTCTGATCTTGTGTTCTCGACATTTTAGGGGCCTATGATGATCCTTTTGGGTTGGTTGAGTTTTATTATAACAATAGTTACCAGTCCATGATCATAATGAATCCTTTTGAGGCCTTTTATAGCCAACCTTGTAAATCTCCATTACATTGGTCGGAGATGGGTGAGAGTTCCTTGTTCGGGCCAAGTTTGGTGCAAGAGATGACAAAAAATATTTAGTTGATTATTCATAGGATGTTGATGGAGCATAGTTGATATAAATCTTATCCTGATCGTCACCATAGAACTTTGGAGATCTCAATGGGTGACTAGGTGTTATTGAAGGTTTCACCTCAATTAGATCATTGAAGACTTGGGAGGCAAGGGAAGCTTTCTCCTCATTTTGTTGGACCTTTTGAGGTTGTTGAGAAGGTGGTGAAAGTTGTGTAACCTATTTCACTTCCACCACAGCCAACGCCGATACATAATGTGTTTCATGTATCTTGGCTTTAGAAGTATGTATCTGATCTATCTTTTGTTCTGAGTTTCCATGATCTTGAAGTTGAATCTGATTTATTTGTGAATGAGATTCCAATAAAGATTGTTGATTCTTAGACCAAGGTAATTCAAGGGATGATGATACCTTTGGTTCATATTCTATAATATCATTAATCCGATTCTCATGAGACATGGGAGAGGGAGGCACAAATCAGATAGTAATGGCCTCATCTTTTTGACATGGAGGCTTCTTTATAGGATTTATGGGGATAGAATGTTTCTCGGGTTGGGAGGTTGTAACATCCCATTTCTATTATCAAATAGTCATAAAACCCCATTTTATTTGATCTTTGGTTGTGTTTCGTTTGGGGTTGTTTCGGGTTGAAAATTTAAGAACCTTGAAAATTATGGGCTAGTGAAAAGTTTCCACAGAGTCGGCACATGATTTTCCAAACCGTGCATCCGAATATAGAAAAATAAAAATATTTAGACAGATATCTCTGCACAACTTTCACACCATTATTCAAGTCGTGAGTCCCCTTATAAGAAACTGTGTAAATTATTTATAATGTTAGCATGGAATATGAATATTCTTTCCAAATTGTACATTATTTCCCAACAAACCGTGGGGACGGGATTTTAAGTGATCTTGAATTTTTTTAGAAATTCCCAAACCTTTATTTTAGGCCCCAGATGGACCTCATTTAACCCAAACTAATTTCTATCAACCATGGAGATCCCAAAAATGATTTTTGTCCCCTATGACCCCTCCCAGAAGCGATCCAAATCTAGGTAGATGTCGTTTGATCCTCTTCCGATTAGTTTTATCCTCCCATTCCTTATCTCCCATGATCTTTCTATTTTCCCATAGGGTTTTATGGTTCTTAGTATATTGTTTCTCACAAATCCCATTGTATTCTTCCTTCTTTGATAAATCCTGGCTAGGTATTGGTTATCTGGAATTCATTTATCCTGAGGAAGGTGGTTCCGTTATGATGCCAAATTTTTATTAACCTTAATTTTGTTGTTTAATTTAAATAATTCAATTTAAATGAATTTTTTTATTTTGGATTAAAATATCTTTCAATAATTTTGTTGTAAAAAAACCAATTCTGGGGATTTTGGGGTCATAAAGAAAAATGGGTTTTTTTAATGAAATTTGAAAGCCACCAATTCCATTAAATTGGGGTGTGTTTATTGAAATAGTGGTAATTTAATTTGTTAAATTTAAATTCTAGTTTTGATGAAAATTTAATCAATTGAATTTTTTAATTTAATTGAATAAGATTTTTTGGTGGAATGATTTAAGAAAAACCACAAATCCAGTGAATTGGGGGTTTGTGATGAAATTGATGGAATTGTTTGAAAATTAAATGGTTAAATTTAATAGTGAAATGGATTGTGAAATTTCTAGAGTTTTTTTCAAATCCTTATTTATTAAAAATGGATTAAAATGGTTTTTATGGAAACTTAGTGGTTTTATATTTTTGAAAGAGGAATGTTTAATATTAAAACACATTAAGGTTTTAAAGAGAAAGTTGGAATATTGAAATGAATTATGGTATTTTATTGTATTTTAAGCACTCTTAAAACAAATATCTCATTGTTGTTTTTTACTAGAGCACATACCAGTCTTAGGTAGTTAGTGTGTTTTATTGGATAACATTTCTTAACTTACAATGTTCTAAAAAATTATATCAGCACATCCCATTCCTTAGGCGATGGTGATGAATCCTCTTGGCCTTGGTTCAAGTTATGTATGTATATACTTTTTTTCATTCACTGTTTTCGTTTCTTATAGGCTAGAACTATCACGATTACTTGGAATATGACCATGTTTCTTGATTTTTTTATTTCAATTGTATATGACACTATTGTAAACTTTTTTCATGCCCTAAATATAAATGTTGTTACATAAAAATGTTTGTTTAATCCATTTTTTAAGATGTTCCATTTATTTAATGTATCCTTTGATTAAAAGATAATTCCATATTTTGAAATGTATTTCCATCTATTGAAATATGAATCATGAATTTATAATATATTTCCATATTTTAATATTAAAGCATGGTTTGTTTAAATATTATTTTGATAATGTCAAACCTATTTGTTTCAAAATTTAAAGCACTTTATTGGTTAATTTGATATTGGAATCCTATTATGTAATCTTTGGTGGAATCCTACTGGGATTTGTCTCACACTCTACTTGTGCCTCTAGGTGTTTGTAGATTATCTCTTTCTAGGTTTGAGCAAGGGAAAATGGAATCTTAGAGGTTGATCCTGCTATTGAACCTTGGATATGGTGAGTCGTATCTGAGTTTATTCTTATGTAGTTTTATTATTTTCTTGTACTTTGGTCATATTAATTGGAGATTGAATTCCTTATTTACTTTTGTTATATTACTCCCAGTAGAGTTTTCTTTTATTTTTGTATATTAACTTGTTTCTTTTACTTTTCCATTATTAGTGTAAAATTGTTCCCACTTCCTTATTGTATGATGTAAGGTGATAGTCGTCAACCCATGTGGATAAGGAACACCCTTCGGGCTATGTTAGGACTAGATCGGTTATCAGGTTACTAGGGTACTTGGATTGGTTCATGACACTCTTCATCGTCGGTAGTATAACCATTACTCATGCCGCCTTATTGATTCTCTTCATGATCTTTTCCATTAGAACATAATTTTTCATAAATCCAAAAAATTCTACATTTTAATCATTTTTTCATTGATGATATCTTAGGGAAACCAATATTCCCACACATTACATTAACTAAACTATTCATTTTTTCCCTTTGTAATTATTTAATCTATGTTCTTATTTTCCACATTCAAAACATATTCCTATTCCTTTAAGTCATCCATGTGGGTGTTTCTTCCCATATTCTCAACACATAGGAAACTGAATCTTCTTTACTCCATGGTCTCCACTACCCAAACACTCATAAAACTATTTATTTATCTAATTTAGTGAGTCTGAGAGTTAGTTAAGGTGCGCATTTTAATTATGTTCCACAAAAAATTATTAGGCATAATCACAACCTTATTCACTCTAGTCATCATCACATTTAACTGTTTATCAGAAAATTATCTGTCACATACAATATTAAACCAATTACATTTGGTTCTTACCATTGAATAAAAATAAAAAACATTGTGTGACCTGTACTAATAATAGTATAAAACGAAATAATCATGAAAAATAACTTATAGTATGTCTAAATCATTAAAAAAATTCCTTAATCAATGAAACATTAGGTTTACCCTAGTTCATTCATAGTCATTTTCTATTTAAATCCATCATGATGGTTCGTGAAGAGTTTTTGAATTTCCAAATCATATTCTGCGGGAGTGTCAAAATAGGCGTGCAACAAGGCTCGTTGTCATACACTATTTCTCGATTAATTCTAGTTCAATATGTCTTTTTTGGGTTTTTACCCCTAGGTACATTTGTTCCAAATCCACACCCACTTTTAGTATACATATAGAGATAAAAATTTATGGAAAGAACTCAATCAATCCTTTACAAAAATTGAAGTACATTTTGTTATACTCTAATTCATCCTTAGACTTATCCTTAGAGACGTACCTAGACATATCCTTAGAAATATCTCTAGGGATCTCACTAAAGTTTTCTCATACTAGTTTATAAAGGTTAAGTATAACTTTTATTTTTTACCAACTATATAAATCCATGCCTCTCATGCATGGATATTACTTACTTTTAGTTAAATAATCAATACATTACATAGAAACATGCATGATCACTATAATAGTTTATTTCCTTTAGAATCTTGAAACATAACATTCTAATTTTGATGAAATATATTCAACATTTCCCACAATGATATTCTCACACAGTACTCCTCTTAGGAATACCCAACCTAAAATATTCTTTATAACATGAGGAAGGAAATATAATAAAAGGTGAGCATAGATGATCAATAAGGGTAAAAATAATAGATATCAATATATGATCATATGAAAGCATAATATAATTATAAGGGTATTTGATCATGAACATAACTGGCAATGTTCATACCCAACCTTTCATGTATCATAAACATGATTCATGGCATAAAACATTATTATTTCAAAAAATAGGGTCCACAAGAGTGATAAATAATCATAAATTAATCATGAACCATAATATAATGTCATAAAAGCATGGAACTACCATAAATATAGAAACCCATTTATTGTTTCAAGTTTAATTACCAATACTATCAATATAGTGGATTATGATTCACTTGTTTCCCATAGCGGATTAGGATGAACTTGTTTCCCTTTGTGGATCAGGATGCACCAGTTCCGATTATGGATAAATCCTTTCGACTTTTTTCTATTTTCATATCATGAGATATAAAGATTTACCTAATTAAATCGAGGGAGATATAAGTCCCACAAATTATAAAATTAAAACCATATTTATGTGTTCCACAAGATCAAAAAACTAATCATGCCATAACCCATGAAATTAAAAGGGTGTCATAAACATTTCATCATATCATAACAGTTTGAAAAAAGACATGTTTCATAATCAATTTGTCATTGAATAACCCTTGAGAAGAAGTGGGTTTCATAACCCTTTTATCATGGAATAACACATGGAATAGAAATGAGTTTCATAAACATATTTCCATTAAAACATAACCAATTCAATAAAAAAATATAAATGGTATCCTTGGATTATAACTCTATTAAGGCATATATAACACCATTGGATGTCATCAAAGATGGAAAATAATTTTAAAAGGATTATTTAAAACATTTCTTGAGGAAAATATCCTTTCCACTTTGAAAATGATTTTTAAAAAAAATAAAACCTTTTGAAAACATTTTTCTTTGAAAATAACCTTAAACAATTATAAAAAAAATATTTTAAAATCATTTAATGTTTTTTAAAACATAAAATATTTTGAAAACATTTTTCTTTGAAAATAACTTTGAAAATTTATAAAATAATATTTTAATATCATTTAAAACGCTTTTTAAAACATAAAACATTTTCCAAATCCTTTTCCATAAAAATTAGATTAAAATATTATATAGAAAAATTGAAAAATATTTTTAGAATTCATGGTTTTTGGAAGAAATCATAATTATGATTGAAGAGGAAAATAAAGTAAAATTTTATTAGAAATATTTTCTTTATCATATTATGTAAAATAAAAGTGGAAAATGGTATCATTACAAGAATATACATAGTAAAATAAAAATCATGATAATTCATTCAAGTTTTATCACGAGATTTCAACATTATATACTTAATCCTAAACTATCTTGTAAATAATGAGATTGAAAATTAAAATATTTAGGACTTTGGTAAGATTGAATCATAAACCCCGTTAATTAATTACATAAATTGGAACTTAAAAATCATGATAATAAATAAATTCACAATATTACATATCATGTTTTATTTATATACACCTCGTGAAAGAATATAGGTGCATAACATAACATATGCTCAAAGAAGTAAAATTGAGACAAAAATCCCTTACCAATTTGGTAACATTTGAACCGTAAACCCCATAATGGAGATATCCAAAAATTTAAATTTAAATCCCTATATATTTTAAGAGAAGTATCATAAAATAAATTTATGGGAAATATATACACTACATATAAGAAATAGGTGTTGATAATAGCATATATTTCAAAAAAGTAAAAAAGTGAGATAGAAATCTCTGACCATAAGTCTTGAATTTCATCATACTCATCCAAAACTCATGTATAATAAATATAAGTTTATTATAAATATATTAAATAACTATATTCATATATATAATTCCATATATGATTGGGTTAAGACCTTTTATTACCCATTTATTAACAATTCCTTGTTAAAGTTATATTTTGGGTAATAACCACTTTGTTTTTCGTATAAGTTTTTATTTTTTATATTATTCCTCTTACATTGATCATGGTTCAATTATCTCCAGAATTATAAAAATGGTATAACTATATTATATATTCAGTATATATGTTTTTACATTAATCTATAAAATTTATTGATAGAAAATGAAATACACCATTCATTAAGATGGTAGGTCGTATGTACGCATGGACACTAATTTATAATTTCTCTTTGGGTTAAAAAAATAAAAGTAAATAATATATATTATCACTCAAGAATAATTTTTATGTCACATATATCAAAAATATTTATTAAACACAACCTTACTGTAATCCATGTAAATCCTGAACAAATCACATCACTTCACGAGGCGGTAGTCGATCGTACAAATGAATGACGTTATCATATTCCCACAAAATGGAAATAATAAAGGTATGTGTGATATAAAAATTAAATAATAATAATAGAATCATAAATATCATATGTTTCATATATAAAAAATAAATTTATCATTATTCCCAACCTTGAGAGGTGGTAATGGAAAAAATAAACGACATTGGTTTGCGTGACGGTAGTCAACCATACACATGAATAATGATTTCGTAAACCATTTTATGAAAATGTGTGAGGTTTTAGGTTGTAAAATTAACCTTAAAAATCTTATTATATGTAATATATTTAGGTTATTATATAATCATGGTATAATAAAAATTTATGGGGATATAGGAACAAATAATATGAAAATGCTTGTTGATAATGTTACCTCTTCTTCAGGTATCCTCTTTAGGTTTACACTAAATCCATTTTTGGTTGGACTTATTTAAAAAATAAGGATTTTAGGATAAGGGTATGGAATTTGTGAAGTGATTTTCGAATATCTATGTTAAGAAAAATTTCTTTAGAGGTGTGAAGAAGTGTGAGAGTGAGTACCCATTTATAGTTGAGGAGGAGTGACATTCTTGTAAATACTCAAAAGTATTCACTATTTGTAGGATAATATTTCTTCAAGTGGCTCAAAATAAGATCATTAATGGGTTTGAGGGATGATATTTTTGATAAAAACCTCCAATACACAATAAAACATATTTTTAAACACTATTTCAATAAATTGTAAGTTTTCTTATTTTTAAAATTTTGGTTTTTCATTGTGTTAACTAATTTTCGAATATATATATTTTATCCATTAAGAATGAAAAAAACACTTACTAAATAATTTGTACCCAATGTTTCTAAATATTAATTAAAATTTATAAAATAAAAATCCTATGTGTGTTGGAAATTAATTTTCACATAAATGCATGTAACATGCAAAAAAATGCTTTAACTTTAACCTTGCTAACTGGGTTTTTACTATTTAACCTTCAATATAGTCGTTGTAATAGAGAATTGGTACATTAATAGACCATGTTTGATATTTATTAATATTTAAAAATCGCATGGAAGAAGACATTACTTTTAATAACTTCAAATCATTTAATAAAATTCATTTATTATAAAGTAACATTAATGTCAATTTTTAATCTCTTTATCTAATTTCAATTTTAAAAAATATCTAGACAATTATCGAATTTTAATATATTATATTCAAAATTGTGTAAAATGATATCTTAATCAAAAATAATAATTTAAGGTAATAATTTATTCAATTTACTTCACTTTTAATAAATTTAGTGTCATTTATTTCACCTAATTATTCACTAAAAAATTACTATGATTGTGTTTCTTAAGCATTTTAATTGAATAATTTATCTCTAAAAAATTAAAATAAATTATCATGGTATAAAAAAATCATTTATATTTTAAAATAAATTTTAATAACTAAACCTATATTGTTTTCCTCTATCCCAAATCTTTATATAAATTAAAAGTAATAAAAATATCTTTTTTGATTTTTCATTACTTAAATTATTATATGGGTAATATTCAATGTAATATGGAAATAAATTGACATATTTCATATAATTTGATATAAAATTTCTAGATATACTAATAAAATAAAAATAATATAACAATTTAGGTCATTTTAAATCTTATCATTCTAGTTCAACACCTCGGTAAACCCATTTTTACCTTAACCATGGTAATTAATTTTTACTACATACACTATTCATTTTCATAAAAAATTATGTTCAATTTATTATATTATATAAATTATAATGATTCAAAATATTGAATCTATTTTTCATAATTAAATCCAAATAATTGTACAATTTTAATTTAAAATTAATTCTATTCAATTTATTGTATTATATAAATTATAATGATTAAAAATATTGAATCTATTTTTTATAATTAAATCCACATAATTATAAAATTTTAATTTAAAATTAATCCCATAAACGTGACAAGAAAGCAGGTTTTTAAAGTGAATTTTCAAAAATGTACAATGTTTTTATATCTCTAATCAATATGAAAATAATTTCAATGACCAAAATTGAATTAAATAAATGTATAATTGAACTAAGTATTCTTTAAAAACCATTTTAAATAAAATTTAACTTTATTAATAAATTAAAATAAAAATACAATTTTCAATAAAAATTCAGTATTTCTCACTATTTATCAAAAAATAAATCTTTTCAGACAAATCCCAAAAATTCACCGTAAGATAATTTTAAAATGATGATTTAAAAAATAAAGTGTATTTTTATCAAATTCATTATCTAAATGTGAAATAAATAAATTTTATTATTTTTCAAAAAAGTCATAAAAAACATTTGGTTGAAAAAATATTATTTTTAAAACATATAATGACTTTACTGAAAATAATATGTTTTATTATCAATATGTTTTATTTATAAAATAACAATACACTTAATTTCTAAAAATTAGTTATTATTATTAACATCACTATGTTTAATTTCTATATTATAATGGTTTCATTAATAATATATCATGGTTTTGTTAAAATAAAGTATTAGATGTAACAAAAGATGAGACAGTATAACACAACATGGTGTTTCATTTAATAAAATCCATCAATTAAATTTAATTTATTCAAAAATAATAATATTTCTTAAAAACTCAGGGTGATACAGAACTAGATCGATAAGGGAGGTACCAGATCAACAACACATATAGGAGCCTTAGGGACCTCATAGGTGTAGGGTGCTCTGACGTGAGGACATAAGTACTCCCTCACTTCTGGACCATCCCCATGTGCATGAACATGAGGAAATCCATGTACTTAGGGGATATTAGGAGATAATATAAGGCATAATTCATAAATAATATTAGGTGGTGTTCTAAATGGGTGGCATAAAATACTTTTTTCAAGATACCGTAATGTCTAGTGACCATATTGTGGAAGTATGAAGTGACAAAGTAAGGTTAGGTTAGTCATGATGGTTGATGCATTTAAAGATCTTCATGTCCCTCAAAAACATGTCCATCTTCATCATATCATGGGAAGATGATCGTATTGAAGTAGCGGTGAAGAATGAAAAAGGTGGGGAAGAGGAATAAATTTATCTTCTATGATGATGGAGCATATAAGATATCTAGATCAATAGGCTCCCACCACACAATGACAATGTCTGATTGATCAGTGTGGGTGAGTGTGAAATAGGTGTTGAGGTGGTGAGAAGGGGATGATGGATGAACCCTCAAACAATGTCTTCCATAGCCAATGAAAATTATTCTCCTTCTATAAAGAACTATATAAGATGCACTATATTACTCAAATCCACCTAATATGATGGTCCATAGAACTGAAATATAGTATCAAACTATAAAAATAAATCTCTATATGTAGGAGTTATGACCTGAAGAATTTCTTTTAGGTGAGTGTGAGTCAAGAGATACTTCATCTCATGCAGTAGTGTGAGTTAGTCTGAAATATATTTATCCAAGAATAGACTACTTAGCTAGATAGTGAGTTGAGGTGAACCAAACATTACATACATAATATTACATCATATTATATGAATACTCAACACAAAACATAATAATACATTCCCTATAACTGAACATATTTATTGTCTTTAGAGTTTTGATACACAATCATCTTATTTTCTAAAATATATTCCACATGTCCCCCCAATTTATTCTCAAGCAGTACACTTCTCAGTCAAACCCTTTTGACAACCTCTCTTCATAACCTAGGGAAATGAAACATAAGTAAGGGTAAACTCAGATTTTCAG
Source organism: Viscum album (assembly GCA_963277665.1). Lineage (NCBI taxonomy): Eukaryota > Viridiplantae > Streptophyta > Magnoliopsida > Santalales > Viscaceae > Viscum > Viscum album. The sequence goes on along the minus strand of OY728137.1, from coordinate 1,501,248,328 downwards.
TAGGGGTAAACATGGGAGATACCAAACAAGGATTATATGAAATCATAACAAGAGAATAAGGGTATGAAAATATGATATTAATATTTTTGAAAATCATACCAAACACTTCATAGGTCATAATCATGGAATAATGATTTAGTACTTTATTAGACATAAATAATAGAGGAATCAATGATCTAGAGACTTGTAATGACCCAAACTTTTATCAATTAAATTCCCATCTGAATGAATTAATTCTTTATTAAGTAATGTAGTTATAGAAAAAACATTCACTTTATTGCATTTCTATATTTTTTCATGTTGTAAACTATTTTAATAATTTTTCTTTTGGGATTAAAATACCAATAAGAGTCCTAATAATTTAGAATATAGTCATTCTATAGTGACTATTAATATTAGCATTCATAAATGGTTGGTATAAAGTCTGGTTGATAAATAAAGAAGAAGTGATTGCCTCGACCAATAGGATCATACCCTACAAAGACCATTTATCAGATCTTTTGAGGGAGATTGAATCATTGAGATATTCCTTTAGACCAAGACCAATTTTTGATTCAACAACTAAAACATGAGATAAACAATTTATGGGATAATTTCAATATTTTTATGATCATGTATCAAACCATGTTCACTAACCCACCCTAAGAAAATACCACCATCACATACCTTACCATTAGGGCGTATGCTGGTGTAATAAGAGGATATATATCTAGAACATAGTAGTATTTATATTTATATTTTATTTTTAATAAAAAAATCTTATATTTATACCTATCATTATTAATTTATATATATTATTATATAATGAGTTTGATAAAAAAATTATTTTTATACAAAGAAACAAAAAATGTAGTTTTGGAAAATATTTAGTTTCAATTAAAACACTTTTTTAATAAATTCAATTATTTTAAGATAAATATATATTCCATTAAATATTTTTACTAAATAACGTTTAGTTAAATATAAATGATAATTTAATTTAATAAATTTTAATGTAATTTTTATAAGGGACATAAATTTTCATGTTTAGTAAAAACTAGTACTTTCTATTAAATAATGATTTTTATTTAAAATCATATATTATCATATTTAGAAAAAAAATTGGTAATATGAATATTATTTTTTTAATAATCACATTTATGTTACACAATGTTGATTTTTTTATAATTTTATGAGGCATCCGGATTCTTGGGTAAAAATTTAATATGGTAAAAATATATGATATGTACTAGAACTACCTAATCCCCCAAAAGTGATCTAATAAATACTATAAAATTAATAAATGAGAAAAAAAAATATTTGTAGTTTAAAAAATTTAAATTTTTAAGTTATTCTATTAATTTTAAGAATATTTAAGGAATCCTCCAAAACCTATATTATATTTTAATGTTTAAAATAAATGATTTATAAACATGACTAACTTCCCCATCACCAATGGTATTATTTTAATGAGTTCAGTTATTATCTAAATAAAATATTTCAAATTAATCCTTTTTAGAATAAAACATGGTAAAAACTATAGGAAGTTTGTAGTTTTGATTATTTTGTCACATAGAGTCCAAAACCTATGTTTACAAATTAATAAATAATTTCCCACCTCTTTCTATAAATACCTACCTAACCTCCCATTCCTCTAATCTAAAAATACATATAAAAAAATTTACTCTCATTCTACCTCTCTGAATCTCTCCCAAGGTTTTACCAAGCTCTTAATAATCTTCTCCCAAACTTTTAAAAGCACCCTCTCAAGGTAATGGATTCTCTTACTCTTGATTTTTATTCAATTACTTTATTTTTATTAAGCCTTTTTATTTACAATTCTTCATGTTATAATGTGTTTTTACACATCCCTTTACTATCCTTATAATTCCCCTGAAATGATAGACCGTTTTCCACTCTCATTAAACCCTTCCATGAACCTTTATGTACACCCATTATGCTGCAAAAATTATCCCTTGATTTTTCATGACCAACTTTTTTATTGTGAATTCCTATACCCATTTCCACTCAAGGGTATTCACATAAATGTACCTATATCTCATTGATTTGGGACTTATTTTTATTTAAACCGCACTCCTTAATCATGGGGTTAAAAGGTATGAAATACATTTTAATTTTGTGTGATCTATATAAAAAACAAATGCATGTAAATGATGTGAATATGATGAGTGGTACCATAATTATATCAACCACCAATATATTAGGTAATGTTTTTATCTCAGGAGATACAATGTATGGTTCATGGTAGGTTATTGTCACGACCCCCTCCCACCAAAGATGCCCCTCTTGAGTCGGTGATTGTGAAAGGGAGATAGTGACCCCTGAGTCCCACCTCTAGTAGGCCCCGGGGTGGCGACTAGCACCAAGGGTATGAGTTTTCACAAATATGGGAGGCATTACCCTTTCTATAATTTAAGATTGGGAAATAGGACAAGTCAACCACTAAAAAGGAAAAGAACAAGTGAATAGAAATAAACCCAAACCAATCTCGCATGCATGTTTAAATAGTTCTGAAACAAGGTACAAGTAAAAGAAAGCTCAAAAGTACAATACCAAAAGAAAAAAGTGTACAACAACTGCAACAACTCCAATTGTCTCGACTAGTAGGGTCCCGCATGGCCCTGGTAGTCCTCCTAGAAACCTGAAAGTAAACGTAGGTTGATCATACAAGTATACTCAGTAGGGAAACCTAAAGCTCTCGTGCATAGGTGGGGAGATATCCTAATGTCTAGTGAGAACAACAAAAGAAACCTAGCAGGGAAATCTATCCACCCAACCTCACCAGCCACACTCAACAAAAATATAATCACAACAGGTAATAGTAGTATATAAGAACAAGAGTATTGGGTACCCCGCACCATTTCCCATTAGTTAGCTTCTCTTCCTGATGGCGAACGTCCTGATGCTGCCATACTCTCCCCACCCGCACACACCTGGGCCTCACAAACCACACATCCCGCCCGCACACACCTAAACCTCACAACCACGTATCCCGCCCACACACACCTGGGCCTCACAACCACGTATCCCGCCCGCACACACCTGGGCCTCACAACCACGTATCCTTCCCGCACACACCTGGGCCTCATCCCGAAGATTCTTGGGAAACAGTAAAACTTGCCCGAAGGGTCTTGGGCTAAAACCACCCCAATCGAAACCTACCTGAAGGGTCTTAGGTGTAAGGTCGCCTCAATCCATCACAGCCTAGGGAAGGAGCAGGAAGGAGCTAGTAACTAAGGGGAAAATACCCTCTCCCATGAAGTGGGAGTGTTCGGCACTAAGTGCTCAACATGGGTGGGGTGCGATAAAACACAAAAGATACAGATACATATATGTATACCAAACACACAGCCCAACCTATGGCTTCTAAAAAGAGAAACTGAGCATGTGCCTCGGCACTGTTACTATGAAGCATGCATACAACAAACAACCCCAACCCCATTTAGGTTTTTAAATTTCAACATAATTAGTTTATTTAGTTTCTTATCTACTGGGAAACCAACAGCAACCAAGCATATCAATCGTTCGTGAAACATATCCCTGTGATCCACAAATCAAGTTAGGAAAACACAACAAGTCCCTTCTTATTAACCAACCAACCCATTTATTATTAATCTTGTTCCATTACCATGACCCATCATTCATTAACTCTTCCACTTTTTATTTATTATTCACAATATATAGTTCGTTCACATTCAAGACCATCCCTACAGCCCCTCTGCCAACCACCATAACCACAATCACACCGAAACTCGTACATCATTATCCCTTAAATACCATTTATCGCAGCCCCGCTGCCCGTCACCAACATAGCATTCACACCAAACCAAAACCAAGCCAACTGCAGCCCTACTGCTCACCCGATCGACAACAACCTACAAAACACCCCCATCACATGCCACGTATCCAATCCAACACCCACATGTTCATTATTCCATTTTGTTCAACCGGAGTAATCACACAAGGGTTCCAGATTTTAAATCAGTCAACTTTATGTGATTAACCAAATTCCATATTCAAAAAAGTTCCATTCACAAAAAAACGGTCTAGAAAGATAGGGAAACATTTAATTGCGCAAGCAAAGGCCCCCAATGACCGTGATTTTCAGTAGGTAGAATCTGATTCAATTCACAACATAATATCACAGGATATAAATAATGTAACTGCATTCAAAAACTTCACATCCCCATTATATAAGCCAGTTATTATCTTTATTAAACTGGTTCAAATGTGTTTCACGTAAACAAGAGGAAACCCACCCCGCATGATGAAAAATCTAGGGAGACGAAGGTAAGATCCCTACCTCAACAGGTTCTGAACACAACGCTCCCCCAAATCAACTTTATAAGATGTCCGTTGGCATCCGTCACTTCTGTTGATTCCCGGAAAAACCTCCTCGGGTGGAATTTAGAAAGGAAAGGCCAAATGAAATACAATGGATCCAAGATCAGAAGTTCCACCTCATCGTTACGATCTCGTGGCCGCTAACGGATCATAAATCGGAGCTCAGATGAAGAAGTTATGGAAGAAAAGGAGCCTTCGAGTCTCTTGGGAGAGCTCTACTCAGAGGAATGGGGAGGAGAGGGGTGAGTTGAAAAGGAGGAGGGGACCCCTCCTTTTATAGGAGAGAAAAACAAATGTGCACGGCATGTACTTTATGGAACACGGTGTGTACTCGGCCATTTCACACGGTTACCACGCGGCTTCCAACACAGACTTCAACGCGGAACGCGGTTGTTGACTAGTCAACACACAGTTTGAGGGTAACGCGTACGCAGGGAGGGACTACACGGTGTGTAGTATGGGGTACACGGCATGTACCCATTTATTTCACACGGCAAGGACACGACTCCAACACGGCACACAGCCGTTGACTGGTCAATACATGGTTTGAGGGTAACACATACGCGGGGAGGGAATACACGGCGTGTAGTATTGGGTACACGGAGTGTACCCATTTATTTCACATGGTAAGGACACAGCCTTCAACCCTGGGTATACCCAGAAAGGTGGTACATGACGTGTACTCACACTACACGGCGTGTACTTACAAAATTCTGGAAAGTGTGGGAAAAGTTCATTTTACCCTCCAGAACACTTCGTGACCTTATTTTTGACAAAGGAATGGGCCGGAGAGTTCTGGGCCATTACATCAGATACCTCTTAAAACATTCTCATCCTCTAGAATTCAAAAACCAACCTAGAGGAACCCAACAAGGTACCTCTTAGGGTTCTTGTTATAACAGGAACCCAACCAACAACCCTAATCATAGGTGTTAGGAATTCCCTCTCCTATGTCAAGATATTATCTACTTTAGGCAGCAGTGACTAGCCTGCATGAGTTTAATCACATCCGCATTAATGCATCTCGATTAAGTATTGGACCTTCCCACTTCCATATATTAGGAATTTTCAACTTGCACTACCCCCAACACTACACAACCAACACACTGCCCGAACATGTGGTTTGGGGAAAATTCCTTCTCTTATGTCGAGATATTATCCGCTTTAGGCGGCACTGACTCACCCGCATGGGTTCAATCGCGTCCTCATTAATGCGTCTCGATTAAGAATCAGGTTTTTTTCTTTCCCTGCACATCCGGACATGCTACACACTTCCAGAGAAGAAGGAATCAAAAAGGTCTCATAACCGACAATCCAAGCATCCCATATATCAAAGGTACATAGTATAACATCAACACAAATCTTAGAATAACAAGGAAAACACAAGTCAAAACAACTCTGGGTACTAAGCGTGCATCTAGGCCTCCCACTACCAAGTTCTCTCCTCAAAGCCACCATGCCTCCACAACACACGAACCAACGGAATGGTTCATCCACGGATCACCTTCTCCTTACAATCCTCAATTCTGACCGGTTGTTCCTCGAAGGTCATATTTTCTCCCATATATAACTCTCCACAGTCGATAATGTGAGAGTCTTCGTGTAAGTATCAACGTATCTGGGAGACGTGGAAGACGTCATGAACCTTCTCCAACTGAGGTGGCAGGGCTAGCTGATATGCCACCTTGCCAACTTGCCTCAGCACCTTGAAAGGTCCGATGAACCTAGGGGAGAGCTTGATCCCTTTCCCAAACCTCCACTGCCCCCGTCGAGGGGAAACCTTAAAGAACACATGATCTCCCACCTCGAACTCCAAGGGCCTCCTTCGATGATCAGCATAAGACTTATATCGGTCCTGATCCGCTTTCATCCTCTCACGCACAAGGTGAACTTTCTCTGTGGTGCTCTGCACTACCTCTGGACCAAGATCACCTGTCTCACCAACCTCTGCCCAGCAAATGGGTGAACGACATGGTCTTCCATACAAATCCCCAAACGGTTCCATGCCAATGGTAGAGTGGAAGCTGTTGTTGTAGGAAAAATCTACTAAAGGAAAGTGTCGTACCCATGACCCTCTGAAATCCAGAATGCGTGCTCGCAGCATGTCCTCCAACGTCTGGATAGTCCGCTCTGTCTGCCCATCGGTCTGGGGGTGGAAAGCAGTGCTAAGGTATAACTGGGTGCCAAAATCTTGTTGTAACCCCCTCCAGACTCGTGAGGTAAACTGATTATCCAAATCTGAGATGATAGTCTTCGAAACTCCATGAAAACACACCACCTTTTCTACATACCTCTGTGATAAGGTACTCACCAGGCCTGACTCCTTAATTGCTAAGAAGTGAGCTGGTTTCGTCAGTCGATCCACCACTACCCAGATAGTATCATAACCACCCTGAGCTCTGGGTAGTCCTGTGACAAAGTCCATTGAGATGGCATCCCACTTCCACTCGGGGACATCTAAAGGATAAAACAAACCAATAGGAACATGGTGTTTAGCCTTCACTTGCTGACACACTGGGCATTTAGCCACAAACTCCGCCACTGCATGTTTCACCCTGGGCCACCAAAACTATTCCCTCAGGCCTCGGTACATTTTTTAAACTCATGGATGTATCGCTAAGGATGAGCTATGGAACTCACGGAGAACTCCTTCACGCATCGCCTCTAGAACAAATAAGCTTACATGGAAAAGCATCTGATGTCGGATGTCCTCTGACCATCCTTCTGGAGTGTTTCCCTGATCAACACAATCCCACATTACTTCCGCCTCAGAGTCCCCCCATTGAGACTCTTCCACCTGCTGCAACAAGGAGGACCACACCATCATCTGAAACAAACAGCCTCTAACACCTTCTACCCTTGCATCCAAGTGCAAGGCGGTAAACTCTCCCATCGCTTTCCAAGCATCAGTGGATTCCCAAACCACTTCCTTATGTGACTTCCTTATCAGGGCATCAGCCATAATGTTTCCCTTACCTTCAGTGTAAGAGATCTCGAATTCATAGTCTTTGAGAAACTCGACCCATCTCCGCTGCCGCAAGCTCAGGTCACATTGGGAGAAGATATAACGTAATCTATTGTGATCTGAGAAGACCACAAAGCACTCCCCAAAGAGGTAATGTCACCACAACTTCAGTGCGAACACTACTACTGCAAGCTCTAGGTCATGGGTGGCATAGTTACGCTTGTGAGGGAATAACTGCCTAGACCCATAACAGATCACACCCTTCTTATACATCATCAAAAACCCCAGACCAAGGCCAGACACATCACAAAACACCTCATAAAACAACCCTTCCTCTGGAAACCTGAGTACGGGAGCACTAACTAACTTTTCCTTCAGGTAGTTGAAAGCTTTCTGGCACTACTCACTCCATAGGAAGACCTGGTTCTTCCTAGTCAAAGCTTTCAATGGAGAAGCAACTCAAGAGAAGTATGAAATGAACATCCTATAGTAACCTGCTAACCCTAGAAAACTATAAACTTCTGCCACGCTCTTGGGTGCTGCCCAAGAAACAACTGCCTCCACCTTCGACAGATCCACTGACACTCCATGCTGAGACACTACGTGCCCAAGGAAGTGTACTTCTTGTGTCAAGAACTTACACTTTGACAATTTCCCATAAAGCTGGTGGTGTCAAAGGACTTCCAAGACTTCCCTAAGATGGTCAACGTGCTCTCTCTCTGATCTTGAGTAGATCAAGATGTCATCGATAAACACAACAACGAACCGGTCCAGAAACTCTCGGAAGACAAAGTTCTTAAGTCCCGTGAACACAGTCGGTGCATTCATAACTCCAAACGGCATCACTACAAACTTGAAGTGCCCATACTTGCACCTGAAATCCATCTTCGAGATGTCATTGTCCTTTACCCTCAGATTATGATATCCATATCGTAGATCAATCTTAGAAAACCAACCTACTCCCCTTAGTTGGTTGAAGAGATCATCTATCTTTGGAAGGGGGTAACTGTTCTTGATCATTACCTGGTTCAACCTTCAGTAGTCTATGCATATCCTGAGACCACCATCTGCCTTCTTCACGAACAAAAATAGAGCACCCCATGGCGATACGCTGGGTCGAACAAAACCCTTCTCCATCAGATCGTCAATCTGAATCCGCAACTCCTGCAACTCTGAAGGTTCCATCCGATAAGGGGCCATCGAAATCGGAAGGGCACCAGGTTGTAAGTCTATCCCAAACTCAACGTCACGTCGGGGGGGTAGAGTCACAACCTCCTCGGGAAAAACATTGAGGAATTTCCCAACAACCTCTGGGACATCCATCGTCTCTGTATCAGCTAGAACCACTGATAGCCCACCTAAAAAAGAAAGGAGAGGCTCCACACGCCGGCTTCCCACCTGATAGATCCTCTCGCTAACAAAAGCTACACGTTGCCCATCCACATCGGAGAACACGACCCTTCTTTGGAAGCAGTTGATAATGGAACTAATGGAAAACAACCAATCGATGCATAGGATGACATCTTATGGATGCATCTGTAATAGAATAAGGTTCCACTAGATCGATGTGGTCCCAACATCAGCCCACATCCCCGGCAAACACAAGATACACTGGTCTGGCCTCCAACTGGTGTACTTAGCACCAATGGTACGGAAATTATCTCTACGTCTAGTCCCAAGGCATGGGCTAGACCAGGTGCAACAAAGGAGTGTGAAGCTCCTGAATCGAGCAAGGAAGAAACGAAAGTGCTGAACAAACAAATCGTACCTCGCACCACCTCTGGTCCTGCCAGAGCTGTCAACTCTGCTGCGTGAAACTGTCCATGCCCAGCTCCTCTGCCTCTCTAATGTCGTCCACCTCACTGACCACACCCTTGTCGAGGTCCCTGAGGAGCACCCTGAGGTCGGCCTCCTCCCGCAAAGTCTGCCCTCGGAGGAGCATGGTCCTGCTGCTGCTAGAAGGGCCTCACCGGAAACTGGTGCTGCTGAGGTGGGCGCTGAACCTGCCCACCTCCACCATACTGAGCTCGGGTCGAGCACCAACTCTGAATGTGCCTGAAACCTCCACAAGAAAAACACTTCGGTCCTAGGCTTGTGAAAAAGGGACGAGGACCTGAAGATCTGAACTGGAACTGCTGGGGCCTGCTCCCCCTGGCCTAAACCTGGAAGGTCCCGTCGCAGGAGACCTGCTGCTGACTACCTTCCCCTTCGACGAACCTGGCTGGATCCCCTCACATGGTGCACCTCCCTACGAGTGCATACTCTCTACAACCTCTGCCTTCTTCTGTACTACCAAGTACATTGGAAGGGTGAAGGGGGTGACAACATACTGGAGCGAAGGACGAAGCGCCTCCTCTAAACGTCTCGCCTAAGACTCCTCATCCAGAAAGAGATCTGGAGCAAAGCACAGAAGATCCTTGAACTTGATCCCCAAATATCGTACTAACATACTCCCCTACTGAAGGGAGAGTAACTCCTGCCGCTTCTCTGCCTTGATCATGGAAGAAAGGAATTCCTCTCAGAATTCCTTCTCAAAGTCAGCCCACGAAACCTCTTCCTCTATCCTCTCTCCGAGGTAGAGCGTCCACCACTGTCGCGCCACAACTCTCAGCTGACTAACTACTAGGGGAACCCAGTACTCCCTCGTAGCACGAATCAAGGTAAAAGAGATCCCTAGCTCTTCAAGCCACCCCTCCATCTCCGTATCCGAAGTACTACCCTTGTACTGCTTGAGGGTTTTCCGCTGGAAAGAACGGAGAGTCTTCTGCCACTGGCTATCTTCCTCCTCTCGGTCAATACTCAACTAATTGATCGCCTGAATCTGCTGGGCCTCAGCCGTCTGAGCCACCCGGGGACGACGTCTAGGTGCCATGGCTGTACGGTAAACAAAGATCGCCTAAGATCAAGTAGTAAGGAAATTTCTCAAGGTTTTATTTTATCATTTTTATTTTCTTTCCGAGAACACCCAAATCAAGTAAAACACAATCATGATGATGCATGTACCTTCCCTAGGGTCTCTACCCTGCAAACAATGTAGTCTCACTTGGTCGTTCGGTAGGCTCAGATTCCTTGCATTGGATAACGGGGGGCCCTAAAATCCTGTGTCCTAGCCGGTCCTCCATGGACTATGTCATGCACCAATATTAACCAACATTGTTTCCTTATCATCAAATGAAATCCTCACTATGCCTAACTCCAGACTCCATCCTATCTCTCAACCATCACCTCTGATACCATTCTGTCACGACCCCCTCCCACCAAAGATGCCCCTCCGGAGCTGGCGATGGTGAAAGGGAGATAATGACCACCGAGTCCTGCCTCCAGTAGGCCCCGGGGTGGTGACTAGCACCAAGGGTATGAGTTTTCACAAATATGGGAGGCATTACCCTTTTTATTATTTAAGATTGGGAAATAGGACAAGTCAACCACTAAAAAGGAAAAGAACAAGTGTATAGAAATAAACCCAAACCAATCCCACATGCATATTTAAATAGTTCTGAAATAAGGTACAAGTAAAAGAAAGCTCAAAAGTACAATACCAAAAGAAACAAGTGTATCGCAACTGCAATAACTCCAACTGTCCCAACCAGTAGTGTCCCGCACGGCCCTGGTAGTCCTCCTAGAAACCTGAAAGTAAACGTAGGGTGAGCATACAAGTATAATCAGTAGGGAAAACTAAAGCTCTCGTGCATAGGTGGGGAGACATCCTAATGTCCCGTGAGAATAACAGAAGAAACCTAGCAGGGAAATCTATCCACCCAACCTCACTAGCCACACTCACCAAAAACACAATCACAGTAGGTAGTAGTAGTATATAAGAAGAAGAGTATTGGGTACCCCGCACCATTTCCCATTAGTTAGCTTCTCTTCCTAACGGCGAACGTCCTGATGTTGCCACACTCTCCTCGCCCGCACACACCTAGGCCTCACAAACCACACATCCCAGCCGCACACACCTGGGCCTCACAACCACATATCCCGCACGCACACACCTAGGCCTCACAACCACGTATCCCACCCACACACACCTGGGCCTCACAACCATGTATCCCTCCCGCACACACCTGGGCCTCATCCCGAAGATTCTTGGGAAATAGTAAAACCTTCCCGAAGGGTCTTGGGCTAAAACCACCCCGATCGAAACCTACCTGAAGGGTCTTAGGTGTAAGGTCGCCTTAATCCATCACAGCCTATGGAATAAGGATTAGGAAAGAGCTAGTAACTAAGGGGAAAACACCCTCTCCCGTGAATTGGGATTGTTCGGCACTAAGTGCTCAACATGGGTGGGGTGCGATAAAACACAAAAGATACAGATACATATATGTATACCAAACACACAGCCCAACCTATGGATTCTAAACATAGAAACTCAGCACGTGCCTCGGCACTTCTACTATAAATCATGCATACAACAAAACAACCCCAACCCCATTTAGGTTTTCAGGTTTCAGCAAAATTAGTTTATTTAGTTCCTTATCTACTGGAAAACCAACAGCAACCAACCATATCAATCGTTCGTGAAACATATCCCTACCATCTACAAATCAAGTTAGGAAAACACAAAAAGTCCCTTCTTATTAACCAACCAACCCATTGATTATTAATCACATTCCATTTCCATGACCCCCCATTCATTAACTCTTCTACTTTTTATTTATTATTCACAACCCATAGTTCATTCACATTCAAGCCCATCCCTGCAGCCCCGCTGCCAACCACCATAACCACAATCACACTGAAACATATACATCATTATCCCTTAAATACCATTTATTGCAGCCCCGCTTCCCGTCACCAACATAGCATTCACACCAACCCACAACCAAGCTAACCGCAGCCCCGCTGCTCACCTGATCCACAACAACCTACAAAACACCCCCATCACATGCCATGTATCCAAGCCAACACCCACATGTTCATTATTCCATTTTGTTCAACCGAGGTGATTGATGTTATTAATATTTTCATGACTTATTATATTCCCCCTTTACTGATTTTATATGAAATGTGCATAATTTGTGTGAAATATTAATGTTTTAATATTAAGTATAATTTTTGAGCATTTTTAGAAGTAGTCCAATTGAGTCAGTTTAATGTTTTAATTATAACTGTCACTATAATGATAAAAATTGTGTGGTTATTCTTTTTTAGGATTCTCCTTTCAATATAAAACATTTCATTAGAAGGAACCATGATCCAATTCTGCCATTTGAAGGGTCATATTGTCCTCACAAACAAGACCAAAGAATCTGTGACCAAACTGGAACAGCCTTGAAGATTGATTTACTGGGCTCAATACAGAAGTCCAAAAACATTAACTCTCCACCATAATTTTGGGGACAATACATGTCATCTTGGATAAAAATTTCATGGCCCAAATCTAAGTACAAGGGGCCCAAATGAAGCTTTGAAGTCCAGCCCACCATTCTGTCCGAGAATTAAAATCAGTATACTATTCATAACATATCTCATGATGTATAAATAAAATAGAGCTGAGATTTTTTATTGTGAAATAGGAGATAGATTCGGCCGACTTTTTTGAAGAAGTCATTCGGATTTGAAGGCATATTCCTGTTCAAAAATCCATTCACATTTAGGCCATCGAAAAAGCATGGATAGAAATGGACAGTTTATCTTTGTTTAATAAAACCACCATACCTTTGGCTACACTTGTCCAACTGCCTCCATATTTTTACAGTAGTCTGATAACTTTATTATCTACAACTTTGAAGAAGGAGATATTTGGAGATTCGGCTGTATGAATAGCCAAATTGGAGATGCAAGTGGAGGGATAGATTGGGAATGCAAACAGTCCACTCCTTGGGCTATAAATACTCTCCCCTTCTCTCCTTGAGAGGGGTTGGCATTTCAGAAGAGAGAAGATCATATTGGCACGACCAAAACTTTGCCAAAGTCTTGGGAGGACCTTCCATACTCATGTTTTTACTTGAGATACCTTTCCTCCTCTCTTTGTTTTCACTTATTTTGTGTTCTTCGTTTTTGTAATTTTGTAAGTCCTTTCTTTGTAATTCTGTTTTAATGCAAGTTACTTCTTCAATATCTCTTATTCTCATCCACCTTCTGTAGTTTAATATTTATGTTATTATAATAGTTTAAATTCAGTTCAATCCCCTTCCCTTCTTTTGCTTCCTCATTCAATCTAAAATCCATTTTTAATTATCATCATCGTTCGTGTGTGTGTGTCAACGTACCACTCTTTTCTAATCCCTTTCTTTTTCTACTATTCTTAATTTATCATCATAATTATTTTCACCAGAATATTAAACATCAAAATGGATGAGTAAATCTCTCATTAGGGTGAGTTATAATTCGGGGATGTTAAGTGATTGAGAGTTTTGCTCGATGAGTATTCTTTAAATTAATATTGTGTATGTTAAACTTAATATGTCATGGATTAATGATATGTTTTGTTTAAAGAGTGGTTTCCATGGATTATTGGAACCATAAATACACTACCATAAATAAGTTTTGATTGAGATTATAACCCTAAGTTAAGTTAAGGCTTCGATTAAAGCCTTCACACTTAGGAATTCCAATCAACATCAACTTATGACATGGGTGTTAATTTAATGAAATACAAAGTAAGGCTTAAGGATATCACATGCTTAACTCCCCAATGATGAACTCACCCCAATCTTTATCAATTTGGTAAATCAAACATCATCCATAAATCATTTCAATTAAGCTCTGCAAACAAACCCCCCAAATCAAAATACAATCAACTAAAAACAAACGACTATTACAAAGTATCATCGCCGAGGATTCGACTCGAGTGATGCTATACACATTAGCAGAGCACCGGAATTTTGACCGGTCGATAGGCGACAATCGGCCGTGCGTTTCAGTGATCACACAAGGGTTACAGATTTTAAATCAGCCAACTTTACATGATTAACCAAATTCCACATTCAACAAAGTTCCATTCAAAAAAAAACGGTCTAGAAAGATAGGGAAACATTTAATTGCACAAGAAAAGGCCCCCAAAAACCATGATTTTCAATAGGTAGAATCTGATTCAATTCACAACATAATATCATAGGATATAAATAATGTATCTACACTCACAAACTTCCCATCCCTATTATATAAGCCAGTTATTATCTTTATTAAACCGGTTCAAATTTGTTTCACGTAAACAAGAGGACACCCACCCCACATGATGCACAATGTAGAGAGATGAAGTTAATATCCCTACCTCAATAGGTTCTGACCACAATGCTCCCCCGGATCAACTTTAGAAGACATCCGTCGGCGTCCGTCACTTTTGTCGAGTCCCGGAAAAACCTCCTCGGGTGGAATTTGGAAAGGAAAGGACGAAGGAAAGACAACGAATCCAAGATCAGAAGTTCCCCCTCATCATTATGATCTCGTGGCCACTGACGGATCGTAAATTGGTGCTCGAACGAAGAAGTTATGGAAGAAAATGAGCCTTCGAGTCTCTTGGGAGAGCTCTGCTCAGAGGAATGGGGAGAAGAGGGGTGAGTTGAAAAGGAGGAGGGGACCCCTCATTTTATAGGCGAGAAAAACAAAAGTACATGGCGTGTACTTTATGGTACACGGCGTATACTCGGCCATTTCACATGGTCACCACGGAGCTTCCAACACGGACTTCAACGCGGCACGCGGCCGTTGACTGGTCAACACACGGTTTGAGGGTAACACGTACGCAGGGAGGGACTACACGGCATGTAGTATGGGGTACATGGTGTGTACCCATTTATTTCACACACCATGGACACGGCTCTAACATGGCACATGGCCGTTGATTGGTCAACACACGGTTTGAGGGTAATGCGTACGCGGGGAGGGAATACACGGTGTGTAGTATTGGGTACATGGTGTGTACCCATTTTTTCACACGGCAAGGACACGACCTTCAACACGGGGTATAACCGGCAAGGTGGTACACGGCATGTACTCACACTACACGGCGTGTACTTACAAAATTCTGGAAGGTGTGGGAAAAGTTCATTTTACCCTCCAAAACACTTCGTGACCTTCCTTTTGACAAAGGAATGGGCCGGAGAGGTCTGGTCCATTACAGTTATCCTATGAAAAAAAATATTATGATTTCTTGATGTTTATCCTTGACTTATGCTTATTATTTCCAATTTTCTATTGTTTCCACTTTCCCATGATGCCTTGATGTTATCATCTTGTATCATACTTCAATGTCCATGTTTATGATTCTCACCCTATTATATATCTGTTATATTCCTCTTAAATAACATGTATTACTTTCATCATGTTATGCTTTCATTATCCTCTTAATTGGATATATATCTCACCCCTTTCTTATGTACATCCTGAGGTCATCCTGTGTAGTATTATAAGATCAATAGAATAAAAGGGATTGTTATAGCATTTTTTAAAAATGTCATTGCATCCCTATTTCATGTTATTATGACATGTATATAATTATCAATGAAACTATGATTATCAAAATTTTGGGTTTTTATTAAGTGTATATTTATATAATAAATAATAAAATAAAATGAAAAAAAAAAGATATGGGTCATTATAGTTGGTATCAGTAAAATATCTATTTATTTTGTTGTATTGGGATTAGAAAACCTTACTCAAAACCATAGTTATAAGACTAAACATAGGAAGACATCCCTAAATTTTGGTTAAGTATAGAGTTCTTGATTTTACAAGAAAATATATCCCTATTTTGTTATTTTTATGTGGATTTGATTGTGTAATAGTTGTACCTAGGGGAAATAACACTGAAAAGGGAACATTGAGTATTAATTTGATCATCTTCTAGTGTATAAAAAATATTCCCAAGACTACACCACTAGAAAGAAACACCCATAGTATATGCTCTAGTATCATGATCTTTTTACAAACCATTATAAAGGGAAAAAAAATCCCATGAAATTTAATGTTAGAATATATACCATGGATAACATAGAATGGAACCTAGAAATTAATAAGTTAAAGAATACTTATGATTTATGGGTAATCCTTTTAGTTTTAATTGTTTCCATTTATATGTTTAATAGTTTGAAAATTTTCATCAAAAACTCTACTGTATTTTAGATAATGGTTGGAAATGGTAAGAATCGAGTCAACAAAAAATGTTATATGAAATGTGAAAACTGGCCAAAGGAGATGCCCAATTCAATGGGGATAGAATCTATGATTTTCATGAAAATAATTTCTTAATTAACTAAAGTTTTTAATAAATAGTAAAATCATTAGGAACACCCAAATTCCTCTAAGAAAGATCAATTTTCAATTGATACCTTTATGAAACAACTCCCTCTAACTTTTAGTGGATATTCTGATCCCTTACTCATATAATAATGGATCAAATACATTGATATTGTCTTCTCTATTATTCAATGTTATGAGTAAGATATGTTCATACTGGCTATTTATCACATGGATTGAGAAGCTTATCAATAGTGGAATTTGATCAAGAATATGAATCCCAAGGAATAAATCGGTGTGATAGAGTAAAAATAATTTTAGAATTTTTTTTTTTTTTGATAACTATTTTCATCACACTATATGACTTAAAATGGAGAAGGATTATCCTAAACTCAGTAAAAAGGGCGAAGAATCCATTAAGGTTTACGAGGAAAAATTCACAGTACTTTCAGGATATGGATTTAGATTTTTCATAGAACCTAAAATAAAATTTTATGACTTCTTTAGTAGGATAAAGATGAATAAATGAAAAGATTTTATGATTCAAGACTTTGAAATATGTGAAGAGATTTTCCAATGTGCCTTGAATGTTAAAATGGAGATTAACATATCTCAAGGGTCTCATGGGTCGGGAGATAGGAAGTATGTAATGGAGTTTAATTATTATTGAGTGGTGTAGAAATATAATTGGGGTAAAAAATTCTAGCATCCCACTTTTCAAAAGTATAGGAATAAGCATGCAGCAAATTCCCAGAAGAGGATACAAAATGATTTATGCGAAGTAAGAAATGGAACCTAGCTTGAAAATAATGATGGGAGAATACCACCATTGTGATAGAATAAATTAATTCTCTTGTAAAACCTTATCCTACTTTAAAATGTCTTATTTTCAAAGAAAAAGGATAATATGTGTACTAATTCATTAAGCCAAGGGTTGTTCGTGATAATCTAGGACAATAACAACCAATCCCTAGAGAGAAAGGGTGACCATATTCCATCACATATACTCATGTGATTTTCAAAAATTATGTGGTGATAAGTACTCTAGTTATTCATTTAAGGATAAATATTTCACTTCTATTATTCTAGTTTCATGCATTCTTTCATATAACACAGGCTTAGTGATTTATTCAAACACCACCTCAAAACATGGAAGTTGAGTAATCTATGAATATGAAAAATGAGTCAATTATTTCATCACAATCATTAAACGTCCCCCTATAATTTTTTTTTTGGGGGGGGGGTTTCAAATAAACTTGTGATACACCCTTTAGTGTAATTTTATTGTATTCTAGGTATGTATTGGCTTTCCTATTATAGAGTCGACATAAATTTATATGAAAAGAAAATCACCATCTTTATCATGAATCACCATATTATTCTCTGAAAGTGAAAGGAAGAGGAAAAATATACTTTGGAATAATCATCTCAAGAATGGATATTATTTACTTATAATCATTATTATCACGCTAAAATTTTAAAGTCAGATACTTTAAAGTATGACATGCTCAATAGCATGTATGATACACAACACTGATCCAAAATGAACCTTGAAATATTATTATTATTTAAATATTCCCATTATAACATAACCATTAAATTTTAATGTATTAATAGGGTAAATTAGTTTATTAAATTAATTTATAAAGGCATTATCCAACAAAATTTATAGTTTGATGATTTATAAGTAAATACTCAAATTTTAGAACAGTCATTTTAGGCTTCAAAAATATGTTTTTAACAAAATTGATTTTTATTGATTTTTGTGAGAAAATATTATAAATAATTTATTGAAATTTTTTAAAATTTATTTTAAAAAATTATCTTCATTTTTAAAAAAATAATATAAAAATTATCTTATGGTTAAATATTGATATTTTTCTGAAATTTTTATTTTTTATGAATACTGAAAAATGCTAATTTTTATTGAAAATTATATTTTTATTTAAAATATTTTTAAATGTTATATTATATTTTGGATTATTTTTAAAATTTCAACATATATTTTTGATTTAAAATAATATATTTATGGTTTTTTAAATTAATTTTATACTATAATTTAGTATAAATAAAATTTACATTAAAAGGTTATTTTTTTATAAAATTTTTTATCTTCACGTTTTTCCAGTTTAATTTTCAATTTAAATTTTCCACTTATATGAATTGAATATTTAAAAATGGATTTAAAATTTTTAATTTTTGGGTCTAAATTTAGTAAATCTTGACATTTTGTTTTGGTCAATATGAATAGTTAATTTAGTAATTTTGTTTACCATGGTAATGGGTAAATCGAATAAATAAAGCTAAAAATAAAATGATAGGTACAAAAGAATGACCCTTATAGTTAGATTAATATTATTATATGATTATTTATCATCCATAATAATCTAAATATATGGCCTTTTCCATTTGGATATGATTTTGACCATTACAATATTTAAGTGAATATAAAGCCAAAAATGTCACACTCTTATTTTAATGACTATAATATTTTTAACAAGAGGATAAACATACTATATGTTTAGTTAGAAATATTAATTTAAAATATAAACTATTTATACTCATCATTAAAATTTATTCCTAAATTTTAGGTAAGAACGAATTAACATAAAATCTTATACAATATTGATGTAATAATTATTCAATTATAAGAAAAAATAATAATTGAATTTAAAAATATAAAAAAATATTATTTTAATGAATATTTGTATTCCACAATTTTATTGGAGAAAAATTAAATGTTATATATCCTTTTATTAATTTTTTTTAATTCAATTTTTTTCTTGTAGTTTTAAAAGTGAAAATAAAGTAATAGCTCCAAAATTGAGATTAATGATATTTTATTATATATAATATTTTATTATATTTTTTAAAATTTTAGAAAATTATATCTTAAACCATTATTTTGGTATAAAATTTATGATATCCCCCACGGTCTATTTATCATCTGTTTTTTCTTTTATAGAAAACATATTAACCCCTTATTAGTAAAAGACATTGATATCATTGTAATTTCCAAAAGGGTTAACAGAGGGTTAAAACAAAAATACAAGGGTAAAAATGTGATATAAATTTGTCCAAATTTTATTGTATTAAATTATTTAAACTAATATTAATATTATATTTTAATATTATCAATTTTAATCCATTTAGATATTCAAATTAAGTTATATTAATTTAATGTCTTAAGAAATTCAAGAGTTTCTCTCCCCTCCCTTATAAAAGGGTATCACTTTTTTCATTTATTAACTCATTAAAAGTGTTTTTATTGGAAAAAAATATATATAATGCCTTAATTATATCTCTCCTCACATCATAGAGGATTATTTATCATAAAACTAACATAACAATGCTTTTGGTGTAAACATTAAGAGCTTGTATGGATAAAAGGTATTGTTCTTAACAGAGTGTTTTTTTACTTCATATTTCACATCCTTAAAAAATTATTTAACCATGATGAAATAATAACATAATTATATGCCATATAATTAGAAGTTATTATACTAATTTCATGAAATATATCCATCTACAACTTCCATTAAATGGGAAAGGAATGCATTATTCATGTGTACAGTGGACTACCGCCTCAGGCAATAATGTAATTAATTTTCAATCACCACTAATAATTTATATTTATAATGATGGAATTAATGTTTATATATTATTTTAATTGAATATTTATCATTATTAAAATATAATTTATTATTTAATTTCTTACCTTTCCATTTAAAAATAAATAATGGCATCATTCATGTGTACCTGTGGACTACCACATCCATGAAGCAATGCGGTTTGTTTTTTATAAGAAAATCACATGGATTATATATAAGTATATTTTTTCAAATAATATGAAATTTAGGATATCATTAAAATTATTTAAATATATAATAATACATACCAATATTTCCATAATTATCGTTTCAAAATGAAAATGTTACACAAGAGTATGTACGACCTGCGATCTCCATGATCGTAACATAATTTATTTTTCATAACTATATTTTAGGATTGGTTATAAAAGTAAAACTTATGCCTAAAACATATAATTATTTAATTATTATTATTATTATGGATATGGTATAATAATTAAATATTTTACCATTTTTAACCTATCAAAGTTATTTTGGATATATGAGTTGAATATTTTTAAAACTTCTCATGCGAACTTAAATGATTCAGTAATAGTATATAACATGGTAATGAGTGAAATAAAAGGAATAAAAATATTGAAAAAGGTTATAAAGGTATTAAATAATTAGAATCTATTTATTATTCAAGAATATAATGAATTAACATGACAATTTAAGTACAAAGTAAGGGGCAATTTGACTTAAAACCTCATTTTAAATGATATAATGAATTATTTTCAAAATCATCAACTTCTATATTCATGTTTTGAAAATTATTTTATGAATATATTCATATGGATATAAAAGAAATATAAATATAATTTTACCCTTATTTCTTTCAATTTTTTAAAAAAAAATAATCTTTTTATTATATGTTTGTCTTTATTTACAAAAAATGAAAGAAATGTTCTATTTTAATGTATACGATAGCAATAACTTTTCACATAAATGTAACCATTATTTAATATTTGGATTTCTCTATAAAATATCATTTTATATTTAAATAAATAACCACTTTCCAATTTATGGGTATTTTGGTATTGAAAATTGGTTTTTAGAATAAAATAGTATTTTTATATCCGAAAATGTTTTTCACATGGTTTTATTAATGATATGGTCCTTGGACAATTTTTTATGAAGGTTGTATCCACATTATATCTCATGGGTGAGGTTGATATAGCTTATATAATGGGTTTATCCCAATTATATCTCACGAGTGATCCTGATATGACTTATATGATGGGTTCACCTAAATATCACTCTAATGTATTAGGTAATGATAATGTTCTTAGGATAATTATATTAGAAGTCATCCATATGGTTATTCTAATTATAAGGGTTATGGAAGGGTTTTATAAATATTATTTCCCAAGGAACCTTCATTAATTTTCTATAATTATTAATGTGTTTTCATAGAAATCATTTTATTTAGAAAGGTACGATAATGATATTTAAATAAAATGATGATGCCCATAAAAATTTATGTTTTTAGGAAAATGTTTTCATGAATTTTTTATATTTTTCACTAGTCTAATGAATTTATTTTTTTTATGTCCCTTAATGATTTTTTTTATTCTCATCTTATGTTTTAAAATGTTTTTCATAGGTTTTAAGGATGATTATAGACAAGGATGAGGCCACGATGAAATTTTGGAAGATTTTTCTTCAAAGTAAATCATGCATTATTTTAAAATTTTATATTTTGGAAAAAATCATACTGAGAAAAAGTATACACTTTGTAATATATGGTTTTTATATGTAATAATTATTACCTAATTCTCTAAAACTATAAACCTAAAATATCTTTAAGAAAAAAGGAAATTGATTTCTGGTATAAAGATACTGATTTTATGTGATGTTTAAATTTGAGTGTTTATAGTTACTATTAGAGTAGGGTTTAGATAGATTAGGATATTATTTGATAATTATTTAAAAATACCATACAACCATAATTGTTAGTAAATTATGGATAATTATAGTTATTTTTTATAAATCAAAAGCGTTGAAAGATAACATGGATAAGGAAATTTTAGTGTTTATCCTCCCCAAAAAATTATTTGTTATTATTTTATTGATATCGTCACACTAAATTTTTTGGTTTTAATAAATGTTAGATCTAGCAGAAACCAAAGTAATAATGGATTTAAAGGATAATGCATTGGTGGTATAAATGAGAAACTGAATGGAATGGGTGTTATTGTGAAAAATATTTTGGTTATTCTTAACCAATTACTATGAGTTATGGTTAAAAACATGGGCTAAGGTGAGTTTCCCCATGCATCAAGTAAAAAAAATATCTGTTGAAGTCCATGTGATAAAGGTCATAAATGTAAAAATATTCAAAAATATATGTATTAAGATTGTGGGAAGAAACATCTTGTAAAATTTCTTAAAAGAACTAGAAAATGAGTTGTATGTGGTAACATATGGGATAAATAAATATTCTACCAAGAAAAAAAAGGAAGCATTTAGTTAACACCCTTAAGAGAAAAAAATTATTCATATGGCATCAATTTAATATTTTAAATGTGGGGAGTATTAGTATTATGAAAATATATTTCCTAGTGGGAAATCTCAATAACAGAATCTACAAGACAATATTGATGAATGTTTAGAAATTCCTAATTCCATTATTAATGAAGATTAGAAAACCTAAAATAACTTATGAAAGTTATGGATTATATTTTGACTTATGTTTTTATATTTTTGAATCTTAGGAAATGATTCATATTTTTTAGGAAGAAAGTACTAAATAATAAGATGGAAAATCATGGATAATTGATTATGAAGAACATTGAATGATAAAGGTGTTTACACATATGGATTCGAGATTCAGGATATAGTTTTAACATTTGGGACAATAAAATGTTTAAATTTTTTAACTCTTTTTATGTTTTATGTGATGGGAGTACTTTGGAGACATTTATTGAGTTTGAGGTATATATAACCATTAATTTTTAAATGTGAAAAATTTATTTGAGTAAGAATACCCTTTTAATTTAATGGACATGAGTTTAAAGATATTTATAACCATTAAGGTTTATATGAACATTAATAATTAAGGTTATTTTTTATGATTTTCATTATATTTTGGAGAACTTCATAAGAATTATGTGATCATAGTTTTAGAAAAAGGAAAACCCACATACCGGGAGAGAACTCATTGCATTTGACATGCATGTGGGGCTTGAACCCACAACCGTAGAGCGATGAGGGTGAAGCACCTACCATTGACCAACATGATTTCCTAGTTTGTATGAAATTACATAAAATAATAGAAAAATACTGATCAAGTTTAAAATGAGAACAAATTTTTTATCATAGATATACCCATGGGATTAAAAATTTATATGGTTATTAATGTTATTTGACAATATTTTCAATATTTTGGAAACCTTATATGATTAAGATAAAAATAACATTATGGGATTTTATTTGAAGATTAAAGTTTGAATTATCTTATATAATTATATATGATTTAAAGGTGTATTAATAGTGTTTCATGTTATTTATAAAAATTATTCACATATTTTTTAGATTATATGATTAGGGAATCTAGATTTTTTATATGACACATTAAGAATGATTGGTGTTGTTTGGAGATAAATGTTAAGTTTGTCTTGGAAGAATATTTGATCAAATCATTATAATATTTGGGTTTCAATATTAGTCTAGAATATTTATAAAAATTTTAATGTTAGTTTATTATTTAATGATCTAAATTGAACATTGGGTGTTATTTTTGAATCTTTGGAGATTAATGTTGTATTTCATCATATTAAGGTTCATTAATTTTGGGAATTATCTTTCCTTATTCTAAAATTTTTGGTTTTGGTCAATGTATAATGAAAAGGGGCGTAGAATGTTATCATTTTTTGGATTATATAATCCATTAGAAGTTTATTTTAGTGCTTCAGACAAAAAAATGAATAATGATCATTTGGAGAAAAAGATGAGATTGTGGTGGAAATTGATTAATGTAATTCTTCTATTCAAGTATGTATATTTCCTTATGATATTTGTAGAAACCCGATCTTAGGAATCCTAGAGTCAGTGTATACTACCATTACATTGGCTTCACTACAAGGAATCAAATCCCAAAGGACCAAAGAGTTTAGTAGTCTTAGTAAATCATAAACACACATGGGTCATGTATTACAAATGAATACATTAATTACAATATAAATTTTGTATTTTGTGGATAACTTTATTCCCACATAGTGTATTCTTTAATATATTTCCAAGTACACATCATAGATTATTGGGGAAGGAAACATAATAAGGGTGAGCTTAAATGTTCATTAAGGGTAAGTAAAGTGGAATAAATAATAAATCAATAAAAATAAATCAACATATAAAGGTAAATAATGAAACACATGCTATTAAAATATCTGGATAAGGAAAAATAAATATGGAAAGGTAAGAAACTAAAACACATTCCATTTAATCAATGAAATGATAATGAAATTAATACATAGATATGTTGATAAAAAAATATTATGGATAAATAATAGCTTAATCAAAATGAAGGCAATGCTTAATTATTGGGCGTTATGTCTTAGGCACATGAAAACCTATATTATCAAGACCTTTCACAAGATGGTTAAAAACTATAGGTAAAAACCTTTTTAATTTTCACATCTAATTTTTCTCATGAGAACCTATCGATGCATCGATGTTTTATATAATGTATAGGACCCACTCATCATTGAATGTCTAAATCATTCCATATATTGAGTAATCTATTTAATTAATAAACAATATGTATTATCAAATAACCATATTGAAAAAAGAATATAAATTTATGAAAATTTTCCTAGATAATCAAATAACTTTCAAAGTAAACACCTTTTGTAAAAATGATATATGGTTTAGGTAATAAACATATCCATGATAAATTATGTGGATAATTAGGGGAAATTAAATATCTAATAATCATAGGAAATTGAATATTTCATGTGGGTTAACAAAGGAATCAAGGAAGTGAATGTTGATAATATCCTTGTTCAATGAAATCATAAACTATCAAGAGTAAAAATAAGGATAGTATCAATATAACATATCTCAAGTGGAATAAAAATAAATTTTTTTTGTCATTTATGTATTGAAATACTCTAAAAAGATATTCTGGAAACAATCTTAGGGAAAATATATTATTTATTTTGAAAAACATTTTTACACTAATTTTTTTTGGAAATCACACATAAAAAATCATTCTTTAAAAATTAACATTTTTAACATTAAAGGGAATATTTGAAGTAATGATGACAGTTAAATCTATACATGTCATACAAGGTAAAAAACAACTTTCATTTTTCATGGTAAAAGGTTATAAAAGTTCCTCATTCAAAATTATATATGAATATTCCCTTGAAAACATATTTAAAAAAAATAAAGGGGTAAAATTTTCTTTAATAAATAGTTTTGAAAAGTTAAAAACTATTTTGGAAAACCTTTTTATAAAATAGGATTTTTAGTTTAAAATAGGTTCTCTGACTAAGGTGAGAAATGAAGTCAGATTTTCTTAAAAATATTTTCCAAAACATCTTGATTACCAAAGAGTATAAAATTATACTATTGATTGGAAAATGTCATGAATAACCATTTTAGAGGAAAATTAAAGTATTTATTCATAAAATTATCCAATAATTTCCTCTGATGTAAATTCAAGTGTAAACAATCCCGAACAAAATGATATTGTGAAGTTAACACTTGAAAAGACTATAATGTTGAAGTGAGAATCAAATAGATTTTGTGTATCAACTTTAGATCCATATATAATAATTTTAAATACATAATTGGATATTCAAAATTATTGTACACATAATCATAAAATATTAATGACAATGGGGAAATAATATAACCCAAAGAAAAGAAATTGGGTTATGAAATTTATTTCCACACTTAATTCAAATCCCTATTGATGAAATAATTCTATTTGAAACTCAATATATAATTAATATTTAATGAATCATAATATTATATTTAATTTCAAGTATTTACACCATATATAATAAATTAAGTGCACAGTAATAAATTATGTCTTAAAGTATGGAAATTAAGATGAAGTCCCTTACCACTATGGTAACATATGAATTGGAAGAACCAAATGTAATAATAATAAAATGAAAAAATTAAATACAATGATTATAAAATAATTAGTTATATATTATATAAAAATGTTCAATATTTTCATCAAAAAAATACGTAAGTGTTGTTAATGGCATATGCCTCACATAAAGAAAAGGGAGATAAGAATCCACTACCTTGTGTTTCCTTTCAGGTTAACATCATTTAAACTCGTTTATAATAGTTTTAAAAATGTCAATAACTTATAAAATAATAATAATAATGTTAATAATATCATATATTATATTGTTTTAATATCTTATTTCCCATTTGATAACAATATTTCAGTATTGTTATTGTTTTTGGGTGTTAATTGCCTAGTTTTTCTAGTATATTTTGTCTGGGTTTTTTTGTTGTTTCTATTAATTAGATCATTATTTCATCATATAAAGAATTTAAAACATTATTTAAATGTTATATATATTATTTACATATTTATTTACAATAATACATCATATTTGGAGATAGTAAATGAAATTCACCATTCGTGGAGACAGTAGGTTGTACGTACGCCTGAACGCTACTTTAATTTTTTTTTGTCATATTTAAAAGAATGAAGAGTAAATGATATATGTATATTTATTTATATTATAATTATATTATCATAATTATTTCATTTATGTGACATATTATTATTAAAACCATCCTTTACACATTCCATGTATATCATGAATGAATGACATCACTTTGAGGAGGCTGTAGTCCACGCTTCCACAAACAATGTTATCGTATTCCCATAAACAAGAAAGAATAAAGTTATATTTTATATAAATATTATAGAATAATAAAGACATGATAAATATCATATATACCATATATAAATAATTTTTAAATCATAATTACTAGCCATGAGAGTTGTTAAAGGAAAAACAAACAAATCATTTCACGAGGTGATAGTTTGTCATACCTGAACGGTAAGTTCATTGCCATTTTTATGGATGTGTGTGTACGTTTAGGTAAAAAAATAATATAACTACATATAAGTATAATTAGTACACTTAGTATATAATATAATCATCTAATAATAAGAAATTAATGAGTGGAGATACAAATAAAACATAAAATCATATTGAAGAATGCATCCTCTTTTTTGGGTAACTCATTTTGGTGTGCACCAAAGGGATTCCTTGGTCTACTTTATGACCAAGTTGAGGCTTCTAGGATTATGTAAGGGATGTTGAGAGGTTATTTTTATAGAGTTTGTATGAATAAAAGTTTCTTGGGAGGTGTGAATAAATTGTATGGGTGAGTGCCTTTTTAGAGTGGAGTGGTATTCTTATAAATATAAGATGGTAAACACTATTGAGAGGTCTCTCTTATATCATGTGTCTCCAATAAGGATAAAAATTATAGAAAATGGAGTAAATCGTCAATATATATCATAAAAATCTATTTTTTACAAGTTTATAGGTTATTTTATCCTTTATGTTTAAGGTTTAGTTCCTTACTAAGCTAATTTTTCTCTTAATCACTGTAATTAATTTTAATTACTTTCACTAATATTTTTGGCCAAAAACTAAATTTAACTTATTATAAATTATAAATTATGATAATTAAAAATATGGAATCCATTTTTTCAAATTATAATCACATATTTTCCTCAAATTAATATAAATTTAATCCCAAAGATGGGACGACAAAGTGAGTTTTTAAAGTAAAAATTGTCGATAGTTTGAAAAGTTTTTAATATCCAATTTCAAGGTGAAGTTGATTAAAATGAAAAAAAATTGGATTAATTTATATAAAAAATTTCTCATTATACTTTTAAAACAATAAAAAATATAATTTCAGCTTATAAATAAATTAGGTGAAAAAGCAGTTTTCAATTAAAATTCAGTATTTTTCACTATTCATAAAAAATGAAACTTTATAGAAAAATTCCAAAAAATTTACCCTAAAATAATTTTTAAGTTATTATTTAAAAAATTAACTATATATATATATATATAATTTAATAAATTTTCCAAAATTGGATTTAAAATATGTTCTCCATTAAAAGGTAACAAAATTGTTTTTTTTAGAAAAATACACTTTTTAAGCATAAAACTTGATTTGTTATCTTCTAACTATAAAATATATTACATTAATATAAAAAACATTTGATATAATATATAATATATATTACCTTAATATCTCTCACTAATTTTAATTAATTTAATTTATAAGGATAAAACATCTTTGTGGGGATAAAAATAATTTCCTATAAAAACAATCCATTTATATTTAATTAGTTCACATGTTCATTTTTAATTAATTGGTAACTCATGAATTAATATTATATTTTTATAGACAATATATTTTCATAATTTTGTTAATAATATTCATAACTACTAATTTAACATCTTGGTTATATCTTATTATATTAAATAATAATGTTTTAATAATATATTGTTATTCAGTAAAACTCGTTCTTGTTTGCAACACAATCTATCGAAGAAACTCGTTGTTAGGTGAGATGTAAGCTAACTCAGTGTTGAATTCATTGAAATCTATATTTAATTTATTTTAAATAATAAATATATTATAAAATCTCAAGATATTATATTTCCTTACACAGTTAGTGTTGTATGTTATACAAGTTATTGGATATAATGTTCTTACTTTAGAATTTCTGGGTGTTACATTCTCCTATCAATTAAATTGCATCCTCACAATTTAAATTTGATCTTGGTAATATATTTATTGATATTTCCGATGTTAAAATCCCACACCATGAGAAGGGTTCATAAAACATCCTCTGGAAAAGGGATAATATGAGGTACAAAGGTCACATGGAGTAACATATAATTAGGTCTCTATGTCGGAGAACATTAGTGGAAAGTGGGAATGTGGACTCGAATTAAAATTATAAATAATTGCAGTGAGTGATTGAGGTCATCAATCAAAAACAAGTGAATGATAAATTGAAATTTTAGGGCTTTGAAGCCATAAATCCAAGATGATTTAAAAGACTATCGGTTCAACAAAAATTAAGGTATTATGATAAAAAAAATATTTAATGATCATTTTCTTAATGTTGGGGAATTATTTTACTACCTAAGAATATAATGAAATATACTTACTTGTCATAGTTATTTTTTATAAAAATAATTTCATCCATTTTTTGTGATTTTATCAATTTTAATTTATCCATTATTTCAAGAAATGGATATCCAAAAATGAACTTTGATACCTAAATCATTAAAATATACATTTTATCGGTCGTAAGGTCCATTAAACAAGCCTTTAAGATTGTCTATAACTATTTTACAAAACTAATATAGTTATGAAATTAATCTATAAAGATAAAAATTAACACTACTGATTTATAATTAATATTCATTCATTAAATTATTTAAATAAAAAAAATTACACATTAACCAGGAAATCGCATAGGCCAGTGGTAGGCACGAAACCCTTATCATCCTTCAGTCATGGGTTCAAGTATCATGGCCTTTTTGAACATGATGGGTTTTCACCTGACATGTAGGTTGACCTTTCATAAAACCATATTAATATAATTTACCAAATAAATATGATAGATATCCTTGAAACAAGGTTAATCACTAAATATCCTTTTAAAAAATGTTTTAAATACAACCCCAATACATAAATACTTCATCTATCTATTTCCACATAGTTCTTTCCTTGGTCTAGTGTTTATCCTTTTGAAGAGGGAATTGAATCAGTTAATGCCCATGTTCACCACATTTGAGGCAATGAACCATAAATGGGTCATTAGGATGAGATTTATTTTCATCCATCATGTCCATAATTTTTCCTTGGCAATTCTTTTATTTATGTCCTTACATCCCACACATAAATAATTTCCCCATTCCATTGAGACACTATCCTAGGTTTCTCCTTCCACACTTCTAACATGATATACATTGATCCTTCTTTTCTCTATGGTATCCACCACTCAATCTCATAGAAACCTCCATCCTTCTCTTCTTTGGTGAGTTTATGATTTGGTTAAGGTATATGTTGTTATTCATATTTTGGGAAAATTGATTAAGAATTAACATGATACCTTTCACTCATATCATCACCTCATTTGATTTCTCATTAACACCACATTTTCCTTTATGTTCATTGTTAGCTTGAATCCTTAGGTTTCCATCCATTAACTAAAAATAGAAAGCATAGTGTGATCAATAATTATCAAAGTAGAAAACCCATATAATAATTTTTAGGGTGTCTAAATCTCAATACACTATTTGTTTTATCTAAGACACCTCAGGTTTAACCTAGTTCATTCATTGTTATTATCTATTCAAATCCTTTATAATGGTTTCTAAATAAAATTTGAATTATCCTAAGCATATTCCTCAATAGTGTTAAACAATATGAACAGTAAGGCTCATTGTCATGTACCATGTTACACTCGAGATAGGCTTGACGCACCTTATCGGATTTGTTACCCATACGTACATTTATTCCAGAACCACATCCACTTTTAGTATCCAAACAATGATTTATTTCTAGAAAGAAAAAAAAATAATATCTAATTTACCAAAATTCTAGTATTTTCTTCTATACTAGTCTTTAATGTCTCTTTTGGGGTTATATTCCCTAATCTATGTTTTCCTAAATCTAGTTCCCAAAGTACTAATAAACTTCATCTAATATTAATTATAGTGACCTTCCCTTAATAATACTAGAGCCGGTGTCTACTACCATTACATTGGCCTG
Organism: Viscum album; assembly: GCA_963277665.1. NCBI lineage: Eukaryota > Viridiplantae > Streptophyta > Magnoliopsida > Santalales > Viscaceae > Viscum > Viscum album. The sequence continues at coordinate 1,501,217,407 of OY728137.1, read as the reverse complement.
ATTATAAGGAATCAAATCCCAAAGGACCAAAGTGTTTTATAGTCTTGGTAAACTAGATGCATACATGGGTCTTATATTACAAATGAGTGCTCTAATTACAATATTTTTTTACAGATAACCTTATTCCCACTTAGTGTATCCTTGAATATCTTTCTAAGTAAACTTCTTAAATTACTTGGGAAGGAAACATAATAAGGTTGATTTACAATTCTCATTAAGGGTAGGTAAAGATGAATAATTTTTGAATCAATAAGAATAAATCAACATGGCAAGGTAAATAACTAGAAACGTATTTTATTAAAATAGCTGGATATAAAAAAATATGAAAAGGTAAGAAACTAAAACACATGCCATTAAATCAATGAAATGAGAATTAAATTCATCCATAGATATTTTGACGCAAAACATTATTGATAAGAAATAAATAAATCAAAATTAATGTAAAGATTAATTATTATATATCATGTCACAGGCACATGAAAACCTATACCATCAAGACCTTTCATAATACAGTTTAAAAATACTAGTAGAAACATGTTTAATTTTCAAAACTATTTTGTATTGTGAGATTATTTCAATGCATTGAGGGGCTATATAATGTCTTCACCCTTCCCATCACTGCATGTCCAAAGCATTCCCTGTATCGAGTAATATATTTAATTAACAAACATAAGACTTATAAAATATTCATATTGAATAAAGAATATTGATTTATCAATAATTCCCTATATAATCAAATAACTATCAAATTAAACACCATATGTAAAAATGATATATAGTTTAGGAAATAAAAAAATCCATGATAAATGATATGGATAATTAGGGGAAATTCAATGTCTAATGATCATAGAAAATTGAATATTTCAATAGGAATAACAAAGGAATCATGGAAGTGAATGTAAATACTATCCTTAGTAAAATAAATAATAATCCATTCATTGGAACAATAAGGATGGTATCATTACAACATATCCCAAGTGGAGTAAAAATAAAAGGTTGTTGTTGTTGATGAATAGAAATACAATAAAAATATATTTTAAAAAACTTCTTAATGAATATATCCTTTTTATTTTTAAAAACATTTGGAAATTTCTCTTCTTTAAAAATAAATTTTAAAAACATTTTCTATAAAAGGTAACCTTTTAAACAGGCAAAAGAAGTGTTGAAGTGACGATGGAGGGTAAATATGTACATTCCATTCAAGGTAAAAAGAACATTCCTTTTACATGATAAAATGTTAAAAAAGTGATTATTTGGAAAGAGACGAGAATATTCATTTGAAAATAATATTAAAATAATAAAGGGGTAAAATTTTCTTTAATAAATCATTTTTGAAAGGTTAAAATCATTTTTTAAAACCTTTTTTGAAAAAAGATTTTCTAGAAAAAAAGTTCTCTAACTAAAGAGAGTATTGAAGTCGAGATTTATTAATAACATTTTCTAAAACATATTGAGTACTAAAGAGTAGAAAATAGTAATACAAATTGTAAAAGTTCATGAAAAACAAAATTATAAGAAAAATAAAGGATTTATTAAAAAATTATTGAATAATTTCATCTGAGGGTAATTCAAGTGTAAATAATCCCGAATGAAATGAGATTTTGAAGTAAACCCTTGAGAAGACCATAATGTTGAAGACATAATAAAATATATTATGTGTATCAAATTTACATATACATATAATAAGTTTAAATACATCAATATATATTTGTTGTAGATATACATATAATCATATAATATTCTCGACAATGAGGAAGCAATATAACCCAATGAAAAGAAAATGGGTTATGAAATTATTTTTCACATTGTAACGCTTAATTAAAATCCCATTTGATTAAATAATTCAATTTGAAACTAAAAATATTATGAATAATGAATTAATCATTATATTAAATTTTAAATTGGTTATATTTATACCATATATTAAAAATTATGTGCACAATAATAGAGTATGTCTAAAATAATAGAAATTGAGATGAAGCCCCTTACCACTATTATAATATATGAATTGGTTGAACCAAAACTAATGATCAAAAAATTAAACATTTAAATACCATTAATATAAAATAAATAATCATATATTATATCAAAAGTGGTATTAGGTGCACCACAAAAAATAAGTAAGTGGTGTTAATGGGGTATGCCTCACAGAAAGAAAAGTGAGACAAGACTCCATTACCTTTTGTTTCCTTTCAGGTTAACATCCTTAAACCTCTTTTAATAATGGTTTTAAACAAGTAAATAAATTATACTAGATCCATAATAATATTTATAATATCATATATTATCTCCTTATAATATCTTATTACCCATTTGTTAAAAATATTTCATTATTTTCACTATTTTAGGTGTTAATTACCTTGTTTTTCAGGTATATTTTAGCTTTTATTTTTGTTGTTCCTATTAATTAGATCATGATTTAATCATTTATATAATTAAAAACATGATTTAAATGTTATGTATATTCATTATATATATATTTATAATAATCCATAATATTTGGATATAGGAAATGAAATGCACTGTTCAAAGGAACGGTATACTATATGTACAAAATTACATCAATTTATTTGTCATATTTAATATAATAAAGTAAATGATATATATGTATATTCATATTATAATTAAAGTGTCAAACTTATTTCATATATCTCACATATTTTATTAAAATCATCCATTAAATATTCCCCGTATAGCATGAATGAATCACATCTCTTTGAGGAGGCGGTAGTCCACACTTCTACAAATGATGTTATCGTATTCCCACAAAATGGAAAGCATAAAGATTTTTTTATATAAAAATTATATAAGAATAAATAATCAATTAATATCATATATATCATATATATATATATATAAGTTTTTTATCATAATTATCAAACATGAGAGTTGGTAAAGGGAAAAACCAACATCATTTCGAGAGGTGATAGTTTTCCATAAATGAATGGTAAGTTCGTTACCCATTTGATGGAATTATTTTTAAGTGTAAGTAAAACCATTAATATAAAAATATCTCAGTACATTTAGGATACTTATTTTATTATATAATAATTTAATAATAATAAATACAGGGGTGTAGAGACAAATAAAATATAAAATCGCATTGAAGAATGTTACCTCTTTTTCGGGTAACTTCATTTGGTTTGTACCAAAGGGATTCCTTGGTTTTCTTTATGAAAAATATGATTATGATAGAGATGTTAGGATATTATTGTATAAGATTTTTCAGGATCCAATGTGTATTTATATGTGTGAAAAAGTTGGAGGTGTGAGTGCCTTTTTATAGTGGAGGAGGAGTGATATTCTTGTAAATATAAAAAGGTAAACATTATTGTGTGGGTTCCATTACATAATGTGACTTAAATAATGATAAATAGTAAATAAAATGGAATATATGGACAAAATATGGTCATAAAATTTATTTTTTATAAGTTTTTAGGTTATTTTGACCTTTAAGATTAAGTTTTAGTCCCTCGCTAAGTTAATTTTCCAATAAATCACTGTAATTAATTTTAATTATTTTCACTCATATTTTTTTGTCAAAAACTAATTTGACATTATTATAAATTATTAATTATGATTATTACAAATATATAATCCATTTTTCTAAATTAAAATCACATATTTGGAATAAATTTATTAAAATTTAATCTCCTATATGGATGGAAAAGCAGGTTTTTAAAGTAAAAATGTTTAGAAGGTTGTTAAGTTTTTATATCCAATTTAAAAGTGAAGGTTATTCCAATAAAGTAAATTGTATTAATTTATTTTAAATTGATATAATTTAACTTTAAAAATAATCAATAATATAATTTATACTTATCAATAAATTAGATGCAAAAATAGATTTGAATTAAAATTTAGTATTTTTCACAATTCCTTAAAAAATGACACTTCACAGAAAAATACCAAAAATCAAACAAAAGATAAATTTTATTTTACTATTTCAAAATTTAAGTTTATTTTGATATATAAATTTTATTAAAGTTAAAAAAAATATTTAAAATATTTTCTTCATTAAAAGGCGACAAAATTTCCTTTTTAGAAAAATACAATTTTTATTCGTAAAATAGGATTTGTTCCTATCACATGCATATAAAATTTATTAGATGAATATAAAAAATAATTTATTGAATATATAATATATATTAATTTAATATAAATAAATAATTATAATTAATTAAATTTATTATGATAAAATATCTTTGTGGGCATAAAAATAGTTTTCTATAAAAACATTCTCTTTATATTCAATTGGTTCTTATATTCATTTCTCACTAATTTCTAACTAATGAATTCATATTATATTTTTATAGACCATATATTTTAATATGTTAGTTAATACTATTCATAAATACTAATTTAATGTATAGGTTATATCTTATTATATTAAATAATAATGTTTTAATACTACATTGTTTTTTGGTAAAACTGAGTCTTGCGTATAACATAAGCTTTTGAAAAAACTTGTTGTTGAGTGTGATACCATCTAAATCAATGTGTTGTGAATTGAAATCTATTTGAATTTATTTTAAATAATAAATATATGAATTTATTTTAAATAGTAAATATATTATAAGGTCACGGGGTATTATATTATGTTATGTGCTTGGTCTTGCATGTCATACACACTATTGGATACAATGTTTTTACTTTAGAATTTTGGGGAGTTACATTCATAGTCTAGATTCCTAAAATCAAGGAAAATGATGTAAAAAAATATGAATATCTTTTCAATTTATCTTTAAATAAATCAATGTCCCTTTTTAAACCCCTTTGTCTTATGTTTTGTATCCAGTGAATTTCTCATGATCATTCATTTTCTTGTGATCAATAATATCTCTCACTCTCCAAAATTATTTAGACAATATTCATTTATTCAATGTACATAATTTTACTTCACATTATTTTTTTGTATTTGGAAATATAATTATGTTTTATTCCAAATAACTTTTTTAATTATTCCCCTATTTTCTATTAGATTTTTTATTAACCCTTTTCACGGTGTGGGATATCAACAAAAGTATTTTTAAATGTTAAACATTTGATTATTATGTTTAATTTCAATTTTTAAAGGACATAATTTTTTAATATTGGGGGGTTATAATTTAATATCCTTATATTTTAAAGAGTACTATGATAGATAGCATTAAATATATGAAACAATGAGCCAAAACGAACCATGAAATATTATTATTTAAATTTGATAGTTATAACTAAGTTGTCAAATTGGCGGTTATGAATAGGGTTAACAAATTTATGAAATATATGTATAATTTTTATAATAAATAAAAATTTATTTATTAATTATTTATAAATAAACACTTTATTTTATGAAGATTTATTTTATACTTTAAAATTATGTTTTCCTTAAAAATGATTTCTATTGATTTTCTGTGAGAAAATATTATAATTAATTTATAGAACTTTTATATAATTTATTTGATAAAATGAAGGTAATTTTTAAATAATAATATAAAAAATATCTTATGGGTAAATTTTTATATTTTTCTGAAAATTTTGATTTTTTAGTGAATAGTGAAAAGTGCCGATTTTTATTGAAAACAATATTTTGTTGAAAATTATTTACAAAATTAAAATTATATTTTGAATTAGTTTTAAAATATAATTAGTAAATTTTTATTTTAAATAATAAAATTATGGTTTTATAATTAATTTTATTCTTGAATTTGGTATAAAAATAATTTTACATTAAAAGGACATTTTTCTGAAAAACAATTTTTCATCAAGTTTTTTTGTTTAATTTTAAATTAAATTATTCAAATTCAAAGAATTTAAAATTGTAAAATATATTACATATTTTTAATCATTGGTTCCAAATTTAAAAAATATTTAACTTTTATTTATAGTCAACATGAATAGTAACAATAGTAATTTTGTTACATTGGTAAAGGGTAAATCAAGTAATTAAATTTATAAATAAAAATGATATAGAATAAATAATGACACTAATAGTTTACTTAGTTGTATTATATAATTATTTATTGTCCCTAATCATCCAAAAGTAGAATATATGGTCTCTTATTTCCATTTTGACATGATTTTTACCTTTATAATATTCATGTGAATATAAAGTGAAAAATGTTAGACTCTTGTTTTTCATTAATATCTTATTTTTACAATGGTGATAAAAAGAGGATAAGTTTAGTTATAAATATTAATTTTAAATATAAATGATTTATATTAATCATGGCAACTTATTTTTAAATTTAATTGAATAAATAGTTACCTTAAAATCTTACATAGCATTGATACAACAATTATTCAATTATTTTAAAAATAATATAAATGAATTTAAAAATGTTAATAATAATATGATTTGAATGAATATTTATGTTAAATTATTTTTTATAGAAAAAATAAACATTATAGGGGATGGGATAAATTTTATTTGAATTCCATTCTTTTCTGGTAGTTTTAAAAGTCAAAAATGATGAATAGTTCTAAAATTGACATTAATGGTATTTTATAATAAATAAAATTTTATTAAATTATTTAAAATTATGAAAAATATTATCTTCATTAAGGTGTTTTATATAATGTTTAATATATCAACCATGATCCATTTATGGTCCATTTTTCAATTTATAGTAACTATATTAACTCTTTAACAGTAAAAAACATTGATATCATCCTAGTTGTCAAAATGGTTAACATAGGGCTAAAACAAAAAGGCAGTGGTAAAAATTTGAGAAAAACTGATCAAAATATTATTGTATGAAATTATTTCCACTCTTAATCATCTTAGATTATAATATTATTAATATTTATCCTTTAAAATCAAAATTATTTTATATTAATTTATTTTTTTAAGAAATTCAAAGAGTGCCCCTCCCCTCTCTTGTAAAAGGGAATATATTTTTCTCATTTATTCACACATAAAAATATTGTTGGTTTAGAAAATACCTACCATAATAAAATTACTATATCTCTCATCACATATTAGAGGATTTTTTATCATAAAACAAACCTAGTAAAGATTTTGGTGTAAACCTTAAGAGGTTGTCCGAAGAATATGTGTCATTCTTAACCGGGTGTTTTTGTTTTATTTATTCTTAAAAATATTTCAAATATAATTTAACCATGATGAGATAATAACATAAATATATACCATATACTGAGGTTTTATTATGTTAAATTAATAACCTAAATACATCTCCAACCCCAATCAAATGGGAAAGGAATCCATCGTTTGTGTGTATAGAGGACTACCGTCTCGCAAACAATTATAATTCATTTTCCATCACAACATCTCATGGATAGTTATAATGATGGAATTAATTTTTATATGTGATATTAATGAAATATTTAAAATTATTAAAAATATAATATATCATTAACTTTCTTACCTTTCCATTCACTAAAAAATTATAACGGCATTCGTGCATAAGTGTGGACTACTGCCTCCATGAAGCAATATGACTCATTTTTCATCACCAAATAACTTTTATTGTATATATAAGTATTTTAAAAAAAATAATAGGTTATTTGTGATAAAATTTTCATTTTAGAGAGTAAAAATAATAATTACCATTATTTCTATAATTATCATTGAAAAATAGAAATGTTACGTATGTGTACATACAACCTATCGTTTCAAAGATTGTAACATATTTTATTTTTCATAGGCATATTTTATTATTTTTTATAAAATTATAATTGATTTATAAACATTATAATTATATCATGATTATTATTCTGTGGATGATGGAATAGTTATCACTTTTACAATAGTGAACCAATAGAAGTTATTTTATACATACGAGAAAAATATCATTAAAACTTGTGATATGAATTTAAATGATTAAGTAATTATTTATAACATGGTAATGAGTGAAATATAAGGAATAATAAACTTGAATAAGGATCCCAATAAATTAAATAATTAACATAACTTTATTATTTAGGAATATAAGGAACACATATGAGAATTCGACCACAAGGTAAGGGACACTTTAATTGAAAACCTCATTTTAAATGTTATAGTGATTTATTTCAAAAAATATATTTCACTTCCATGACCATTTTGTAAAATTATTATATGATTGTATTTATTTGGAAATAATAGAACTATAAAGGAAATTTTATTCTGGTTTATTTTATAGGTTTTCAAACATAATCATTTTAATGAATCTTTTACTTTTTTATGTAACGTTTGGTTACTATTTTTAGGTATTCCTCAGACAACTAATGTTAAATTATTAATATATTAAGTGGTAAAATTATATATTAGTGAAATCAATAAAAAAAATTAATGGCCTCAAATTCCTGTTAACATCTTGGAATATTCAATTAACTATTTTTTGAGTTTGGTACTGAGTTGGTGCGAGATTCCAAGACCCAAAAAGCCTTAGTGAAGAAGGAATAAATTTTTTATATAAATTATTTTAAGTGCACACAATTTATTCAAAATAATTTAATAACTCAAAAATGGTTCATCGTGTGAGAAATATGATACTAGTGTTTTGTCTGAAATGTGGTGTTTACCCTAGTAGGGGTATAACATTTGTAGGCACCAGACATTTGAATGTCTCCCTTGTGAGATAAAGTTATTAAATAATATTTAAAATATTATTTTATTAAAAATAAATAAATATATCCCAAATGGTGCATCGTATGGGAAATGTGAGACCATTAACGGGTTCAGAATGACTGGTTGACCTTAGACAGACTATAAAATTCATCAGCATCAGAATTTTGGACGGATCGCTCGTGATAAAAAAAATTATGTTTAATTAATTAATTATTATGATTTTTAAATAATTAATCATTACAAACGGTGCATCGTATGAAAAATATGAGACCACTACTGGCTCTGTAATGGGGTGTTTACCCTAGGCAGAGTATAACTATCATGAGCAACGGGTGTTTGGTTAAGTCTCTTTCAATTTTCAAGTTATTTAATAACTATGTTGAATAATTAACTTTATTGTTTTGATTTAATTATTAATTTTATTAATAAATTTAGAGTGCACTGTTAACTCATCTTCCCCAAACCGTAACACCCCATTTTTTACGATTCAAGTTTACAAAATCATCTATTTATTGATCGTTTTTAATGGTTTCTTTTGTAATGGATTAATATGATGAATCTAACAATTCTATATAGATTTGTTTGATCAAAAATGGTCTTGAATGGGTGTTCTTAATTCCAAGACACATATGAATTTTGGGAGTTTTTAAATATCCAAGCCTGTCAGTTATTCTTCTTTTGGTCGATCTTGTCGAAGTTCAAGCAACTCATATCTTCCTTTGGTATGATCACAAGGCCTACATTGTTGGGGTTTGATCTCCTTCTCAGACATCAAGGTGGGGGCCTCCTATACGCAGTGTAGATAGGGTTTCTTTTTCTTTTGTTTTTTATTATTTTAATTATTATTACTCATTAAATCTTCTCTCTTTTATAAATTTTTTGTTATTGATCAGAATTACACATTGTTGGTACTATTAAATTCATCGCGACGAGCAGAAGTAAAATAATATTTTTGATCCGAATGTAGCAAGGTATTACTAGATCCTATTTTTCATATTTTAATGGATCTATGAAAATAAAATATCACAAGATAAATTCTAAATTATAAATCGATAATTTGAGAAAAAATATCATAAAATAATTATAGATGGATAAATTTTAAAATAAATTATTAGAAAGTAGTTGTACAATTGTCTAAGGATAATTATAACAGAGTTGTCACGTGGAAAATATTATCAAAATTGTCAAAATATTATTACGCTAATTATTGGAGATATTTGTTAAGAATTATTAAATTATAATTGCACTAAATTATCAAAGGATAATTGTGGAAACAAATTATCATAAGATAATTGAAAAATGATAATTTTCAAAGGAATAATTATTATAATATAATTATACAAATTATTAAAGGATAATTATAAGGTAATTATCACCTGACGTAGATTATTGAAATTATCAGGGGATAATTACGTGTTTTATCAAAGGATGTGTATCATAATTTTAAAATGATAATATCTTATAATTATCAATGATAATCCCCCCAGATAATCAAATTACAATTTTAAAAAAATCAAATGTTGTTTTTCATATTATCACATATAATATTTTAATCAATAATTTGAAATTATCCATGAGAGATAAAAATATTATCACATGTAATATTTTAATCAGAAATTTTGTAAATTATCGAGGAGAAATAATGTATCATCACAAGTGTTATTTTTTCCCTTTTAAAATAAAATAATTGGTATTGGTTCTAGAAACCCTTGATGAACGTTGAGTGTAGTTGTTTCGACGCTGAGGATAATAAGGCTATGAGGTGGTGTATTGAAACACCTAGGGCAGTTTATCATTTCCACTGACATCAGTGACCTTGAGGTTGGTGGTTCCATCCTAATTATCCAAATTGATTATCCTTTTATTGCTTGATTTATTTTAGTTTTTGATTTAAATTCAATTAATCAAATTTGATTTCAATTAAATTAAAAAAATCCAATTTTAGTTAATAGGAAATTTGAAATGGTTTTGGCATGAAATTTTGGAAAAACCCCAATTCCATTGAATTGGGGAATTTTTATGGAAACTAGCCAATTTAAATGGTTGAATTTAAATTCTTTATTTGAGGTAAATGTTTTCAATTAAATTTTTGAATTTAATTGTGGAAATAAATTTTGAAAAAAGATGGAATTGGTTTTGAATGGATTTCAAACTTGTGAAAATGGCTTATAAATGATTTGATAGAAACCTAGTGGTTTTATCTTGTGGAAAGGGAATGTTTTTTTATTAAAACCCATTTTGGTTTTAAATGGAAATAAATAGGAATTTTTGAATTGGAAGAATGGGATTTATTGTATTTTAAGTAGTATTAAAATAAGTTTCACATCATATAAGGGAACATGAAATACTTAGGTAGTTGGTGAGTTATTTGGATACACTCTACACTATTACAACATTCTAAAACATACCTATAGTGGGTCACATCCCTAATGGGAGGGTGATGAGTCACCTCTGTCCATTGTCATCAGGACGTGAGTATACTCATTTTGTTTTTATAGAGAGTACAGAATAATATAGTTGGTTAATACTATAATACATACTTGGTAGATGACCATGATACTCGCTTTTTTATTTATATATGAGATAAAAATGTATGCCAATGTTGATAAAACTGTTTTACATGCCCCTTATAATTTTATATAAATTGTTTTATATAAAATGTTTTATTTAAGAAATTGTTTTAGAAATATTTTGTCACTTGTAAAGTAAAGCATGTGCTTAAATTTTTTTCCATCATTTGAAATATATAGCATGATTTGTTTAAATATGATTTAAAATCTCAAACATGTTTACTTTAAAATTTAAATCACTTCTTTTGGTTAATATATTTGGCACCTATAATTTAATATTTGGTGGTATCCTATCGGGCTTAGACTCACACCTTATTTTTGTCTTCGGGTGTTTGTAAACATTTTTCATCCAGGTTCGAGCAAAGGGAAGAGATCTCTTGGAGTTGGATCAAGGTTTTGATATTTTGACATGGTGAGGTGTGTCCTTAGGTACTTTGGGTCTATTTTTTGTTTTAGTACTTGGGTTGTTGTATTTTTGGATTTTTATGCCTTGTTGTATTATGGTACTTTACTCCCCATGGAGCTTCCTTTTGTTATGCATATTGTCTTATCTCTTTCTCTTATGATATGTTTTGTGGAAAAATAATTCTCACTTTCATGTTGTATGATGCTAGGTGTTAATATCCAACCCATGTGGATTGGGAATGCCCTTCAAGCCATGTTAGGGTCTTCTTAGTTATCAGGTTACCAGGGTACCTGGTCTAGTTCATGAAAAAGTGGTATCATAGGTGCAGGTTAAGAATCTTGCCTTGGTGACAGTATGTATTTGAGTATTCTTGTTGAGACTTAGGAGGTAGTTGTGATTGGGTATCCAGATATCACTCACCGCAATGAACCTTAAGTCAGCAGGGGTAGTTAGGGAAAGATGTCTTCGGTACTAGTTCTAGTATTTCCCCTATTTTTATTTGGATAGGGTAAAATCAAAATATTTTTGTTCTATATTTTGGGATTATGTTTCCCTTATTGCTCTGTTTGAGATATATCTAATGTATTCTTTATAATATACTAGTGTTATGAAGCATCATAACTCTGAGAAGACATGTGAATCGAACCTAATAAGGTAATTTTGCTGAACCCTAGTAAGAAAATCCTATTGTGGATCCAAATCTGGTTGAGGAGATCATGTGTGATGTCCAAGCTTTGGGGGGGCACCACCACCAGTCCCCATTCAGGCTCTAGCTATGAAACCTTAAGGGGATATCCTTCGAAATCATTCTCAACTGTTCATTTTCCAGAAACCACATGTTTTCAAAGTCTCCATAGATCCTCAATATGCAGAGGAATGGTGGATCATGATTGAACATCTGTTTGAGTTCTTGGAGACCCCAAAAGAGATCAAAGTAATGTGTGCAGCCTTTGTGCTAGAAGGAATAAGCAGGAGATGGTGGTACATGATGTTGGTGGCAAAGAAACATAAAGTATTAACATGTAAATACTTCAAAGTTCTTTTCACTGATCATTTCTACCAAATTCAATAGTGTTGTCTAAGGCTGTGCAGTTTTTTAAGCTTAATTAGGCCAACAAAACCATGAACGAATCTCAAATCTCTTTGGTAAGTTAGTGCAGTTTTCTCTTGAGATTGTGTCTAATGAGAGGATGAAGGCTCGAAAGTTTGAGTTGGGGATTTGATCAGATATCCATTCCTTTTTTTCTTACTAAAGATGCACACTTATGCGAATGTTCTAGATAGGGTGATAATGGTTGGGATGGACCTGGTTGGGAAATAAGAGTTGACAGGAGTTCATTCTTCTCACAGTGGCTACATAAGTTCCTTCAAGGGAAAAGGAAAGCATAATTATTCTCATGGAATTTCTAAATGGCATAGTTATTCCATAACTCCTATAGTTCTAGGAGTACGTTCTTTGATTTTCTATCATTGTGAAAAACCAAGACATTCCAATATCATTTGCACTGAGGCACCTAAGAACTGTAGCTCTTTCATGCATTTAGGGGACTTGCAGAAGTTCTGCCACAACTTTTCCACTCTTTATAGTGGAACAGAATCATTAACTCCTATTAAAACTATAGGAAAATCAAATTATTCATGTACAAGAGGGTTCTATCTATAGGAATCCAAAACGAAGCTTCTTCATACAGTAGAGGAGTCTTTAGAGGAAGTTGATATAGCCCAGTGACCGTGAGAGGTACCATTTCTATATCTTATTCATTAGTGATTTCTCTATTTGATATCGGTGAATCTCACTTGTTTATTTCAACCTATATCATTAGTCTACTTTATATTTCTATGTATAAACTATCTTGTGAAATGGATATTACTACACCATTTTGTACAAAGAGAGAACCAGGTCTCTGTAGTCCCATTTGTGTCTTCTCTCTATCAAATGTCAATCTTGCTTGGAGTTTCCTGGTACTCCACATGAAATTTTGTTGATGTCATATTCAGGATATATTGTATCATTTCCAATAAATACAATATTTATTTATATCTCCAACATGTTTACCTTACTACACCCAGTGGTGTACCTCTTGTATTTCAAGGAGAATAGGACCCAAGGTTGAGTAGAGCCAAACCTTCTTATCCAGAGTTTGGGAATGTGATATCAGTGTTTGTTTTTAATCTGGAGTGAGATTAAATGATTGGATATTCCATCCAATTTTCATCAATCATCCAATCATGTTTCCTTACTGATTTATGGGTTTACCACCAACAAGAGAGGTTGAGTCTTCCATTGACATGATTCCCAATACTCAAGTGGTTTCAATTCCCTCTTACAGCATCACACTAGTTAAACTAAAAGTGTTTAAGTCCCAATTGGATTATCTTCTTGAGGATATTCTTTAAAAAAAATCTCGACATTGGTGGGGCTTGGGATGATCATTTGGGGCTAGTTGAGTCTTCTTATAACAACAGTTACTAGTCTATGATCAGAATGGATCCTTTTGAGGCCTTTTATGGTTTTCCTTGTAAATATATATTGTGTTGGTCAAATATTGTTGAATGTTACTTGGTTGGACCAAGTTTATTCTAAGAGATGAAAGCTAAGATAAATTTTATTCACCAACGAATGCTGATAGCATAGATCTTGTATAAATGTTATATTGATCATCACCATAGACCTTCATAATTTTCAACTGTTGACCAGGTATTCTTGAAGGTTTCACCTGAGTTGGTTCATCAACAGTTTAGGAGGCAAGGGAATCTTGCTTCTCATTTTGTTGGACCTTTTGAGGTTATTGAGGAGGTGAGGAAAGATAAATATCATTTGAAACTACCACAGCAGTTGAAGTCGATACATAATGTGTTCCATGTATCATAGCTATGAAAGTATATCTCTAATCCATCCCACATTTTGAGCAAGAGTGATCTTGATATTGACCTTGATTTATCTATGACTGAACAGCCAGTCAGGGTTGTTGATTTTGAGGCCAAGGTACATCATGGGAGGATGATAACTCTAGTATATATTCTATGGTAGCATGACTCTAATTCTCATGAGACATGGGAGAGGGAGGAAATGATGAGAGAACATTGGCCTCATCTCTTTCATGTTAATTATTTTTGTAGATTTTCTAAGGATATAAATTTCCTATAGAGGGGAGGTTGTAACATCCTGTTACAATTTTTGGGAATTCCAACCCCCTTTTGAGTTAAATTATTAATATCTTAAGTGGGAAAAATGATTTATCAGCGAAATCAAGTTTAATGTGTTAAAGGATTTAAATTCCATTTAACATCTTGGAATATTTAATTGAATGTTTTTGGAGCTCGTCATTGAGTTGGTGCAAGATTCCGAGGCCCACAAAGCCTCGGAGAAGACAGAAAAAAATTAAATAAATTATTTCAATCATGCACAATTTATTATAAATAATTAAATAAATAAAAAATGGTGCATCAAATGAGAAATCTGAGACCATTTTTATTTCTAAAAATGTGGTATTTACCCTAGAAGGGGTATAAAATTTCAAGGGTCAAGACATTTGGATGCATTGATCATGAGATAAAGTTTTTAAATAATATTTAAAATATTATTTTATTAAAAATAGTAAAATATCTCCCAAAGGGTAAATCTTATAGGAAATCTAAGACCACTTATGGGTTCGGAATTAGGGGTTTACCCCAAATGGGGTATAATATTTGTAAGCATGAGACGTTTGGATGACTCAATCATGAAAAAAACCTTTTTATTTTTAATTAATTATTTATTCCTATTTTTAAATAATAAATCATTATTATCTCTCAAACAGCGTGTCGTATGAAAAATACAAGGCCGATGTTGGGTCTGTAAAGGGGTGTTTACCCTAGGTGAGGTATAAAAGTCACGAGCAATAGGTATTTGGTCAAGTCGTTTGCAATTTTTAAGTTATTTATAATCTATATTAAATAATTAAATTTATTATTTTTATTTAATTGTTAATTTAATTAATAAATTTGGAGTGCACTGTTCACTTATCTTCCCAAAACTATAAACCCTTATTTTTGATGATTCATGTTTTCAAAATCATACATTTCTTGACCATTTTGAACGGTTTCAGTTGCAACACATTAATATGATGAATTTAACAACTCTGCACTAATTTGTTTGGTCAAAATTTTTCTTGAATGGTTCTTCTTAATTCCCATAAACATATGCGTTTTGGGTATTTTAAATAGCCAAACAACTCGGTTATTCTTTTATTGGTTGATCTTGTTGAAGTTCAAGCAATGTAGATCTTCCTTTAGTGTGATCACAAGGCCTCGATTCTTGGAGTTCGATCTCCTACTCAGGAAGCGAATAGGTGGGGGGCCTCCTATACACAATATAGATAGGGTTTCTTTTTATTTTATTTTATTTTTTTATTACTCATTCAATCTTCTCTCTCTACAACGTTTTTGTTATTGATCAAAATTACACACTTTCTGTACTGTTGAATTTGTATCAACGAGCAGAATAAAAATAATATTTTTGTTCTGGAGGCAGTAAGGTATTCCTCGAACCGGTTTTTCTCATTTTAATAGATCTTTGAAAATAAATTATCAAAGGATAAATTATAAATTATAAATCTATAATTTGTGAAAAATTATAATAAAATAATTATATATTGATAAATTGTAAAAGAAATTATTAGAAATTAATTGTACAATTGTCCATGGATAATTATAAGAGAGTTGTCATGTGACAAAGATTATCAAAATTTTCAAAATATTATAACGCAAATTATCAGAGATAGTTGTTATGAATTATTAATGGTTAATTGCACTAAATTATCAAAGGATAATTGTGGAAACCAATTATCATAAGATAATTTTAAAATGATAATTAGTAAAGAAATAATTATTTGAATATAATTATAAAAATTATTAAAGGATAATTATAAGGTAATTATCACATGATGTAGATTGTAAAAATTATTATAGGATAATTATGTTTTTTATCAATGGATAATTATCATAATTTTTTATTAATAATATCTTATAATTATCAATGATAATCCTGCCAGATTATCAAATGAAAATTTTAAAAAATTATCAAATATTTTTTATCATATTATCGCATGTAATATTTTAATAAATAATTTGAAATTATACATGAGAGATAAAATATTATCACATATAATATTTTAATCGGTAATTTTGGAAATTATCTTAGAGAAAGGATGTTTCAATGCTTGTGTTATTTTATTTCCTTTTGAAATAAAATAATTGGTATTGGTTCTAGGAACCCTTGATGAATTTTGAGTGTAGGTGTGTCGAAACTGACTATAATAATACTGTGAGGAGGTGTATTGAACCACTCAGGGTGGTTTATCATTGCTGCTGACATCGGCGACCTTGAGGTAGGTGGCTCCATCTCAATTAGAAAAATTGATTATCCTTGTATTGCTTGATTTATTTAAATTTTTTATTTAAATTCAACTCCTCAAATTTTATTTCAATTAAATTAAAAAAAACCTGATTCCAGTGAGTTAGGAGATTTGAAAAAAATTTGGCCTAAAATTTTGGAAAACCCCAAATTACATTGAATTGGGGCGTATTTATTGAAATTGGAAAATTTAAACTATTTAATTTAAATTGTGGATTTGATGGAAATTTTTTCAAATAAATTGTTGAATTTAATTGTGGATATGTATTGTGAAAATGATGTAATTAGTTTTGAATGGATTTAAAACTTTTGAAAATGGATTATAAATTATTTGATAGAAACCCAATGGTTTTATCTTGTGGAAAGGGAATGTTTTTTATTAAAACCCATTTTGGTTTTAAATGGAAAGAAAGTGTAATTTTTCAAATGGAAGAATGGTATTTATTGTATTTTAAGAAGTCTTAAATTAAGTTTCTCATCATGTAAGGGAACATGAAATCCTTAGGTAGTTGGTGAGTTGTCTGGATACACTCCACCCTATTAAAACGTTCTAAAACATACCTGCAGCGGGTTATATCCTCAATGGGAGGGTGAGGAGTCCCCTATATCTAGTGTTAGGGGGATGTGAGTATACTCATTTTGTTGCGATCACATAGAGAGTGTAGAATCATATAGCTGTTTAATACCATCATACCTACTTGGAAGATGACCAAATTTCTCTCTAGTTTATTTATATATGAGATATAAATGTATTACAATGTTGATAAAACTATTTTACATGACCCTTCTTATTTTATATAAACTGTTTTATATAAAAAAATTATTTAAGACATTGTTTTAGAAATATTCCATCACTTATAAAGTAAATATTGTGCTTGTATTTTCCATCATTTGAACTGTATAGCATGATTTGTTTAAATATTCTATAAAATTACAAACCTATTTACATTAAAATTGAATTCAATTACTTTGGTTAATCTATTATTGGAATCTATTATGGAATATTTGGTGGCATCTTACTGGGATTAGGATCAAACCCTACTTGTGCCTTCGAGTGTTTATAGACTTTCTTCTTCCAGTTTCGAGAAAAGGGAAGGGCTCTCTTAGAGCTGGATCTGGCTATTGAGATGTGCACTTGGTGATTTTTTCCCTTAGGAACGTTAAGGGTGTTTTAACATTTTATTACTTTGGTTGTAGTACTTTGGTATTTTTATGCCTTGTTGTATTATGGTACTTTACTCCCAATTGAGCTTCCTTTTGTTATGCATACTATCTTATCTCTTTTACTTCTACTATGTTTTATGGAAAATTCCTTTCCACATACATGTTTTATGATTCTAAATGCTAGTCACTAACCTATAGTGATTGATAATTCCCTTCGATCCATGTTAGGGATGGCTCAGTTATCAATTTACTAGGGTACCCGGGATGGTTCATGACATTTTACAAAAGAAAAAATGAATGTTCTATTTTAACAAATACAACAACAATGAATTTTCCAACCACCGTAACCACTATTTGATGTTTCAATTCCTTTATAAGATATCATGTTTTCTTTAAAGAAAAACTCTCATTCCCTTTTTTGGGGTATTTTGGTATTGAAAATTGGGTTTTAAGAGGAAAGGGTATATTGATATTTAAAAATGTTTTGTTAATGAGTTTAAAAGATTTTTTCAAGGGTTTTATTCATGATACAATCTATAGAAATCATTTATAATGGTATGATACCCATTATAGATCACTTATTATCCCTATAAATCTAATTAAAAGGGTTGATCCCCATTATATCACATTAGTGAGACCGATATATCTTATATGATGGGTGCATCCAAATAGAGCTCCAATGCATTGGGTAACGATTTTTTTTTTCTATAGAATTATAGTAGAAGTTATCCATACAGTTATTCCAATTTTAATGGTTATATAAAGGTTATATGAAGATGATGTCCTCAAGCACCTAAGTAATTTTTCTATGATCATAATGAGTTTTCAGGGAAATCATTTGATTTAAATTGGTTAAATAATGATCTTTTTTTTGAAAAAAAACAATGCACTTTTTGGGTATAAAGTATGTTTTTAGGAAATGGTTTTAATGGGTTTTCATATTTTTCACTGCACTAAATAATTTCTTATTTTAATGTCCCTGGTTGAGACTCTTTTTCTCATCCCATATTTTAAAATGTTAATCATGGGTTTTAAGGATGAGTAAGGAAAATGATGAGGTCAAGATGAAATTTTTTTAGATTTTTTATGAAAATAAATCATGTTGTAGTGGCGGTAGGTCACTGTAGTGGTGGCAGAGTACTGTAGCAGCGGTGGTACTGTGCAGTACTGTAGCAGCGGCAGGCACTATAGCGGCAGTAGGTCACTATAGCGGTGGTAGAGTACTGTAGCAGCGGTGGGTACTGTGCAGTACTGTAGCAGCACAGGGTACTATAGCAGCACAGGGTACTGTATCAGTACTATTCAAAGAATGGGCTTTGGGCCAAAAAAATGGACTTACAGTCCATGTAATGGGATAAATGCCCACTGGGCCGTCGGGCTATGTAATGGGTCTCCCTCTACCCAGTTAAAGAGGTATTTGCTTTGCTTTAATAATAAATAAATTGACACTAAGGAAAATATCATCCTCGATGATGTGACCATCATAAGTGAAGATGTTGATGTATTTGAAAAATAATTTCATGGTCTTATTAAAAGATATTATGTTAATTTATCAATCGAACATATACCCATATATTTTTTAATTTGTTGGACTCCATATTGAATATCCATTGATGGACTTTAAAATCTAAATAATATACTAAAGTATAATATGGATAAAGGGTTTTTACGCTCAAGTGATTCAAATTACGGTGTGTCGGTCCTTTGTGTCATGAATAATTATAGGTTAATGTGCCTCTATATTGATTATCGTGAGATCAATAGGATTATTATATTGAAAAACAATCCCCTACCTCAGATTGATGAATTATTTGATCAACTACCTGGAGTACAGTTATCCTTTAAGGTGGTTCTATTATCAGGATATTATTGTGTAAAAGTGAAGATTAATTATATACTAAAGACTAATTTTTGTACAAGGTATGGGTACTACGCATTCTCATTGATTCCATTTGGGCTGACTAATGATCCAAAAATCTTCATGGGATTAAATAAAAGTGTATTTAGGGATTACCTTAACAGATTTGTGGTATTATTTATAGATGATATTCTTATCTACTCCAAAAGTGAGGAGGAACGTGTGGGAAATTTGTATAATATATTGAAGTCCTTATAAAAGGAAAAGTTGTAAGTGAATTATAGTAAATATGACTTTTTGATGGAGAAAGTAATATTCTAAGGTCTTGTTATCCACACAAAAATGATATCTATGGATGCCTCAAAGGTAGATTAAATTGATTGATTTCCCAAACCAACATCTATGATGTAGAACCATAGTTTCCCTATATTAGTTTGGTACTATAGTGGATTTATGAGAAACTTATCATAATTTTCAAGGACACTAACCGAGATAACTCATAAGGGAGTGAAATTTTTGTAGGTTGATGAATTCAATAAGATATTTAAAGAGTTAAAGAAGAGGATAATCAATATACTTGTGCTTACATCATCCACCAATGGAGAAATAATTATGATCAATAGTGATTTTACCAAAATGGTATTTGGTTGTGTACTCATGAAAAATGAAAATTTGATAGTTTGTTCCTCCTACCAATTAATCATCCATAAGCAGAAATACCCAACACATGATCTAGAATTGGTTGCACTTATCGTTGCATTAAATATTTGGAAACATTATCTCTATGGGAAAAAACATGACCTAAATACATATCATAAGTGTTGGTCAAAGTAAGATGTCATCCAATCTATCCCCAGCTATTTTATGTCCCTGTTTAAGCTCACAACAGCCATCATCAATCAGATCCATGCACCGACTACCAACTTCTGGTGGGGGAAAATGATGGAAGGAATAGACGCCACTGGATGGCCTGGGAGAAGCTCTGCAAACCCAAGTCGGAGGGAGGGATGGGATTCCGGAATCTGCTTCTCTTCAACAACACACTTTTGGCCAAGGAAAGAAGCAACATTATTAACCGTCCATCATCTCTCTGTGCACGGGTTCTCTGAGCAAAGTACTTCCCCCACACGGACTTCCATGTTTCCTCTCTTGGACCCCATCCTAGCTTCCTCTAGAGAATCATTTGGGGGGCCCAAAAGATCCTGGAAAAAGGGTTGGGCTGGAGGATTGGGAATGGCGCATCCGTCAACATCTGGACCGATCCTGGATGATCGATAAGGATGGTATGTGGGCTACATCCCCTACCCAACTAGGTCTCGAAGACGCCACAGTCAGCTATCTTCTTTCAGACCAGGGACTGGGGTGGTGTCTGGATAAGATACATGAACGGTTTAATTAAAGAGACAAAAGAATTATCCTGAGCATCCCCTGGGTCCCAAATGCAGGCCCCGACCATCTTTTCTGGATAAACAACACTTTGGGCGACTACATGGTGAGATCCGGTTACATACTTTCTCTTGGCAACCACTCTGGCGACCGGGAAGAGGGACCTTGGAAATCGCTTTGTAATCTCAATGTCCCCCAAAAAATACACCAATTTTGGTGGTAGGTGTGCACGGGCACCCACCCTACCATGAGCCTGCTCGTTTACCGACATATGTCCAGTGCTGATTCCTGCCCCTTCTGCCTGAATATTCCAGAAACTCCTTTGCACGCTATCATTCACTTCCCGGGAGCTAAGTACATTTTGAATAAATGGGGCCCAGCTTTAGACTCTTCACTTGAAATTGCCTCTGACCTCCCCAATCTTCTAATGTGTTGGTTCTCCTCTCTCTCATCGAACAACGTAGGCTCACTCTGCACCCTGGCATGGATCATTTGGGTCCGGCGTAATGATGATGTCTTTCACCACGTTCATAAACCTCCCGAATTCTGGATTGAATAGGCCAAGTCATGGATTGAGGGTTGGAAGGACCACAAAGAACACTTTTTTCCAGGTGCAACCCCCTCCTGTCCCCCTCATTGGAATCCCCCACCGGATGGGATTCTTAAGCTCAACGTGGATGCGTCTCTCCCCAAGGATGGGCTTGTTGCTCTCGGTCTCCTAGCCAAAAATCACCTGGGGAAAATCATTGCTGCAAAACATGAATCACACCATGCCTTCTGGGAACCCGCTGTTACTGAGGCCTCTGCCATCCTGGAAGGTATGATGCTCGCTATGGAATGTGGATGGTTTGATATCATCATCGAGTCTGACTGCCTCACCGTTGTCAATGCTATTAACCACAACGATGGAGAACTCCAACCATTTGTCTTCATCATCAGTAGAATTTGTGTGCTTCTCCAAGGCTTTTCTCGATGCTCAATCTCCTTTACCAAAAGGGAAGGAAACAATGCGGCCCATCAGCTGGCGGCCTCAGGCCCCTTCGATGTCAACCAGCTCTGGCTGGACAATTTCCCTTCATGGCTTTTCATTTGTACGTCGGTTGATCTTCTTCATTAATTTTATTTGTCCTTCTTATCAAAAAAAAGTGTTGGTCAAAGTAGATCACTCAAGAGGGGGGTGAATTGAGTATCTATAAAAATTTATGTTAAAATTTGTTCTTTGAATACTTTCCCCAATTAAAATATAATCAAAGTCAGTTTGTAGTGAATTTATAAAATTCCTAAATGTTCATTTAATTTCTTAGAAGATTGATTATTTATCAGCTATAATAATCTAATGATTAGTATAACTTATTAAACTAACCTACTAGTTCAAAAATATATAAACACTTGTTAAAATAACTATGAAAGTTCAATTCAGTTTTATATAAAATGTAATAAACACAAATTAAAACTAAAAAGCAAAGACATAGTGGATATAAAAAAGAGGTTCAGTCTTAATATTTGACTTAGTCCTCTCCACTTGGTGATTACCTTCCACCAAGAAGTTTATATTAATAAATTTTTTGATCCACACCCTGGATCGGGGTTCACAATATCACACAGGGTTGTCCAGGTCACACTTGACCTCTACCACAGTTATTTGTTGGAAAAAGAACAAAAATTTCACACTTGACCTCTTCCAGTTTTCTAAGTGGGATATAAAAGATAATAATGAAAGTAAGTTTGAGGATATCATGTATTCTTTAGTTGTGCACAAGAGACAGTGTGTGTGTGTGTTAGAGACAGATACACACAATTCTAAAAAATGTAAATAAAAGAACACAACAGAGATAAAGATGTAGAATAGAGTTTAGATGTCTATGTGTGTTTTCAAATGAATCTATAGACTCGATTGAAGTAGTAGAAATGATGTTCAGGTCCTATTTTGGAAATTTTCTTCAAAACAGAGTATTTTAGCCTTTGTACTCTATCTTTAAAGTGTGAAAAATTCAGATCCATGATGTTAGCATGTTCATTGAAGTTTAATAGGTTTTTCTTGTCTTGTTAATCTCCCTATATATGCTTTCTATGAGTTCTAGGAGTTGGAAGAAAACTTGAGAGTTGAAGGAGTTTGAATTTCTTCTACTATTTTTACTTTTCGGCACATTCCTCATTTGAACATTGTTTTTTAAGATCCAACTTGCAATTATTTTATACTTAAAGGTTTAGCAGGAATGTAGATCGCCCCACATGCATGTACCTCGTACTGTCTATAGATAGTCCTAAAGACAACATTAAATAATGTCAGATATATTAATGTGTCTAAATATGACAGTTAGATATAAATTTGAATAAATAAATTTAAAGAAAATTTTTATGACTATCGGTGAGTTATAAGTATCAGTGACTCATTGGCATTAGTATGTCATCATTAGTTAGACATCATCAGTCTATCAATATCCGTCTGTCAGCATCTGTGACTGCAAGTATTGGTGAGTCCTTTCCATCGGTATCAGTAAATCATTGTATCGGTGAGTCTTTTGTGCTATCAGTCTATCCGATCATCGGTTAGTCGTTATCGGTGACTCATTTTGAACTATCGGTGTGTCACCCATCAGTGACTCATTTATTGGTGACTTTTCCATCGGTGACTTGTCCATCCATGACACGTCCATTGGTGACTTGTCCATCGGTGACTCGTCCATCGGTTACTTGTCCATCAGTGACTCACCCATTGGTGACTAGTCCATCGGTGACTTGTCCATTCGTGACTCGTCCATCGGTGACTTTTCCATCGGTGACTTGTCCATCAGTGACTTTTCCATTGGTGACTCATCCATCGGTGAGTCCTCATCGGTGAGTCCTTTTGAACTATCAGTGCCAGGGACTCTGAAAATCTTATAAAGTGTCTTTCTTACACAGAACACTACTAGATTAAGTGAAATTCATAAATACATGTAAATATACACTTGTAAACATATGGAAGCAAAAATATTCATATATTATTGATTTATTGAAATGTATTGTACAATATGACATAATTGATTTACTTAGATATATTCAATGACATGATCAAGTCTATTTTATTACTTAATATACGAATTAATAGGATATATAGATTGAAATGATTTGTGTTTATGAAAACCACTATTTCATAAAGTTTCCAACAATATCCCCCTTTTTGATAGTCACAAATTATGTCTTAAACATGATGTTACTAAATAACAATTACTTGACTTAGCATACCATAGTGAATGTGAATGCTCAATATAACTAAGGAATTCCTTTTTAAGTATCACCCTCAATTATGTAAGAGGAAATATATATTAGAGAGTGTATATTAGAGGATTTTTGGTATCATAGATGAGATGTGTGTGTGTGTGTGTGGGATGTTGAGTACATGCCATGTGTCCTATGCTATAGTTCCTCCCCTAGAGATTAAGAATTTATGTCTATATCTTTATGCCTATGCCTTTATACCCCTTTGGGGATTATATAAAAGGTTAAGAGAAGGAGAAAAAAAGAAATATAAATAATATAAAAAGAGAAACATAATGAAGATAAAAAAGTATTTTCATTAAGATTGAAGAGAGTACAATCAGAAAAATAAAAGGACAAATCCCTATCAAATAAAAATTTACTATTAAGGGTTTATCCTCTAAGGTGTTTTTCCATTATCTGAAGGATCGGGATTAGGGTTAGAAGGTGTTAGTTTGGCTATAGGCAGAGGCGGGCTAAAAAAACTCCTAATAAGGAAACACCTGTAGGGATATTAGCTTAAAGGTTATGTCTTCATTCTGACAGAACATGAATCTAAGGTTACTCCTAAACCACTAGTTGAATCTAAGAAAGGGTCTGAGATATAGTCATATGAGCAGGAGTCTGAGAGGTAGTTCCAATGGAAGCAGCAGGTGGAAACACTATGGATTCAGATTGAACATGCAAGTACAGCTTGAGAAGTTTGATGAAATCATTAATGATTTCACCACCATATTGCATAGAATTATCAAAATAATCCTTATCATCAATGAATTTATCTAGAAGAGGTGTAAAGTCTTTTAATTATGTCACTTGATTCTTGAAATATTTTATAACTGGATGAATCTTAAGATTTTCGTCCAAAAACTTGAAGTTGTTGATCAGATCATATTTGGTATAGATCTGGGGAAAATACTTATCCACCTTCTCTTTAATCTCCTTTTGAGCAACAGAGGCATCATTTGTGCACTGCCTTTCCATGTTGTAAACAAGATCAGGATTTCTATGCACCTTGTAAAGGGTTTCTGTATCTGAATTACTCTGAAGATTCTTGAGTTCTCATCTCATCAAAGCCCTGAGTGACTCTATATCAACAGCAGCAGCCATGCTACCTTTAGAACTAGATGTATCAGAGATCATCTTTCCAAGTTCCTCCTTCAATTTATTCAAATCTATACTCAAGAGGTGTGTAACTAGGTTCCTAAGAACCTCCATTAAACCGCTAAAATAGGTCTTGAAATTAATTTTCAAAGAGTTCAACTCATTGCTCATCGTCTTCACTTATTCTCTCAGTATAGTGTTGTTTATGATGATAGTCTTGGTTGTAGTAATGAGATTATGATGAATCTCCTGAATCACCATCCTTACAATTTTAGAAAAATCATCATCTGAAATTCTCATGGAAGTAGAGGCTTCACTTCTGGATCCAACTGAGGCTCTCACTGACTCGCAGATATCAACATTGAATTGCTCAAGATCAGCCTTAGTGACATAGTCACTAGGCACTGGCTGTGGTACTATCTCAACTACAGGAGGTGAAATCGGTGAAGCAGGTGTTATAGGTTCGGCTTCATCTTGGGCTTGTGGAGTAGGAGGAGGAGCCAACATCTTCTAAACTAAGTCATAATCCAAGCCAAAAAGAATGAGTCTTGGATTCCTATTTCACTCACCAACACATGTCCAGTCTCTGGGCTCTACTGTATCAATCCTGACTCTTCTTACCTAAGGCTTAGAAACAATCTCATCTTCATATTCTTCTTCTTCATATCCTCTATCCAAAACAATATTTCTAGGCACTGGTACCAAATGAACTTTAGGTTCTCCATGTACTCCAGCCACTTCAGCTTCTCTAGGAACTTCCTCAACCTCTTCATCATGGCCACTAGCCGTAATTTTATTCAAATCCTGAATGATTTCTTAATTTTCAACATTAGGATGGTCGGGCTTGTCCTCATTACCAGCATCTCCATGATCATCAGCCTCATGTTCAATAGGATCAGCACCACTCTATCCATCAACTCTATCAGCATCTCCATTTACAGGTTCCTCACTAGATCTATCAACCACTTATTAGACCACTTTTAAAGAATCACTATCATGCTCATCATTACCTTTATCGTAATCATCACCATATGAATTCTCATCTGACTTACTTACATAGCCTTCCACACCAGTGACTTCGGTCTCTTCCTCATCCTCATCACCTAATAAAGGTTCCCTTGAGGGTAAATCCAATGGTGGACTAGCAGGTCCATAAGACATGTCTTTTGGGCTCTCAGCAATATCAAGAAAACTCATGTCATCAATAGTAGATCCTTCTTCCCTTGGAAACTTAGACTCATCTTCCTTATCTGAATAAACAGCTACTTCACATGGTTTTAGGCCTGGATTAGCTTGATCCTTTGGTCTGGTAGGATAGTCAATCAGATTGAAATTTTTATACAGTTTTTCCTCATCTCCTACCCATCATTTCTTACAAGGTTTTTAGAATATCTTCATCCTCTTTCAAATCTCTTTCTAAATACAAAAACCATTGTAGGCACTGATAACTTCATCTCCATCTTCCATACATCCCAACTTATTTAGCATTGCAGAGATCATCCTAGGATAGTACAAACATGTTTCTTTCTTGGAGGGTTTTATCATATTAGAAATATGTACCATTAGGTACCTACACATATTAACCTTTATCCCATTCTTCAATAGGTAAATCCGAAATACATCCTGATACTTCACAGCAGAGAATTCTCCCTTCTTTAGGTAGATTTGATGTTGAACGAACTTAATGTGAAATATAGCCTCTCCATCCAACTCACTGGTAGTAGCTCTTTTTGATTCTCCACTTCTAGTCAATCACTTTATTGAATCCTAATATGAAAACAAATTATAGGAAGGAGGAATGTTACCCTAATAATCAGCATAGATACTTTCGTGAGGCATTTCCAAGCATTCAACCCATTCCTTTGATGAAAAAGAAATCTATTTTCCCTTCAGTGCTGACTTCATCCTTGCTTCCTCAGCTCTATTTAGGGATATCTTAAATTTGAGATAAAACTCATGCACAAGATGGGGATAAAAATGCCTCTCATTGTTTGAGAACCAACTTATCAAACCTTGAGATTCCAACTTTCTCAACAAAAGCGACTTTCTTGATAGAATCGAATCAGCGGACACTTCCTTCTCAGCTTTAACAACTTGAATTTCCAATCCTAGCTTTGCAATTCCACTTGACTCACCCTTATTATGCTTAACTGATGGAGATTTACTCTTCTTTTCCATCACGCGCTTCATCCTTGACATTTCTGAAGGTTTGAGTTTGAAGGGAGTCAAAAGGACTTGGGTAGATAGGTAGAGTGTCGTAGAGTAGAAATTTCAAAGGCGGAGAGGTAGGTAAAAGGTCGAATTAGATTGAATTTATTTTATCATTTAGGGATTGTAAATTGTAAAACATAAAATTGAAAAACGGTAAAATGAAAACAAAATTGTGTCATTTTACTTAAAATGGGTAGAATTTTAAAAGGTTCTAAAATACATTGGTTTCACACAGACGGTATTAAATAATCAGTTTCATGTGATGGTTTTTACATGATTGGTTTTCCACGAATGGTTTGATAGGTCGGTTTCACTGATCGGTTTCACCTGATCGGTTTCACTTGATCAGTTTTACTGATCGGTTTCACTAATCGGTTTCACTAATCAAGTTCACATAATTAGTTTTACTGATCGGTTTCACCGGAACCAGTAACATAGATAAATAGATTATTCCTAAGGGGGAAGAGGTTGAAAATAATTTATAGATTTATCATTCTTAGTTAATGTCTGATATAGTTTATTCTTTCTGAGTTTAAGGGTTAGTGAATATGTCAGCAAGTTGATGCTCAGTCCCAATAAACTCAAGAGTTATATCACATTTTTGATAATGATATCTCAAAAAGTAATGTATTACATCAATATGTTTTGTTCTAGAATGAGAAATTGGATTTTTAGAAATGTTAATAGCACTTGTATTTTCACAGTTTATGGGGATATGTATGAATTGAAATCCATAGTATAATAAAGTGCGTTTCAACCAAAAAAATTGTGCACAAAAACTACCAGCAGCAATGTACTCTGCTTCAGTAGTTGATAATGCAACTGAGTTTTTCTTTTTACTACACCATGATATTAGAAACATTCCCAAAAAGTGACTTGCTTTGGGGGTACTCTTTCTATCTATCTTACACCCACCAAAGTTAACATCTAAATAACTAACTAAATAAAAAGGTTTTCCACTAGGGTAGAATAATCCTAAATTAGTTATATATTTGAGGCACTTGAAAAATCTTTTAACAGCATTTAAATGTGATTCTTTTGGGTTTTCTTGAAATCTTGCACACATACACACACTAAACATAACATCTGGAATACTAGTAGTTAAGTACCCAATTATTCCTTTGTAAGTAGTTTTATCAACTGATTTCCCATTTTCATAAAGATATAACTTACATGTGAAACTCATAGGGGTTTCACCACTTTTAATGTTATCAAATCCATATCCTTTCAAAAGATATTTAGTGTACTTAATTTTATTTATAATAATATCTTCTTTATTTTGAAATATTTGAAATTCAAGAAAATATTTAAGTTCGCCCACCAAACTCATTTCAAATTTACTTTTCATTATTTTTGAAAAATCATTACATAATGATTTTTTAGAAGATCAAAATATACTATCATCTAAATATATTTGAGCTAATAAAACTTCTTTTTAAATTCTTTTTATAAATAAAGTAGGATCAGAAACCCCTTTTATAAAACCTTTATAAATAAGAATGTTACTTATCCTTTTATACCAAGCTCTTAGAGCATGTTTAAAACCATATAAAGATTTAGATAATTTGAATACTTGATTTACAAAATGTGGATTTGTAAAACCTGGGGGTTTTTCAACAAAAACATCCTCAATTATATAAAAAATTAAGAATTCACTTTTAGCATCCATTTGATAAAGTTTAAAATCCAAGTGTGCTGCATAGGCAAGTAAGATTCCAATGGCTTCAAGCCTAGCTACTCATGAAAAGTTGTCTTCATATTTAAATCCTTCTTACTTGATTATATCCTTGTGCAACCAACCTAGCTTTGTTTTTAACTATATTTCCAGCTTTATCCACTTAATTTCTCAATACCCATTTGATTATTATGGTCAAATTATCTTTTGGACTATCTACAAGCTTCCAAACATTATTTCTTTCAAACTAATTAATCTCTTCTTGCATATCCATTACCCAAAATTTATCATTGATTGTATCATTGATATTTTTAGGTTGAATTTGTGATAATAATGCTTGGTGTTCAACCTGGTTTCTCAAAGAAGCTCTAGTTTGTATTCCTCTATCAAAATATCCAACAATGGAATATAAGGGATGGTTTTTAAGGGTCTTAGTTGGTCTAGTAAAGGTGGGACTGGATATTTCAGTTTCATCATTTTGATCTGGTTCATTATGGCTAGATTCTAGAGAATTTCCAGAACCTGGGGTTTTCACATATTTTTTTTATAGGATGATTTGAGGGTTTTGAATTAATGTCCATATTGGACATATCTTCTTTAAGATTTTTAAAATATTTCTTAGGCTCATGAAGATCTATTTCATCAAACTTGACATTTATATATTCTTCTACACATTTGGTTTTCTTATTATAAACTCTATAGGATTTTCTTGATGTATAATATCTAATAAATATTACTTCATCAATTTTGGAGGAAAATTTATCTAGATTGTCTTTAGTGTTCAGAACTTTACATCCAAACACTTTAAAATAATTTACCTAAGGTTTTTTATTATTCCCCAACTCATAAAGAGTTTTCTTAAGGATGGGTCTGATTAAGACTTTGTTTATTATGTAATAAACTGTATTGACAGCTTTAACCTGAAAATAAATTGGTAGGTCATATTCATTTAGAATAGTTTGGGAAATTTCTTGTAGGGTCTTATTTCCTCTTTCTACCACACCATTTTGTTGAGGTGTCCAAGGGGAATAGAATTTATGATTATAGTCATTGTGTGAGAAAAAGGATTCAAAATCTTGATTTTCAAACTCATGGCCATGGTCACTTCTTAAAGATTTAATCTTAAGTCCACTAATATTTTCTACAGTCCTAGCATACTTTGTAAAGTGAGAGCATGCTTCACTCTTGTGAGCTAAGAAAAAGGTCCAGGTATACCTAGAAAATTCATCTATAAAAACATAAAAATAGTGCTTCCCATTGATACTTGAAACTCTAGATTGTCCAAACAAATCCATGTGAACCAACTCAAGAGGTTGATAAGTAGTTATTTCTTTCTTTGTTTTGAAGGAGATTTTATGTTGCTTTCCTTCTTGACAAGGATTGCACACCTTATTGTTTGGAAACTCTAATTTGGGTAAGTCTTTAACTAAAAATTTTCTAGTTAACTTCTTAAGAGAGTGTATATTGCAATTTCCTAGTCTTTTATGCCAGAGTCAAGAATCATTGTGAAAGACACTTAGACAAGAAACATTCTGTGAGGCCAGTGTGTCTAAATTTATAGCATAAACATTATCATTTCTAAGAGCAATAAATACTAAGTTACTATTGGCATTGAAAACATGGCATGAATCATTTTTGAATTTAACATTAAATCCACCATCACACAATTGAGATATGTTAAGAAGGTCATACTTTAGTTCATCGACATAAATTACTTTGGAAATTGAATTAGAGTTAGGGTTTCCAATTTGTCCTAGGCCGATGATTTTTCCTTTACCATTTTCACCAAATGTGACATGTACTCCATCAATTTTGATAATACTTTTAAATCTTGAATAGTCCCATATCATGTTTCTTGAACATCCACTGTCTATGTACCACAGATTTCTATAGAATCTCTTTAGGTTGTTTACTGATAAAACGGTTTATCCAAGAAATGATTTTGGTACCCATATTTTTCTAGGTCCACAAACATTAGTGATAACAGATTTAAGAAACCACAATTATATTATAAGATTCCTATATGTAGAATATAGAGTATTTTAAAAATAAACTTTTTTTGGTCCAGAAGAATTGGATGCAGTAATAGAATTTTTAGAACTGAAACTTGCAGTTAAATTCTGATTTTTGTAGAAAGAAGCATATTTTTCAGATTTGGTTATAAAATGTGTTTTGGATAAATTCCTTTGAGATGGTTGATATCCTATCCCAGAAGTGAACTTAAAATCTATCTTTTTACTAAGAATTTTTGTAAGTTTATTTTTCCCATTGGTAAAATTTTCAAGATCCTTCCTTAATTTCTCATTAGACATTTTAATTCATTGTTTTCCTTAAGCAGTTGAGAATTTTTCTCTTTTTTAGTCATAAGTTCAGATTTAATGTTTATAGTAAGTGCATGTTGTTTCTTTAAAGATTTATATTTATCTTTCAATTCATTACATGTTTCTTCTATCATGTTGCAATACTCTAATAGTTCTTCACTTTATATATTTTTAGACTCACTTTCATTTTCAGAATAATAAGAATTGTGAACAGGCGAGTCTAAGGTTACCTGAGAAGTGTTTTTCATAAAACATATATTAGCCATATCATCTTTCTAATCATGAGAAGAAGCAGATTCACAGGGCCATTTCTTCATCACTGTATGAAGTTGATTCTTCACTACTTAAACTTTTAACAGCATCTTGAACATTCTCTTTGTCTTTACTTTTAGAGGAAGTAGTCTTGAAGGCTGTAGACTTTCTTTTTTGTTCATCCTCTTCTTGATTTACCTTGAGTTTCACTTCACAAATAATTAATTTTCCAATCAATTCCTTCACTGGAATATTATCAATGTCGCATGATTATATAATGGATACAGATTTCCCTTGCCTTATCTCTAGTAAGCATCGCAGAATCCTCATAATCTACTCTTCGGTTGTAACTTCTCTTCCTAAAGAAATCATGGTATTAAAAATTTCATTGAACCTGAGAAAAATATCAGAAATAGATTCATCAGTCTTCATTCTCAAGTTATCTTATTTAACAGTATAAGTATTTAATCTAATTTCCTTTACATTAGATGTTCCCTCATGAGAAACAGACAATGTGTCCCAAATCTCATGTGTAGTTTTACAAGTAGAAATATGATTAAACTCTTCATCTCTTAGTGCACAGTATACGGAATTCATTTCTTTACAATTTTTTTATAGGAAGTCTTGGAAGGTTCATCCCAAGTGTTTCTAGCAGTTTTAGGAATTGCATATTTACTTTCAAAAGTAGTCCAGATTTAAATCTCATGCTTTCTAGATGTATTTTCATTTTAATCTTCCACTGAGCATAATTTTTTCCATTTAAAATGGTGGTCTATTAGTAGTATCTCCTTTTAGTCTATTATCCATGATATAAATTGTGAAATTATTTCAAAGAGATAAATATTTGAAATAACGTAAATTTTAATATCTTTGATAAACAACTACAATCACAGTAAAAAAATATTTGAAAATATTTGTAAACTGAAAAAAAAAATTCCATTGATACCAAATTTTGGTCGAAGTAGATCACCCAAGAGGGGTGAATTGAGTATCTATAAAAAAATGTTAAAATTATTCTTTGAAAATTTTCCCCAATTAAAATATAATTTAAGTCAATTTGTAGTGAATTTATAAAATTCATGAATGTTCAATTAATTTCTCAGAAGATTGATTAGTTCTTATCTATACTAATCTAAAGATTATTATATCTTTTAAAAATAACATACTGGTTCAAAACAGATATAAACACTTGCTAAACTAACTATCAAAGTTCAATTCAGTTTTATGTAAAACATAATAAACACAAATTAAAACTAAAAATTAAATACACGACAGATATAAACAAGAGTTTTAGTCTAAATCTGACACTTAGTCCTCTCCACTTGGAGATCAGTAGCCACCAAGCAAATTATATTAATAAACTTTTTGATCCACACCCTATATCGGGGTTTACAATAGCATAGAAGGTTTTCCAGGTCACACTTGACCTCTACCACAGTTATTTTTGGGAAAAACAACAAAAAGGTCACACTTGACCTCTTCCACTATTCTATGTGGGATACAAAAGATAAAAATGAGTGTAAGTTTTAGGATATCAAGTATCCTTCAGTTATGCATAGGAGACAATGTGTGTGTCAGAGACAGATACACACACTACTCAAAAAATGTAAATAAAATAACACAACAGAGCTAAAAAAGTAGAATAGAGTTTAGAAGTCGTTTTGTGTTATGCAATGAAGATCTGGACTCAATTGAAGTAGTATAAATGATGTTTGAGTTCTCTTTTGGAAGTTAGCTTCAAAAAAGAGTATCGTAGCCTTTGTACTCTAGCTTCTAGGTGTGAAAAAATCAACTCCTCAATGTTAGGATGTTTAGATAAGTTCGGCAGGTTTTTCTTGTATTGTTGATCTCCCCTTATATGCTTGCTTTGAGTTCTTGGGAGTTGGAAGAAAACTAGAGAGTTGCAGGAGTTTTCAGTTCTTTTACTGTCTTTACTTTTCAGCACATTCCTCGAATGATCGTTTTTTTAAGATCCAGCTTGTAATTATTTTATACTTCAAGTTTCTGTAGGCATGAAGATCTCCCCAAGTTCATGTACCTCATACTGTCTACAGATAGTCCTACAAACAAAATTAAGTCATAAACATTAATTTGTCTAAATATGACCATTTGATATAAATTTGAATAAATAAATTTAAAGACAGTTTTTATGACTATCGGTAAGTCATAACTATCGATGACTCATTAGCATTGATATGTCATCATCATTCTGTCAGCATTGATATTTCATCATCGGTCTATAAGCATCGTTCTATCAGCATCAGGGACTCCGAGTATCGATGAGTCATTTCCATCGGTATTGGTGACTTGTTGTATCGGTGAGTCTTTTGTGCTATCAGTCTGTCTGAGTATCGATGAGTTGTCATCGGTGAATTATTTTGAACTATCGGTGTATCGCCCCATCGGTGACTCATTCATCAGTGACTCGTCCATCAGTGACTTTTCCATCGGTGACTCGTCCATTGGTGACTTGTCCATTGGTGAATCATCCATCGGTGACTTGTCCATCGGTGACTCGTCCATCGGTGACTCCTCCATTGGTGACTTTTCCATCGGTGACTTGTCCATCATTGACTCGTCCATAAGTGAATTTTCCATCAGTGACTCATCTATCGGTGACTTTTCCATCAGTGAACCATCCATCGGTGAGTCCGCATCGATGATTTTTTTTGAAATATGAGTGGCATGGACTCTGAAAAACTTATAAAGTGACTTTCTTACATAGAACACTACCAGATTAAGTGAAATTCATAAATACATGTAAATATACACTTGTAAACATATGGAAGCATAAATATTCATAGTTTATTGATTTATTTAAATGTATTTTACGGTATGAAATAATTGATTTATTAGATAGATTCAATGACATGATCAAGTCTATTTATTACTTAATATACCAGTTAATAGGTTATGTAGATTAACATGATTTGTGATTATGAAAACCACTATTTCATAAAGGGTCTAACAATAATAGGTTAAAGTATATGTTCACAAAAAATGAGATAAATATGAACCAATGAATTTGGTTATACATGATCAAGGATTATGATTTTTAAGTCCATTAACATCATGGGATGGAAAATGACGGTCCATGTGTTCTGAGTAGAAATGATCTCATAACCCTATCTGTGATGATTGTTGAAATGGATATAATCTTTTTGGACTTGAAAAGGATTAACATGGGAATCATAGAAGTGGATTCATCCTACATTTCTCAAATAACTTCTCAATTATCAATTCATGAGAGGATCAATGATGCACAAGATGATGATGAGAAGGTGTAGAGGAAGGTAGTGAATACTTTATAGTTCAACATTTCTAAAGATGGAGTTATATGGTTTGAGTCCCTTATATGTATCCCATAAAAATATAATTTAAAAGGGATCTTCTATATTATGTTCATATATCATTATTCTCTATTAATATGGGAAGTTCTAAGATATATAGAGATATAAAGTAAAACATCTGGTGGGATAACATGAAAATAGAGATTACAAAAAGTGTATCTTAATGCCTGATCTGAAAAAAATACAAGGTTGAATGAAATAATTCTAAGGGTGTGATAAAACCATTTAACACAAAAGTATAGAAATGTGAAAAAATAACCATGTATTTCATCATATGACTCTCCAGGACATCTAAAGAAAATAACACCATTTTGGTGGTAGTGTATTTCCTTTAAATGTTATCACATTTCAATGCTATCAAGGAATACTAATCTCTTGAAAAACTCACCAACACAAGCATACACACACACACATATATATATATATATAATAAGTTTTGTGACTTCATAGAGTTACAATGTGCATTGTATCAGATTGAAATCCTAGGTTTATCTCAATGTTTTAGAGATGATTTCAAAAAGTTTTGGATACATATTTGAGTTTTAGTACTATTTATAACACTTAGATGGAAGTTTAGTCTAAAAGAACCAATAAAAATAAAGGGGATATATTGAGATCATGATTAATTTATTTC
Source organism: Viscum album (assembly GCA_963277665.1). Classification (NCBI taxonomy): domain Eukaryota; kingdom Viridiplantae; phylum Streptophyta; class Magnoliopsida; order Santalales; family Viscaceae; genus Viscum; species Viscum album. The sequence goes on along the minus strand of OY728137.1, from coordinate 1,501,181,290 downwards.
TATGTATTTTATGATCATTATATTCCCCTAGTTGAGTTCTCATATAATAAAAGTTTCCATTCTAGCATTTATATGGAACCTAAAGAGGATTTATATGAGAAGATGTGTCAAAATACAACATGCTAGGATGAAGATGTAGAGAAGAAGATAACGAGAGCTGATCTTATCCAAGATAAGATAATGAAGTTTCAAACCATTCAGTGTAATATAAAATCCAGACAAAGTTGATAGAATACAGACAATTACCGATGAGATGTTGAGTTTGATATTAGAGATAAAGTGTTACTTCATATATCATTAATGAAAAATTCATGAGGCTTGGGATGAAGTGAATTCTTATTCCAAGATATCTCACCCCTTTCATATCCTTGAAAGCATCAGAGTTTTGTCACAACGACTAGAACTTCCACCAAACTTATCACAAGTACATGATGTGTTTCATGCATTCATATTGAGTAAGTACATATCAGAACCCTAACATGTACTAAATCATGAGGTGGTACCTTTGTATAATGATCTTTCATATGAGGATAATAAAGTGAAGAGATTATATTACATAAATTTTTTCTAGAAAAAAAAAATATTAATCATCTAGTCAAAGTACTATAGTAGAACCATAAGTTTAAGGAGGCAACAAGGGAACTAGAAGATGTGGTGAAACATGAAGTACCCCCATATATTTTAGTGTATGAAAAGAAATTTCAAGTGTGAAATATCTAAATGGGGGAGAATATAGTAACCCAAACTTTTATAAATGAAATTATTATTTGAATGGATAAATTCTTTATTAAGTAATGTAGTTATAGAAAAAACATGTACTATATTTCATTTGTTAGTTTAGACTATTGTAAACTATATTCATAATTGGTATGAAAGGATTAAAATACCATTAATAATCATAACCATTGATAATATTTCTATTATAAAGTGATAATTAGGATTAATATATAGTAAGGGTTATGATAAAATCGGTTTGGAATCGAAGTAAAAAGTGTTGACCTTCACTGGTAGGATTGAACCCTATGAAGACCATTTCTCAGATATTCCACAGGATATAGAATCTCTAGGATTTTCCATTAACTAATCCCAAGATGAAATTAAAAAACTAAAACTTGAGAAAAACTGTTTACAGGAAAATTTCAAACTTATCGAGATCGTTACCCAAACCATATTCACTGAACCACCCCAAGAAAGTACCATCATCACACACCTTACTCTTAGGGTGTACATTGGTGTAATATAGAGTTATTTATGTAGACTCTAGTAATATAAATTATTAAGTTTTATTGTTAATAAAATAATTATTATATTTATCCATTTCATCATTAATTTATTATTATAAAATGAGTTTGAAAAAAATTATATTTTGATATAGAGAAACCAAAATTGTTTTTTTAAAAATATCTAGTTTCAATTATAACAAGCTTTTTGATAACATCAATAATTTTAAAATAAATTTTATTTTAATTATATATTATTATTAAATAATATTTATTTAAATATATAAGATAATATAATCTATTGAAGTCCAGTGTAATTTTTATAAGGGTCAGAAAGTTGTTAGTGTCGTAAAAACTAGAGACTTTCACTAAAGAAAATTTTTATTTTAAAGTGAAAATTATCATATTTAAGAAATTATTTTAGTAATATAAATATTATTTCTAAAATAATCATAAAAAACTTATCCAAGGGTGAATTTTTCATAATTTTCTGTGATAGTCAAATTACTGGGTAAAAATTAAATATGGTATAAATATACAGTGTGCATTATGACATCATAATCACCCAAAAGTGATGTAACAAATACTATAAAAGAACTAAAATATAAAAAATATATTTAACCTTTAAAATAATTTAAATTATATTTTATTCTATTAATTTTACAAACCTTAAATGAATCCTATGAAACCTATATTATATTTTAATGTTTAAAAAAATTATTCATGAACATAACTAAATTCCACATCAACAATAGTACTATTTAAATGAATTATATTCTTATCCTAATAAAACATTTAAAACACTTTTATTTGGATGAAAACATGGGGAAAATATGGGAAGGTTTTTGGTTTATATTTTTTATCTCTTAGTGTCCAAAACCTATGTTTAGATATTAATAAAGAATTTGTCCCTGTTTTCTATAAATACCCACCCAAACTCCCATTAATCTTTACTCAAAACCCATTTATAATTAATTTAATCTCCCTATCCCTCTCTAAAACCCTTAAAAGGTGCTCCCAATCTCTAAATAAGCTTTTACAAAGCTTTTTGAAGTACCCCCTCATGGTAAGGGATTCTATCACTCTTCCTTCTTTTTCAAGTACTTTCATTATATAAAGCTAATAATTTCAAAATTTTCATTTTGTAATATGTTTGTACACATATATTTACTATTATTATGATTCTGATGTAATTATATACCACATTCCACTATCATTAATCCATTCAATGAACCATTATATACACCCATTATGCTGCCAAAAATATCCCATGGTTTTTAATGGATAACTTTTTCTATTGTGAATACCCATCCCCATTTCTAATAAAATGTATTAACCTAAATGTAAATATATTTAATTTATTATTGAATTCAATGTATATAACCTACACTCCATAATTACAATGTCAAAAGTTATTGAATATGTTCTTATGTTGTATGATCTATATGGAAAACAATTGTATGTACATGATATGAATGTGATGAGTGGTCCTAGAATTATATAGATATCTAATGAATTGGGTAATATTTTTATCTCATGAGATACCATGTTTTGTAAATGTTCAATTAACCTAAGAACAATATGGTATGATATCTCATTATTTGGACTTAACTAATCCTTAGGATGTCATGTTGTATGTTGTTGCAACATTCATATGATGCCTTGATGTTATCATATTATATCATACTTTAATATTAATATTTTTTATTCTCACCCTTTTATGTCTCCTTGGTATGCCTCTTGAATCCCATGTATTTATTTCATCATGTTATTATTTTATTATTCCCTAATTGGGATTTATAGCCCACCCCTTTCTTATATTCTGACACAGGTTATCTAATGCAGTATTAGAAGATCAATGGAATATAAGGGAATGTTATTGATTTTTTAAATAATATCATTGTATCCCTCTTTCAAATTTTTATGTTATATATATAATTATTCCAATATAATATTCCCAATAATATTTTTTTATTTTAGTAAGTGTATATTTATGTGATAAATCATACAATGAAGTGTATAAAATAAATGGGTTGTCATAATCCATGAGAATATAACATTGGCATAAGAATATGTCATAAGAGACTAGAATAAAGTGTTACATAATCATAATCATATAAATAAGTTTTCAAGGTTATCTACCAAAACATTCATTAGATTTTGTTCTTGGGATAACCACCTACATAACCTATTTGAGCTTGGGATAACCATCTGCATACCCTCTTTCTATCTTGGGATAAATTTTTTTTAATCCTATTTTAGGCATGGGATAACCTCCCATGTACCCACTTTTAGTCTTGGGATATCCTCCCTTGTACAATATTTCAGGCTTAGGATAACCTATTGTGTATCCTATTTCGAGATTTGGATAACAACCCATGAAACCTTTGAGCTTATAAACTATTAAAATTAACCAATGAATTGGAGGTCTATAACAGACCCACCCACCACATTATCATAATCCATTAATATGTATACCACAAGGTCATTAAAACATTTATCATTTCATTATATAATAACACATGGAAAAGAAAATGTGTTTCATCAAGATTTCATCTTCATAATAAATAACCATTAAGGTAAATAATAAGTATGGTATCATTGGAGTATCTCCCCATTAAATCATAAATAACATCAAAATATTTTTCATTGATACAAATACATTTAAAAGATCACTAGAACAATTATTGATGAAAATACCCTTGTAATTTTTAAATATCTTATTTAAGATATAAGAATTTACAAATTATGAGGAAAAATTAATATTACATAAACCATTTAAACTTGTAAGGTAATATTCAAAGAAAATATTATTCATTATAGTGTGAAAATTCATTCGTGCAATACAAGTTAAAACATAGATTCTGTTTAAACCTTGGTTAAAATGTACCTCATTCAAAAAATGCCAAGAAGATTCCATTTAAAACTTTTTAAATAAATTTTAACATGGTTAAAAATGGATTTAATCAATCATTTTAAAATAAAAAAAATATTGAAAACATTTCAAAGATAATATGGATATGAAAATAAATATTGTCGATTGAATAGAAAAAAATATATTTTTCCTTAAAAGTATTCTTTCATAATTTTGAGTACATAGCGAGATAAAAATGAAAAGAAAACTTTAAATTTATATAAATAACTAGATAAGATGAATATAAATAATCTTTTTGAGTTATAGGCCATATTATTTCATCATTTAAAATTCTAAACATAAACAATCTTGGCAAAAGGTCAGATTGTAACATAAAACCCTTACAGCTTTGGTAACATTTGAATCATAACCCCCGTGAAATAAATAACATAAAATGAAAATATAAATACCATGAATACAAAGATATTAATTATATAACATATATATTGGGTTGTATATACACAACATGAATGAAAAAAGTGATGAATATGGAAAATGTCTTGTGAAAACAAACGTGAGATGAGACACCCTTACCTCTTGTCTGACTTTTTTCATAAGTTATTTTAACCTGATGTATAATAAATTAAAATTTATTATAATTATATAAAAATTTATAATTTATAGTAATAATACCATACCTTTTTTATTTGTAACATATTATCAACTATTCATTAATAATCGTCCATTATCCTTGTCATTTTAGGTGTTAACTAATTCATTTTTCATGTATGTTTCGGTTCAAAAGTTATGGAAAATTCACTTTCATCATGGTTAAATCATATTTAGAATCATAATCAGGTAATAATTATCATATTTAATCATTATATATAATTTTATAATCATTCATATAAATCGGTGATGAAAAATGAATCAAATCACGTCATGGAGGTTGTAGTCCACACGTACACATGAGAGACATTATCATTTTTCGATGGATGGGAAGGTAAGAAGGTAGATAAGATATTATAATTATAGAGTAATAATTATGTCATAAATTTCAAATATAAAAATTAAATACATCATAATAACTATCCATGAAAAATGGTGATTGAAAATGAATCATATCGCTACATGGAGTCGGTAGTCCACACTCACACACAAACGATACTTTCATTTCTCATTTAATGGAAAGGAGGTTGAAAATGATTGTACCATAATTCTAAGAAAATATCAATATATTTATAATTATATAATAATTATGTTAGTGTGGATAAATTTAATTTAGAGTAATTAGAAGAAGAAATAAACTTTGAAAGAGTTGGGTAAGATGATTACCTATTCTTTGAGAGACCTTTGTCTTACACATAAATCTTTCATAGGATGATATTAAGGTAAGAACATAAGATCAATAATTTATGGGAGAAATATAGGAAGGTTTTTGGGAATGTATTTTTCAATCTAGAATGTCACAACCCGTCCTCGGGGCCCATGCCATGACTACCCCAAGCCTGCCTTCCATAGGCCAGGGGCTGGCGACTAGCACCAAAGGCGTAAATCCCCATAGAAAGGGAATGCATTGCCTTTATGAAATGCAAAACAAACACACAACCAGAGTACAAGCGGAAGTAAACACTAAGTAAAGTAATAAGACAAGTGTGTTGAAAGTACAAAGGGGGTCAAAAATACAAGTCCAACAGTAAAGTACAAGGAAAAGACAAAATAGAAAGAAGGTGTCAAGCTACTCCTGGATCATCCTCCGGAGTTCCTACCTGAAGGGTAGGTACAGATGGCCACCTCAGCTCTCCACGTTCGTCTGTCACCTCCGGGTACCGTCTCATCATGAAGTCCACCTTTGGGTACTGTCTCGTCGTGAATTCCACCTCCGGGTACCATCTCGTCATGAAGTCCACCTCTGGGTATCATCTAGTTCTACAAGCCTCAACCACGATCAGTGATGTCCATCGTCTGCATCCAACACAACAAGGTGTGGGCATAGCCCGTGCAGGGGTGAGTATAACGATACTCAGTAGGGACCCTGAGACCCTCAAGGTCTCACTAAATCCAACAAGGATAAACCACAAAGAAATATATCAACAGATATCCTTTACTTAGGTATATGCCCATACATATACCTAAGTTATCAAGTAACCCATCTCAATCATGAGGGAAACACAAAGGTCATTGACTCAGCTCAAACCAGGATTTTTATTCACGATGACGAAAAACATGGCTGCTAGAGAACTCCTCCTCTGTCGAGTGCAGTAATCTTGTCATGACTCCGAGGTTTCACTCACTAACCTTAGACTGCTGAGGTACTCCTCATGTCGAGTACCACGGGTCTGCCACCTCACAATGTAGTGCTCCTCCGCCATGGGTCTGCCACCTCACACAGTAGTGCTCCCCCTCATAGCCTACAGAGGTACTCTTCCTGTCGAGTACCGCGGGTCTGCCACCTCACAAAGTAGTGCTCCTCCACCATGGGTCTACCACCTCACAAAGTAGTGCTCCCCACTGGGCTATGCAAGTCACTCCGAATCAAATCGGACAAGCAGTCATCGGGTCTAGGCCAGCTACAAGGTCACCGTACTCCGTATGCTCGCCTCTGGGAGGATCCGCTCCATGAGCCACTGGTCGATACTCTTAGTATCACAAAGTCCCACGAAGAAGTATCACAAAGGACCTCCTCGTCACAGAGGTATTAACTCACCAGATGGCGCGTCAATCAGACGCCCGGTTCGTGAGTTATTAGCCTCTTTGTTCTGGGGACCCGGTTGTTTTCGTATACGAACCAACCCAGCAGTATCTCAACTATACCCTGAACTCCCATGGGGTATACTCAAAGGGACGGCTATGCTCCAAGAGTACCGACGCCGCTGACGGTTCGTCAAACGGACGTCTGGTGCCAAAGATATGGCCCATGAAGGTAATGGTCCAGTAATGAGCCCGAGTCCGGTCTGACCCGGTCAGACCGACTCAGCCTAACCCAAACTGGGCCGACCTGGTCTGGGTTGACCCGGTCAGACTCGCTGGGTCTGACCCAGCCAATTGGGTGAGTCAGCCAGCTAAGTTTTGACCCTGTCCACTGGGCCCGGCCCAGCGGACCGCGAGGGCGGTTTGTCCCGATAGTCGCCACGTAGGCGACTCGGTAACTCGGCCCGGGAGACCGGGCTGGTTCGACCAGCGACACTGCGGGGGCGTCACAGGCCAGTGACCGGGAGGCCAGCGGGCAGACCGTACGTGGTACGGGCGGGCCAGCTGGGCTCCGACTGGCCGTGGGTGCACCGGGCAGGGCGCGGGTGCGCCAAGCAGGGTGTCGAACGCCGGCCAGCGTGAGGGGGCACACCAGGTAGCGCGACAGGGTGCCGCGGGGGCGTCGGGGTGCACCGGGCAGGCCACTGGCAGGGGCACCGGTCAGGACGTCGGCAAGGGCGCGGGGCGTCGGGCCGGCAGTGCAGCACGCCGAGGGGCACCGGACTGCGCCGGAAGGGCGCCGGGTGCACCGGGGGTGCGCCGTCAGGGCATCGGCAGGGCACCGGGGGTGCACCGGCAGGGTGTTGCGGGTGCGCCGGCAGTGCGCCGGCAGGGGCGCGAGACACCGAGTGCGCGCCAGGGTGCCGCGGGGGTGGTGTTGTTCACGGAGGTCACGGGTAGCGCGGCCTTTGTTCGTCGCCTTCATCGTTGTCGCCTCATTTCCATGCCGTCGTGGAGTCATTACAAAAAGAACAATGAAGGAGTCGGGCCATGTTGGTTTGGACCGGACCCTCCGCGTTTAGGGTGGTAGCAATAGGTTCTCGCAAGTATGAAGCACAACAACCACCATTCTTCGTTTTGAGAGAAAGGAAGAACATGGGAAAGGTTCATACTTTAAATAAAAAATAAAACCCCTACCCCTTGCTCGTCGCTCGTTGGCGGAGTTGTGGAAGGAAGACGATGAAGACCGTCGTTCGTCGCATCCGCCACACGTCCCCAATTCCGAGATGCGTCGGTTCGTTGACGATGTTGCAGAGGATAGGTTTCTGGGGAAGGAAGGTCGAAGAAGAATCGCGTGGAAGATCGTCGTTGGTGTTCTTCACGTTCTTCGTTGGAGAGGATATGATTTCCCCAAGTGTTGGGCGTCGCAAAACTTTACCAGCGCTTCGTCGCTTGGTGAAGTCGTCCCAAAACCTTCTCCCAAGCTCCTTATATATAGGAGAGGGGGAGAGGTATGTAACCATCGTGGAATTTATGACGGTTCATTTATTTGGAACCTTCCTAAATTCCAACGATGTGGTTACTTAATTTAAAAAGGGGATCGAACGAATTAAATTGCGTTGGCGCAATTTAAGAGGTGTCTTGGCACAACTTAAGAGTGGAGGATGCCAAGAAGTTTCCCCCACATAGCCTGCATCAAAACAAATGACACGAATTAATTTTATGTTGACACAAAATTAATTGACAGAAATTAATTTCACGTCGACACATAAAATTAACTCACAGCAATTAATTTTTACTTCGACCTATAAAATTAACTGACAAAAATTAATTTTACGTCAACTCATAAAATTAATTGAGAGCAATTAATTTTATGTCGACACATAAAATTAACTGACAATAATTAATTTTACGTCGACCCATAAAATTAATTGAGTGCAATTAATTTTACGTCGACATATAAAATTAATTGATTGGGGGTTTGAAAGCTTTCCTCTCCCTCCCCATTAAATGGGAGGTTAGGGTGTGGCAGTTCCACCACCAACTCCCAAGTGGAGCTTCTAACCACTTTATTCGCACTGCATGTGTTTAACAAAATAAAATAAATTATTCACTTATTTTATTTTATTAACCCACATAAAACCCCAAAAACTAACTTTCATACCTGATCATCTGCCATTGAAGTGAAAGTCTTCTTAAGAGAATATCGACACTGCGAGTTCAACGGTGCCCTCGAAATTCGATTCCGAGCACCGGTTCAAAATTTATAAAACGCCGCTCGTACGTTTACTGAACATACCCGAAAAAAAGTTCAGAAAATTATTATCAGACACCCTTGACCCACTACGGTCAAGGTTAGGCTCGACCTAGGAGAAACACGCCCCAAAAAACTCAACGGTACTCTCGGATTTTCAATTCGAGTTACCGTTTAGAAGTTATAAATTTTATAATAAAATAATTGTCACTTAATTATTTTATTTGCAGCCAAAAACTAACTTTCTCAGGTGGCTCGTGCCGGCCAGAGTTAGTATCTGCTTAAAGGAAGAATACCCTCATGAGTTCAGCGGTGGTCTCGGATTTTTAATCCGAGTTACTGTTTGTGAGTTATAAGCATTTGAAAAATAAAATAACTTTATTTAATTATTTTATTTACGGTTATGCCATTTTCAGGTTTTCTCACAGGAGGCCTGCACCGACTAAACTTAAGTCACACCTAGGGTAAACCCGCCATCCTGAGCACAACGACGCCGTCATATTTCTGATCCGAGTAACCGTTTAAGAGTTATTCCACTTTTTCAGGAAAACTGCTTACGCGCGTTAATTTAAGCTTAACAAAACATCAGAAAATTATTCCGGGCACACCGGGCCTTAGAATCAGGTGCCGTTAGAAACTGTGTACTCATAAAATTCCAAAGAATCTATGAAAAAAAATTTCCTTGAAATTTACGGGTCTTTACATTACTCTCACCTCAAGGCTTTACGTCCCCGTAAAACTATAACACAAACTAGGGAAACTAAAGGAGGTACTGAGCACGCATCTCAACCTCCTGCTCCCAAGTGCTCTCCTGGAGGTTCTCATGCTACCAACAAACGCGCACTAGAGGAATAGACCATCCACAGAGGACCCGCTCCTGTCGATCCTTGATCTCCACCGGAACCTCTGTGAAGGTCGTCCCGTCATCGATGTCCAGCTCCCCGTGATCGATGACGTGGGTCGGTTCGTGCACGTACCTCCTCAGCTGAGATACGTGGAAAGACGTCATGCACTCGGTGAAACTGAGGTGGAAGGGCCAGATGAATCATGGAGATAACTTGCCGCCCCAGACAAATCTTCATAGTCCACGTCGAGGTGAGACCCATAAGAAAACGTGGTCGCCATCCTCGAACTCCAGTGGTCTCCGTCTCCTATTAGCATTGGACTTATGTCTGCACTGTGCAGTCTTCATCCTCTCATGGATGATCTGCACCTTCTCCATCGTAGCCTGCACCATCTCTGGTCTTACAAGAGCTTCTTAGATTTCTCATTTTCCGAAAAGATAAATTTGGTCTCATCCCCCCTGGATGAACCACGTTCTTTGCCTAATATAGTCAATCCTGACATGAAAGGTACATTTCATGTCTTGGATGATGTCGTAAGGCCTCTACGCTACTACCAAGAGATCCAACGTTACTCTCGCCTCCAAGGATCGATTCACACTGTCGGCATCATTGCATGGTTACTGGGCCTCCTCCAGTAGGAATCTTGCAAGTGAGGGTCAATTCAACAGTTTTAACTGGAACCTATTAGTATCAACCATACAAAAAGGACAGAAAGGTAAACATTACAAAGATAAGTGCCTTTTATTAATGCAGCTCAAGTAAAAATACACACAACAACCACAAACAACAACATGGAACTTAGAATCCCATGAACAAAAGGCTTCCATGAATGGATCTAGTCTCACTCCTGTCCACCTGCTTCCGGAGCTCCATAGTCGTAAGCTTCAGCTGCCTGAAGCTGTGTTCTCCCATGTCAACATGTTCCCTGTGGTTGGGGTGGACCTCCTGGTAGTGGTGGTGGCAACACCTCGAAGCGTCGTCCACCTCCATCTGCACGACCATCTCCCCTACCTCGATCTCTGGCTCCTTGCGGTCCGCCTCGATCGAACCTCTGCCTTTACCTGGGAGGTCCTTCATCTATCTGCTGATCATCCGAGCGGTGGTTCGGACAGTCATGAGCCATGTGACCCTGTCCGCCACACATGTAACACAGCATGGCAGGTCTGGCTCTGTCACTCCCCTTGGTGCCTCGCACTACCGACCCTGAGTCGTGCGGCTGACCACCTGTAGGTCTGGCCCTCTTGGACCTCAACGTCATCTGTCTACTGCCAGCTGCAGAAGACTCCGCTGCATACTGGCTAGTAGTGGATCCTGTTTCTAGAGACCACTCAGCAAGGAAACTCTCCACTAAGAGGGCTCGCTCCAACACCCCCGTCTGCGTCGGGATGCTGTGAGAAACAACTGAAGATCTAATCTCTCGCCTGAGCCCCTGCTCGAAGGTCTGGTCCCTGAAGAACGGGTCTCGTACCATATCAGTAGAGTAGCGTGATAGGTCGGTGAACCTTGCTGAATACTACGTCACTTTCATGCTACCCTCCTGAAGATGCAGTAGCTCCTATATACGCACCGCTAAAAGGGTGGCTGGTACAAACTCTACACGGAACAAGATCTCGAAGTCTGCCCACAGAAGTGTCGCCTCGTCATGCATCTGGAGCATCAAGATCCACCATCTCCCTGCTGCTGCCTGAAGGAGGCTGGCAGAAAGGATCACCATAAAGTCTGTTGGCATCCCTACTAACTTGAAGACTCTCACCACAGCCTCCAGCCAATCCTCAGCTACCTGTGGGTCTATCTCTCCTCGGAACCTGGGTGGCCTCTGGCGCTGGAACTCGTGCAGCGCACTCAAGCGGTGTGTATCGCCTGCTGCCGGGGCTGGTGGCATCGGTGGCCCAACGGGTGGTAGTACTGCTGGTGCCTCTTCTAGTGCCTCAACTGAAAGAGGGCCTTATACTGACGCCTCGTCGCTCGGCAGGCTGTTAGTACGTAAAACTCCCGGGGCTCTAGCTGGTCGTCCATGGGGAGGCATCCTGAAATAACAGATGTGACACGATCAAAAGACTATACCTGGTGAGTTGACCTGGTTTGAGCTGATTTAAAAGAAACTTTTGAAAACACACATGCAATCAGTGTTTTCATGCACTGAGTCAGAAATCAGAATTCAGGGTCCTGGTGTATGGATACGTCGGCCGCCGCACTAACATTGGACTCCATGAACTGAAAACCACACTTAGTACCCTTAACACTATTGCTTCATAGAAAGAAAATACCAGAGTTATGTGTTCTACGGTAGAACCGACTCCTCTGATACCAATTTGTCACGACCCATCCTCGGGGCCCATGTCGTGACTACCCCAAGCCCGCCTTCCATAGGCCAGGGGTTAGTGACTAGCACCAAATGTGTAAATATCGATAGAAAGTGAAGGTATTTCCTTTAAGAAATGAAAACAAACATATAACTAGAGTAACAGCGGAAGCAAACACTAAGTAAAGCAATAAGACAAGTGTGCTGAAAGTATAAAGGGGGCCGGAAATACAGGCCCAACAGTAAAGTACAAGGAAAATAAAAAAAACAAGAATGTGTCAAGCTAATCCTGGATCGTCCTCCGGAGTTCCTACCTGAAGGGTAGGTACAGATGGCCACCTCAGCTCTCCACGTCCGTCTGTCACCTCCGGGTACCGTCTCGTCATGAAGTCCACCTCCGAGTACCGTCTCTTCGTGAAGTCCACCTCCGGGTACCCTCTCGTCATGAAGTCCACCTCCGGGTACCATCCAGTTCTACAAGCCTCAACCACGATCAGTGATGTCCGTCGTCTGCATCCAACACAACAAAGTGCGGGCATAGCCCGTGAAGGGGTGAGTATAACAATACTCAGTAGGGACCCCGAGACCCTCAAGGTCTGACTAAATCCAACAAGGGTAAACCAAAAATAAAGATCTCAACAGATAACCTTTACTTAGGTATATGCCCATACATATACCTAAGTTATCAAGTAACTCATCTCAATCATGAGGAAAACAAAAAGGTCATTGACTCAGCTCAAACCAGGATTTTTATTCACGATGATGAAAAACACGGCTTCTGGAGAACTCCTCCTCTGTCGAGTGCAGTAGTCTTGTCATGACTCTCAGGTGTCACTCACTAACCTTAGACTGCTGAGGTACTCCTCCTGTCAAGTACCGCGAGTCTTCCACCTCACAAAGTAGTACTCCTCCGCCATGGGTCTGCCACCTCACACAGAGTGCTCCCCCTCATAGCCTACAGAGGTACTCCTCCTGTCGAGTACCGTGAGTCTGCCACCTCACAAAGTAGTGCTCCTCCGCCATCATTCTACCACCTCACAAAGTAGTGCTCCCCACTGGGCTATGCAAGTCACTCCAAATCAAATCGGACAAGCAGTCATCAGGTCTCAGCCAGCTACATGGTCACCGTACTCCGTATGCTCGCCTCCGGGAGGATCTGCTCCATGAGCCACTGGTTGATTCTCTAAGTATCACAAAGTCCCCCGAAGAAGTATCACAAAGGAATACCTCATTACAAAGGTCTTAACACAACAGATGGTGCATCAATCGGACGCTTGGTTCGTGAGTTATTAGCCTCTTTGTTCTGGGGGCCTGGTTGGTTTCTTATACGAACCAACCCGGTCGTATCTCAACTATACCCTGAATTCCCATGGGGTATACTCAAAGGGATGGCTATGCTCCAAGAGTACCGGCGCCGCTGAAGTTTTGTCAAACGGACATCCGGTTCCAAAGATATGGCCCAAGAAGGTAATGGGCCAGTAATGAGCCTGAGTCCGGTCCGACCCGGTCAGACCGACTCAGCCTAACCCAAACCGGGTCGACCTAGTCTGGGTCGACCCGGTCAGACTCGCTGGGTCTGACCCGACCCATTGGGTGAGTCAGCCCGCTAAGTTTTGACCCGGTCCACTGGGCCCGGCCCAGCGGACTGTGAGGGCGGTTCTTCCCAATAGTCGCCACGTAGGCAGCTCGGTAACTCGTCCCGAAAGACCAGGCTGGTTCGACCAGCGACACCGTGGGGAGGTCGCGGGCCGATGACCGGGAGGCCAGCAGGCAGACAGCGCGGGGCGCGGGCAGCCCGGCTGGGCTCCGGCTGGCCGCAGGTGCACCGGGCAGGGCGCGGGTGCGCCAGGCAGGGTGCCGAACGCTAGGCAGTGCGTGGGGGCGCACCAGGTAGTGCGACTGGGTGCTGCGGGGGCGCCGGGGTGTGCTGGGCAGGCCGTTGGCAGGGGCGCCAGGCTGGACGTCGGCAAGGGCGCAGGGCATCGGGCCGGCAGTGCAGCACGCCGGGGGGCACCGGGCTACGCCGACAGGGCACCGGGTGTGCCGGCAGGGCACCGGGGGTGCGCCGGCAGGGCGCCGCGGGTGCGCCGGCAGGGGCGCGGGACACCGGGTGTTGGGTGTCACAAAACATTACCAGCGCTTCGTCGCTTGGTGAAGTCGTCTCAAAACCTTCTCCCAAGCTCCCTATATATAGGAGAGGGGGAGAGGTATATAACCATCGTGGAATTTATGACGGTTCATTTATTTGGAACCTTCCTAAATTCCAACGATGCGGTTACTTAATTTAAAAAGGGGGTCGGAAGAATTAAATTGTGTTGGCGCAATTTAAGAGGTGCGTTGGCACAACTTAAGAGTGGTGGTTAAATCCACTACCTAATAATATATCAGTGGTTATTAATGTTGGTGCATATTACATGATCCCCGGTCATTTCATGACATTTTCTTCGATTTAGAAGTGGTTTTCGTATGTGTCATTTTTTGAGCATTTAGTGAGAGTTTTAGTTTTATTTAGTGGGTGTTTTTTTTAAACCAAAAAATAAAATAGATATGATGAGTCTAATAATTGTTAGTTTATTTAGTGGTTGTTCATAGTAATCACTACTAATTAGAATTTTTATTAATTTATTTAGATTTGGTTTCAATGAACTACCTCTAAATATTACTTTTAAAATTTATTAATTTTTAAATATTTAATAAAAAAATGTAAATATAATAAATATGAAATTTAATAAACTAAAACATAAATGTATGATAAACCAATCATATACACATCATACATCTACAATCATATATACAAACATCCACATTCAGCATAACCTCACCTAACATATACCTTATTCAATTGATAGCCTCATTCAACCCATATCGTGGTCATCAATATATACATTTAAATTTTTTCCAACAACAAACCATTCCCAATATGTATCCACTCCCCGATCTCCAATGAATATGTCTTCCTCCATGTCATCTGACTCACTAAAACTGACCACATCATCTCATCAACTGTAACAAAGAATAAAATAGAAATTAAAACTTATCACAATGCAAGCCAGGTCTTCATTCAAACCGGTACCCGACCAGGTTCGTGGCAAGGCCTAAAGGGTGTTCTCGATCCCCACAGGCTGGAAATTAGTTCCTGGAATCAAAATAAAGTAGTTGGGAATGATTTATCCCAGAAAAGATAGATATGTAATTAAAAAAACTAAAAAAAATCAGCAGAAAAAAAATACTAAGCAATGAAACATACCTCAAGTGATCTCATGGGTCACTACAGAACACAAACCACACTTGTTACAAGAGAAATCTAAACTATAGGAACCTGAAACTAAGAAAGAGAGTAGTCATGAGCACTGAAATAATCAGAAGGAATTCCAAGGATAAACAACACCCTATTCCCTTTCCTTTAAAAATAATACAAATCCTGCTAGTTTGAAAATAAGGCATATTAAAATAATCAATTTCATTCTTTTCAAAATCAAGTAATATGTTTACATTTTTAAGGAAAGAATTTCTCTTCCATTACATTTTTGAGATAGATTCCAAGTATGCATTAACATTTCAAAAAGAAATTGAATAAATTCAAATTAAAATTTTTTTTTCAAGAAAGAGGGAACAAGCATGAAACAACTGAAATAAAAAATCAAATCACAGGCATCATGTCGCAAACAACCACCATGGAAAATCCGTATAGGTAACTAGCACATGTGGGACCCTAAAACCTCATGTCTTGGTGAAAAGTGACATAGGAACCAAGAAAACATGTTTTCTCATGCACGAGCCACTAGTAGAGGACATCCTCATAACCCTAGTGGTCTCCAATCATCATCCATATATTTAGTTGGTTTTGTAGTCATCAATCCTGCTAAGTGAGATCGGGCCGAAGCCACATTGAATCACTAGCACACTAGTCCTAATCCATCCACCTAGTTACCATGGGCTTCTCATGTGCTCTATTTCAAGTGGTGGTGCATCAAACTAACATACATGAACAGGTCATTTTCTTAATTCAAAAACGCATTCACCCTCTCACCATCAATCTCCACCTTGAGCGCAACCCCCCCTTTTCCATCACACAATAATGCACAAGCCTCTTTACTAGGCACATATCAAAATTCCCACATTTAACACACATTATTTTCTAAAACAAGCGGGAGCATGCCTAAAGAGGGGTTTTCCACTTTCACATGCCATTCTGAAAGTTCCAAACGGACCTCATTATTTTACAAGGAATAACTTTTCTTTATAAAACAATCCCACCCAACACTTTTAAGTTCTAAAACTATTTGAAATTCCAATTAAACAAAAAAGGCCTTGCACATTTTAAGACAACTTGAAAACCATGCTTAAATCAACAAAAGTCATTTAAGAAAGGCAAGACACTATTTAGCCTTGAATTCACGTCAAATTCCATGCATCTTTCCTAACTTACCAAATCAAGGAATATCCCCTTTTTAAATAAAATCACACACAAACCCATCTTCATTCGAAATAAAATTTCACAACTAACATACACCCCAATCATTTAGGAAATCCACTTTTAATGTTTTAACATTTTAAAACCAATTGAGCATTAGAAAGGTATTACATTTTCCAAATAAGGTAAGGAGCATATATCCACAGGAAAAACACACATTGGGAACTTAGATAAATTCTGAAAACAATGAAGAACTATTTATATCAATTATAACCAGATTGCATAGCTTATATATATAGTACATAAATACAAAATATATTTTTAAAACCATAAAGTAATTATGAAATTCAAATTAAAGGGTTAGGTATAGTGGACCTACCTCAAAACATGAAACTTTTGATAAATCTAGCCCAAGACTGCTTCACCTAGCACACATATATATTTTCACACACACACAGATATATATATATATATATATATATATATATATATCATTGAAACCAAAGTACATATTCCCTACACCATGAGGGAATATGTACAAGGAGGATATATATATACATTCTTACCTATGAATATATATGTAATTTGTTGCTTCTGATGACTCGAGTCCACACCGCAGTGACAAAAACACGCTAAAACAATAAAAATAAGTCTAATAATCACCAAAGGCTTCAAATAAAACTAAATTAAATAGCGAAGTAAGAGAAACACCACCTCAAACACTGACCGAAGAATTGAAACGGACTAAAAAACACATCATAATCCAACAAACCTTAAATTAAAAACCAGATACTTGTAAATTATAAAACCCCCAAATATGAACTATGCGATAAGAAGAATGGAGAAAAACCTTACCTGAAGTCGTTGTCCAGAGAACCGAATTGAATTGAACCACTTCTTCTTTTGCGGCGGTTGCCTGAACATGGACCAACAGGTCCATAGAGGTCCCTTGATTACCCTAAAACAAAAGAGAGCTGAAAATTGCATCAAAACCTAATCTAGGAATTTGTTCAAGTATAAATCTTGTAGTAGGAGACCTCAAAATCACCCAAAAAGGGAGAGGAGAGGGGGGATAAACCCTTACCACAAATCTTTGGACAAGAATCACCAAGAACCTGGTGAAATAAAGCTGAATGGAGGGAGCTCGGGAGATGGTGTTGTGCGCAGAAGGGGCATATCCATGGGGTGATCTTGTCAACAGAGGTCTCTGGCCGAAGGGGCTACGTCGGTAGGAGTCTGACCAAGGGAGGTCACCAGCTGAAGGATCTATGTCGGCAGGAGTTTGGTAGGGGGAGGGTGATGTGTGAGTAGGACATGGGGAGAGGGGTAGGGTGTGATTCATGATGGGGGATGGGAGAAGGGGGGGAGAAGTGAAGGAAGGAGAAAAAAAGAAATGGAAAGAAAAGAGGGAAAAAAAGAAAAAAAAAGAAACCTAAAAAAATACCTAAATATAATAACCACAATACTAATAATAATAATAATAGTAATTTAATTATAATGAAAATAATATTAATATTAATATTAATGAAAATAACATAATAATAATAATGATGATGATAATACTTTTTTCAACATTATTAATAGAAAAAATCATATTATTCTTAATAATAATATTATCATCATTATTATTATTAAAAAATTCATTAAAATTCATTTTATTTTTCTCATTTTGTTTTATTCTCATTTTATTATTTATTTTATTTTATTTATTTATTTAGAAATCGGGCAGGCCACATGATGATCTAGGCAAATACGTGTGGTTTCCCTGATCGTGTTTCTCCTATGCTCTTGATGCTGTCATGCCTAAAACGTGCATTTTTTTCAATAAAAACAAAAAAACATATCGTGACTCAACCTGAACCCCGAAAAGAATATCCAAAGATAGAAAATAATAAATAAAATAATTTTCAAAAGTCATGGTGTGACAATTCTCCCCACCATAATGTTTTCCACCCCCGGAAAGCCATAACAAGGCCTGACCCCAACGTAAAAACGGATACCCCTTCATAGTCCAAGGGGATTACCAACGAACAGAAAACAAGAAAATTCTAGATTACTATCAACAAAAGAAGAGTCTTACAAACCAAACTCAAAAGAGTCAAAATGGACTCCTCGTTGTGTGTCATCGGCCCCCAATAGTGAAAACATCTCCAATTGATCGACCAATGGAAAAGAGCTTCCCAGAATGCACAATCCAATTTCTTAAGTCAAACACCCTAGACATCACTAAATGAGACCTACACCACTAGCCTAAAATGGGCAATAATAATCGAACCACAACACGATAAACACTACCATGATTTTAATTCAACAAAACTGTTGGGTGTGGTCTGGTTCCAAGTCAACACCTATCGCCAAGTCAACACCAAGAACATAACTGAATTACTGATATGGGGATTCAAAAACATACTCCCCACCATAAGAACAAGAAACACCCAAGACATAGCTGGGGGACCCATACAGGGGGCCCAAATAGACTCCCCGCCATAAGGAATATTATACATCAATTCATTTCAGTGGAATTTCAGTGAGACCCATGGTGGGTCTCCCCTCAACAAAGTTCAACTAGTTTAACTGGATGGCATGGACTGACACGAAAAACCTGACATGGTTAACTTGGGAGATTCTCGAACACTAAATCTCTCACCGCAATGGACCCGATTAATGGAACTCCAAACCAACCGGAGGACACTGCACGGTTCGCCACTCCCACGATATTACTATTATCGGATGAGCCCAAATCAAAAACTGAAATCAAAATGGACTTATAAGGATAAGCATACATAGACAGCCACACATAAAGTCACATTCACAACAGTACAATCACTAAAATTCAAGAAAACAAGATATCATCACCTCCTTATAATCAAGGAGGAACTCTTCCACCCACGCAACACACAGTGAAGAAACAGGGTCCCAATGTCTCTTTTCACCAAATGGGGCCGCTCAAAACAAAATAGCTACATAGGATATTTAAACTATCTTCATTTCCAATATTGAAGATAGAAACTAGACCAAGGTCCTTTACACCCCCTGGGGGTTCCTAACTATGTGCTAGCTTCACTTCAGAACCTATGGTTGGAGATCCGAAGGTTGAAGCATCCCCTGCCTCATAGTCTGGCGCTAAAAACCCATGAATGAAACTTCTTCTTCAAGTGCCACATGCAACCACACCACATTCCAAATAGATCCACCAGATCACAACACACTCTAAAACTCATTTTACTCTAACACGTAACTTTATCGATACCAGGGTTCAGAAGATTTATGTGCATCTCCCCTTTTTACTTTGAACGAAAAATAGAAGAAGAAAGAACACATGGAAGACACCTTCACTCAGAACAAAGAATTCATAAATTATCAGAAGAGGAATACATTTTAATTTAAGATGAAGTCCTCAAAAGGTTCTACAACATTCTCTTTCACCCTTAAAATAGAACGCAACACAATAAGACACCACCGAACATGGCCCTTGAAACTGACAGAGACATTACAAGGAATGAGACCTTGAACTGAATCCCAAGTAGCACATCATTCCTACATACGACCATAATAGTCCCTTACGACCAAACTTGCCACACTTGTGGCTTGGACTGAACTCTAACTAAAATTAAACTAATGAAAAGTACAAAGGTCCTTCAAGACAATGGTCCACACCAACAACTCATACTACTTTCTACTTTCCTCACTAGAATTTCCCTTCACTACTTCCAGGCAGGACCTTCAATCTTAAAGATGTCCGACTTCACCTTTGGTGTTTCATGCAACTTAAGAAACTGTGATTTCTTTCAACTCCTTCAGCATCCACTCTTTTGTTGTGAGAGGATCTTCTGAATCTGAAAAATAAAGAAGTTAAACTCAACCCTGGAGGCTGGAAGAAAATTCTTACTTGATAAACTAGAGGATCTGCCAATGGTGAATCACCCATGTCCACACATCAATCGCACATTAGCTCTTTATGGGGGCGTACACTAGTCATCAAGTAAAAAGACCAAGGACCCAATCAAACAAGTCCATTGGAAAAAACATGCCACAAACCAAAACCAAACACACGAGGGGAGCCACCACAAAGGCTTCCTAAAACACATCTCTAAAGAGACCACAAATCATCACTTCAACCCAACTTACCGATGAAAAACAAACTCGAAACATCATTCAAATAAGAATTCACTTTCAAATACTATACATAAATTTTGAAACAATTCATTTCACTCAAAACACCTTTGAGTAGTTTACCAAATCCCATTTGAAATAGATTTCAAAAACCCTCTTTAACCAAATTTATGCTTTTCCAACAATTAATTTTTAGTAAACTGCATATTTAAATTATGAAAATACAATATCGATAAACTCAACCCCATTTATTCAAAACCTTTTTTCACTTTAAAAATAATATGAACACCATAAACCACATCAAAATTCTCTTTCATTTCAATCCCTTTTGAAAAAAAATCATCCCAACATGCCCACTTATCAAAACATACTTTAGAAAACAAAACGAGCCTTGGAAACTAGGCACCCATCATTGGTATTCTATGAATCCCCACATGTATGTACATTCCCATGCCAACTTAGCACCCATCCACACATACCAACTCCATGTCCACTATCCATATACGTGAGAATCCATATGAATACCAAAGGTCAAACAAATCATTTCTAAATTCCCATTTCCAAGAGACATCAATTTCACATTTCACAAAAATTTCAAAAATACCAAAAAAAATTCCAAATCCATTTCTGACTTACACTTTATAAAAGCTTTCAAATATCCCCAAACAATTCCCAAAATAACTTCCATTTTCAAAACAACTCATTTCATTTTTGAAGAAAGAAAGAATTCCATTTTGTAAATCCAACTTCAGTAGACCAATCATCAATTTTAAAACCCAAGAAAAACACTCCAAAATCAACTAAAACTCTCACCAAGAACATCCTCAAGCAACCAATTCAATCAAAAAATTAATATTTCAAATTCTCAAATAAACAACTGCTACACACTACTTGGTCACATGGTTTGGAAGACTGTGCACCAATTGGGTGAGCACATACAAATTCATCAAAGGAAATTGCATGGTCTTCACATGGCTTTTCAGGTTGTGCACAAAAACCATGAACCCCTACAAAATGAGAACAAAATTACAAGACCCACAAGAAACATCCAATTAGGACTAAGGACCTTGAAAACAACCGAGCCAAGCACAAAATTCGAAGCAAGACCATCTCTGACCACCCTGGAAATTCAAATGCCATTCCAAATAGGTTGTGATCAAGAACCTACTCACAATTGACCACTTGGATTCTGACAATATTAACTCTAAACTATCGGACATCCCTAAAGGACATGGGATAAACATCTCTCTAATACCATTTTTTCATGGACCAAGACAGATCGTCATCTGAACTGATGCCCAACCCAGTCCGTGGCATGGCCTAAAGGGCGTTCCCAATCTCCACTGGCTAACAACTAGTACTGGGAATAAAAATAAAGTAGCTAGGAATGATTTAGTTCAGAAAATATAAGTAATTAAAACAAACTAAACAACTGTTGGAAAAAGAAATAAACTAAGCAATGAAACATACCTCAAATGATCTTGTGGGTCACTACATAACATAAACCAAACTTTCTCCAAGAGAGATCCAAATTAGAGGAACCTGAAACTAAGAAATAGAGTAGGTGTGAGCACCAAGATGCACAGTAGGAATGTTAAGAATAAACGACACCCTATTCCCTTTCCTTAAAAAAGAAACTCAATCATGCTAGTTTGAAAATAAGGCATATTAAAATAATGTTTTTCATTCTTTTCAAAATCAAGTAAAAAGTTTGAATTTTTAAGGAAAGCATTTCTCTTCCACTAAATTTTCAAAATAGATTTCAACCATGCCATAACATTTCAAAAGGGGAATAAATTTAAATTAAGATATGGTTTTCATGAAAGAGGGAACAAGTATGAAAAAACTGAAATGAAAATAAAATCACAAGCATCATGTCGAAAATGAGTACCATGGGAAATCCCTATAGGTAACTAGCACATGTGGGACCCTTGAACCTCACATCTCAATGAAAACTGGTATAGGAACCATGACAACCTGCATTCTCATGCACAGGCCACTAGTCAGGAACATCCCCATGACCCTAGTGGTGTCCAATCATTATCCATATATTTATTTAGTGTTATAGTCGTCAATCCCTCTAAGTGATACCGATTCGAATCCACCTTAAATCATCAGCACACTAGACCTAGTCCACCCACCTAGATACCTCAGGCTTCTCATGTTCTCTAATTCAAGTGGTGGTGGGTTTTCATCAAACCAACATACATGAACACATCATTTTCTTAATTTAAAAACACATTCACCCTCTCACCACTGATTTGTACTTCGAGTGCATTCCCCCTTTTTCCATCACATAATAATGCACAAGATTCTTTACTAGGAACATATCACAATTCCCACATTCAACGCACATCATTTTCTAAAACAAGGGGGGGAATGCCTCCAGAGGAGTTTCCACTTTTTCAAACCATTATCAAAGTGCCAAACGAGCCTCATTATTTTACAAGGAATAATTTTTCTATAGAAAACAAGCTCATCCAACACTTTTAAGTTCTAAAACCATTTGAAATTCCAATTAAACAACAAAGGCTTCACACATTTTAAAATAACTTAAAAACTTTGCGTAAATCAAAGAAACTCATTCAAGAAAGGAAAGACACTATTTAGCCTTGAATTCATGTCAAATTCCATACAACTTTCCTAACTTACCAAAGCAATGAATTTCGCCTTTTTAAAGAAAATCACACACCAACCCATCTTCATTCAAAATCATCTTTCACAACAAACATACACTCCAATCATTTAGGGAAGCCACTTTTAAAGATTTAACATTTTAAAACTGATTGAGCATTAGAAAGGTATTAAATTTTAAAAACAAGGTCGGGAGTTCGGCTGGGGGAGGGTGCTGCATGAGCGGGGTAGGGGAGAGAGGGGTAGGGTGCGACACATGAAGGAGGAGGGGAGGAGGAGAGAAGGGAAGGAATTAGGAAAAGCAGAAAAAGAAAGAAAAAAGGGCAAAAAAAGAAACCTAAAAAAATACCTAAATATAATAAACACAATACTAATAATAATAATAATAATAGTAATAGTAATTTAATTATAATGACAATGATAATAATATTAATGATAATAATGATAATAATAATAATGATAATAACATAATAATAATAATAATAATAATACTGATGTGAATAATATTAATAACAATATTATTATTCTTAATAATAATATTATCATCATTATTATTTTTATTAATTCATTAAACTTTATTTTATTTTTATCATTTTATTTTATTCGCATTTTATTATTTATTTTATTTATTTATTTATTTCGAAATCGGGCAGGTGGCACGATGATCTGGGCGAAGCCGTGCGGTTTCCCAGACCGTGCTGAACCCATGCGCCCAATGCCGCCATGCCTAAAACGCGTATTTTTTTCAATAGACTCAAAAATTCAAATCAAGACTCAACCCTAACCCAAAAAAATATCCAAATCCATAAAATAATAAAATAAAATAATTTTCAAAAGTTAGGGTGTGACAAAACTAAACATAATAAATCAGAATTATATTAGAATATTTGAAAAAATCTAAACATATCATGGAAAAAATGAACCATCACGACTTGCATCTAAAGAATGTCATGGATCAGAACAGTCAACCTCCTGCATACTACCAACATTTGTTACCTATAATAAAAACTATAACATTTAAGAAAATAAATGTGAAAGGGAAAAGACACAGAGTATGTTTAGAGTATTGCACATAAATTTTTTTATTTTATTAATCAAATAGAATACCTTTTAACATAAAAAAATAATATATCGTTTAAAACACATTGAAAACATAAACTTACCTATTTAAGATATGATTCAACACTTGAAACTAAAAAAAGATAAGTAAATATTATAATTAATTTTTAAATCGATGTTTGGTGTACTTGAAATTTACATAATAATTTTTTTTAAACACATCTAATATTTAAAAAATATCTCAAAATTGTTTTTTGTTGTACATCTCGTTCCCCTCGTTGTTTGATTTTCATGATCACAATCACCTTTCTTTTTATCTAACTTTGTGTTCTAAGTGTTTTTGTTGATAGGCAAAAGATTACCAAAAGATTGGCCCAAGAAAGCTGGCAATTGGACTGAAATTCAGTCCACCGGCCAACCGGTGTGATAGCACCGGCCAGCCGGTGGAACTGGCAGAGGGATTGCCCACTGCCAGGTTCCACCGGTCGACCGGTGGCTCTGTCAACGGTCGACCTGTGGCACCCAGCCCAAATAGTGTTTGCTACTGTCTTGCCACCGGCCAGCCGGTGGCTCCTCCACCGGTCGACCGGTAGAGCCTGGATCAAGACTCTTCTTCTCTACCAAGGCACCGGCCAGCCGGTGGAGCTGTACCGGCCAGCCGGTAGCCCAGTCAAACTAGCCGTTGGCTTTGACCAGTCAACCCCCATTTGGCCTCCAACGGCTCTTTAAGCCTCTCCAACGGCTCCGAAGCCTCCCCAAGGGTTCCATGCCTATAAATAAAGGCCAAGGAAGCCCCGGACATCTACCGGAACATATACGAAGCCAACGGACATATTTTGGATCAATTGGCCAACCTCCGGCGACTTCCTTCAAAGGAACCTCAAGTGCTCCAACAACTTCCACATCCAAGGAGCTCCACTCAAGAAGCTTGGAAGCGGCCTTCAACATCTCCAATCATTCAAAGGCGCCCAAGGCTTCTCCTCATATACGGTTTTTATTGTATATTTTATTTTGAGCTTAAAATTGGGTTTGTGCCTACAAACCCCAAACTCTTTTCTCATCCCTCTTTCTTTTGGGTTTCACACCACCACTAAGGTGTGAAGAGGTTTCTTCAAGCCTTCCCTTTTAAAAGGCTTGTGTCTCGGTGAGCTAGCCTTCACCCGTTAAAAAGGCTAGTGGGTTCTTGCTATTCCATTGAAAGCAAGTGGGTTCTTGCTTAACCACCAAAAGCAAGCTGTAATAGGTCCTAGTGCTACCTCAAAGCCTAGTGGGTTTCTTGGTAAAACCATTGAAAAGCAAGCGGTAGGAATCTCTCAACGGTTGAGTTGGGAGCGGAGACGTAGGCCGGGTTTTGGCCGAACTCCGTTATCAATTTCGTGTGTCTTGCCTTCTTTATTTCCGCTGCACTTTACTTTGATTTTTAATTTGTTAATCAATTTTTTTAAAAGGCAATTCACCCCCCCTCTTGCCATCTTCCTCGTTTATTCCGACCCAACAATTGGTATCAGAGGGATAATTTGAGTAATACCTTAACCGGTTTCAAATTTAAAGATCCTTTTTGATGGCTTCTACCGCTTCAACCTCTTACGCCCCCGAAGGCTTTTCTTTGGATCGTGCTCCATTATTTGATGGAACCGATTATAGTTTTTGGAAAACCCGCATGACCACATTTCTTAAAAGTCTTGGATATCCTATTTTTAAAATTGTCATGCATGGTTATACTCTCTCTAGTAAAGATGAATCTCAATGGACCCCCGTAGACATTGCAAATTTCGAGCTTGATGGCAAAGCCATGAATGCTCTACATTGTGGGTTAGATCGTTATGTTTTTGATCATATTTCTTCTTGCTCTACTTCACATGATATTTGGAAATGTTTAGAGCTAACCCATGAAGGTACTAGCATGGCTCAAAAGCAAGAACTGGCTCAAAAGCAAGAACCGGCTCAAAAGCAAGAACCCGCTCGAAAGCAAGAACCCGAGGCAAAATCCGTAGCCGTTTGCCCATCTCACAAGAAAAGGGCCAAGAAGGAGAAGAAGAAGGCTTCAAAGGCAACAAGGAGTGATAGCTCCACCTCTTCATTCTCCTCCTTCTCCTGGAGCGACCAAGGTAAAAAATGCCTAATGGCAAATCATGAGGTATCATCTTCCGTCTCCTCATCCTCTTGTTCTTCAAATTCAAATTCTTTAAATCATTTATCATATGAGGAACTCCAACATGCTAGAGACCAATTAGAAAATGGTTTTCATGAACTCTCTTCAAAATTTGTTGCTTTAAAAAAGAATTTCAAAAAACTCTCTTCCGAAAAAGAACAACTTCTTAAAGAGAAGGAAGAGTTGACCCTTAAAATCCAAAATTTTCCAAATGTTGATTCCATGGAATCAACCATCAAAGACCTAAGGGAGACCTTAGCCAAGTTCACCCAAGGGGAACAAAATTTGAACAATCTCCTAGGTTCCCAACGAATTTCTAGGACCACTCAAGGACTTGGCTATACCAACCAAGCCTCCTCCTCCCATGCACCCACTGTTTTTGTTAGGGGGAGCTCCGCTTACAAATTTTGTAATTATTGTAAAAAACCCGGGCACCTTATTTATGAATGCAATTGTAAAAACGCCCGGTACGGTCAACCCAAATCTTTTTACTTTTCGGACGAATTTTATAGGAGAAGACCCGCTATGAGACAAGTTTGGATTGAAAAATCCCTTCTTGCGAGTCTCTCCGGGCCAAAATTTATTTCCTCTCCCCGGTGATTTATTGTTTTTATTTAGGGGGAGTTAAGATCTTTTAAGCCTTTTTGTGTATTCAAAATTTTTCATTTCAAACTCAATTTCAAAATTTTTGATTCCAACTTTCAATTTCAACATTTGGTATCCAAAATTCAAATTTCAAATTTCAATTGGTTTTTGATTCAAAACTTTCAATTCAAACTGTTATTCATTTTTTGATTCAAATCTTTCAATTTCCAAAATCTCAATTGATTTTTCAAATCCTCAAATCTTGTTTTTCAAATCTTTCCCTCAATCAAGTTTTATGCCCCATTCTATTTTGATAATCACAAAGGGGGAGAAATTTATTGATTGATTGGGGGAGAAACCTTTTTGATCATGCATTGCTTATTTTCAATTTATTCATTAAAAGCATGCCTTTAATTTTTGTTTTTACTTTAATTGTTTTGGTGATTGTGATCATCAAAATAGGGGGAGATTGTTGTACATCTCGTTCCCCTCGTTGTTTGATTTTCATGATCACAATCACCTTTCTTTTTATCTAACTTTGTGTTCTAAGTGTTTTTGTTGATAGGCAAAAGATTACCAAAAGATTGGCCCAAGAAAGCTGGCAATTGGACTGAAATTCAGTCCACCGGCCAACCGGTGTGATAGCACCGGCCAGCCGGTGGAACTGGCAGAGGGATTGCCCACTGCCAGGTTCCACCGGTCGACCGGTGGCTCTGTCACCGGTCGACCTGTGGCACCCAGCCCAAATAGTGTTTGCTACTGTCTTGCCACCGGCCAGCCGGTGGCTCCTCCACCGGTCGACCGGTAGAGCCTGGATCAAGACTCTTCTTCTCTACCAAGGCACCGGCCAGCCGGTGGAGCTGTACCGGCCAGCCGGTAGCCCAGTCAAACTAGCCGTTGGCTTTGACCAGTCAACCCCCATTTGGCCTCCAACGGCTCTTTAAGCCTCTCCAACGGCTCCGAAGCCTCCCCAAGGGTTCCATGCCTATAAATAAAGGCCAAGGAAGCCCCGGACATCTACCGGAACATATACGAAGCCAACGGACATATTTTGGATCAATTGGCCAACCTCCGGCGACTTCCTTCAAAGGAACCTCAAGTGCTCCAACAACTTCCACATCCAAGGAGCTCCACTCAAGAAGCTTGGAAGCGGCCTTCAACATCTCCAATCATTCAAAGGCGCCCAAGGCTTCTCCTCATATACGGTTTTTATTGTATATTTTATTTTGAGCTTAAAATTGGGTTTGTGCCTACAAACCCCAAACTCTTTTCTCATCCCTCTTTCTTTTGGGTTTCACACCACCACTAAGGTGTGAAGAGGTTTCTTCAAGCCTTCCCTTTTAAAAGGCTTGTGTCTCGGTGAGCTAGCCTTCACCCGTTAAAAAGGCTAGTGGGTTCTTGCTATTCCATTGAAAGCAAGTGGGTTCTTGCTTAACCACCAAAAGCAAGCTGTAATAGGTCCTAGTGCTACCTCAAAGCCTAGTGGGTTTCTTGCTAAAACCATTGAAAAGCAAGCGGTAGGAATCTCTCAACGGTTGAGTTGGGAGCGGAGACGTAGGCCGGGTTTTGGCCGAACTCCGTTATCAATTTCGTGTGTCTTGCCTTCTTTATTTCCGCTGCACTTTACTTTGATTTTTAATTTGTTAATCAATTTTTTTAAAAGGCAATTCACCCCCCCTCTTGCCATCTTCCTCGTTTATTCCGACCCAACATTTTTCCCATGTTTTCAGGTCAATATGATATCATTTTCTATGGTTTTGACTGTTACATGAATGTTTCCGTGGTTTATATCACTAAAAACACAATTATAGGAATCCCAAGAAAATTGCAACTCGGAATGACATTTTGTTAGTTCCTACATTTTTAAAATCAATCTATGGTCATTTTTCTATGATTTTGTGGCCATATGATGTTTCTTTCCTAGTTTTGAACCCCCCCCAACACATGTTTTTAATGTCTTTGGTACCTTTAAGAAGTGTTTACTAAGTCATTCTGACCACACCGCATGTCAGATTGACATGTTATCTACATGTACACAATAAAAAATCAATGATGTTTTTACCATGATTTCACATAAATATGAGGATGTTTTCTATGGTTTTAATCATTACACTCACATTTTGGTGCTTTAAAACAATAAAAAATGTGTTTATGTATATTTCGGGAAAATCAAAACTCATAATGATGTGTCGTAGCTTCCTAAATTTCAAAAATCAATATGAAGTTTTTTTCCTATGATTTCATGGAAATGCGATGTTGTTTTCTTTGTTTTGACCCCCTAACACATGTTTTAAAGGTTTTGGTACCTTTAAAAGGTGTTAACTAAGTCATTTCGAGAACACCACATGTCAGACTGAGGTGTTGTATATACATAAACATAAAAAAACTCAGCAGTGGTTCTCCCAAGATTTCATGTCAATCTGAGATCTTTTTCTATGGTTTTGACTATTACACACACGTTTTAGTGTTTTAAAACACTAAAAATGTTTTCAAGTGTCCCAGGAAAGTCATAACTCAGAATGTCGTTCCATCAGTTCGTACATTTCAAAAATAAATTTACTGTTGTTTTCTCCTGATTTCATGGAAATATAATGTTGTTTTTCTAGTTTTGACCACTAGACACATATTTTAAAGGCTTTGGTACCTTTAAAAAGTCTTTACTGGGTCATTCCGACCACACCGCATGTCAGATTGATGTGTTGTTTGAAGGTACGTGTAAAAAATAACTCAAAAGTTGTTTTTATAATGTCATATCAATCTGAGGTATTTTTCTATGGTTTTGAATTTTGAACAAACGTTTTGGTGTTTTGAAACAATAGAGACGCATTTACGGATATCTTGAGCAAACCGTAACTCAAAATTATGTGTTGTCAGTTCCTACAATTAAAAAATAAATTTATGTCTGTTTTCCTATATTTTCATAGAAATATGACACCGTTTTCTTGATTTTGACCCCCCATCACATGTTTTTAAAGGCTTTGGTACATTTATAAAGTGTTTACCAAGTCATTTTAACCACACCACGCATCAGATTGACGCGTTGTCTACACGTGTAGATCAAAAATAATTCAATGATGGTTGTCTCATGATTTCAAAATCAATATAACATCATTTTTTATGGTTTTCACCATTAGATTCTTGTTTTAGTGTTTTAAAACACTAAAATGCATTTATAGGAATCCTAGGAAAATCGTAACTCGGAATGACACTCCGTAATTTCCTATATTTTAAATGTCAATATATTGTCCTCTTCCTCTTATTTCATGGAAAAACAACATTGTTTTCCTAGTTTTGACCCTCTGACACATGTTTTTAAAGGCTTTTTACCTTTGAAAAGTGTTTACTAAGTCATTTTGACCACACCACACATTGGATTGACATGTTATCTACGTGTAAACATAAAAAATAATTCAATGGTGGGTTTACCATGATTTCTCCTCAATCAGAGGTCTTTTTCTATGGGTTTTATCATTACACGCATATTTTTGTGTTTTAAAACACACAAAAAACATGTTCCATTGGTTTGTAAATTTCAAAAATCTATCTATGGTCATTGTACTCTAATTTCATGGAATGCCAACATCGTTTTCCTATTTTTGACACCTCGACACATGTTTCAAAGGATTTGATACCTTTATAAAGTGTTTATCGAGTCATTCCAACCACATCACACGTCATATTGATGTGTTGTCTATGAATACACATAAAAAATAACTCAATGGTTATTGTACCATGATTTAACATCAATCTGAGGCCCTTTTCTATGGGTTTGAAAATTACACATGTGTTTTAGTGTTTTAAAGCAATAAAAATGTGTTTATGGGCATCTCGGGAAAACCGTAACTTAGGATGAATTTTTGTCAGCTCCTAAATTTGAAAAACCAATCTACGGTAATTTTCCTTTGATTTTATGGTAATCTAATGTCATTTGTCTGGTTTTAACCCTTGAAACATGTTTTTAAAGGCTTTGGTACCTTTAATTTTTTTTAACAAGTCATTCTGACCACACCACATATCAAGTTGATTTTTTTCTACACATACACATTATAAATAACTAAATGGTTGTTTTCCTATGATTTCATGTCAATATGAAATGATTTTCTATGGCTTTGACCATTACATGCATGTTTTAGTGTTTTAAAACAATAAAAATGTTTTTACAGCCATACCAAGAAAATTGTAACTCAGAATGATGCGTCGTCGGTTCCTACATTTCAAAAGTTAATATGTGGGTTTTTCCCTCTAATTTTATGAAAATAAAAAATCATTTTCCTAGTTTTGGCCCCCTGAAACATGTTTTTAATGGTTTTGGTACCTTTAAAAAGTATTTTTCGAGTCATTCCTACCACACCGTACATCCGGTTGACATGATTTCTATGTATACATGTCAAAAATAACTCAAAGGTGTTCGTCCCATTATTTCACATAAATATGAGGTTGATTTCTATGGTTTTGACCATTACTTGCACATTTTGGAGTTTTAAAACAACAAAAATGCATTTATGACCATCCCAAGAAAATTGTAACTCAAAATGATGTGTCATTGGTTCCTAAATTTAAAAAATCAATATATAGTCATTTTACTTTAATTTTAGGTTAATCCAATGTCGTTTTCCTAGTTTTTACCCCCAGAAACATTCTTTTTAAGGTTTGGTACCG
Organism: Viscum album; assembly: GCA_963277665.1. Classification (NCBI taxonomy): domain Eukaryota; kingdom Viridiplantae; phylum Streptophyta; class Magnoliopsida; order Santalales; family Viscaceae; genus Viscum; species Viscum album. Next base: position 1,501,149,508 of record OY728137.1, on the reverse strand, counting down.
CTAAAAAGTGTTTACTGAGTCATTCCAACCACACTGTATGAAAGATTGATGTTTTTTCTACGTGTACCCATCAAAAATAACTCAACAATGGGTTTCCCACGATTTCATGTCAATATGGTGTTTTTTGTATTATTTTGATTGTTACATGTAAGTTTTAGTGTTTTAAAACATTAAAAATGCATTTATGGGAATCCCAGGAAAACCATAACTCAGAATGACATTTCATTAGTTCCTATATTTTGAAAATAAATCTAAGGGCCTTGTCCTAAGATTTTAGGTCAATCTAACATTTTTTTCTTGGTTTTGACTCTGATACACATTTTTAAAGGCTTTAGTACCTTTACAAAATCTTTACTAAGTCAAAACTGAAAAAATGAACTCAGGTTGTTTTCAAACCTAAGAATAATGATCTATAATTCATTTGTGACATGTAGGAATCAACCAAACATCAATATGACACAATATATGACTGATATGACTCGTGTATGTTTTCTATATAAAAGTGTCATTTAATTTTATTTATGGAAGTTTTATGTGTTCTTAAAATGTGTGAATGATTGATTAAATTTAGAATTTACCTTGGAAACATGGTCTATAAGGTTGAAAATTTCCTCCGGGATCCAGCCGATCATCTATTGAAATACAGAAACTATATAATTTTCTATTGTCGACCACCATTGATCATGTGTTTCCCTATAATAGTACTGTTCTTTCATTTTAATTTTAATCATATAATTTCTCTTTGTGATTCCTTATCAATGGCACTACTTGAACCCCATTGGGTGTAACAGTAACGGATGGTGACACCCTACCAAAGATAACTGATGTAGTAGGCCCAAAACTCATCCCCTATACATGTTTAGGATTCCCCTTCCTTAAAATAATTTCAACTACGTCATTTTAGGAAAGCGATGATGATTGCGAAGGTTCTCATACCAGACTTCTTGAATTTTAACCTGTTAATACAAAAATATTAACAATGATTTTTTTAAAATATTTTAACTTCATAATATTTTATAATTAATAAAATTTTCATTACTCATCGCCAGAATCCTTTATGATATTATTCATAGGATGCAAGAAAACCACATGGTTCCAAAAGGGGAGAGTATCATAACAATGGAAAAAAACTAAGGGGAAAAATTAATGGAGCCCAAGTGCATCCCCTCTAACTAAATCCACAGCTTAAGGAGGAAAAAAACCCATATTAGAAAAAGAAATCACATCATTGTGGGAAACAAAAGCATCAAAAGAGACGAGGAAATTAGAAACTATATTCCCCTCACGCCACATATATAGGACCTCCATGTGCCTAGAAATTAAATCATTACATCTCTGTATCAGGTTAATGATAGACCATGGGACTATACCCTGTCCTCACAGTGCATTATGAACCATTGTGGAGTCAATCTCAATTATTACTAACCCGATATTGTTGTGATCGCAAATATGGAGAAATGTATACATTGCATGCACTTCAGCCTAAACAGAATCACTATTACTAAAACATTTAGAGAAAGAAAAAACGATGGATCCATGTGAACCCCTCAGGGTACCCCTCCATGCATAACACCCATACTGAAGGACCCGTCTATGTTGAGTTTGAAGCCAGTGTTATGGGGGAACCATCGAACCCAGCGTCCCTGTGGAATACACTCGACTATGACATAAATATTTTTGCATTGTTTTAATGCAATGAAGGATGGATCATCCTGCCAGTTCCGGATTAGAAGGATCGAGTGCACGGTCAAGCATCTCGTTCTACAGATGAGGGTTGTGCTTGATGAATTAATCCCTTCAAAGCGAGCTTTGTTTCTGGCTTTCCATAAACACCAACAAGACACCACTAAGATGCTCATACGAGACTTCTTCTCAATACCAAAAATATTCACACCCTGAAATAAGCGAGTAAAGAAGGATACATCGGAGTCCTCCCGAGTGGAAAATCCCAAAAAACACCAAAAGAGTTCCAGACAGATTTTTCCCAATCAACAGCAAAAAAGTGATGCTTCATCGTCTCTTCTTGATGGCTCCTACAATAAGAGAATTTAGAAACAATATTAAACCCCTTATGTTTAACAGTCTAGTCCATGGGATGTGCACGGTTTCTAATACCCCAAAGGAGGAAGTTAAGTTTCATAGGGATCTCTTTGGACCAAAGGGTATTGCCCCATTCATCATGTGATCTTCATTCAACGTCGCTCTTTAGAAATCTTTGGTTTAGAACTTCCTGGATGTGGAGCTTGTAAAAATACATTTATCTGGTTTAGCATTAAGAGTAATCTTCTCAAAAAATTCAGGTTGATTTTGATTGAGGACAGCATGAATGAAGCGGGGATGCATGCATGCATCTCTAAATGAAATATCTAGTGCAGGACACCTAGGAAACCCCTTCTAAACGCCAACCAAATTATGATTCTAGAAATTGACATCACCTCGCCCAATGATCCACTGCATTAGAGTTTGAAGAGAAGAGAAATGAGGGAGAACCGACCACCACGACGGAGACACCTTCCCCTTCAAGGAACCCTGGGCTATTTCGTACTTCCCCCCGATGAAAATTACCCAAAGCATTTGTCCTTCGATGACCTCCCATGCGAGTTTTAACTGCATACTATACATTGTACTCGACACGCTTCTCAGATTAATGTCTCCTTCCCTTGTAGATTTTTCCAACTGGTCCCATGATGCCTAGTGATATTTTCCTTCTGAATGTACGTCCTAAATAATGAAATTCAAAATATTCTCAATCTTCATGATGAAACTTTTCAGAACCTTAAGCGCTGAATGAACGTGCATAGGAATAGAATATTTGATGTTGTTCACTAGAACAATTCTCCTCCCAAAGTACAAAAAATGATTCTTCCAATTCAAGATTCATCCTATGATTTTGTTAACCACACCATCAAAATGCTAAATACGGAGACAGTGAGGAGAGATAAGACCACCCAGGTATTCCATGGGGAAACCTTTCCTGCATATGGCCATGAAATTATCCAAGGAAGCAAACTGCCTATCCAAGCACCTTTTCTAAATAAAAATTCTACTCTTCACGATTCACCACCTGCCCATTCCATTTTCCATACTCCTCCAGAATTTTATTAATTCCTCGAATTGATCTTTTGTTAGCGTTAAAAAAATGATAGTTTCATCAGTGAACATTAGACGAGAGATGCCGCCAAATTGGCTCCTGCAATGGTAAGGTCGAATGGAACCTTCAAGGATTCCCTTATTAATGAACCATATGAGGGTGTCTTGGGAAATGATAAAAAGGCTTGGTGAAAGAGGATCGTCTTGTCTTAATCCTCAGACGGATTTGAAAAAACCACATCTCCTCCCTAAAAAGGATACATAAAGCCATACTAAGCTAATACACCTGAACAGAAGATCAGAAGACCAAGACGAGAAGCCCATGTGTGTAAGAACCTTGATAATATAACTCCACTCAATTAGGTCATAAGATTTTTTCATATCAAGTTTGACGATCATATTATATTCAGTGACCTTTTGGTTGATGTCACTCACCATCTCCTGAGTGAGACCAATAGCACCTTGAATTGGCCTTCCTTGAATAAGCCCATGATGCTCCTTGGAAATCCACTGAGAAGATGTGTGGTTAGCCTTCTATTAATCACGCTGGCCAGGATTTTGTACGTGAAGTTACACATGCTTATTTGCTTGTTATGACTCAACATAGAAGGATCATTGGTCTTAGGAATAAGAACCAAAGTAGTATCCACAACCACATGGGGAAGATTGCCACCCTGAAAGAAATTTTGGTTTTCCATCACCACATCATTCCTCACAAGGTTCCAAGAATTAATAAAGGACCCCAGAAATTCGTCAGCGCCGACATCACTTTTCGAATTAAGTGCTTGGACTAATTCAAGAATCTCCTCCTCTCTAGGGAATACTTCAATATGAACATTATCCATTTTAGAAATAGATATTGGGATAGGTTCAAACAGCTCTGATTGATCCCTCGAATATCCTTCTAACATGCATGTGTTAGGACCGACAAGGAGGGACTTGAAATGTGAATAAGTCGTACCTCCGACTACAACACAATCATTCAAAAAGGTTCCATCCTATATAAATATGTTAAGTCTGATAAAGCACTGCTTCCCTTTGATGCAAGAAAGTAGGTGGTGTTACGGTCTCATTCTCTTAACCATTTTACACAAGAATGGTTACGCATCCAGCGCTATTGAATCAAAAGCATATCAGCCAGCATGTTCTTCTTTTATGATAACGCATTGAATAAGACCTCATACCATTCACTTTCAAAGCATAGCTCTATACAAGAAATCTCATCCGATAGCTTGTTAATGTCCTAAGTGAAAGGGGGTGACTATTAACCCAAGCTTGAAGATCCCCTTCCAACCGTCTTAACTTATTGTGAAGCTCGTATCAGAGACTACCATTAGAAGTCTTAGTCTAAGAATCCTCAATGATTTGGTGATATTCGGGCATTGAGATCTAGTGACGAGATAAAATAAATCGATTACCATGCCCTTGTCTAGTGGACATCCCAATGCAGAGAGGGGAATAGTCAGAGAGAGCTCTAAAAGGATAAGAAACTTTCACATCAGGAAACAAGAAATGACCTGACAGTTAGCTAAACAACGATCAAGACCAAACACACCCCCAACCATGCAGGTTATTGCACCATGTGTAGCGATATATGGCATATCCCAAGTCATTAAGGGCCATGAATGTAGAGAAATCATGGCCAGCGCTTCGAGGGAAGGCACAACAATCACATTGAAATCACCTCCTACAAACTACAACATACCCCAAGGAACCCAGCTCATCCCATAAAGCCTTCCTTGCTTGCGAATCACACTTTTCATAAATAGAGAAGAAAACACATTGGACACCTGCATCAACCCTCGTGGTGATGAACTGTTCCGAGGCACACACCAGATCAACCAATATATTTGAATTCCAAAAAATCCAGATGCGATGGTTATTCGGTTCCGCATTCAGGCTTTGAGACATTTTAACCCTGCTCGCAAACAAGGCTATCTTGGAAGGAGATGCCTCAGCTTGAGCACTACAACAATGGAGGAATTGTTCTTAGAAACATTAGAAGAAATGAAATCAGATTTAACCCATGTACCTATCCCATGGGCATTCCGGATGAAAATAGAGACAATTACAAAAGTCTGCGCCTGGATTTGGCCCCAGGCGTCTCAGCGCATTTTGAGATAGAAGCAAGTGGAGAATCGGCCCCCTGATGCACCTCCAAAGACCAGTGAAAGAGATTGAAACACCATCGACCAGCCGCGTGAGATCTTCGGGACCAATCCATCACGAAATCTCCCCTGGAAGAATGAATAACACAAAACCACCTTCAGTTCAGATCTGAAACCCGCGCTAGCGCCGACAAACCCCAGGAGGCCACACGGTTCCGGAAGAACAGAATGGGGGTTTATCGGCCCCAAAACGCGCCACCGGGATCCACCTGTGAAGCGAAGCCACCCCCGCATAATCGTCGGGATAAAAGTTTAGAACTAGAGAACCCTCCACCGATTCCTACAGGGAAGCCATCATCAGTAATTCGGGGAATAGAGATGAAGAGGGCTCCACTGTGAACAATAGCTGAAGAGCCACCTCCTTGAACGAGGGGCCACTCGAAGAAACCTTCCCTGGATTGCGAGAAAAGGATTCCACCATAGGAACCTCAACCCTGGGGATAGATCCGGACATGAGATCCTCTCCGATGACATTTTATCCGCCTGGAAGCGGTTGCGCGGCCGCCGGAAGAGAGACCGCTGATGAAGTTGAATTCACTGTTGCGTGTGAGGTACAATGAGAGAGAGAGAGGCATCATTAAAAATTCACTTGAAAAACATAATATCAACAAATAAATTATAACAAACAAGTCTTAAACCCAATTAATTAAGCCCGATTAGATGTATCAAATGACCTCAAATTGAAATTGTTTGATCCATGTAACTGGCCCCGTTTAATTAGGATTAAGTATCATTATTTTTTATAATATATTTTTCATTATTATGTTTTTATAGTAATTAAATAACATGAAATTGTAATGAAAAATAATTACGCCAACGTCTTTGGGAGGCTCATTTACAAAAATACCATCGGGTTTCCTACACACTTTAAACCACATCTCGTTTCAACCAACAGAGTGGCCTAAGTCATTATCCTTTATAAAAAAAATATAAACAAGTTTGAAAAACCCTTAAGTTATAATAAAGTGATATAAATAATAATAAATAAAATATCAACCCAAATTGTTCTTTTTCTCGAAAAACTCTGAGACCCGGCGATGTGAGTAATGACTTGGTTCTCTCTATTAATACATCTGTCATGAGCTCAAAGACGTGCCATTATACTCATTCCATAATCTCCATTTAAGATAATATACGAAGATGAGCCCGTAAGGGGCGACGCGATCTAGGGTTTCCTCCTGCCGCCGCCTCCTTCCTTCGTCTCGGACCGGCTCGCTTCACTCCCCATGCTCAGCTATTCGTGGCGGCGGATCCTCTATCGCGGTGGTTCCTTCTGGCTTGGCCGTCTCGGTGATTCGCATCGTTGGCCGTCCATCTTGCTCGACTCCTCCTTTGACGGGATAGGGTTACTCGGCAGCGCGGTGTCGGACCAGAGGTTGAGCTCCGCTTTCACGGTATGAGGGAGCCGATCCGTTCTCGGATGCAAGAGTTTGGTGGTCGGGCGTGGCCTCCGCGAGAGTTATGGATGGCGGCGACGGGATCTTGATTCGGTTTCCCTCTGTGTTCTCTTCCGGTGTTCTGTGAAGGTTTTCTTTGTTCTTCGCTTTGCATCTGTTATTCCGTTTTGGATGGATTTTGGGATGACGATTTGTTGGCTTCGATCCGGCGGAGGCAGGGTCGTCCTCCTCTTGTCATCAGTGAAGCGCATGATTCTGGTGATGGTTCTATTTGATTTTGGATTATTACAGTTTGGGGTGATTCGGTTTTTGGTTCAATTTCTGTTCTTGGTTTTTTTTCTCATCGTCTGGTGACGACGGTTGTTGGTAAGCTCAGCCGCGCTTCGTTTGATGCGGATGAATTTGTTTGCTGTTTGGTTCGAAGCAGTCTGTGGATCATGCATCTTTGTTTGTATTCCGGCGGACGTGATGAAGGTGGTGGTTTGCGAATGTTTTGGCGACGACGACGACTGATTTGATTTTGATCTGGATGTTTTGAAATGGAGAATTGGCAGTGGTGAAGTATTGTATTGGGTACCGGCAACCCTTAAACCGGTTTTCTGTACTTTTCTTTTATTTAATAAATAGTCAGGGGCCTGCCTCTGACTGACTTTCCTGGGGTAATCTCCATTTAAAATCACTGTATTTCTTGCACAAAATTTTCAATTTCCATGAGTGTGAAATGGAGTCAGGGATGTCAAGATGAAAAAACATTTGGAAATAAAAAACATAACACTTTATAAGTATATTAAAAAAATTACTACTGTCTTTTAAATTAATTATCAAGGAATATTAAATTAATATTACCTTTACTTAAGTATCAAATAACCCAATCTTCCAAGCTGTAGGAATATGCCTTCAGTCTTTATAATTAATGGGAAAACTCACTATCTCGCAAATAAGATGCCCAAGAATCTGCCCATAGATTTCGACAGCGTCACCTGTAGGCACCTCGAACTCATTAAATGGAATGATAATCTTGAAGTCCTTCAGGTCTCATACATCTGCTGTGTTCATATTTGTATATCTTCTATGATTTCCTTTATCTATTTAACAAATGCATTAAACAATTAATAATATTTTTTTTGTAGCGTGACATATATCCCAGTAACGGTAACTCACCAATATCCCATAGATGGATGGATGATCAATTTCTCTATCACCAAAGGTGAATCAGGTGGTGGCCTACCAATGACATCTGAGGAAATAACTAGCTTGCTATTATTCTCATGTAGAATGGAATTAGTTAGATCTACTTAATCTAACATTAGTGGTGGCGTACTCAGAGATGTTGATCGACTAGGATCCTAATTTTTTTTTGTTATCGACATTCCTACAATTCAAATGGTTCAGGTATATGAAATGTATGAAAAATGAAAAACTAAAATAGTTTTACAAAGGAAAAGAAAAACTAGAACAATGTATATATGTATGAAACACTTATCAATGATAAATTGCAATATATTTTCATTATAAATTTATAAATTCAATTATCTTCATCTCGATTAGATTCATTGTTATCAACATCTATTGCGACGAGTCCTTCATTTTCACCCTCTCTTGCAAGATCTGTTGTTTCAGTATTGTTAGGAAAAAACTATTCAATATTTTTTGGTTGATGAGGTTTAGAGTCACGAAGTACCAATTGAACTTCATCACCCATATCCTATAAGTCTCTTTGTTTAAGTATACAATAACACTCTGAACTTCATGTATTTCATCATCCACATAATAAACTATCATCTCTTTTAAAGCCAAGATAAATAGATCATGTTGTGCATGCTCACTAGTATGGATCAAATTAGAGAAGTCGATAGAAGTAAAATATAAAGAATCTTTCATTATGGACCTATCAATGTTGACCACATTCATTTGAATAAGACAATTGAAAATTTACCATGATAGTTTAATTAAATTATATCATTCATCTTTCCACAGTATCCCACCTATGTAATTGTAAATACACCACTATTTTGAGTTTTCAAGTCTTCTTCACAATAAATTGTACAAAACCTGAAGTCATGAATATTGTAGGTTTTTAATAACTTAACCTGCCTTATAGGACCTCAAACCAAAAATATAAAATCATTTGATATTTCAGCTCAATTCTCAACATTCACAATCTTGAAAAAAAGATATAAGGCGTTACTTTCAACATAGAAAAAATAACTACTTGTCAATAATATGAATATGAGTATATAGTTACACAATGGGAGAACCATTAGACAATCTATTTATTAATAGATTTTGTTAATTCCATATCATTCCAAGCTCAACCCCTTAGCCACCTCTTTGTTTTCAAGAAAAATTCTTCAATAAATGTATCTTCAATAATACTATTGTGTAGCATATATCTATGTTTTTATAGTAACTCCAATTCCATCTATGTAAAATTTTATACCTTTCCAATTGGCCATCCAATAGCTAGAAATATCTATGACTTCTTTTCAGAATGAGAATTAGGTGAGGTTTCATCAACATGTCCAACATGACTGAATCCAGTCCGAATCCCATCCAAATACCTAGAACAGAAGGTCGAACACTCTTCAACTATGTAACTTTAAGAACTAGAGTCTTATGGCTGAGCTTTATTTCTCACATATGATTTCAAATGACCTAATTATCTGATGAAAATAATAAGAAACATATTAAAAAAATTATGCAATGATTTTATAAAATCGAATTCACCAATGAAAATAAAAATAATATCAACCCACCTCTCAAGTAGAAACATACATCGACAGTGTACCGGTCCACCAAGTTTATCTTCTTCAACTAAATGAATAGTCAAATGAATCATGAATGTGAAAAATGAAGGGGCGAATAAAATCTTCAAATGAGAAAGTGTCAAAAAAATTCTTTCTTGATGTTTATCAAAATCAGTTAGATGTAGATTTTTTCCACAAAGATATCTAAAAAGGTACAAAAATCAATTAGAACCATAACTACTTTTTCAGGTAACGTATTAAGAAATGGAAATGATACCAAATTCTCCATCAGAATATGTGAATCAAAACTTTTCAATTCATGTAACATTCGATGTTTTAAGTCAACACACCTTCATATGTTACTTGAATATCGATAAAGCAATTTTAAATTCTTTAAAGTTTGAATGAATACATATTTCTCATGATTTTTCATTATAAAAATAGCTAGTAATGCGAAACAGGGCGGGCCGGGGCATGGAGGGCCAAGCCCTCATGGGTTTGAGCCCACGTGGGTTTGTCCTAAAAAGCCTGCATATAATGCGAACAAAAAATTTCAAGCCCGCCCCGACCCGCATAAACCCGCGGGTTGCCCACAGGTTGCCCGCAGGCTTACCCACATTTACAAAAAAATACTATTTATAATCATTTAAATACTGTATTTTTTATCATTCTTAAAGGTATTTGTGAGGAGAAGTATGAATTAACAACAACTAGAGTTTTAAAGGATGTGATGTAACATTTTTTTGTGGGTTAATGGTGTCATGCAATGATGTCGATGTGGTGGCGAACTGTTGTGATAGAAAGTAGGTGAGTGATCGGTGATGGGTGATGAATGATATTGTTGGTTGTGTGGTGATGTGAAGAACTAAACATGTGAATGAATGAAGTCTCTCCAGATAACGATCAGTTTCAGAGGAAGATATTAATAGTGTTTTCACAAGGTTATATCCTATTCTTTTAATAAAAAAAATCAAATTAAATAATAACAAAATTAAATCGGCCTAAAAAATATTATGATTATAATAACTCTTATAGAATTGAAACCATGCGCAGGGGCGATGAGTTCCATTTTTCAAGAGATGGGTTGACACACCATGTAAATATGGTTAATAATTACTATATAAATAATATAATATCATATTAAAACAATAAATACAGGCCTATTTAAAATTCAAATGTGAATAAATGGTGAATTAATATGACCATTACGGTGAGAAATCATATGTCACCGTTTAACCATGATTTTTTTATTAAAAAAACTAAAATGTTAAAGAAACATATATTGTAAAAATAATATATATATATTTTTAAATCTGGACCGTGGGAAATCCCGCACCCACTTGGGCGCAACCCGCATTGGCCCGCACGCACATGGGCCCAACCCTCATTGGCCCGCACTCTAAATGGTCAAAAATTTTAGGCCTGCCCCACCCCACATCCGCCCCATACCCAAAAAGCTCGCGGGCTGTGGGCCCGCTTTTCATCGCTAAAAATAGCCAAAGGATACTTTTCATTATAATTTTCCCACAAATCATGATTTATATTCATTAAATCCAAATCCATATAAGCATTAAGGTGATCCTTCGATTTCTCCTGCTCATTAAGCAATGTAAAAAATTACATTGTCATAGATGTTCTTCTCAGTATGCATTACATCGAGATTATGATTTATCAAATTAACTCCCAATAAGGATGTTTGAAAAATATAATATTTTTCTTACATTGTTTTGTTATAGTTTATTTAGATACTATACATCATACCCTTTCCCCCTTCTTTAAAATGATGACATTATCTAAATTCTTTAACGAAATTCATTAATTATCCAAATATTTTTGAACCAGATAACACCTTCAGGGGATTTATCAATTCAATATATCTATTTAATTGTGTCTTGTTAAACCTAAATTTATAAAAAATCATCATGAAATCAATGATGACATATAAAACACCATTTTCTGCTATGAGTTAATCATTGAGGTTCAAAATCAAACTTAAAAACTAGACAAGCCAAACCATTATGAGTGTTCCAACCAGATAAATTTTCTAGTCTAGTAAAGCCAATAATTATCCACATTAAGGAAACATGCATTTTGTATAGTTGTCTCATTTAATCATCATATGTTTCTATTTCATCATCCCATAATTATCACAATTCTTTGATTTGTGGTTAAAGGTATACATCAATGTCATTTCCTAGAATTCACTTTCTAAGAATAATCATCGAAATAATGAAATAAGTCTTATTTATGCACATCCATGGAGATAAATTATAAGGTATAAAACTACTGGCCAAATGATATAATTAGTACTTAATGTACCAAAAGGTTTAAAACCATCAAAATCTAATCCCAAACACACATTCCTAAGATCTAAAGAAAAATATGGATATAATGAATAAAAAATATTTCATGATGTTGAATCTTTTAGATGTCACATCAAGCCATTGTTACTATCTTGAGCATGCTACTTCATGTCATATGTATTCTTAGATGACATGAATAATCTTTGAAAGCAGGGTTTCAGAGGAAATTAAAGCAATACCTTCGAAGGAGGTTTCTTATTTTGTTTCTTCCTGGGGTTGCATTGATTTACATTCTCATTGTTGTTCCTTGTATTCCATATTCATGTATGACTTATTACACATTCTTTTTTATTAGGATCTTATCCCCAGTAAATCATGCAATCATTAGGGAATTCATGTGTCTTTATATAATCATGTCTAAGTTTGTTGATGATATTGTTCATCTCATATAATGATGTAGGGATCTTATATTCACTAAATGCATCATGAAGAAACTCTAAAATCAGGGACATTTATTTTTTAGTAATTCAATAAAGACACTTTATATGATAAAATTGAAGTTTAAAAGACAACTTTGAATACTTGGCACACCCTTAAAATAGTTATCAGTGTCTATCTTCAACTAATTAAAAAAACTCATTTTTTGGTCATTGATGTTTTGAGAAATATTAACTTTATTAGGATCGACCGAAGGTTCTTTTGATCTATTAAAATCTCAGACATTATATTCTACAAAACTAAATGAATCATTCAACACATTTTGAACTGAATTATCCTCTGGTAGGTCACTTTGTGTTTCATTGAATGTATTTTTATTATTTTGACTTTCCATAAAATTCGATTCACCATAGAAAATCCTACATATATATCAAACAGGAAACTATTTCAATACCAAATGATCATATACTTCATTTCTATTCAACCATCAGTATAATTTACAATCAGGACACATACATTTAATTCTAACACCCATTTATTGGTTTTCAATAGCATAATTTAAAAATTCTTCCAAACCATTGGCATAGTGAGGTGTGTTTTAAGGTAAATTAACCTAAATTTTATCCATAGGTATTTTATTGTCTTCTCCCTATACATTCAAATAAAAAGATATAAATGTTCAATCAAATAGTTACAATCAAAATTAAACATCACCTAACATTTTCATTAACGAGTGTATGGTATCGATGCAACATAAAACAAATCCAACCTCGAAATGATTAAATCAAACATTAAAAACATAAAAAAACCAATTATATAAAAAATATATAATTTAATTAAAAAATCAAAAAATTAAATCAATCGTACCTTGAATGATGTTGGGGGCCACAATCACTGGAAAAATAAAAAGAAAAGCCTTTGGGGTCTTCATCAAGGAGCAGGGGGATTTGGGGTCATGAAGGTAGTTGGTAGGGAGTTAGGGTCATGATAGTCATTGGAAGGGGGACCGAGGTCACAAAAATATCTAGTAGGGGTTCGATTTCATGATTTCCATCAACAACATGGTTGGGGTCATGACAATAGACAATAATGAAGTTCGGGGTCACAATGATCACCGAAAAGGGGTTTTGGGGTCACGGTGGTCACCAACAAGGGGGTTTTAGGTCAGGATAGTAGTGGACAGGGGGGTCTGGGTGACAACGATCTCTAGAAGGGGGTCAGGGCATTCACCAATGGGGGGGGGGTGTTGGGGTCACGATGGTCACCGAGGGGAGTAGGATGTGGTGGTGGGGGTCGTTGTCAAGGGGAGCGGGAGGTGGTGGGGGTACGTGTTAGGGGTCACTGCCCATGGAAGATGGAGGTGGGGGGTGTCACCATCGAGGTTGGGGTCGAGGGTCACCATAGAGGGGAGAAAGAGGTGGGGGTGGTGGGGTCACTACTGGGGGACATGGAGGTGTGTAAGTGGGGGGGCTCACCTCTGAGGTTGAGGTCAAGGATCACCGCTGAGGGGAGTGGTAGGTGGGGGTCACCACTGATGGGAGAAGGAGAATGGGGGTGTCTAGGGGAGCAGGTGGGGGGGGGGGTTGGGGGTCGTAGAGGGAAGTAGGAGTGGGAGGGGGTGGCTCAGGATGAAGGAGAGGGGGGAGTGAAATTGGGGTTTTCTTAAAATATGTAGCGGTGGTTTAAATAAAACCACTGCTAATTGTTAAAATAAATAAAATTTAGCGGCAGTTTAATAAAATAGATGTTATATTATAATTTTTTTAACATAATTTATTTCATTGTGGTTATTATAACCGCCACTAACCATGGTTTTTTTGTACTGGTATGTAGAAATCATGAAACCTTCATTTCAATATATGACACACTAGGTTTAACTTAGGTCATACATGGTCAATATCAACTAAAATATTTAAAAATGGTTCACAAATAAAATTTTAATTATCCTAGGAATATCCCTCGACAGTTTCTATCTAGGTGTTTAGTCACAGGACCCCTCATCATGCACTGGTGATGATCAAGTTAAAACAAAATCCGCCCCATTTAGAGTTGTTATCCCAAGGAACATATATTTTATAGCCAAATCCTCTTACCAGTATCCAGACATGGTTGTATTTTCTAGGAAAAACAGACTCATTTCATTACCTTAACATAAGTGGTTATCCAAAACACAGGATTATCCGATGTTTTTTAACTAATTTTTTCTAATTCTAATCTCCAAAAATAACTAAACCCTACTCTGATACCAACTGATGTGACCTAAATATTAAATATATAATATTACATCATTTAGATGAATATTTGTTACATCACTTAAAAATACATGAACTAGAACCATAACAGCTTAGTGTCATGGAAGACTAATGGAATTTGGTGCGTTTATAATGGTGTAATCACACCCTAGTGTCTTTGGAGACTAGATATATAAATATCATATTTTTTTAATGTTATTCAACATATCCCAAAAATATCTTCTCACATGATACACTTCTTCATTATACCCAACTTAAAAACATTATTTATAACCTAGGGAAAGGAAACTTAGGAATGGGTGATATTAGATGCTTAGTAAGGGTAAACATGAGAGATATCAGTCAATAATCATATGTAAGTATAAAATGAGAAAAAGGTATGAGAATATTAGTATAACATATGAAAATCATACCCATCAATTTATAGATCATATTCATGGAATAAGGATTTCCTATCTTATAAGACATGAATCATAGAAGAATCAAAGATCAAGATCCATTATTATATAACACTGGAATAAGAAAATTTCATAAGAGTGTGGTATAATATTTGGAATAAAAACAATCATAAAAATAATTTATAAATTCTATCTAACAGGACATTCATTACATATTAGGCTTGGGATGATCACCCATGTGCACTCTTTGGGGTTGGGATGACCTCTTGTGTACCCTCTTCTGGTCCTAGGATAACCACTCAAGTACCCTTTTCAATCATGGGATAACCTCCCATGTACCCTCTTTCATACTTGTGATAACCTCATGTGTACCCTCTTTCAAGCTTGGCATAACCTCCCTCATACCCCTTTTCAGGATTGAGATACTCTATCATATACTATTTGATCTCATAAATTTTATATGTTACTCAATGTGTTGGAGGGCTATAAAAGAAGTAATTATCACATAATCATAATCCATTTATAGGCATTCCACAAGATGATGAAAACATTTATCATTTCACCAAATCTTAACACCTGGAAAAAATAGGGTTCATCAAGATTTCATAATCATAATGAATTAACATCCAGAAAAAAATAATTATGGTATTATTGTATCATCTCCTCAATTAAGCATCAGTAACATCAAAGGATATTTTTGTAGATGAAAAGTCTTTTTAAAGATCACTTAAACATTTCTTGTGGAAAATAACATTTTTTTAAATCACATATTTAGAAACTAAAAATTTATATAATATTAAGAAAAACATATTCTTTTAAAATATACATGGAAATATGTAATAGTGTCTTCAAATAAATGAGTATTCATGATGTTGGTAAAGTCCATTCATGTGATAATTGTTAAAATAAAGATTTTGTTCTCACCTTTGGTAAAAAGTACCTCATTTGAAAAACAATAAAAAGATTAATTTTACACATTTTTAAATAAATTTAAAAATGGTTAAAAATGGAATTAATAACTAATTGGATAGTATTAAAAAAATTCTTTAAAACATTTTTATGATAATATAGACATGGAAGAAAAATATTCTCGACCAAATATAAATACAATGTCAATTTTCCATAAAAATATTATTTAAGAATTTTTAGTACTTATAGAGATGAAAATGAAAGAAAAATAGTAATTTATAGAAATGTCCAAAGGATAATAAAATAAATAATATTTTTATGGATATATCATATAATTTCATCATTGAAAAATTTAAACAAAACCAATCCCGATAAAAGTGTGATTGTAACATAAATCTCTTATCGCTTTGATAAATTTTGAATCATAAACCCCATAAAATATCTAAATTAAAATGTAAAATTAAATACCATGAAAATAAAGATATTAATGATGTAAAATATTAGAGTAACAATATATACACCACATGAAATAAACAAGTGGAGAATATGTCATATGTATTACATAAACAAAAGTGAGATGAGAAACCCTTAGCTCATGTATGAATTGTTTCATAAGTTATTTTAAACTCCTAAATAATAAATTGTAATTTTTGTATACTTCTATAATAGAGCAATATTTAAAATTATAATACTATACATGGTTTATTTATAACATATTATCACCCATTCATTAACAATATTTCATTATTATAATCATTTCATGTGTTAATTGCTTGATTTTTCTTGTATTTTTCAGTTTGATATTTAGGATCCTTGAACTTTGATCATAGTTCCATCATATCAAAAATATTAATCATATAATAAGTATAATAATTAATCATTATATATAATTTTATAATCATTGATATAAATTGGTGATGAAAATTGAATTATATCACTTCATGGAGGTGGTATTCCACATGTACACATAAGCGAACTTATCATTTTCCAATGGATGGGAAGGTAAGAAGGTAGATTATATATTATAATTCCAAATGTACAATATTTCATAAATATCATATACAAAAATTAATTCCATCATTATAAACGACCATAAAATATGGTGATGAAAAATGAATCATATTGCTACTTGAATGTGATAGTCCACATGCATGCACATGTGATACTTTCATTACCCATTTGATAGAAATAAGGTGGGAAATGGTTTTACCATAATAATTATAACACCATCATATATTGATGATAATGGATTCATTTTTTTAGTATTGAAATAATATATTTAGATAAATTAGAAGAAGAAATATTCTTTAAAAGAGTCGGGTAAGACGACTATATCTTCTTTGAGAGACCTTCATTGGCTTACACCTCAAGCCTTATTAGGATGGTCCTATTATAACAACCCTGCTCTTTATTTAAAATTTTAAAAATGATTTATTACATAAAATTGAACTGAATACAAATCAGAAGATTGAGAGGTATAGTGTATTTGGAAAATTAGCTACATTACATAAAAACTTAAAACATGAAAAACAACATCTTTATTGAAAACTTCTTTGACATGAACAAAACATTCCTTAATACTTAACACTACATGTGATAACCTGAGGAAATACATAATAAATAGGTGAGATATAAATCATAGTAATATAATTATCATGGAATAACATGAGGATAATATTACATTTTAGACTTGTAGGTTCCGGGCGCAGCGAAAGTGCGTGATGGGTGTACCCAAATTTATTTTTTTCCAATAACAATGATCAATCCGAGATCCTTCATGATGATAAAATGTCATATTTACAGAATATAATGAATAATGAAAGAAAATAGGGGAGTCCTAGAACCATAGATAGGATCATCATATGTTGGTTATAATTAATTTAATTAAAA
Organism: Viscum album; assembly: GCA_963277665.1. NCBI lineage: Eukaryota > Viridiplantae > Streptophyta > Magnoliopsida > Santalales > Viscaceae > Viscum > Viscum album. The sequence continues at coordinate 1,501,131,916 of OY728137.1, read as the reverse complement.
GACAAGAATTACCTTGATGGAATTATCTCTCCGTTGATATTTCCAGTCAAGATATGATGTGATTATTCATTGCATCACAGAATCCAAGTGTAGGATTCCTCTAGCGGTGATCCAAACATGCTCCACATATCTCTGGACTTTGTTAAATGGATCTCCGGGTTCAAGCGTGAAAGTGCCTTCTCTTGTGATGTTCGCCTTTGACAGCCTTAAGAACTACTTCCAAAGCGCTTTCCTTGATCTGGTGGAGGAGGATCTATCTCGTAACTTGAGAGAATTCTTGGAGGAAAGGAATTATCTATTGGATTGAGAGATTTCTCCAGATCCATTGTGCATAACCACAAAGAATGGCTAGGCTTAATGAGAATAATGTAATTGGGATTTATAGTACTTAGAATAATAAATTGAATTAATTACCCAAAAGCATTTATTCATTTCATTTAATTATTAGTAATACCCAATGTATAATAATAACCTTTGACTATTATTATTATCACTTGAGATATGCCCAGATAATTACACCTAATATTATTTAACTAAATAAATAGTATTATTTCACACAAATCCCTAGAAAAACTACACGGCGTGTATTTATTAATTTACACAGCATGCACTTTTGTTTTTTCTTTTTCTTTATTTCCTCCACCACATTTATCAGACCTTGAATAATGAATATTTATTTCTCAAATAAATATCAATGCATTACTCACTAATAAATATAATATTTCTCCCATAATATATTATCTCGAATAACTAGTGTCCAAATAAATTCAATTAGGCATCCTTGAATAATTTTTAAACCACAATTGGAAATAATATTTATTTAGATTATTAAATGAATATTTAATTGGGATACTTGGACACACTTAGTGTGTGACCCTCTAGGCCTCTTTCTCAATGGCATTAGGCAGAGCCTGCCTAAATTCCAAGGTTATCATCTTGCAAAATGTCAAGGCACCCATAGATAAAGAAGTTAATGACAAAATGACATGTCACCTCCTAAGAACGCTTATCATTTAATGTAATACCTTTGTCTCGATATCATGAATCTAATGGGTTGCATGTTAGTGCCATCAACCCATGTGACTGATTATTTTTTCTTTGAATTTCCAAAATTGAACTCTCATATTCCTCTCTATGGCCATGGATTTATTTAGGCTACATCAATTCCATCAAAGGGACTGAGATATCAACTTCCATTATGGAACAAAAGGGAAAAATTGTAACGACCCGAAATTTTTAAATAAATTTTGTTTCCTAATTTTATGTGTTATTGTTATACTCAACAAAAATGTTTTATTTGATAAACATGATTATAATTAAAATGAGATCAGTGGGTTTTGACTATTATATAACCATCAGTCAACATGACCGCTGTGAACAAAATGTTTTGATTATTGTCTCTAAATATAAGTAATCTTGGTTAATTATTATAGAAAGAAGATTCGATGGCCTCACCTAGTAGTCTTGGACCGATCGAAGCCCATCTAACAGAGCTTGGGAAGGAGGTAGCACCACTGGGCTTTGCTCTGGATCAAATCCAAGCCGAACTTCATCATGTGAAGCTGGAACGAAATCGCCTTCGTGAGAAGTTCAAACTGATAGAAATTACTACTCGGGCAATGTTGACTGAGCCGCCCCAAGCTTCTATCACCCTAGCACACCTTACTCTTAGGTCCTATGCTGGTATTATAAGGGGTTATGTAACGAGACCATAACTACCTTGTGTAATCCTTGTTTTAAATAAAAAAATTGGGATTTCTTCTTATGATGAAGTTTATGAATTTTGAAATGACCGGATAAATATAGTATGCATATTTTTGATGAATTTTAGAAAAAGGATATTTTAAATATGTTTATGTAAACCCTAAATAATTAAAAATGTGTAATGATTTTCGAAAAATGGTCTTCTGCAATTATGTTCAGTACTAAATTTAGAGTCTAATAAGATCAACTTGATTTTTGATGAATAGTAAATTATGAATAGTGATTTTACGATTAGGATTAGTAATATGACCAAATGGATTAGTAATCTCACTTAAAGAAAGTTTTAAAATAATCTAGGCACCTTGATTAAGTAATGTGATTCAATAAAATAGTTAAATAATAGTTTCATTAATTATTATTCAAGTATTAGTTTTTTCGGGTGAATAGTGTTTTTTAATTAAAAATTTAATTAAAAATAATTAGAAAAATATTTTTATAAAAATGACTTTATTTTTGAACTCAGAGCATCGATATTATGTTATGGTAATTTTTGGGGTTTTTTCTGAAAAAAATGAATTTTCGATGAATAGTGTTTTTATTTAAAAATTAAATTAAAAATATTTAGAAAATTATTTTTATAAAATGGATTTCATTTTTGAAATCAGAGCATTGATATTTGGTTAATGTGAAATTTTGGGATTTTTCTGAGAAAGTTGAATTTTCAGTGAATAGTAAAAATACAGTTTTAGGGTTTCGGTATGTTTAATGACATCATAACGGTGTCATGATGATGTCATGAGATCTTTTGAGGGTTGGCCGGCCAAGGGTGATGAATTATTGTTTTGGGGGCCCCATGTGGCCTAACTCCATGATAAATGACAAGGGAGAGCACATGAGTTTGAGAAAAGCACATGTGAGGTGTCCCTTGGCCATTAATGCCTTGTCCCCTCACTTTCCCTATAAATACCAAGCCCTCCTCTCATCCATTCGACTCCCCACTCATTCCCAACGAATTTCTGGTCTCATTACCTCCCAAGGATTCCTCCCAAGGTTCCCCCAAGCCCTCAAGGTCCCAACCTTTGAGGTTTAAGAGTTACATTTTAAGGTAAGGGATCCGACCCCTCTCTTTCTTTTCAAGTGATCTCTTTTATGTCTTTCCTTTTATGCTCCATGTTCTTATTTTGGAGGATGTTCTTTTATACTCCTCTTACTGCCCTTTTTATGTTCATATGATGAAAGACCCCTTCTTACTCTCATCATTTCGTTTTAAGAAAGTTTAAGTGGCGCCGTTAGGCTGCCGAATTTTCAAGGGATTCATTCACCTCTCTCTTTTTCAAAGTTCTACTTTCATATCAAGTATTTCAAGTTCATTTCTATTATGTTGGGGTATGATCTCTATATCTATCATACTGGAATCTTATGTTCATATGATGAGAGACCCTATTTTACCTTGTCAATTCAATTTTGTTGATGTTTAAGTGGCGCCGTTAGGCTGCCGAATTTTCAAGGGATTCATTCACCTCTCTCTTTTTCAAAGTTCTACTTTCATGTCAAGTCTTTCAAGTTCATTTTTATTATGTTGGGGTATGATCTCTATATTTATCATACTGGTATTTTATGATCACATGATGAGAGACCCCATTTGATCTCTTCAATTCAGTATTTTGATGTCTTAAGTGGCGTCGTTAGGCTGCCGAATTTTTAAGTGGTTCTTCACCCTTCTCGTTTTGAAGTTCTACTTTCACGTCAATTCTTTCAAGTTCCTTTATATTATGTTGGGGTATGATCTCTATATCTATCATACTGGACTCTTATTTTCATATGACGAGAGACTCTATTTGACCTTGTCAATTCAATTTTGTTGAAGTTTAAGTGATGCCGTTAGGCTGCCGAATTTTCACAAGAGAAATCTTGTTTTGTTTTCTTCCTTTCATGTTCTTCATTTCATATGGTATATTTTCAAATTTCATTACCATGTTCATAAATCCCTTATATTTTGTCCCTCTACTGTATGATGGGTCATTTATGAATGTTTGACCCATGTCCCCTCTTTTCTCAATGTTTTCTAAAACCTTGTAACATAGCCGTTATGATGTAGAATTTTCCCCTCAAAATGCCTCTCTCTTTTCTAAAAATTATTTTATGTTATAAAGTGAATACTCAAAGCTCTTATTTCTATTGGGTATTCACATATATACCAAAATGTTCTATTTTAAATTCTGGGATTTACATACATGAAACCCGCTTTCCCTTTCCGTGGGTTTAAAGTGACGTAAAGATCATGTCTTTAAAGCAGTTTTTAAAACGTTATGATTATGAAATGAAACCCATTTATTTTATGCTATATGGGTTATTTATGAAATGTTTGATGATGATATATGTGGCTCACATGATAATAAAGGCAAATTTAAGGGTGCGCCCTGATAGCGCTCCAATGCATTGGGTAAAGATTTAATCTCTAGAGATGACCATTTTAACGACGCCTTGGTGAATAACCTTGGTAATTTTTAACGACACCTTGGGGATGGACCTTGGTGAAACGAAACGATTGTCAATATTAAATATTGTAGCCACATCTTCAAGTTATGAAAAATGTTATTTTTATTATGATGTATCTCATGATTTCTTTCTCATGCCTTAAAGTTCTTTTCATGTCCTTATTGAAGTATCTCAAGTTCTCATGTAAAATGTTTCTCTTATTTCCCTTACTGGGCTTTCTGCTCACCCTTTCTTTTGATGTATGTCCCCAGGTTATGAGATGCATAATGAACATAGGATGAACTAAAGGAGAAGCCTTTCAAGTGTTTAAGAAGAATGTTTTATGTTTTTTTTTATGTATTATGATCCTTGTTTCCAAGACACTAAACCTTAACGATCCTCAGTTCCGTGTAATGAAATGAAAGTTATGTTATAAAAAGGCGGGATGCTATAGTTGGTATCAAAGGATGGTTTAGTTATTTGTGGAAATTAGGATATGAAAACTCTAGGAGGAGCCCTATAGAAAAGTTTAATATAGGAAATCTTCCTGGTATTTTGGTGAGTATTGAGTAAGGGGTTGCCAAGCAAATACATCCCTGTCTGGATACGAGCAGGTAGAGGTGGCTCTGGCACAGATGTACATAGGGGTAAAACCCGAAAACACCGCTTTGAGCTAGACTCGAACGGGAACTGGTACACGACAACCGGCCTTGCTGCACTCTTGGTTACGACACTCCCGGGGGATATGCTTTGGTAAATTCATAAGCTTGGTATGAACCATTGTTAAAGGAACAAAGATAAAATAAAATAAAGGTTCACATAAGAATATATGATCATTCATAACCTAGATGGGAACCTAGGAGATCACAAGTTAGGGTATACCTTTCATATACAAGTTATCCTTATATGCTTTCAGTTCTTTTTCATGATTATTAGCTAAGTACTTAAGCCCCTAATTATGCTTTCTCTTCTTAGTTAATGGTGGGAAATGGAAGAACATGTTCCGACAACCAATGTGATAGGAAGTGCGACGATTTTTGTATTAATATGACAGAGATGATTAGGGGATTAAAATATGATTATTATTTTGGAAGACGTTCATTATTTTGGGAACCATATTTGATCGAGGTAAATAGATTACTACGGTATTTTCATTGAGGAGTAAGGTTGACTTATATTTTGAAGAATCGATGAATTTAAGGTGAACTTATAGTAATTTAGGTTACTTATAGGAATGACTAACCTATCTTGGGTAAAATATGTTTAGGTTAGCTACTTTTTTATAAGATGTTAGGAGTGGTTGATGTTGTCTGGAGATGAACAATGAAGTTGTTTTGGAAGACTATGTTATCAAATCCTTATTGTATTTGGGTTTCAATATTAGTTTGGTTTGTTTTGAGGAATTTTAAGTACCGTTATTTATGGAATGGTCTATGATGAACTTTGGGTAGTACCATGGAACTTTGATGATTTAAAAGTAGTTTCCATTCCTATGGGATTCTTTCTTTTTGAAGAGTTGTTTTACCTTAACCTTTCTGTTTTTGGGATAATGTTTAAAGATAGAAGAAATAGATAGTTAATCTTTTGTAGATTATGTGATTCTATAGAAGATGATTCTTGTGATTTTATGAGACCAAGTGTTTTTGAATTCTCATCATTTGGAGAAAAGATTAGTGTTTGTAGGGACTTGTTAAAAGATGAAACTCTACTTGAAGGTAGGTATATTTTCTTATGTTTTTGTTCTATGTAGTAAATGAAATCCTCAAAATTATGAAAAGAAACGTAAAACAAAAATGTTGTTGGTTTACGTTTCCTACTAGGTAATCAAAGACCGTTTACACACATCATAAGTTTGGGATTTTCTCATGGTTAACTTTCTCCTAATCATGTTCTCTATCACTCTCCCTCAGAACTTGACCCTTTGTTTTCTCCTTCATGCCCATGTTTTCCTACATGGAACCCTAGTGTGGGTTAACTCGGGTGACCTTTGTACTTACCTTTCTTTATTTTAAAGTAATAGTTTTACTGACTCCTTTTCCGATGTGGGACTTTCAATGAAATTTCAAAACCCAATTTTAAAATTGCGAGGACGCAATTTCTTAAGGGGGGAAGATTGTAACGACCCGAAATTTTTAAATAAATTTTGTTTCCTAATTTTATGTGTTATTGTTATACTCAACAAAAATGTTTTATTTGATAAACATGATTATAATTAAAATGAGATCAGTGGGTTTTGACTCTTATATAACCATCGGTCAACATGACCACTGTGAACAAAATGTTTTGATTATTGTCTCTAAATATAAGTAATCTTGGTTAATTATTATAGAAAGAAGATTCGATGGCCTCACCTAGTAGTCTTGGACCGATCGAAGCCCATCTAACAGAGCTTGGGAAGGAGGTAGCACCACCGGGCTTTGCTCTGGATCAAATCCAAGCCGAACTTCATCATGTGAAGCTGGAATGAAATCGCCTTCGTGAGAAGTTCAAACTGATAGAAATTACTACTCGGGCAATGTTGACTGAGCCGCCCCAAGCTTCTATCACCCTAGCACACCTTACTCTTAGGTCCTATGCTGGTATTATAAGGGGTTATGTAACGAGACCATAACTACCTTGTGTAATCCTTGTTTTAAATAAAAAAATTGGGATTTCTTCTTATGATGAAGTTTATGAATTTTGAAATGAACGGATAAATATAGTATGCATATTTTTGATGAATTTTAGAAAAAGGATATTTTAAATATGTTTATGTAAACCCTAAATAATTAAAAATGTGTAATGATTTTTGAAAAATGGTCTTCTGCAATTATGTTCAGTACTAAATTTAGAGTCTAATAAGATCAACTTGATTTTTGATGAATAGTAAATTATGAATAGTGATTTTATGATTAGGATTAGTAATATGACCAAATGGATTAGTAATCTCACTTAAAGAAAGTTTTAAAATAATCTAGGCACCTTGATTAAGTAATGTGATTCAATAAAATAGTTAAATAACAGTTTCATTAATTATTATTCAAGTATTAGTTTTTTCGGGTGAATAGTGTTTTTTAATTAAAAATTTAATTAAAAATAATTAGAAAATTATTTTTATAAAAATGAATTTATTTTTGAACTCAGAGCATCGATATTATGTTATGGTAATTTTTGGGGTTTTTTCTGAAAAAAATGAATTTTCGATGAATAGTGTTTTTATTTAAAAATTAAATTAAAAATATTTAGAAAATTATTTTTATAAAATGGATTTCATTTTTGAAATCAGAGCATTGATATTTGGTTAATGTGAAATTTTGGGATTTTTCTGAGAAAGTTGAATTTTCAGTGAATAGTAAAAATACAGTTTTAGGGTTTCGGTATGTTTAATGACATCATAACGGTGTCATGATGATGTCATGCGATCTTTTGAGGGTTGGCCGGCCAAGGGTGATGAATTATTGTTTTGGGGGCCCCATGTGGCCTAACTCCATGATAAATGACAAGGGAGAACACATGGGTTTGAGAAAAGCACATGTGAGGTGTCCCTTGGCCATTAATGCCTTGTCCCCTCACTTTCCCTATAAATACCAAGCCCTCCTCTCATACATTCGACTCCCCACTCATTCCCAACGAATTTCTGGTCTCATTACCTCCCAAGGAGTCCTCCCAAGGTTCCCCCAAGCCCTCAAGGTCCCAACCTTTGAGGTTTAAGAGTTACATTTTAAGGTAAGGGATCTGACCCCTCTCTTTCTTTTCAAGTGATCTCTTTTATGTCTTTCCTTTTATGCTCCATGTTCTTATTTTGGAGGATGTTCTTTTATACTCCTCTTACTTCCCTTTTTATGTTCATATGATGAAAGACCCCTTCTTACTCTCATCATTTCGTTTTAAGAAAGTTTAAGTGGCGTCGTTAGGCTGCCGAATTTTCAAGGGATTCATTCACCTCTCTCTTTTTCAAAGTTCTACTTTCATGTCAAGTCTTTCAAGTTCATTTCTATTATGTTGGGGTATGATCTCTATATCTATCATACTGGACTCTTATGTTCATATTATGAGAGACCCTATTTGACCTTGTCAATTCAATTTTGTTGATGTTTAAGTGGCGCCGTTAGGCTGCCGAATTTTCAAGGGATTCATTCACCTCTCTCTTTTTCAAAGTTCTACTTTCATGTCAAGTCTTTCAAGTTCATTTTTATTATGTTGGGGTATGATCTCTATATTTATCATACTGGTATTTTATTATCACATGATGAGAGACCCCATTTGATCTCTTCAATTCAGTATTTTGATGTCTTAAGTGGCGTCGTTAGGCTGCCGAATTTTTAAGTGGTTCTTCACCCTTCTCGTTTTGAAGTTCTACTTTCACGTCAATTCTTTCAAGTTCCTTTATATTATGTTGGGGTATGATCTCTATATCTATCATACTGGACTCTTATGTTCATATGATGAGAGACTCTATTTGACCTTGTCAATTCAATTTTGTTGAAGTTTAAGTGATGCCGTTAGGCTGCCGAATTTTCACAAGAGAAATCTTGTTTTGTTTTCTTCCTTTCATGTTCTTCATTTCATATGGTATATTTTCAAATTTCATTACCATGTTCATAAATCCCTTATATTTTGTCCCTCTACTGTATGATGGGTCATTTATGAATGTTTGACCCATGTCCCCTCTTTTCTCAATGTTTTCTAAAACCTTGTAACATAGCCGTTATGCTGTAGAATTTTCCCCTCAAAATGCCTCTCTCTTTTCTAAAAATTATTTTATGTTATAAAGTGAATACTCAAAGCTCTTATTTCTATTGGGTATTCACATATATACCAAAATGTTCTATTTTAAATTCTGGGATTTACATACATGAAACCCGCTTTCCCTTTCCGTGGGTTTAAAGTGACGTAAAGATCATGTCTTTAAAGCAGTTTTTAAAACGTTATGATTATGAAATGAAACCCATTTATTTTATGCTATATGGCTTATTTATGAAATGTTTGATGATGATATATGTGGCTCACATGATAATAAAGGAAAATTTAAGGGTGTGCCCTGATAGCGCTCCAATGCATTGGGTAAAGATTTAATCTCTAGAGATGACCATTTTAACGACGCCTTGGTGAATAACCTTGGTAATTTTTAACGACACCTTGGGGATGGACCTTGGTGAAACGAAACGATTGTCAATATTAAATATTGTAGCCACATCTTCAAGTTATGAAAAATGTTATTTTTATTATGATGTATCTCATGATTTCTTTCTCATGCCTTAAAGTTCTTTTCATGTCCTTATTGAAGTATCTCAAGTTCTCATGTAAAATGTTTCTCTTATTTCCCTTACTGGGTCTTCTGCTCACCCTTTCTTTTGATGTATGTCCCCAGGTTATGAGATGCATAATGAACATAGGATGAACTAAAGGAGAAGCCTTTCAAGTGTTTAAGAAGAATGTTTTATGTTTTTTTTTATGTATTATGATCCTTGTTTCCAAGACACTAAACCTTAACCATCCTCAGTTCCGTGTAATGAAATGAAAGTTATGTTATAAAAAGGCGGGATGCTATACAAATCATTTCTTGAATTATCTATTAATGCAGTGTTACTTGTGATGCACCCAATATATCCTACCTCATTGTGAACAGTGTGTCATCACAGTTTTCGTCAATACATCTAAGTGCGCAAGTTGTAATACCCATTAATAATAATCTTAAAGTCTAAGGACCAATAAAAACGTCCTCAGATAGTAACATCCAATGACATTATGACGTGTGGATTTCCTACCAGCGGGTCTCATTCTCATAATATCCTCCTGGATATTACTAAGGGTGCACACCATGAGAAGGTTCCTCAAAGTTTTATGAGTCCTCACCCCTAATGGTCTGTATTATTTGTGTCCCTAAAATAGCATCATCCGACCATAGAACATATATTCAAGAATAATGTTATGACACTTCTGGGTTCTCATCATAGTAGGGATCCTCTATGACCCTTTGGTGCAACAACTATCCTTAGGACATTATCATATTCATTATCATGTAGAACAACAATCAAGATGTGATAAGGTATCTATTAATGAATAAAGTAAAAAGTACTTGGTTCTAGGCCACCAACTCCAATAGAATCACACTTGGACTAGAGAAAACTACTAACAACCTTTAACCTGCTAGCTCTTACAGGATATTCATGATTTTACTGAAATAATTCTTTAGTCATGGGGTCTTCCATGTTCTCTTCCATGGACACTCTGCTCACTGCAACTTCACCCCTTTGATAGAAATCCCTCAAGAGGTGATACTTATATAGAAAGTGCTTTGTCCATTGATGTGACCTTGGTTATTTTGCAAGATCCACTACTGCAGTATTATCACAATATAATGCGATGGTATCTTTACTGCTAGGCACCACATCAAGCTCCTGGAAAAAGTTCTGAATCTAGATGGATTCTATGGCTGCATCAAAGGCTGCTATATATTCAGACTCTGCTATAGAGTCAGAGACAACTGGATACTTTGAACTTTTCCAGCTCACAACTCCTCTATTGAGACCTAAAACATATCTTGATTGAGACTTCAAATCACTCTAATATGTTTGAAAACTAGCAACAACATACCTTGTGATGAAAAGATCTTTGTCTCCTCCATACACCAGGAACATATCCTTAGTTCTTATCAGATACTTAAGGATAGTCTTAACAACAGTCCAATGTTGTTCTCCTGGATCTGCTTTATATATGCCTACCATTCTTAGTGCATAGGCAACATCAAGCCTAGTACATAATATGACATACATGATGGATCCTATATTCTAAGCGTATGGGATCTTACTCATCCTATCTTTCTCATGTTGTGTCTGAGGGAGCATTATCTTAGAAAAATATAAGTCATGTGACACTAGAACCTATCCCATCTTGGATTGTACCATACTAAATCTATTTAGTATCTAGTCAATGTATGTACCCTGACGTAGTCCAAGAAGACTCTAGGATATATCATGAATGATCATGATCCCTAGAATGTAGGCTGATTTACCTAAGTCCTTTATGGAGAAATAGTTGTTCAACTAATCCTTAACTGACTGTAATACTAGTACTTTGTTTCCAATAAGTAATATGTCATCAACATATACAACTTGGATAATTATCTCATCCCATTAAACTACTTATAAACACATAGCTCACATTCATTCTTAATGAAACCAAATTTATTTATAGATTCCTCAAATTGAATGTTCCATGACCTGGATGCTTTCTTTAATCCATAAATGGATTTCTACAACTTAGAAACTCGTTTAACTTCACTTGATGTCACAAACCCTTCTAGTTGTGTCATATAGACATCTTCTTGAAGGTTCCCATTAAGGAATTCTATTTTTACATGCATCTGTAAAATTTCGTAGTCATGGTAAGCTACTATGGAAAGTATGATTCTTATGGATCTAAACATGGAAACTAGTGAGAAGGTTTCATTATAGTCAATTCCTTGACACTGTCTGAATCCTTTATCCACTAGACTTGCTTTATAGGTGATAATTTAACCTTCCATGTCTAGATTTCTTTTGAATACCCATTTTCATCCAATAAGATTTACATCAATCGGATCATCGAACAGAACCCATACTTGGTTTTGATACATGGAATCCATCTCAAAGATCATATATTCTATCCATCATATTGCTTCTGAGCTCTCTACTACTTCCTTGTAGGAGAGAGGTTCATAATTTTCCAACAATAATGGTTCACCATTCTCAATGACTAGGAAATCAAATCTCTCTGGTTCCCTTACCTCTCTTGTGATTCGATACAGTACTTGTGTTTCTAGAACCTCTTCCACAGGGACTTGTGGAACTTGTTGTTGTACCAACTACTTTGTATATTGAGCATCAAATTATTTGAAGTCAATCTTTCTCCCACTATCCTTTTTGATAAGGTTCACCCACTCAAGAAATATGGATTGTCTGGCTACAATCACTTTCTTATATATAGGGTTATATAGGTAATATCCTTTCGTTTCTTTGGGATATCCTATAAAGATACCCCTCATGCCCTGAGGTACTAGTTTGTATCTCGAGAAGGCCTTAAAAATGCCTCGCATCCCCATACATGTTTGCGCAACAAAATGGGTTTCTTTCCATTCCCTAACTTGGAGAAAATTCCATTTTCCTCCTTAGTTGGTACTCGGTTTAATGTGCATGGTGCAGTTTGTAGTACATATCCCAAAAAGGATAATGGAAAATCTGAATGACTCATCATTGACCTCACCATGTCCAATAAGGTGTGGTTACTTATTTCACTAACACCATTCCACTGTGGTGTATAAGGAGGAGTGAGTTGAGATAGAATCCCAGACTCCCATAAAAGGTCGATGAATTATTGGTTCAGATATTCTCCACCTCAATATGATCGAAGATTCTTTATCTTCTTACCAAGCTGATTCTCTACATCATTATTGAATTACTTAAATTTATTTAAGGACTATGACTTATACCTAACTAAGTATATATATATCCATATATACTCAAATCATCAGTAAAAGTAATGAATTAAGAATATCCACCTATAGCTTTTACTGGAAATGGTCCACATACATCCATGTGCACCAATCCTAGAAGCTCTGTGGACCTTTCACCCTGTCCACCGAAAGGCATTTGGGACTTTCTACCTTGTAAATAAGAGTGACATCTATCAAGTGGTTTTAGCTTTATAGAGTCTAAATAACCATCTCAACATAGATTTGTCAAGAGCTTCTAGTTTACATGACTAAGATGGTGATGCCACAACTGAGCGTTGTAGGAGTCATGCGAGTTTGTTTCGTTATCGATTGTCAATTCTTGGTTTTCATAATTTAATATATAAAAACCATTATTTAAATGTGTCATACCATAACATATGTTGTTATTAAAAAATAAACAACCTTTATTTCCAAACTTGAAAATAAATCTATCCATATCTAATCATGATACAAAAATTATGTTATTGGTAACACTAGGCACATAATAATAGTTATGTAAAACCAAAATCATCCCAATTTTCAATGAGAGATGGTAATTGCTAATGTCCAATACAGCCAACCTCACGTCATTGGAAACTCAAAGATCCACCTCTCCTTTGGAAATCTTTCTAAATCTACTTGGTTCCTAAATTTGAATACAGATGTTATCTCCACAAGCTGTATCTAATACCCAATGTGTATAAATGGAAAGATTACACTCAATAACGAACACACCTTTATCATCCCCATGCTTCGGGGTGCAGTTCCTCTTCTAGTGACCTGGCTTGATACATGAAAAACATACCACCTACTATTCCTTGCCCTACCTATGGATATTCCCCTTCTTGGAGGGATGATGCTCGGGGACTTCAGACCATTTATAAATCTTTGGGCCCTTTTTTTTGTCCTTATTTTTCTTATTCACTATAATGACTATGGGTTTGTCATGACCTATTTCCTTATCTACCTGGAGAATTAAAGTCTGAAGTTCTGATAGACTCTTCTCATTGTTGCTCATGTTTTAGTAGATAATAAAGCTATAGAAGGTCTTGGGAAGTGATGATAGGATGAGATCTATATGCAACTCATCTAAGAACTTAATCCCTAAGATGTATAGGCAATCAATATAGCCAATAATCTTGACTACATGAGGCCTAGATGGTGCAGAATATCCATTCTTAGTTGTGAACAAAGCATTGGAGATCTCATATCTCTCCTATCTTTCCTTCTCTTGATAGAGATCCTTAAGGTGAGACATCATGCTTTACACGTCCATGTTTTCATATTGCTTTAAGAGCCCATTAGACATGGCCGATAGCATGAAATAGTGGACATATGTGGCATCATCTATATGTTTTATATAGAGAGATATTTTCTCATCACTTTCCTCTTTTCCAAGCACAATTGGAATATGCTCCTCCAGCACAAACTGTATCCTCTCATGGGGAAGGATGATGCATAAACACCTCTTCCACTCTTGGAAATTGGTACTAGTGAGAATGTTTTACTTCTCAAGTATGGTTCAAAATGACATGTTTAAAGTCATTTTTATTGTAATTTATAAAAATAAATATGATCAAATATTTATTACATTATCATGATAAAACCGAGACAAATAAATAAATTAATACTTATTAGTCTCCCGCTATTTTATCGAAATCAAATAGCCCTCACCATTGAATTCAGAATATTTTGTTTCCTGAATATTCTAGTAGAAAGGATCCATATTTCCCTTAAAATTACCCCAAATAAGGTTGGTTAAGAAACTTCAAGGGTTTTAGGTAGGCATTCCAAATTCGGACTTCATTAACTTGTAGTTCCTTGATCCACTGAGTGGACTCCCCAATCCTGAAATCCTTTTATTTTGGATTTCCTCAACCTTTTCCTCTTGGTGACACCAATTCCTACTAAGGTAGTCAACCCATTGATGTGAACCAAGTCAGGTCAACCCAAAACCATGAATTTGAATTCCCTGATAATTGAAAGTACCCCAACTAGGGTTGGTCAAGCACTTTGAACTATGGTTCGATTCTATCCAAGATTATGGAAGGCTATACTGACTTAATATTTCTTTGAGGGATTTTATCCTTATATGTAATTTCTATTTTATTATCCATGATTACATTCTTGTTAATATTAACTAGGATATACTTACATGATTAACCATGACTTAGATAATATTTATGCATAAACCGGTCTTATTTTAGTTCTATATTGCATGCTTGTTTAATTCATTAATTGTGTGATCGTGAAAACACACCCACAATAAATAAACCATGAAAATGACAGAAATAAAATAAATGGCATGATCATGAGCTTGTTATATTGGTTATTTTATCTAATGGTTGATAAACTAACCCAAGACTTAGGGGAGAAAACACCTTAAATCTTTTGGGTTCTTGTTTACAGCTTTCCACCTATCCACCATTGTATCTCCTTGGGTTGGTTTCACCTCATCTCCTAACTTGAATCTTCTCCACTAGATTGGGAGATCCATCCATTACATATTCTTCTATCTCACATGCAGGTGAGGGGTAAAATGGGGTTTACATAAAAGAAACATTGGGCACGCAGGCCCTACATATTAATGGGGAGAAGGATCATAGTCCAACAATTTTAATATAAATAAATAAATTAAAAGAAACCAACCACAAAAAAAGTCCTGATCTAGCTCATGATCATCCATACATGCAATGATATTTACGCATAAATAAAACTAACATTCAATTATTTAATCGTTCTTGTTTAAGATAAATCACACTCAAATCAATTAATTATATTTAATTAATCAATCCTTTTATCTTAAACCCGTTTCTGGATTTCATTGAGATTCATATCCATCATAATTTTAAACAAATAAATTCATTTAAAATTATCTTTGTACATAACTTGTACCATGGAGGCAACCTGGTGAATTCCTATTCATAACTACCCAATGAGTAGAAATGAACATTACAGAAATGTTAAATTAAACACATATATATAAAACACCTATCACGTGTTGTGCCTATTCTTTACACCCACACCATGGTACAATTATTAAGGGTTTGTATAATATAATAATAAAATTTAAAAAATATATGTAATTTAGATGAGTACATGACATGTAGTTCTGACTACACAATGTTTACTATCATTCACCATCCATCCAAAGTACACGAATGAAGATACGTCATGAAGATGTACTTCGGAAATCTTCGGAGTACACAATGTGTCTAGTGGGCCACATTCTGTGTAGTATCTGTATTACATGGTATCCAGCTGGACAAGCCGTGTATGGGGTACACGGTCTAACCCTAACCCAAAGGGACCACACATCGTGCCCAGTGGGCCACACAATGTGTAATCCAAAAATCATGTGCCACCTATTCCTGGTTAACACATAGAGTCATAAAGACTTAGATAAACTCCAACACATAGCATGGTTTGGTAGACCGGACCTGATGCATTAAACCTTGATTACATGGCGTGTACAGCCAAATACACACTATGTGTTCTGTTGTTGTACGGCCAGGATCCTTTGGCACCTACGGATGAGATCCTATATTTTATTTTAATCAATATTAAAAGAAAAGATCATTTCTCTAAGGTGAAAGAGAAACAAAATATGAGGAATAAATCTCGAGATTCAGATTTTCAGAATGATTAACATGAAATGAAACTACTAAATTATTAAATGTGTAAATCATCAACAAAAAACTAAATAATTATAATCAACGATATGACCCATTTTATACCACTTGTAGGTTCCATACATAGTAGAAGCATGTGATGGGTGTACCCAACTTTAATTTTTTGGTTAATAATGACCAATATGAGATCCATCACGATGATAAAATGCTAGATCTTCAGAATATAATGAAGAGTGAGAGAAAATAGGAGAGTCCCAGAACCATAGAGAGGATTATCATAGGTTGGTTATAATTAATTTAATAAAAAGACAATAATTACCTTGATAGAATTCTATCTCTATTGATGTTTCCAGTCACGATCCGATGTGATCCATCATTGCATCGCATAATCCAAGTGTAGGCTTCCTCTAGTAGTGATTCATGTGTGATCCGTGTATCTCTGGACATCGTCGAAGGGATATTAAGGTGCTAGCATGGAAGAGCCTACTTGCGATATCCGCCTTTGATCTCCTTGAGAGCTGCTTCCAAATCGCTCTCCTTAATCTGGTGGAGGAGGATCTCTCTTGTAACTTGAGAGAGTTCTTGGAGGAAAGGAATCATCTCTTGGATTGGGATCTTTCTCCATATCTTTTGTGCACAACCACAAAGAATGGCTAGGATTAATAAGAATAATGTAATTGGGATTTATAATACTTATAATAATAAAATGAATTAATTACCCAAAAAAATTTATTCATTTAATTTAATTATCAGTAATACCCCATGTCTAATAATAACATTTGACTATTATTATTATCCCTTGACATGCAACCAAAAAATTAAACCTAATATTATTTAATTAAATAAATAATATTATTTCTGAAAAATCCCCAGAAAAACTACATGACATTTATTTATTAATATACAGGACATGTACTTTTGTTTTTCCTTTTTCTTTATTTCCTCCACCACATTTATTAGACCTTGAATAGTGAATATTTATTTCTCAAATAAATATCAATGCATTACTTGATAATAAATATATTATTTCACCCATAATATATTCTCTTGAATAACTAGTTTTGAAATAAATTCAATCAGTCATCCTTGAATAATTATTAAACCACAATCGAGAATAATCTTTATTCATCTTGTTAAATGAATATTTAACTGAGATACTTGGACACACTTAGTGTGTGACCCTCTATGTCTCCTTCTCAGTGGCATTAGGTAAAGCCTACCTAAAGTCCAAGGTTAACGTATAAAAACACGCCAAGGCACCCATAGAGAAAAAATTTAACACCGTAATGATGTGTCATCTCCTACGAATGCTTACCATGTAATATAATCCCTTTGTCTCGATATCTTGAATCAATCAGGTTGAATGTTAGTGCCATCAACCCATGCACTTGATTATTCTTTCTTTGACTTTCCAAAATTAAAATCACCCATTACTCACCATGGCTATGGATTTATTTAGGCTATATCAATTCCATCAAAGGTCCTAAGATATCAACTTCTGTTATGGGATAGAAGGGAAAATCCTTTCTCTCACATTATTTATTAATGCAGCATTACCCGTGACACACCCAACATATCCTACCTCACTGCGAATAGTGTGTCATCATAGTTTTCATCAATAAATCTAAGTGCATGAGTTATAATACCCATTAATAATAATCTTAATGTCTAATGAACAATACACACATCCACATATAGGAACATCCAATGACACTATGAAATGTGGATTTTTGACTGGCAGGTCTCATTCTCATAATATCCTCCTGGATATTACCAAGGGATCACACCCTGAGAAGGTGCCTCAATGTTTTATGAGTACTCACCCTTAATGTCCTGTATTATTTTTTTCCCTCAAATAACATCATCTGGTTATAAAACATATATTCAAGAATAGTGTTATGGAACTTATGGGTTCTCATCATAGGAGGTATCTTTTATGACCCTTTGGTGAAACAACTATCCTTAGGACATTATCATATGAATTGTCACGTAGAAGAACATTCAAAATGTGATAAGGTATTTATTAATGAATAAAGTACAATGTAGTTGTTTATAACCCATAAAATTCAACAAGACAAGGCATATCAATGAGCCATAAAGGAACATGATTAATAATACATGATATATCATGATAATCATAACATGGTAAATGTGGCAACAAGACACACCATGACGTAAGCATGAGTCAAGGCTCATTTTACATAGAGGAGCATGAGTCAAGGCACATTTTGCATGAAGTAACATGGGTCTATGATCATTTAACATGGAGGATCATGAGTTAAGGCCCATTTCGCAGGATGTATCATGATACTAAACATTACTCAATTCATTGGATAGCTATCAGGGTGCACCATTCATAATCATTTCATTATCATATTTAAGTGTAACACATATATCATATAAAATAAATTCATTAAACATCATAATTTATTACACCATATAGGAATATGGAATAAATACATTTAATTCCAAAATAAATAAGTATATGTTCATAAATTTGAATACCATTGATATATAAATGGGTATGTTATTCACTACATGATGATTTTGGCATGGAAAATTGTGGTGTAATTTCGGTAGCATAACTTCGTCATATAGAAATTCATAAAATGGGTTGATGAGAGAGAAATGTGAACCACATCATTTAGAAATGAAATGGATAGTAAGAGTGATATTTAATAACATATCCTAACATAGTAAAAAGGAATTTATAAGATATAACATAAAAAAAATTCTTGATAAAAGAGGAGGGTGAAAGATTCCTTACTAAATTTCAGCAGAATAATGGGTGTACATAAGGTTAATAAGAGGGATAAATGAGTGATAAATGAGATAACATCATTTTATCATCAAATTAAGAGTATGTGGGATAGGTAAGAATTTATCCCAACTTATGAAAATGTAAATCAAAATGGCATATCATAAATAAAGTGCTTGATAAAAAGAAGAGAGAGAGAATCCCTTACAGAATTTCAGCATAGTAACGACTTAGGTAAGGGTAAAAATGAAGGGGAATAAATGATAAATAATTAAAATAAAATTTATTATACAGTAAGGAAATTATTATAAACTAATGTCAATATAATCAAATTAAATTAAAAGAACTAATCTCAAAAAAGGTGCTTGAATTCAAAGGAGAGGAGAGAAATCCCTTACTTGGATGTTTGACTCAAAAAGATTTATATAAGATTATTGGGAGATTGGGGGAACCTTGGGAAGACTCTAAAGAGTATAAGTAAGAGTTTTTATGAGCATCAAGGAGTTTTAGTGAAGATAAATGAGATCTTGGGTGGGTTTGTATAGGAAAGGAGGAGTATTTTATTACTATTTTGGTTTTAGACACTACATAATAAAATATTCAAAACCAAAAACAATACCATAGTTTTTTCACATGGTTTATTACAAATGGGATAGGATTAAATTATTTTATAAGTTCAAGGGTTGAAGATAATAAAATATTTCCATTGCTTATGTAGAGGTGAGTCACACTTTCAAATAAATGATTTTAAAATCTTAAATTATTTTATAAGTCTTGGAGGATCCACTAAGGCTTTATAAAATAAATATAATAAACTTTAAGTTAAATTATTTTAAAGGAGAAACATATATTTGGATTAGGATACCTTTTATATTATTTATTGGATCACTATTGGGCCAATATGAATTCATAAAACAAACAATATATTTATACGGTATTTAATTTTTACCCAAAAATTAAAATGCCTCAGAAAATTATGAAAAATTCATCATTTGATAATTTAGACATATTGATTAAAAAATTACATTCATTTTTTCTGAATAATTTT
Organism: Viscum album; assembly: GCA_963277665.1. Taxonomy (NCBI): domain Eukaryota; kingdom Viridiplantae; phylum Streptophyta; class Magnoliopsida; order Santalales; family Viscaceae; genus Viscum; species Viscum album. Next base: position 1,501,111,844 of record OY728137.1, on the reverse strand, counting down.
TTAAATATGTGAATTTTCACTTATAAAATAAAAACTGACATTTATTGAAAATGACAGGTTTTTTTCAGTAACATTTTTCGAACCCTAATAAAAAGTACATTTGACTTCATAAATTTTTTAATGATAATTTATATTTTAAAAAGGAAATTTAATAATAACATTTTATTAAAATATTATTTATTTCAAAAATCCATTAATTCATCAAAATATATTTCTTAATTGAATTTGAATATTAACCAAAAATACTATTTGTGCTTTAAATATCATTTATAAAGAAATAATAATAGGAAAAGTATATATTCAATATTCTATGGAAAGATAATGTAAATATTCCTATTTATAGGGTCTTGATACATATCCATTTATTACACCATCATATTCCCTAAGTGTAAGGTTCGTGATGGTGGGGTTTTCATTGGGCCATTCGGTGAACATGGTTTGGTCCGTAATCTCATTGTTCTTGATCTTCTCCCATAAATGGTTTAAATTATTATTAAGTTGTTGTATATCATATTGGTTTTGGTCTAGGTAAAAGCCCATAAATGTTATGTCCCTCAAAATATCTGATAAATGAGCTTCATAGGGTATGATCCTACTGGTTGAGGCCATCACTTCCTTTTTCTATGCCAAAAGAATTTATTAAAACACTATATCTATAATAGTCATGTAATAACTATTCAATGAATATATTATACATGTTAAAGATACTTAATGGTCATTTAAATCCAATTGGATATAATAAAACAAAATAAGTTAATGTGTTTTCTATATATATAATACATTTAATCAAAAAGTGGGTTTTATTAATAAAAGTTTGGGTCATTACAATATTCCCCGCTTTAGAAATTTTTCCACTTAAATTTTCTTTTCCCATAGTAAAAAAGATGAGGGTAACTCTACTTCATCACCTCCTTCGATTCCCAAGTTACTTCTTCAAATTTTTGGTTTCTCCACAACACCTTGATGAGGGGAATTGTATTATTTCGTAGAAATTTTTCCCTATGATCTCAGATCTTCACTAGATACTCATTATAGGAAAGTTCATTATCCAATGGTACCACCAATGGATTGAGAACATGTGATGGTTTTGGTATGTACTTTCTTAAAAGGGATACATGGAATACATCATGAAATTGAGATAGGTTCGGTGGGAGTGCTAGTCGATAGGACACTACTCTGATATGATCAAGGATTTAAAAGAGGTTGATGTACCTTGGACTAAGATTTACCTTATTCAAAAATCTCATCACTCTATTCCATATAGATATTTAGAGTAATATCATGTCTCCAAGATCAAACTCTAGGTCTTGTCGATGATTGTCAACATAACTACTTTTTTGAATCTGAGCAGCTTTGATGTGTTACTAGATTATCTTAACCTTCAACACCATTTCTTTGACCATTTCGGGAACTAGATGTTTTTGTTCCCAAACTTCATCCCAACATGCTAATGTTATGCACCTATTACTATAAAGGGTTTTATAGGGGCCATTTGTATGCTTGAGTGGAAACTATTATTGTAAGAGAACTCCACTGAAGGAAGATGTTGGACTCATCCACCTTGAAGTCCATTGAGAAAGATATCAACGTGTCCACAAGTGTTTGGATAGTCCACTTAGATTGTCCATCAGTTTGAGGGTGATAAGCCATATTGAAGTTCAACTCAGTGTTTAGAGAATGATGGTGACTTTTCCAAAACATATAGGTGAACCTTGGATCTTGATCAGACATAATCTATAGTGGTACTCCATGAAACCTTACCACCTCTATTATGTATATTTGTGAAAGTTGATCTAGTGATAAATCCTCTCAAATTGTGATTAATTCTTTATTCTTTGTAAGACAATACACAATAAGACAAATAACATCGTTTCCCTTAGATGTCTTTGGATGTTCGATGAAAAAGTCCATGGTGATATTTTCCCATTTCCTTGTTGGTATGGGTAATGGTTGTATCATCCATTTAGGTTGGATATCAGCTTGGTCTTGGTCTAGGGAAAAGACCATAAATTATATCTCTCACGAAATATATGATAAATGGGATTTATAGGGTATGATCCTACTAGTTGAGGCCATCACTTCCTTTTTCTATTACAAAAGGATTTATTAAAACCCTATATTTATACTAGTCATGTGATCATTGTTCAACGACTATATTATCAATGGTAAAGATAATTAACAGTCATTTAAATCCAATTGGTTCTAATAAAATAAAATATGTTCTTGTGTTTTATCTATCCATAATACATTTAATTAAATTAAAAAATGTAATTTTATTCATAAATGTTCTGGTCGTTACACTTATGGTAGGAAACAATATCAAAAAACAATGGTAAGTAATCAGTTAAGGTTTTATAGTTGGGATTTTATGAGAAACAATGCTCAAATTTTTTGAATAAGGGAAGAGGAGAGATTTCCTTTTATAAGTGAGGGGAGATACACATAATGAATTACTTAAAATATTTCCATAATATAAGTTCACTATAATGTGAAAATTGAAAAAATTGATAGGTCTTAAAATATTATATAATATAAGGATAAAATATGTACAAAAAATAATTTTTAGATAATTTTAAGTTTAACGTTTACCCTTATCTAAGTTTAACCCTAGTAAACCCTCTTTAACCTTAACTTTGGGATTTTTTTTTCTGTTTTTACTATTCATTATGAGAAAAAAGAAAGTGGAATCACTATTTTTTTTGGAAATTATGATTAAAAATATGTAATATATTTAATAAAATTCAATTGCTGTAAGTGGCCAATATTGATTTGAAAATAAATGTGTAAAACACAACAAAAATGGGTTTTTAGAAACGTACATTTTTAAGCTTAAAACTGAGTTTATATTCATTAATTTCCTAGTAAAAACTATTATACAAGTGTTAAAACATTTTATTAAATATACCATATATACATTAAATTAAAATCTTTAATTAATTTTTTTATTTAATTTATTAAGTTAAAAATATATTTCCCACATAAAAATCATTTTTTTGAAAAATAATAATTTTAACCATCAAATTATTTTATCTTCATTAAAAACCATTATATAACTAATGTATAAATGATTATTCATAAATTATAATTTTTTTATAAAATATATTTTTTTATAGTGATCAATATATTTTTTTATGTAAAAATTCATAACACCTAGAAAATGAATTTCTTTAGAAAAATAGTTCTTTTAATTATGAAATTATTTATTAAAAATTTCAGGATTATTTCTTATAAAATAAGAAGTATATTTTAATTAAAGAAATAATTTCTATATATATTTCAAACCATGGTTAATATTATTAATACCCACTAATATAATGAATGACTGACTGAAAGTTATCATTTTTATTGATTTTGAGAGATCAAAATACATAGGAAGAACGAAAAGCATCACATAGGTCTAAAGTAATGCAACCCCAATGAATCATTGAAAAAAAACTTCATCCCCTCACTAAAAAATAAACCCAAGTTAATAAAGTAAACCATACCACGATTAGAAGTATCAATTGACGCTAGAAAATCCGCTACTGTATTTCCCTCCCGCCATGTATGTGATATCACCATGTGATTCCCCATGAAAACTTTGCATCTCCTGACCGTATAAACTATATTCCAAGGAATTCTTCCCATGTCCAGAAAGGATCTGTACAGAATATGGGAGTCATTCTCCATCGACGTCAACCAAATCTGTCTACTGGAACACATTTCCAAACCCTTAGCCAAAGCCAGGGCCTCCGCCTGAAGAGCATCGCCTTCCCCGAACGAAGCAGTGAACGCCGCACGCACTGACCCAGCTTTATCTCTCACAACACCACCCCCATGCACTTCCCCCATGCGCAATGACCCATCCGAATTTAGTTTGAGCCCTTGGCTCAGAGGACACCACCGTACCCAACATCCCTACCCTAAACCATTTGCCTGGTGATCAGTAGATATAGACGGGACCAAAGCACTAACCGAAGGCACCGAGTGACAATCTAGGGATAAACGAAGCAGATCCCTAATATTGTTTTTTATTTTGAAAATAATTTAGGCCAGGGATCTTGAAGTGTTATTGTGTCGACCCTCATTTCGGGCCTTCCAAATTGTCCAGCACCCGACACTTAGGATGATCGATCTGGACTTTCTCTCCACCCCTTGGTTTCAGCTCCACTAAACCAAGCATGGAGAAAGTTAGCAGGAGATCATTCATATCCATTCTAACCGAAGAAAGCCCCATAGTCCTGAAAAATACCTTTGGCCCATTCACTATTATAGAAAATATGCCCTACTAATTCTTGGTTGGAAGACCTGCAACACCACCACCTTGAAGCCATATTCACACCCATTTTCTAAAGGTTGTCATATGTAGGCAAAGCCTTGTTCTGCACACGCCACAATAGAAATTTAAATTTTGAGGGGATATCTTTGCACCATATAGAATCCCCCAATGAATCAACATTAACTATGCTCCTTGTCACACGATCAAAATTCTTAATGGAGAAAGCACCCGATGAAGAGCCCGTGAAAACCAGCCTGTCTTCCTCATCGTTAGCAACAATAGTGCTGAAAACTTCCCTTTGACTCACATCAAGAATAGCTTGTAGGAAACTTGGGTGATTACTATCCTCTTTAAAAGATAATTCTGGGGTAGGTCACCCCTGGATCCATAGATTTCCCACCCCCAATCATGCTGCCAAAAGTTGATGTTCCCCCTACCCACAATCCATCGAGAGTGATGATGTAGAATTTCAAGATACAGGAGGGTCAGATTCCATATCCTAGATGGTCGCCTTCTTTGAGTATTCAAATTAATTCCATATACATCTTGTATGATTCTTCCCCATAGTGACCGACCTTCCATATCCTCCCATTCTAACTTAGTTTGGAGCCCATGCTTGGTACTAGCGACACTTCTCATATTAATACCCCCTTTAGATAGATATCTTGCTAACCGTTTCCCCGAAGCCCAATGGTGTCTGCATTTCATCTAACCATACCATATGAAGGACACCATAATTCTTTCCAAATTGGATATTACACTTTTTGGAACCTTCAGGGTAGAAAGAATATGCATAGTGATGGAAACAAGAACACTTTTGACTAGAGTGATACGGCCTCCAAAAGAGAGAAATTTATTCTTCCAGTTCTGGATATGCCCTATAATTTTTCTTATAAGATTATCAAAATAATGCACCCTTAGGGAAGAAGAACTAACTAGAGCTCCAAGGTAATCCATGGGAAAATATCCACTTCCCATGCTCAAGCTGGCTCTCAGAATCCCCTCCCTCCTCATAGAAGTCCTCCTTGATGCAAAGAAGAGACTTTTTTCCTTGTTCACCAACTGCCCACTCCACTTGAAATATTCATTTAAAATCCCTTTGATACCCCTCATAGATCCTCTACTAACATTGATAGAAAGAATAGTTTCATCCGTGAACATCAAGTGAGCAATTCCCCTTGTGGAATACCTATTGTGATAAGGAAGTATTTTACCTGAGATGAGTCCCTTATTAACAAGTGAAGGATGATCTGAAATTTGTACATCCTATAATATATTTTCATCCTCTACATCTACACATACTTTTCATAGTGTGGGATTCTGCTATGTTGGAGATAATTTTGGGTTCTTATCACCTATCAACGGATAGTCCTAGTTAGCTATATATTTAGGAAATTAAAAATAAAAAGAAAAAAGAAAAAATAAAATAAAGTAAAAATGAAAAAATATTTTTTAATCACACACAATGTGTATATTAATGGAACACAATGTGTATATCTAATGTGGTTCTCTCCCATATACCCTAGGACATGTCTTGAACTCCCTTTTTTAGTGTAGTGTAGTGTAAAAAACTATGTAACCAACACACTTGAAATGTTTTGGAAAGTGGGACCCGGAGTAATGTACTATATGTGTATGGCCCAATTCAGGTATGAAGTTAATCATACCATGTATTGGTAGACATGATGCATGTTCTTTAGTATGTTATTGTGAACTATTGAAATTTTGATGAAACTAGATCAAAATTCTAAAAACTATAAAAAGTAGTAATAAAATGGAATGAGGTTCAAAAAATTACATACCAATACCATGGAACTTAATAAAATCAATTAGAATTAATGAAATCACCTCGGTTAATTGATTTGATATGAGGCTGTATAAGACTTCCGTGACAAGATACCAAAGAGGAGAGGTAAAATGAGAGAATAGGTAGGAAAAAGGTGTGGTTCTTCATTTAAATAAGACTATATGGTTTGTATGGATAAGGACAAATTCCATACACTCTTTTATTTCATTTATTATATTTTACTATTAATATTTTATCTTCTTTTTGAGTTTCAATTTTTTTGATTTTTTTAATTTTTTTTATATTTTTACGATTTTTTAAATTATAATTTATTATTTGTTATATAATATACAAATAAAATGGTTGTAAAAATAAATACATGATGTTTAAAATTAAAAATAAAAAGATCAGTGATAAGCATCACCCTAGTGCTCAAGGTGGGGTTTGAACTGGTGAACTGTTAATCCCTTGGGTCACCCACAACCATTAGGGTGAAGCTTCTTCTATTGATATTTTTTCTTTGGTTTTTTAGATTTTAAATATAAAAACTCACACTAATGATATAATAAATTATATAAAGAGGGTGTATTTATTTTTTAGGGAAGGATTTAATTGAGTTGGTTGGAAGGATATAAACCTGTGTCTTTTGGACCCTGGTTTGCAACCTTGTCGGCCAAGCCAACACCACCATGGGTTTTATTTAATTTTATATTATTCTAAAATTTGGGGAAATAAAATCTCACGTGAAAAAAGATGTATGTGAATAAAAATGATGTGTGATTTTATTTTTTAAGATATATTAAGTTGGGGAGATTAGAAAAACTAGAACATGGGTCATTTAAACTCAGGGATGAGACTCTTCTCATCACTCCAATCATATATTTAGTTAACATATTAATTTTATATAATAATTAATATTAAGAAAATTATAAAAAATAATTTATGAAAAATAATAAAAACTGGAACACACACACTACACATTGTGTAATGATTAAAGTGAAATAAGTTGGATGAATGTGACTGATGTAGTTTGGGTGGGATTCAAACATGTGATATGTTTGATTCCACAGTATGACCAAACCAATGGTTCCTTATTCATATTCATTTCCATGTTATGTTATTATTATTTTTTTCTTTTACATTTTTAGAAATATCATAAATGATGTGAAAAATGATACATGATGTGAAATGGAAAATAAAAGTGAAAAATAATTAATCATTCACCAATGCTTGTGACGAGGATTCAAATAAGCTAATGATAATTTCCCAAAAAGAGATGCAACCCATAGTACAAGCTTCCTTCTTGGTTATATTCATTTATTATTATTATATATATATATATATATATCAACATAGTTATTTATTATATTTTTAGAAAATAGTTATACATATAGGTATATATAATAAAATTAATTTATTATTATATAAAATACATAAATTCTATATATGTATAAATATATAGAACTACATAGTGGGTTTGTCTATATTACAAGAAATGTATTTATTTATTTATTTATTAAATTAACTATATACTAATATATAAAATAGAATTTCCTTAATAAAAGGGGTTTACATCTCTATAATAAGCTCAATAATTAATGGAAATGTTATAAATTTCATTGGGATAAAACCAAGAATTTAAATAAGTTACCAACTCAATTATTATTCAAACTCCCATACAAGGGGAAGAAATATAATGTATTTATTTAATAGTGTTGAAGTATTATAAATAATAGGGAAAGTATTTACACCCTAAGAAGAGGGGTTTTTGATTAAAGTAAGAAAAAATTGAAAAATAAGCTTATAGAACTCATCTATCTTCTTGTGAGATTAATACCCAGATGATTATTATTATTTTATAAGTTTACCAGAATCATTAATTATCAATTAATCCTAAAAATGTAAAAAAAAATACATTAATAAACTTATGTGACATTTTTTAAATTCAGTACAATATTTTGTTTCATTTTCTTCATTTAAGATGATTAGTAAAGAAGAAAAAGAAAAACATAAAGGGGTAAAGAAGATAAATAATGGAAAAAGAAGATGGTGATAAGGGATTTAAGCGTGTTTCCTGGCCAGTTTAGGTGACTTTACTTCTGCATCCAACAGTGGTGTGATGTTCTTACTAAATATTTTTTTCAAACAGTTCTATCTATAAAAGAAAAAGAAATAAATATAATATTTTTTACAAAATTTACATTCAAATTAAAAAAACACATTAATTACACTTAGTGTTCCTTAGTAACAATTCAAAAAATAGACACGTATTGTTGTCACATGAGCACTTTTTATTTTAAAATTAGAATAACTATTATAAATTGGTAACCCTATATCATCTCAAAAATAAGTCTATGTTGATCTATAAAGAATATATTTTTTATAACTTGAATAAATTTAGAAGTAATATGGGGAAGGATGTTTCTCTTTTATTTGTGATTTAGAAAGTGATAAAATGAAGATACAATAGATTTGAAAATATTTTTATAAAATCATGGTGAAATTAAAGAAAGGTAATTTTGCTTTGATTTCATCAAGTATAAATATATTTTGTCTTAAATGAACATCTTCTAAACTCCATAGGATGCTTCATATTTCCACCAGAGCATTGGCTATAACCCATGCCTAGACCCAAGCTTCTATCTTGGACCTATTTAAGAAAAACAAAAACAGGTCCAATTATACATGGATCATTACATTTCTTGGTTTTATAATAATCAATGGATTCCCTAAATTCCATCATGTATGAAAATAATCCATGACATATGAGATAAATGAAATATAATGCTGATAAAATAATCATATAAATAACACACTATCCATTATGAATCTATTTCTTATCTTAACACCACTCCAAGAGGTGGATTCACTTGGTCATCTATATTACTAGATAAAGGGTTAGAATTATGATAGAAAAGGAATAATTGAAAAATAGGAAGAAAAAGAAGAAGAGGAAATCTTAAAACATAAAAAGACTAAAATTGAAATTACAATTCTATATTTTTTTTAAAAACTATTATAATTATAATAAATAGATAAAAAATAAATAAATATAAGAAATAGGTAAATAATAGATAGAAATTTTTGAACAAAACTCTAAAATGGCCCTCACCTTACCCCATTTTATGAGCATGAAAATCCTCTACCTGAAGAATCCTTTTATAGATATGATAAACTACATGGTGTTTATTGAAGTTCATGATGTGTAGTAAATTTTTCAATATTTACCACATAGTATGATCATAATTCATTCATCACCTCTTTATAGCTAATCAAAACTAGTCAACTATTAGTAGGTGGAAGCACATGACACACATTGTCTCCATGCATGAATTTTTAGTGTCATTTTCAGTCAGTAACCATATATTGGCATATACACTAGGTTTCTTCTCCATGTGAAATCTCTATGTACATGAAATTTACTCTATAATTAAACAACATGTATATTTCTTTTTGTTCATAAATTGGGTATTTTTCCTTGAAAACCCTGAAATATAGAAAAAAACACAAGATTGAAATATTTTATCTTTAAAGGATATGTAACATGTATTAACAGACATTTTACAAAATTTAAAAACAAAAAAAAAATCATGAAAAAATGGTTTCATCACTAATATATCATATATATAAAGATAATCACAACATAATCACACAACTTAACAAACTTAATAAATATAAGTTATTTATAAAAAATAGATAAAATATCAACGAAAAATTTTAACATCTAATATGAATAAATAAAAAATAAAAAAATCATTTAAACCTTATAAAATATCATATATAAATCTCTATAAGAATTTAAAGCACTAATTTAGTCCCCAACTCTTTTGAATAAGCCTTATAGGCATTTTAGCAAAAACATAATATAAATAACTTTTAGTTATGTAAATATATGACTAATGATTACTAAAAAACCCTTTTTTTATTTGAAACTCATAAATTATGAGTCTTTATTATAAAATTTATAAGTTCAATAATAATTGTAAGATAAGAATTATTTTAAGTGGAATATGTTTAGAAATTCCAAATATAATGTAGTTTTTGAATGAAAAGGAAATAAAATTGAAACACTTACCTAAACCAAGTAGTAATATTGTGAAAGCATTGAATATAGGGGGAATAAGACCCAAAAAGAAATGTTCACACCCTATAAAACATAGACAGAAAATTATGGAAAACCGTAGTATAATGCTCATCAAATATGGCCTCTAATAAATAAGTAAAGAAGGAAATAAAAGGGGATAAGATAATAGAAAAAAAAAGAAATAAATGTCTCAACTTAAGAAACCATTGTTATAGAATATTAAATCCTTGAAGTAGGAAGGGGGAGATATATAAAGCTCCCCTCAATATGGGTTGAACAAATGAGTGAGGATAATATCCAAAAGGGTTTTAATTCAATAGGTGCAAGATTATAATTTCAGAAAATTAATGTCTTTGGAAGCTAAAATGATATGAATACATAGTTTATCAAACCATGTACCAATCATGAAACCCTCACTGGAAACACTTGAGAGATATTTCATGGTTTGGGAACATGCATCCCATAACCATGTACTGACCATTCATAAGAAAATCATATATAAGGGCACCTCACATTATTTCTCCAAAGATCGAGATGGTTTGCCCAACCACGTGGTAACAAGGTGAGGGGAACTATATTTCCTAGGAACAACTACTTGTTCTATTTTAATGATTTACCAAACCATGTTTAAAGTGTAAATCTTTGAAAACCTTCTAAAATCAAAAAATCCAAGCATGAAATTCTCCAAATTAAATAAATTCAATAATGAAACATAGAAACAAATAACATGGATATTTTGGTGTGATAATTCTATCAACCATATCACTTTATACCCATAAAATCCATGGAATATATAGAATGATAAATTCATCATTGTATAATATATATAAGGAAATACCTAGAGAGATTTCATTATAAAAACAAGGAACACAAAATGATATAATTCCTAAAAAACTAAAAAATGAAAAAAAATCAATATATAAAATGAACTCTCTCAATCCAAAAATAATATCCACTAAACTTAATCCACAAAAAACAAAACATGGTCACAAGGAGTTTTGAGGAGATAATTTCAAATCCCGATACTTGTAGTAGGTCTACCCACAATTTAAGGTTTATAATAATTTAGTTGTTCAAACAAAACTAAATTATTTCAGGGAAATAACTATAGAGTATAAACCACAAAAAAATTATATAAGAAGAAATAATGATCTAAATGACATATCCAAAATCAAACTGATTAAAATATAAATTTCTTTAAAAGATATTGATACATTAAACCATTCAATGTTGAAGTCTTAGATCAATGGTCTAACATAATCAAATGAACATCAAAGGATGAAAAGGGGTACCTCAAGTATACTATAACATGTATTTATCTATATCTAGACTATAACAACCCTTATCTTTATTTCACACTTAAACACGATTTATTACCTAAAATTTTCACTTGATACAACATAGAATATTGAGAGGTATAGTGTCTTTATGAATTATACACATTACATAACAACTTAGAACATAAAACACAACATCTTTATTGAAAAATTATTTTATATGACCACAACATTCCTTCATACTTATCATTGCATGGGATAACCTGAAGACCTGAATAAGAAAAGGGTGATATATAAATCCCAAAAATGGAGTAAACAAGGAATAACATGAAGAATATAGTACATTATAGGCAATAGTAATATCAATGGAGCACAAGATAAACATTAATATAAAGGCATGATATAACATGATTATCATAACATGGAAATGTGGCAACAACATTTAACATGATATTAGTATGAGCCAAGGCTCATTGCACATTAAGCATGATTAAAACCTAATTGCACTTGAATTAGAATTAGTAATCCCTCATTTCACTTGATATATCATGATACTAGTCTTTACCCAATACATTGTAGCGCTATCAGGGCACACCCTTCTTAATCATTTCATTTTATGCATAAGTGTGCCACATGGATCATATAACATGGATTCATTAAAAATCATAATTTATTCCAAGATAAAGGAATGTGGAATTCATACATGAAACTATATAATCAATAATTAAATGTGCATAAAGGTGAATACCCTTGATAGAGAAATGGGAATGGTATTCACTACACAATGACTTTATCTTGGAAAATCGTGATGCAATTTCGGCAGCATAATAGTGTGACATAAAAATTCATAAAAAAAGTTTAATGAGAGAGAAAGGGGTGTATCATCATATTTACATGAAATATATAGTAAGGGGGTAATATAAATAAATTTCCCAACATATGTAATGGAATTTATATTCATAATACCAAATAATTGCTTGAATGTAAATGAGGAGAGAGAAATCCCTTAAGGAATTTTGGCACGATAATGGGTGTACATGGGAGGCATTAATGAGAGAGGAAATTGGTCTCTAATCATTAAAACATAAGGAGGGAATTATAGGGGAGTTGTTGAATCACACCTCAACATTTTTAATTGAAAATACAAAGGTATAGAGACATAAAGAAACTTGGACATAAATGAGATAAGAAGAAATCCCTTACTTGGAAGTGTGACCCCAAAGTCTTGGTAGAGGCTTTAGAGAGGCTTATTATGAGCTTGGTGAACCTTGGTAGGATTATAGATAAATTAGGGAAGGGGTTGGTTGAGCTCAAAATAGTTTGAGTGAAGAGGAATGGAAGATTTAGTGGGTTTATATAGAAAATGAGAGGAAATTCTTTATTATTTAGGTTTTGGACACTGCACATTAAACTAATAAAAATCGCAAACCAACCCATGGTTTTTTACAAAGGGGAGTGGAAAAAATTATTTTATAAGTACAATGGCTGAATTATTAAAATATTAGGATTTCTTATGTGGAGTTGAGTCACACTCTCAAGGAAATCATTTTAAAATGTTAAAATGTTTTATAAGTCTTGGAGAGTCCACTAAGGCTTTGTAAAATAAATCAAAAAAACCTAAAATCACACAATTTTAAAAGTAAAACAAATATTGGAATAAAATCCCATTTATAGTATTTTATTACATCAATATTGGGTCATTATGATGTCATAAAACACATTATATATTTAAATGGTATTTAACTTTTACCCAAAAATTCGATTGTCTCAGAAAATTATGAAAAATTCACCGTTAGATAATTTCAATGTCATGAATCCAAAAATAATATTCATTGTATATTAATAATTACATAAATATGTAAATTTTTACTTTTAAAATAAAAACCGATATTTAACGGAAATTCATGGGTTTTGACAAAAATGACTTTCAAACTTTAATAAAAATTTCAATTGTATTAATAAAAACTATAAGATCATTTATATTTAATAAAAAATTATTTAGTAACAATATTTTATCAAAATATTATTTAATTAAAAAATACATTAATTTATAGATTGAAAATTAACTAGAAATATCATTTGTGCTTTAAAAACCATTTACAAAGAAACAAAAAAATAAATGTACATTATTTATACAAAAAAAATAAAGCACAAAATTCTGGTGCTAGGGTATTGTTACATATCCCCATATAAAACTCACATAAGACCTAAGGGTAAGGTGTGGGATGGTGACATACTCTTGGGGTGGCTCGGATAAAATCAATCGGGTGGTAATCTCTATTAACTTCCACTTCTCCCGTATGCTGTTTTGTTTAATCTTAACATGATGAAGATCGACTTGGGCTTGGTCAAGAGTGAAGCCAATTGATGCCACCTCCTTTCCAAGCTCTAAAAAATGGGCTTCATATGGGGAAATTCTACTGGATGAGGCCATTTCTTCCTTTTTCTGAGCAAATTGGATTTGTTAAAACCCTATATTTATACTAATCATGTGATCACTGTTCAATGTATATATTTGAAACAATAACAATTCTTAATGGTATTTTGAAATCCAAAAAAATACAACCAAGGAAGTGAATTATTTATATAAACATTTTAAATACTATTCCATTTAAATATATCAATATGAATTTTCATTAATAAAATTTTGGGTCATTAAAATCTTACCCACTTAAGAAATTTCTCCCTCAAAATTTCCTTTTCCCACACTAAAACAGAAATGGGTAACTCTAACTCATCACTTCCTCCAGTTCCCACATTTCTTCTTCAAACTTGTGGTTTATCTACAACACTTTCACGAGGGGAATTGTCTTATTTTATAGAACTTGTTCCCTATGATCTAAGATCTTTACCGGCTTCTCTTCATAGGAGAGGTCATTATCCAATGGTAACACCTCAAGATTGAGTACATGTGATGGGTCAGGTATGTACTTCTTCAAGAGTGATACATAGAATGCATCATGTACTTGAGATAGGTTTGGTGGGAGTGATAGTCAATAGGCCAATCTTCCAATACAATCAAAGATCTCAAAAGGGATGATGTACCTTGGACCTAGATTTCCATTCTTCCCAAATCTCATAACTCTATTCCATGGTGATATGTGAAGGAATACCATGTCTCCAACATCAAACTCTAGATCTCATCGATGATTATCAACATATCTCTTTTATCGACTTTGATTATCTTTAATGTGCTACTGGATGGTCTTCGCCTTCTCCACCATTTCTTTGACTATTTTTGGGCCTAAGAGTTTTTTCTCCCCTACTTCATCCCAACATGCCAGTGTTCTAAACCTTTTCTCATAAAGGTATTTATAAGGATCCATTTATATGCTTGAGTGGAAATTTTTATTATAAGAGATCTCAACCAAAGGAAGATGTTGATCCCATCCTCCTTTTAAGTCCATTGAGAAAGTTCTCAACATTTCCTCAAGTGTTTAGATAATGTAACACCCAAAGATTTTACGAAAAATATTATTTTTAATTTCATTAATGTATTGTGTTGTACGCTACACCAAAAGGAGCTTGCACAACACACATCCCTGACTTGTCTTGTATTACACGCAAGCGCGACCTTCCATGATAGCGTGTGTTGTACGCAATACCGAGTTTCGCTAAACAACGATATGCTATTAAATTATTATTAAAAATAGCCGTTATGAATATTAATACCCACTTTTTGAAATTTTATAAATTTTATTTTTGAAAATGGACTTCATTTTTGGATTCGGAATATCGAAATTAGCCTAGGATGAAATTTTGGTATTTTTCTGAAAACTTTCAATTTTTGATGAATAGTGAAAACACTGGGTTACTATTTAAAAACCAAATTTTTATTTAAATAATTATTTATTTTATTTAAATTTATTTTAGGTCAAAATTGATACATAATACCTATATAAGTTCAATGTAATTAATTGGAGTCAATTTATAATAATTTTAGATATATAAAAATTTTATTGAACTTTTGACCGTCTTTTACCCACCTCCTAGGAGAATTTGCAAATTTACATAAAACTTAATTTTACCGCTTTTGTGAATGGAATTTCAAAAATCCGAGAGACATCGTTGATGTTAGTAAGTAAAATTTTGTTCAATGAGATGAAAATAATTTTTGGTGAATAGTAATTTTGTACTTTTTTTTACCATGGTTAAAAGTAAATAGCGTAATTAAGGGTAAAAATGATATTATTATTACCCTAACACATGTCATAATTCTATTGGATAAGTTAAATTCAACAAAAAACAACCTTAGGTATAAAATATGACCATTTAGTCCCACTTGGACTAGATTAGGACATTTAATATTAATTTATTTAAAGAAGGGTTAAAATAGTTAAAATCAAAGTGTAATAACTAAATAATTTTTAATATATGGTTATACATAAGATAAATTCGAATATAAATATTTATTAGAAAGATAAAACTATTTCCTACATAATGATATTTTATTTGTAATTTTTAGACATTAAATAATCTAATTTATTTTTGACACAATGATGATGAAGTAATTATCTTATTAATGAAATATTGACATAATTGATGTTATAAATACCAAAATAAATGTAATTTGAGACTTTTTATGAATTACAATAATTTTATATGTTAAAATGACATGTTAGTATTTGTTTAGTTAACGTTTTGCGAACTAATAATTCTGTTAGGATTTTCAAAAAAATCAATTACCAAATAGTGTCAAAATTGACATAAAATAGTTTTTAAAACAAATATAATATTATTAATTGTTATTTTATTCCTAAAAATTTAAGGTTCGGCCAAATGACTTATATAAGGTTATATATATTAATAATAAACAACTTGGGGTTCGTTTGTCTTGTTATAGTAATTTTATTAACCTTATAGTGTAAGAAAACAAGAAGACACGGTAAAAGTAAAATTATTTAACTTAAAGTTAAATCTAAATGATAAGGTTAAAATAGAAACCTAAACTTGTCTAAATTCTATTGTATGAGAGGATTTAGACTCATCCCCACCTTAGCTTCTAAATAAATCAATTTAGAGCTATTAAAAACTGAATATGACTTTATAATAAAATAATATTTTTAGTTTTTCCAAAGGTGCCCCTCTCCCCCCTTATAAAAGGGAACCTCCTCCCTCTCTTCCTCACACCACTTTGAGACTTAAAGCTCGGCCAAACCCTTTCAAATTATCTTCTCCACTTCCCTAGAAACATCATAGAGGTCCTGGTCTTCTTCAAAGACCAATTTTAGTGTCCTAAGAGGAGGTCTTAAAGAGGCGCTTCAAAGAAGAGGTAATGTCCGTTACCGATTCTTTCAACTTTATTTCTTCTTCCACTTCTTCTTCTTTAGTTGTTTCATTATGAAGTAATAAAATAAGTATAAATAATATATTGGTATGTTATTATAAGTATGAAACAACCCTATTTCACCATCTATCCATCCTACGGAAAACGAAATCACCGCGCGTGCGTACGTACGAAATACCGTCTCCACACCGTGGTGTAATCTATTTTCCACCACCACCTTACTTGGATGGGTATAATGGTGAAAATAATAACTATATATGATTATTGTAAAGTGATATTGATTCTAAAATAGTGTACATACACTCTAATACAATCCCACGATCATGGGAACGATATCATCACTCGTGCGTACGTACGGAATACCGTCTCCACGATGTGATGCGACTCGTTATACATGATCTTCATTGCATAATAATTATATAAATGAACTGAATGAATGAATATGATATATATTACACTAATGAAATTCTGGAAATGAGGTATCTATAACCTAAAGAGAAGAATGCGAATTTATTCGACAAAACACGCATAAGAACAAAAAAGTAATAAACACCTGAATAACAAGTAGTAATGATATATTACTAATAATAAGATAAGAATATGACCATATATGATATCATAACAATAATTATGATTCTGGAATAAGTAAATAACATTATTTAAATCATTATACAGGAGGTTTAGACACTTACGAAGTAAAACGGACCTAAGGTAAGGGACAATCTCGCAATCTCAATTTTTATCTGAGATTGTTTATACTTCAAAATTTACTGGGGAGTATTTTATCATCAACATACATGTTTCCTCAATATGTAATATTATTTCCATCCACCTACAACTTTTTAAATCCAATTTTACCCTTCGGTGAGTTTTTAGTAAAAGATATGAAAGAAATCTTTTGTCATTTTTCATACGAGGTACTTTTTGACTTTTCTGAAAAAAGTACGAGAAGAATGTTTTTTTAACTTATACGGCATGAATGGATTTTTAAAACATTATTTCCAAGAAGCTTCCTTTACATGTTTTCAAGTTTATTTTTAATCAAATTCTTTTAGTTTAAAATTGTATGACATGTTAAGAAAGGAAAAACGTTTTTGAAGTAGAAAGGATATTTTCTTCAAGAATGGAGTTAAAGTGTTTTATCAAAATTATTTTCCATATAAGATAATATAGTGTTATGTTTCTATCCCTATTTTTACATTTATTTGATTATGTTATGATGGAATTATTTTTATGATTTCCTTTTATCTTATATGGATTATGTTATGATGACATGATGTTTAAGAATCCCATTTTTATTACATGGGTTATGCTATGTTGTATGGTTTATGATTTTGTGGCACACATAATAATGGTATCATCATGAGATGGGTGGGACCTATATCTCCCTACAATTCATTGGGTAAAGATTTTATATCTCATGAGATAGACATGGCTGGAACGGAAGGTTAAACTGGTTCAGTGAAACAGGACTGAAACGAGGAGTGAACTCGGTTCAGAAATGAGATTTTTCCACTAAGATAGTCTTGGAAATGAGTCTTGACTAATAAGAAGTGATTCTCTATGATTATGTGTGTATTCCACAAAGTTTCATGTTTTAATTTATGATTATTGGGATTACATTTCATTACTATGATTTATCCCATGATATGATATTATGATCTCTTTTGCAGGTTAAGATTTCCAAAATGTTATGTTCTTATGAATATGATGTGAGTGATATTTCTTTTGTTTACCCTTAATGATAATTTGAGCTCACCCTTTTATGTTTTCTTTTCCCCAGGATATAAAGAAAGGTTTTAGTTAAGAAAAAAAGGGAAGATCTTTATGGGAGATGTTGAAGATCTTTCACCATGATTAGAAGATTATATTCCGAGTTTCCAAAGACACTAAACTATTACGGTCCTTGTGTGTGTGTTTTTGTTATGTACTAAGTATTCTGAAAAAGTGATGTAATTTCCATGTACATCAAGCTTAGGGTCTTTACAGTTGGTATCAGAGTAAAGGTTTAGTCAACCTTTGGAAACTATGATGCGATAACTTTAGTGAGATCCCTATAGATATTTCTAAGGTATGTATAGGGATGTCCCTAAGGTTAAGTATAAGTATAGGTTATAGTACTAGAATTACGGTAACCTAAGATGTTAGATATTGAAGGTACTCCCCCTTTATTATGTTGTTTTCCCTAGCATGATTTTTGCCTCTCACACTATTCTTTTTGGGTTTTAGATGATGGATGGAACCCGAAAGAACCATGTTGATCAATGTAATGGACAATGCAATGATTTTCCTCCTGAAAAAACAAATGTTATGGGAGATGGAGTGAAAAATATTATTGCTATACTTACACAAGCTATGAATCATTCTGGACTTCCAAATGAGAAGAGAAGGGAACAATATTCTATTGAGTCCTTCATGAGTCAACATCCACCTTCTTTCAGTGGGTCTTCTGATCCACTTGTTGCTGAACAATGGATCAGTACCACTGAAAAGATATTTTCAGTTCTTCAATGTTCTGAACATGAAAAATTCATCTTAGCAGTATATCGTTTGGAAGGTGAATCTGATCAATGGTGGAATCTTATCAAAAATACGAGGCCAAGAGATGAAATTGAGTCCATGGAATGGGACAAGTTCAAGAACTTATTTTTCAATAACTACTTCCCTCATATTCTTTGAAAAAAGATGGAGAAGGAGTTTCTTGAACTAAAGAAAAAGGATGATGAATCTGTTGGTATATACGAATCAAATTTTATATGGCTTGCAAGGTATGCATCTGGATTTATCATCTAACTTGAAAGTAAAGTTGATCGATTCTTCAGTGGCTTAAAATAAAATCTTTGAAGGGCATTAGCTATAAGATACTTCAGTAGCAATGAAGAAATTGTGCGCTGTTCTATTAAGGTAGAAATGGAAGTTGGTGTTACATATCCATCTCATGGTTTTGACAAGAAACGAAAGATGGAGATCAAGGAGAAATCTCAGAATAATGGTGAAAAGAAGACGAATGTTTCCTTATGCTCAAACTATGGAAAGAAGCATAGTGGAGACTATCTTAAAGGGACTAGAAAATGTTTTAAGTGTGGAAAAGAAGGTCATCAAGCAGCTGAGTGTCGAGGTAATAGAAAAAGGGTTGCTAATGGCTTGAATAAAGAAAATACTACAGAGAACGCACCAACAACACTTCAATGCTTCAAGTGTAATGAAATGGGGCATTATGCTAATTAATGCCCTAATCCAAGGGTTAATGATGATCGACATGAGAAACCACTTAAGGAAAAGGACAAAAGGAAGTCACATGCGATCACTATTGGCCATGTTGAATATGACAACGATGTGGTGGAATGATTAAGTGTTTATGTAATGGGATTCCAAAATAATGTTGTATATAGTATCGTGGAATATTGGAATATTTATGTATTGGTCTATTGTGGTTTTCAATAATTTTATGGAACCAGTAACCATGGAAAGTGATTGAGATATTTTTGGTAAACAGATGATATGTGCATAATGAAGGGATAAGAAGATAATGAGATGTTTTATTGTATTCATGAACTCATGATTGATATAAGGACTAAGTGATATCATGGTTTGAGTATAAAGAATTTTGAGGATTTTGGTTTGTGGAAAGTGTTAACTTTTAACTGCATTCATGTTTTCACTAAGGTTCAATGGGTATTCATTCTTCAAGAGAATACATGATTAAGGTATTCACATGTTTGTAATTTGACCAACAAGATATATCTTATGATATATGGGGGATAAATGATGGCATTCATGTGATTGTTATGTGACATTTCAAGTAATCATTTTCTTTATACTATGAGCTTGGACCGAAGTATTTTAGATAAGCCTAAAGATTGGAATGGATTATGTTGGACATAAGTTAGTATTGTTTAAGGATAGAACTTTTTTCGATATTATTGATGGGATGTTATAGTAATATAGCTTTAGAAAAAGGACAACCTGCAGGACAAGCAACAACCCATTGCGTCAGACAAGGATGTGGGAATCGAACCCACAACCGAAGTGCGACTGGCCTTTATCGCTTACCACTGGCCTACATGAAGTCCCTGGTTAGTAGAAACTAGTTTTATTTTATTACGCGGTATGATATATTAAGTATAAGTTCATTTTTGGAATCGTATACGATTAACCTCACCATAGATGGACTTATGTATATTTTGATAACTTTTGCTAACCTTTTGTTTGAAACATATGGAATGACCCATCATTCTATCACATGATCTGTTAACACTTCACGAATAACAAATTCAACTTCATTTCTTTAAGAGATGAAGTGAAAATTGTTCAAAGAACGAACAACAGTGAGATTGTACCAAAATAAAGTAAGTATTTATTCTAATTAAAATTCTTCAACTTTAGGGAAACGATCTTGAAAACCAAAAATGTTGTCCTAGTTCCCTTATATCCGATGAATCAGATGGTAACCTAGATCATCACAAATTTATGGCTTTGTGATTGTTGGATTTTTCATATCCATGTTCTCTACCACTCTCCATCAGAACATGACAGTTAGATTTCTCTTACATATCCATATTTTCACCTATGTTCTCCTATGTGGAAACCCAGGGATTGGTTAATTTGGGTAACCGTTACATTTCATACTTTAGTTTTTAAAGACAAGTTTTGGTATTCCTTTTTACGATGTGAGTTTCTATTAAAGAAACTTTCGAGTAGTAAACCATTTATAACCTCGACGAATTTCAAGGGTGAAATTCATTTTAAGGTGGGTAGAATGCAACACCCCAAGATTTTACGAAAAATATTCTTTTTAATTTCATTAATGTCTTGTGTTGTACGCTACACCAAAAGGAGCTTGCACAAAACGCATCCCTGACTTGGCTTGCATTACACGCAAGCACGACCTTCCACGATAGCGTGTGTTGTACGCAATACCGAGTTTCGCTAAACAACGATATGCTATTAAAATATTATAAAACTAGCCATTATGAATAGTAATACCCACTTTTTGAAATTTTATAAATTTTATTTTTGAAAATGGACTTCATTTTTGGATTCGGAATATTGAAATTAGCCTAGGGTGAAATTTTGGTATTTTTCTGAAAACTTTCAATTTTTGATGAATAGTGAAAACACTGGGTTACTATTTAAAAACCAACTTTTTATTTAAATAATTATTTATTTTATTTAAATTTATTTTAGGTCAAAATTGATACATAATACCTATATAAGTTCAATGTAATTCATTGGAGTCATTTTATAATAATTTTAGATATATAAAAATTTTATTGAACTTTTGACCGTCTTTTACCCACCTCCTAGGAGAATTTGCAAATTTACATAAAACTTAATTTTACCGCTTTTGTGAATGGAATTTCAAAAATATGAAAGACATGGTTGATGTCAGTAAGTAAAATGTTGTTCAATGAGATGAAAATAATTTTTGGTGAATAGTAACTTTTTACTTTTTTTTACCGCGGTTAAAAGTAAATAGGGTAATTAAGGGTAAAAATGATATTATTATTACCCTAACACATGTACTAATTCTATTGGATAAGTTCAATTCGACCAAAAACAACCTTAGGTATAAAATATGACCATTTAGGCCCACTTGGATTAGATTAGGATATTTAATATTAATTTATTTAAAGAAAGGTTAAAATAGTTAAAATCAAAGTGTAATAACTAAATCATTTTTAATATAGGGTTATACATAAGATAAATTAGACTATAAATATTAATTAGAAATATACAAAGATTTAATACATAATTATATTTTATTTGTAATTTTTAGACATTAAATAATTTAATTTATGTATGACACAATGATGATGCAGTAATTATCTTATTAATGAAATATTGACATAATTGATGTTATAAATACCAAAATAAATGTAATTTGAGACTTTTTATGAATTCCAATAATTTTATATGTTAATATGACATGTTAGTATTTATTTAGTTAACTTTGTTCGAACTAATCATTCTGTTATGATTTTCATAAAAATCAATTACCAAATAGTGTCAAAATTGACATAAAATAGTTTTTAAAACAAATATTATATTATTAATTGATATTTTATTCATAAAAATCTAAGGTTCGGCAAAATGACTTAGATAAGGTTATATATATTAATAATAAACAACTTGGGGTTTTTTTGTCTTGTTATAGTAAGTTTATTAACCTTATAGTGTAAGAAAACAAGAAGACACGGTAAAAGTAAAATTATTTAACTTAAAGTTAAATCTAAATGATAAGGTTAAAATAGGAACCTAAACTTGTATAAATTCTATTGGATGAGAGGATTTAGACCCATCCCCACCTTATCTTCTAAATAAATCAATTTGGAGCTATAAAAAACTGAATATGACTTTATAAAAAAATAATATTTTTAGTTTTTCCAAAGGTGCCCCTCTCCTCCCTTATAAAAGGGCACCTCCTCCCTCTCTTCCTCACACCACTTTGAGCATTCAATCTCGGCCAAACCATGCCAAATTCTCTTATCAAATTCCCTAGAAACATCCTAGAGGTCCTGGTCCTCTTCAAAGACCAATTTTAGTGCCCTAAAAGGAGGTCTCAAAGAGGCGCTTCAAAGAAGAGGTAATGTCTGTTACCGATTCTTTCAACTTTATTTCTTCTTCCACTTCTTCTTCTTTAGTTGTTTCATTATGAAAGAATAACATCAGTATAAATCATATACTTGTATGTGATTATAAGTATGAAACAACCCTATTTCACCATCTATCGATCCTACGGAAAATGAAATCACCGCGAGTGCGTACGTACGGAATACCGTCTCCACGCCGTGGTGTAATATATTTTCCACCACCACCTTACTTGGATGGGTATAATGGTGTAAATAATAACTATATATGATTATTTTAAAGTGTTATTGATTCTGAAATAGTATACATACACTCCAATACAATCCCACGATCATGGGAACAATATCATCACTCGTGCGTACGTACGGAATACCGTCTCCATGATGTGATACGACTCGTTATACATGATCTTCATTGCATAATGATTATATAAATGAATTTAATGAATGAATATGATATATATTTCACTAATGAAATTCTAGAAATGAGGTATCTATAACCTAAAGATAATAATAATAATAATTTATTCGACAAAACACGCATAAGAACAAAAAAGTAATAAACACCCGAATAACAAGTAGTAATGAAATATTACTAATAAGAAGATAAGAATATGACCATATATGATATCATAACAATAATTATGATTCTGGAATAAGTCAATAACATTATTTAAATCATTATACAGGAGGTTTAGACACTTACAAAGAAAAACAGACCTAAGGTATGAGACAATCTCGCAATCTCTATTTTTATCCGAGATTGTTTATACTTCAGAATTTACTGGGGAGTATTTTATCATACACATCCATGTTTCCTAAATATGTAATATTATGTCCATCCACCTACAATTGTTTAAATCCAATTTTACCCTTAGGTGAGTTTTTAGTAAAAGATATGAAAGGAATCTTTTGTCGTTTTTCGTACGAGGTACTTTTTGACTTTTCCGACAAAAGTATGAGAAGAATGTTTTTTTAACTTATATGACATGAATGGATTTTTAAAAAATTATTTCCAAGAAGCTTCCTTTACATTTTTTCAAGTTTATTTTTAATCAACTTCTTTTAGTTTAAAATTTTATGACATGTTAAGAAAGGAAAAATGTTATTGAAGTAGAAAGGATATTTTCCCCAAGAATGGAGTTAAAGTGTTTTATCAAAATTATTTTCCATCTAAGATAATATAGTGTTCTATTTCTATCCCTATTTTTACATTGATTTTATTATGTTATGATGGAATTATTTTTATGATGTCCTTTTATTTTATATGGATTATGTTATTATGGCATGATGTTTAAGAATCCCATTTTTATTACATGGGTTATGCTATGATGTATGGTTTATGATTTTGTGGCACACATAAGAATTGTATCATTATGAGATGGGTGGGACCTATATCTCCCTCCAATGAATTGGGTAAAGATTTTATATCTCATGAGATAGACATGGCTGGAATGGCAGGTTAAACCGGTTCAGTGGAACAGGACTGAAACAAGGAGTGAACTCAGTTCAGAAATGGAATTTGTCCACTAAGATAGTCTTGGCAATGAGTCTTGACTAATAAGAAATGATTATCTATGATTATGTGTGTATGCCACAAAGTTTCATGTTTTAAGTTATGATTATTGGGATTAAATTTCATTACTATGATTTATACCATGTTATGATATTATGATCTCTTTTGTAGGTTAAGATTTCCAAAATGTTATGTTCTTATGAATATGATGTGACTGATATTTCTTTTGTTTACCCTTACTGAGCATTTGAGCTCACCCTTTTATGTTTTCTTTTCCCCAGGATATAAAGAAAGGTTTTAGGTAAGAAACAAAAAAGGGAGGATCTTTATGGGAGATGTTTAAGATCTTTCACCATGATTAGAAGATTATATTCCGAGTTTCCAAAGACACTAAACTATTACGGTCCTTGTGTGTGTGTTTTTGTTATGTACTAAGTATTCTGCAAAAGTAATGTAATGTCCATGTATGTCAAGCTTAGGGTCTTTACAGATAGTATGCTAGTATTTTCCATCAATTTGAGGATGATAAGACGTACTAATGTTTAGCTTAGTATTCAGAGCATGTTGAAGACTCTTCCAGAACATAGAGGTGAATCTTGGACCTTGATCAAATACAATATATAGTGGTACTCCATACAGTATTACCACTTCTCTGATATATATATGTGCCAGTTAATCCAATGAAAAATCCTCTCGAATTATAATGAAGTGTGCAGTATTTGTAAGATGATCCACAAAAACCCATATAGCATTGTTTATTTTGGATTTCTTAGGAAGTCTAGTGACAAATTCCAGGGTGATGTTTTCCCATTTCCATGTTGGTATGGGTAATGGTTTCATCATCCCCTTAGACTTCTTCCTCTCAACCTTCACTTTCTAACATACCAGACACTTTGATGTATACTCAGTGATGTCCTTCTTCATGTTATCCCACCAATAAATCTCTTGGAGATCTTGATACATCTTTGTGTTTCTTTGTTGAATAGAGAAATTTTAACTATGTATATAATCCAAAAGTTCTTTCTTTAACTTCAGATTTGGTGGAACAAATAGTCTTGACCCAAATCTCACAATTCATTCTTCATTAATTTTTAACTCTCATGATTTTCCTATTTTTTGATAGTTTCCACTTTCTTCTGAATTACCACATCATACTTTTGAGCATCCTTTATCCTTTCCAAAAGTTACAGTTAAGAAATAATTTGTGAAAGGATTGATGATGTTCCATTATTTATGATTCCCATGTCCATCTTTATCAAGTCTAAAAAGTTTAGATCCTTTTAAATTCTCATCAATTATAGAATTCATGGGTCTTTTATACTTAGAGCATCTGCCACCTTGTTTTCTTTCCTAGGGTGGAAATGGATTAAGTAGTCATAGTCTTTGATCAGCTCTAACCATCTTTGTTGGCAAATATTAAACTCTTTCTGCGTGAATATATACCTGAGGCTTTTTTGGTCCATATTTATTTCCCACTTCTCACCAAATAGGTAATGTCACTAAATTTTTAAAGTGAATATTACTGCATTTAAATTTAAATCATGTTTTGGATAGATTTTCACATGTACATTCAATTTCCTTGAATCATAGGCAATGAATTTTTCATTTTTCATCAACACACATCCCGAGACCTTCTTTAAAGCATCAATAAATACCACAAAAATTTCTCCACATGTGGGTAGTGTGAGCATGGGTACAGTGATAAGCATCCTTTTCAAATCCTTAAAGCTCTCTTCACATTCATCACTCCAAGAAAACATGACTCACTTATGAGTTATCTTGGTAAGAGGGTTTGAAAATTGTGAGAAATTTCTCACAAATTGGAAATAATATCCATCTAGCCCCCGGAAGCTATGGATATTTATCACTGATGTTGGAATTGGACATCCCTCAATTGCAACTGTCTTGGAGGGATCCCTAGATATACCATTACTTGTGATGATATGACTAAAGAATGAGGTTTCCTTCAACCATAACTCACACTTGATGTACTTTGCATAGAGATTCTCCTTTCACAGGTTCTTTAGTATAGTGCTTAGATGCTCCTCATGCTACTCCTTGGTTTTAGAGTATATTATAATATATTTTATAAAGACTACCAAAAATTTGTTGAGTTAATATCTAAAGACTCTATTCATCAAGTCCATGAATATTTATGCAGTATTAGTGAGTCCAAAAGGCATTACTATGAATTCATAGTGCCAGTACATTGTTTGAAAAAGTAGTCTTGGGGGAATCCTCCTTCACCATTACTTGGTAATATCCTGATCGTAGATCCACCTTGGATAAGTATTGTGCTCCACGTATCTAATTGAACAAGTCATCAATTCAAATTAGAGGATACTTATTCTTTATTGTGATTTTTTGATCTCACAATAATCAATGAAAAGGCGCATTGACCCATCATTCTTCTTGACAAAGAAGAATGGTGCATCCCATGGTGAGGCACTTGGGAATATAAAAACTTTATCCATATTTTCTTGTAGTTGTTTCTTCAGATCCTCATGCTCTAAAACAACCATTCTATATATAGTCTTTGATATTATAAATTCCCCATGTATAAGATCAATCTATAATTCAACATCTCTTATAGGAGGAAGAACAAACAATTCCTCAGAAAACACTTAAGTGAATTCCATCACAATAGGCATATCTTCAAGGATTTTTTCTTAATTATACTCAATAATTTGAGAAAGATACACATGCTCATAGGGTACTAATATCCATGCTTGATATGATGGTGCTAAATAAGATTCATCCTCCTCCTTGCACTTGTATAGAATCAGGGGTCGATTCTCCATATAGAGAATGATTTACCTCTCATGGAAATTTATGTTGGCTCTATATTGGTAAATCCAATACATTACAATAATTTCATCAAATTTTACTAAAGGGAGTATGATGAGGTTCACTGGGAAGTTTACTCCACAAATTGTGATAGGGGAGGAGTTATATTCATGGGTTGCAATGATTAACCCATTTTTTGTTCTCACTGAAATCTCTACTTCCATGATTTTTAGTGATGTTGGGATTGTTTTTCTAAACTTTTAGGATATAAAATAATGCATAGAACCATAATAAAAAAATATGTTCTCTATTATTGAATGAATAAATAGCGTACCTGTCATCACTTTGTTGTTGGGGTTTTATTCGGTGATAGTGATGGAAAAATCTCTCCCTTGCTGCCTTGGAGGTTGTTGGTTGCCTCTGAAAACCCTTGGCTTAGGGAACTGGTTTGCAAAGTGCCGTAGTTCATTGAAGTTGAAGTAATGAAAAGTGCCTTGAGGTTCTAACGAAGCATTCCTCTCCTCTATCGCAATAGTAGGATTTTCTTGCCGATAGTTAATAGCCAAGTGACCTTCTCTTCCACACAGATAGCATTTCCTCATCCCCTTTGGGCAATTTACAGGGTGATTCTTTCCATACCTTTGGAAAGTGGGGTGCTAGAATTTCTTAGCACCATTGGATTTATCTATCGTACTGCTAGAATTAATGTCCACCTTAAACTTTTTATCCCCATGATACCCTTGAGATTCACCAATCTCCACTTTGACTTTGAGGGCAAATCAAACAATTTTCTCATAGCTCTCGAAGTAACGGATCACTAGGGATTTTTGTAGGCTAGGTTTTTTCCCACCAAAGAAGCGATCAACCTTGAATTCAGGGGTAACGACAAAGACATAGGCACATAGTTCAAGCCTTGTGAAGTTTTCCTCATACACTCTAATGGATTTGTTATCTTTTTTCTTAAGGGAAAGGAAGTTCCTTTCCATCTTAAGTCAAAGGGTTCGATGAAAACATTTATCGATTTTTTTAGAAATCCTTTAATTACAATGCCACAATCTCTTCCTTAGGATTTGTATTTTTTATCAGTGTCCACCATTTATAAGCTTCACCCTCCAAATGATAAGTATCCAGAAGAACCTTCTCTTGTTCAGAACATTTAAGGATAGAGAATATCTTTTCAATGGAGTTGATCCATTATTCAAAAATTGATGGATCAAATGATCCATTAAAAGTATGAGACCTTTTTCTCATGAAGCTCTCAATTGTGAGTTGTTCTTTATTGGGGGGGGGAGGTTGAACATTCCTCTTGACCCATGTTTCTATTCAAAACTCGAGTTAACTAAGAGAGTATCATGTCAAAGTTTGTGATTCCCGCTCCTATTGGATCAAGCATCTCATTAGAATAGTCATCACATTGATCTTCACATCAGTTTTTAGCCTAAGTCCTTCTATTACCGACCATTTTCTGGAATAAATGGAAATTTAGGGATAACACATAAATGGGATTCCAAGGGAAAAAGAGATAACTTATAAATTACATTTATTTCCTTAACTTAAGAATTTATAGGCTTTAATCTATGTTATCTATGATATAATTACCAAAATATTTTCTTAGGGTAATTTTTTTAATTCAATTAATAATGGTACATAATAATATTATGAATTTAACAAAGCATATCCCCCAGGAGTGTCATAACCAAGAGTGTAGCAAGGCCCATTGTCGTGCACCAGTTCCTGTGCGAGTCTAGCTCAAAGCGGTATTTTCGGAGTTTACCCCTAGATACATCTGTGCTAGAGAAGCCTCTACCTTCTCGTATCCAGACAAGAATGTATTTTCTTGATAAAACAATTAATAAATACTCACCAAAATTTAGGGATGTTTTTATTATACCTAGGCTTATCCATAAGTCTTTCACTAGGGTTTTCTAATCATAATCCCAAAAAATAACTAAACTCGTCCTTTGATACCAGCTATAACAACCCTTCTCTTTATTTCACACTTAAACACAATTTATTACATAAAATTTTCACTTTATATAATATAGATGATCTATATGTATAGTGTCTTAGGGGATTAGAAGCATTACATAACAACATAGAACATAAAGCACAACATCTTTATTAAAAACTTCTTTTACATGACCACAACATTCTTTTGTACTTAACATTGAATGGGATAACCTAAGGAAATGCATAAGAAAAGGGTGATCTATAAAGCCTAGAAAGGGAGTTAAAAAGGCATAAAATAAACAATATAGTACATGTTAGGCAATAAGAATATCAATGGAGTATAAGAGAAACATGAACATAAAGGCATGATATAGCATGATTGTCATAACATGGAAATGTGGCAGCAAAATTTAACATGATATTAGCGTGAGACAAGGCTCATTAAACATAAAGAATGATTAAAACATAATTTAACTTCAATTAGAATGATTAAACTCTCATTTCACTTGATGTATCATGATACTAGTCTTTACGCAATGCATTAGAGCACTATCAGGGCGCACCATTCTTAATCATTTCACTTCATGCCTAAGCGTGCCACATGAATCATATAACATGGATTCATTAAAAATCATAATTTATTCCAAGATAAAGGAATATGGAATTCATACATGAAACTATATAATGAATAAGTAAATGTTTATAAAGTTGAATACCCTTGACATAGAAATGGGCATGGTATTCACTACACAATGACTTTGGCTTGGAAAACCACAATGCAATTTTGGCAGCATAACGGCGTGACATAAGAATTCATAAAAAATGGTTGATGAGAGAGAAAGGGGTGTCTCATAATATGTAAATGAAATGTAAGGTAAGGGGGTTATATAGATAAATGACTCAATATATGTAAAAGAATTTAGATTCATAATGCAAAATAATTTCTTGAATGTAAATGAGGAGAGAGAAATCCATTATGGAATTTTGGCATGGTAACAGGTGTACATGGGAGGAATTAATGAGAGAGGAAAGAGGTATCTAATAATTCAAACATAAGAAGGAAAATATATGGTAGTTTTGAAATCATACCCCAATATTTGTAATTGAAAATACAAGGGTATATCATCATAAAGAAACTTGGACAAAAATGAGAGAGGAAGAAATCCCTTACATGGAAGTGTGATCCAAAAGGCTTGAAAGAGGCATGAGAGAGGCCTATTAAGAGCTTGGCGTGAATTTGGAAGATTATAGAGAGAGGATGGAAGAGAATGGTCTAGATCCAAATGGTTTTAGTGAAAAGTAATGGGAGATTGAGTGGGTTTAAATAGGAAAGGAGAATGAATTCTTTATTATTTATGTTTGAGACACCACACATTAAACTAATCAAAACCACAAACAAACACATGGTTTTTTCCCATGGTTTTTTACAAAGGGGAGTGGGAAAAATTATTTTATAATTTCAATGGATGAACTTCTTAAAATATTAGGATTGCTTAGGTGGAGGCAAGTCACACTCTCAAGGAAATCATTTTAAAATATTGAAATATTTTATAAGTCTTGGAGGGTACACTAAGGCTTTGTAAAATAAATAAGACAAACCTAAAATTGAATTATTTTAAATGTAAAACATATATTGTCCAAACATCCCATTTATAGTATTTTATTACACCACTATTAGGTCATTATGATGTCATAAAACACATTATATATTTAAATGGTATTTAACTTTTACCCAAAAATTTGACTATCTCAGAAAATTATAAAAAATTCACCGTTATATAATTTCAACGTCTTGAATCCAAAAATAATATTAATTTTATCTAAATAATTTTATAAATATGTGATTTTTTACTTTCAAAATTAAAAACTGACATTTATAAAAAATTCATGGGTTTTGACAAAAACAGCTTTTAAACCTTAATAAAAATTACAATTGTTTTCATAAATATTATACGATCATTTATATTTAATAAAATGTGATTTAGTTAAAATATTTTATTAAAATATTATTTAATTCAAAAATCTGTTAATTCATAGATTTAAAATTAACTAAAAATATTATTTGTGCTTTAAAAACTATTTACAAAGTAATAATAAAATAAATGTATATTCTTTATAAAAAAAATAAAGCACAAAATCATGGTTCTAGGGTCTTGTTACATATCCCATTATAAAACTCGCATAAGACCTAAGGGTAAGGTGTGCGATGGTGAGAGACTCTTGGGATGGCTCAGATAACATCGCTCAGATGGTAATCTCTATTAACTTTCACTTCTCCCTTAGGCGGTTCCGTTAAAGATTAACATGTTGAATCTCAGCTTGGACTTGGTCAAGATCAAAGTAAAATGACACCACCTCCTTTAAGATCTCTAACAAATGAGCTTCATATGGAGAAATTCTACTAGATGAGGCCATCACTTCCTTTGTCTGAGTAAATTGGATATGTTAAAGCCCTATATTTATTCTAATCATGTAATCACTATTCAACGACTATATTAGAAATGGTAAAAATTCTTAATGGTATTTTTAAATCAAAAAACATAAAACCAAGGAAGTGAATATTTTATATAACCATTTTACATAATAAGACATTTAATTATATCAAGAGGAATTTTCATTAATAAAATTTTGGGTCGTTACATAGACTGAGGTAGAGATTTATCCCTTCATTAATACCTTAATTTGTATAATTTTTGAAGATAACCTGGTTAACAACAATAATAATGGGTATTTGTATCTTTCAAGAAAGAGGGAATATAATAACAGTCTAAACACCCTAAAAAAATATGTGATATCCCATCTTCAATAGAAGAATAATAAAAAAGTGATATAGTCCACCCAAATCAATCAAATTCTCAAACTATGGTTTATCATACTTCCCATTTCCACTAGATATGTAATCCTTTCCAATATCAAAAGAAACAAGGTCACCACCCATCCTAGGATGACATAAAAAGTTAATTACACTATTATGGACTTATTGAACATATACAAAAATGAATCCACATCATATGAAACAACTCTATAACTATGGTATGGAAGAATACTCCTATCAAAGAAATTAACCTTTAAAGAGTCATAGAACAATAATTAAAGGGAGAAATGAGACAACATAAGGAAACTATTAACATACTTATTCAGCTTTATCTCTCCACTAAAGACATATGAGTTCTATAATCTTCTACATATTCACTTATTCAGGGTTACTACACTAAATGAATGTGGTATTAAAGGATCACCAAGTCATGATTTTTAAAAACATAAGTAGAATTATGTTCTCCCACTATTCTAGGATTAATCCTTCAAATAAGTCTGAAGTGGATTTTACTCTTGAGGCTTTAGGTGTTTTTAGTGAGTTGACAATTATATAAATCTTCCCCATCCACCACATAGCCCATTTAGGACT
The DNA here is from genome assembly GCA_963277665.1 of Viscum album. Taxonomy (NCBI): domain Eukaryota; kingdom Viridiplantae; phylum Streptophyta; class Magnoliopsida; order Santalales; family Viscaceae; genus Viscum; species Viscum album. The sequence continues at coordinate 1,501,078,903 of OY728137.1, read as the reverse complement.
ATTATTGATATAAAATCAGAGTGAATGATGATAAGTATTCATCTACAATACTTTATTAAGAGTTTGGGTAGAGTTAGAAACTAAAAAGACTATATTAGAACCACAAGAGATAATAATTTGGCGAGAATTTTATGGCATGTAATTCCTAGGATTCATTGAGTCATTTCTGAGGGAAATACTCCAAATAAAAAAAGTAATAATAGACTTGATCAAAAAACAACTAACCAAAAACATAACATCCCATAAAATTAAATCAAAAACAAAAAATAGAATATGAATTTTAATTTTAAAACCTTCAATTATTTAATCCAAAATTTCCTATATTAGTTCTATAATCATAAATAAACTATTGAAAACTAGTTTGAAATTTCATTAGTTTACCATTACAGACCTGATCAAAACCTAAAACATCATTCTTATTTCAATTAATTTTAGAAAAATTCTATAATAAATTCAAAAAAACTCATAACACTAAAAATAATTTTTTTCATTATTACGTATCAATGAAATCGGGACAAATGCCATCAATGAATCATAGAAACTCTTCCCAACTAATCCCAAATAGTAAACACCCATATCCAAAATAAAACTGAAAGAAAAAATGGTTTAAAAAATGAATTCAAAGGTATTAGTGATTGTTCAAGGTTTGGCCACATGGTTTTGTAGATAGTGTTCCAACCATGACACAATCCCTAGGGGATAGAAAAAACCACATTCATGGGCTCCAGATGTTTTTCAAAACAATGAGAGATAATCTTGTGCTTATATTTATTCTCCCATTTCAACCCAAAAAATTAAAAAACCCTAAATTATCAATATAACCTTGAAATTATTAAAATAATAATATAACTTAAAAAATAATAGTAATAAAGAAGGAACAATCTTAAAAATCACAACTCATAACTTGACTACCCAAGGTAAATCGAGGCTCCAAACATCAAAGAGATAAATAGAATCTATTGGGATGGTCATGTAGAAATAATTTTTGATATGAGGGAACTAAGACCAATATATGGATGAAATTTTGAGGCATAATTTTTTATTTATGTAAGGGTTGTTGGATACAACAATAGTTGGGGTTTAGTTCACTGGAAGCTATAAGAGGATGATTGCTAAAAGGGTACAACCGGTAGTTTCACTAAAAATATTCTCATATCATGATTTTATAGAATGATATCTTGAGTAATAAATTGATGTGGGGAATAATGTATCAGATGATCCAGTTAAGGAAGTGGGTGCCCTTGATCGATCAATGGTTTTTCTATGAAGTCCATCTTAGGTGGATTATGGACTTTGAATATTGGGTAATATTGTTGACCAAAAGAACATACTGGGAAATAATATACTACTAGGGTGTGATCATATTTTGATATATAGTATAAGAATTATAACCATCCTCCTTTACTCAAAATTAAATTTAACTCAGTGTTCCATCATGGATTATGATGAAAGTATAAACCATTTAATCTCTTGTATTGTTCTTGTGACTTGATTATTTTATAATAACTTCTTATAATTTTCTTGTTAGTGATCATATTGTTATTTTACATAACATTTAAGTAACATGGGTATTTCTGTCTTCCATGTTTTGAGCGTGGTATAATAGGGTTCATTTTGAGATTTTATTTCTTCCTAGTCCCGTTCTGGTAGTGTATCTTCTATGAGTTAAATGGATGATGAAAATGGACCCAAAAAGTGGTATTAGAGAAGAAATATGGAGTGTTATCAAATGGTTGGGAAATGGAAAGAGGATTTAGATCTTGGTTCAACCTGATTATTCTGATATTTTCCTTATATGATAATATTGATAATCAGTTCTTGATCTATTTTACTTATGTTTTCCAAAAGAAGTGGGTGTTCACAATTTGTAGTGTTATGGAATTGTATGAGAGTAAATTATGGGAGGAGAAGTTCTATGGATTATATTTTGGGTTCTAGAAGATATATATTGAGGATTTACATCTATAAAAGTATTTTGATTTTATTTTTATTGGATCAAATCTCGAAGTGAAAAAATTAAAAGAATATGAGGGTCCGGGTAATAAATCACTTCGGTTGATGTGAATGTCACTTTCCTATAATATAGTATATAACACATGTGATGTGAAAATAGTATTAGAACTCATAAATACTCTTTTTGATATATATGATAAGCCCATTGTGATGAACAAAGTATTCTTTCTTAGGATACTATTCAACATTTGAATGTTATATGGTAAGTTGGATAATGATTATATAAAATAATTTACTATCATTAGAATTTACTTGGATGAAATGAATGTAAGATTTGGAGTCCTATTTTGGACATTTTTATTGTTACTCTTTTCTCTCCCAAAATTACAGGACATGATGGTGATCACTATTTATAATTATAGTGGAAAGAAAGAATTGAACATTATGAATGTTAGAGACTAGATATTGAATGGATAGATTTATCATAAAGATATCAAGGAATATTTCATGAATTTATATAATATAGAATGAAGAAGATATCCTAGAGTTTATAAGATTCACTATAGGGGAAAATAAATAAGAAGTTGCAACTGGAGTTGATTTGGAAGATAATTTTCCCATGTTCTATTATTACGAGAGAAAAGGATACATAATTAATGATTATAATGAATAGAGGGTGAACTCTATATGGTGTAATTCATATAGAAAGTGTATAAACACTATATTAGAAGATAATAGTGGATTTTTCCTAAGTACTACTTTTTTATTAGGTTATTTGGTGATATACTTTGAAGATTAAGTCCATACAACATCCAAGATATAAAGTATGGATAATTTTATTTCTATAAGGTTTGAAAATGTGTATCTTGAAGATAAAAATTACTCTAGATAGATGAGAAAGGATATATCTTGGTCCAAAAATGGAATTGAATGATTTTGTAGTTGAAGGACACGTGGAACATATCATGGCTGAGGAAAAAATTAATCTGAGTAGAAAAAATTGATAATTTAGGTTTCTATACCACTTTCACAGATGGTGCATGAAAAATTTCATGTGGATACAAGGTCATCAAAATAGGAGTTTAAGAAAAGATTCTCTACCTCATTGGTTAACAGAATAGAGAGATGCATGCCTAAGAGTTAACTTTCATGATGTTATGGAATTACCATGCAGATCACCTCGACGAGTAAGAGATAAAGATCCTAGATGTTATAGGATTTTTGAATGACAGAATCCCAAAGTAAAGAATGTGTGAGGATTCACTACTAAAAATTTAGCTTATAGACATAGTTTAAAACCGTGGATATATGTCCAAAAACCATGACTATAGGTTATAACCACAGTTTTATGAACCATGGATGGTATTAACATGGCTATAGGGAAAGACCTATAGCCACAATTCTAAACCTTGGCTATAGCCCTATAGCTATGGTTCAAACTGTTGCAGCATATTAAGGCACATAGGGCTATATCCATAGTTTCAAACAGTGGCTATAGGGTTTCCCATTTCATAAAAAAATACCCCACCCCCTATAAATCCCCCCTGCAGTACCTCTTATCCCAAGAAAAGTCCCCCCTCCACTCCCCTAGATAGCCCCCTCCTGGTCAGACCCTGGAAACCCCCCAAACACTGGAAACCCCCTAGAAATACCCTGGACACCCCCTAGACACCCCCTAGACAAACTCTGGACACCCCCCAGACCTTGGACACCCCCAAGACAAACCTTGGACAGACCCCCCCCCAGGACTGACCCTGGAAAAACCTAGACAGACCCTGGACAGACCCCCCCAGGACAGAACAGGATAGACCCTGGATAGACCTCTCACCCAGACCCTAGACACCCCCCTTGGAAAAACCCTATACACCCCACAGACAGACCCTGGAGAGACCCCCCTCCCCCCAGGCCAGACCTAGACCTCCACTCCCTTGGACACCCCCTTTTGGATAGACCCTAAACAACCCCAGACGCTAGACAAACCCACTGTACACCCACCATACCATGGAAACCCCCCAGGCAGACCCTAGACAGACCCCCCTAGGATAGACCCTGAACAACCCCCCCAGAACATACCCTGGGCACCCCCTGGAGAGACCCCCCCCCCCAGACCCTGTACACCCCCCAAACCCTAGACAACCCCTGGACAGACCCCCTAGACTTTAGACACCCCCAAATAGCCCCCTGCACCCCCACCTGGACAGACCCCCACCCTCTAAAGCACCCCTTCCCCCATGAACCCCCCTCCACCCCCTGGAAAACCCCCTAGACAGCCTCCAAACAGCCCCCCCCCCCCCCCCCCCCCCCCCGTGCACCACCCCCACCTAGAGAGCCCCCCTCCTGGACACCCCTCCCTCCTGGATAACCCCCCTCATGGATACCTCCATCCCTCCTAGACCCACTCCCTCTAGGAACCCCCCTCCTGGACACCCCTCCTCACTTGAAACCCCCTTGCACACTCCCCCCATCCCCCCTCACCACTCACCCTGACCCCTACCCCCTGCCCCTCCCCCTACCAATCCCCCCAACCAGCCCCCCATGGTTAAACCGTGGATCTTGGTCCCTAATAACACATTCATTACCATGGGAAAAAGGCCCTACAACCGTAGTTAATAACCATGTAAATTGATTCCTACCTAGCTATACTTAATCAATAAATTCTTCCATAATAGATGCACCTTATAGCAGTACTCACATCCTCTATCTATGAGAAAAAAACACCAACTTCCTAATAAAACTAAATTCAAGCATAATACAATATATATCATAATAATTAAAACTCTCTCCAATATAAACAATATAAAATTTAAATATAAATATCATCATAATCAAAAGAACTATTTGATAAAATTAAATGTATAAACCAAGAATAAAATTTACATCTGAAATGTACCTCAATATCAGCATCACCAGAACCATCAGGACCCATATCATCTCCTATAGAAATACCAACATCATTATCACCTCCTCTCAGGCCACATCCACCACCACCACCATCATGATAATTGAAATATTCATTGGTTTATGCACCTAAATCTTTGGAAGGAGTGAAGAATCCTGATAAACATAATTCATACAAAAGAGAACACATTTAATTAATGAAAACATTCATTGTTTATATAGTGATTCATATAATATCTTTATGTTACCAATAAAATACTCTGATAAACATAATTAATACAAATGAGAACATGTATAATTAATGAAAACATTGAAATATTCTTATGTATGATAATTCATGAACATAAAATTGAATAGAAATACGAAGGATGTTTAGAATATAGAGCAATATTATGTCTTATGGTCTAAATAAAACAAAATAAGAATGAGAGAGTAATCAAGTTTGGAGATGGTTAAAATATTAAATCATATTTATTTAATGATTCTATTATTCTATATGATCATTCATGTATGGATTTCATGAAAGGGGGAAATTATTATAATTTATAAAAATAAATGAAAAATTAGTTCATATAGGTGGAAACTATATGTTATTGGGTGAATATATAAAGGTTATTCATGAATAGATTCATCATTAACCTATGTCCAACCCCTCCCCCCTTACACCCCACCTGCATCCTCCCCTCTACCCTACAGACCCCCTTGAACCCCACCTGCACCCTCCCCACTTCCCTGCAGACCCCCCTGTCCCTCCCCCCTATACCCTCCCACCTTTCAGTTTTCCATCCCCCCACTTCCCCCCTTGCACCCCCTGCCCTGCAGACCCCCCTGTAGACCACCACCCTCTCCCCCTTACACCCCACCTGCACCCTCCCCCCCGTCCCTACCCCCCCGTCCCCCGCAACTCCCCTGCACCCTTCCTCCATGCACCCAATCTTCACCCTACCCTCTCCCCCTACCCCTGCCCCTGCAGACCCCTACCCCTATAGACCCCCTGCACCCTCCCCCTTGAATCCAATAACTCTCAGCGTAAAATTTAATCTATAATAATAAAAGTTTGTGAAAATTAAATATATAATGAATGTAAGGTGCATGAATAAAATATTAAAAAATTAAAGGATGACTATGAAGATAATTTAAACATTATTAAAGTCTAGAAAAAAACATAAAATTTATATTTATTGAGTCAGAATTTAAATTAAAGAACTTTGAAATCACTAAAGTTGAATACTCACTTGATGTTAAGAGAGTAACCTCTAACGAATTTCCTAATAAAATTCATACATCACAGAAGACTCATTATAGTAGTGGGATAATCATGAGTAAATTAAAATAACCATCTTCTTAAAATCTTAAGAATATATTAACCCCACATTCTAATGAATATGTATACACAAATTATACTACATTGAAAAGTAATGGTTGTAATTATCTATGAATATGGGTTAATAAATATATTTTTAAATGTACCACTTTAGTGAAGATGGAAGAAATAAGTAATGTAAGAATTTTACCATAAGGTGACAATATGAAAAAATTTCTGAAACATCTCTCTACCAATAAAATTATACTCAATGGAAGAAGATTATATTTCATGGAAACTAATAATGTTGGGGAATGTTCAGACCCCAGGACATTGACTATTGGAATAATATAAAAACTATTCAAAATGGATATGGTTCATGTCAAGGGGTGAATAATAGGATTTAAGAAAAATTTAGGTAAATTAAATATTAGTACATGGAAATGAGAAAATATTTTGAAAACACATTTCAATATCTTGTAAAATTCATTAGAATTTTTTGATGACGTGGTCATGGTAATAGTGAGTACTGGGTGACAACTACCAAGAAAAAATTCAGTACAAATAATGGAAGGAGACCAAAATAGTGGAAGAAAAATAAAAGGAAAATAGTTTGGAACCATACTATGGGTTGTAAAAAAAATTAAGTTATAAAGAAGGTTACACCATTGATGAAAGTAAAAGAAAATGCCACACTAAAACAAAGAAGCTTATACTATGGAAGGAAATTCCACTTTTTGTAATGCTATAAGAAATAATTGAATATTAATGTTAATGAAATATCTATAAAGAAACAAATTGAATCAATACAAGAATAACATAAGAAAATTGGAATGGTTTAAGACATCTCCAACATATAAGTTAATGTTAATTGGAAGTTACCACTAATGGGTAACATTAAAGAGGAAAATAATCATTTTGGATGGTGTAAGAATGTTAACCATACTCTAAAAAATGAATGACATGATTACCTTGGTATGAGGAACTGATAAATAAAAATATTATTTTTTAATAAGATATGAAGGTTACTGTGAAAGAAACATAACAATGTAAGAATAAAAATAAACATATTATGAAGATTTCTAAGGATGTATAAACCGAAAAATTTGAGTATCAATGAGGTTATATAAAAAAGAAAATAAGGATGAATGTTCATTTCTATAGTACACGAAGAAGGAAAACCCACAATCAAAAAATAAAACATAGAAAAAGAATTCTATGAATCGTAAGAAGATTAATTAATGGATAATCAAGTGTGGTCACATGAAGAAAGATGCAACTAACATGAACATTGATTTTTTATTGAGATAATACTCTAAACCTTATTACTCTAACTAATAAGGAAAGGTAGATCGACCTTATTCCTTGATTAGTTGTGATGTGGTTCAATGAAAAATGAAATTTAAGGTGATTCAATTGAGTAAGCGTTTACCCCTATAAAGGAATAAATATTAAAGTTGGGGATTTTGGAGACCTAATGAAGTTGATATAATGTATAAAAATCCTAGAAATATAATGATTCAGAAACAGAATTCTAATGTTCTGGTAAAGTGAACATTAATGTACCCATAGACCAAATATATATATGATGGTGAATAAATTCCCAATATATAAAATCCATAGAATTGAAGTTTCTTTCATATATGAGGAATTTTTTTCATACTTTCCCATTATTATATGAAAACTGATGATTTAATAAAATGGGATAAAATTGATTTATTGATAAAAAAAAGATTTCACAAAAGGGTAGAAACCTGTTATTTCATGTTTTATAAATTATGATATGTCTATTGAAATGGATGAAAGAAATTAAGATAAATGGAAAAATAATGAATTTAACCCTAAAAGGTGATTTTTTAGAACATGGAAACACATCATTAATTTTTTGAATAGTATTATTGTTTGAGTAAATCACACTCGTCTTCTAAAATGAGTATAGATCACATAGACTTAGATTTGGATGATTTGGGACCTTTTTATTTAAGAAATGGGTTGTTATTCCTATCTCAATAAAATTAATATTCATATTCAGTTCAATGGAAGATAAATGGAGAAAAAGAAAAAACTTGAAGAAATATTTCCCTCATCTCAAAATTTCAAAGAAAGGGATTTGAATTTAGATCAATAAGAAGAATAGAAAATTGAATAAATTTATCCCACACAAAGTGACATTGAATTTTTATCAATTTGAGGTAGATAATAAGTCATTGAATTTAAGGAAACATTAATGATAAATTTTTATTTAGAATAAATTCAAAGTTGGAGATTGAAGTACCCAATAAAGGATCATGGTAACATTTTCTATTTTTTATCGATAGATTGCAGAAAAGTAAATTAAGTAATATAAAGAAAATTAAATGAAGTAATTTAAGGAAAATTAAAATGGAAAAAAATAAGGAAAATTTGAGTTTCCTAATGTTTTTCAATGTCATCTTAAGAATATTGATGTTGGATAGATCTTACATTATTTTATTAAATTAATCTAAATGTTCCTTTATAAAACTACAAGTTCTTATCTTAAAAGTGAAAATTTGGTGTATTTTATAATAAATGATGACTAAAGAGGATATCATGTATAGTTTTTTCTAGTTTAAGACAAATAATAATAGCTATAGATTGATAAGAAGTTTTCCAAATCACTTTATATCCTAAAGAAAGAAATATAGAACTATGTTATTTAACTAAAACATACATAGAAACATTTTTATATTCTATTATAGTATTTCTAGTTTTATTTATAGTAATAATAGGTTTCGTGTTCCTACATATGGAATCAATTAGGCCCTGCTAAACTAGTAGGAATCTCATCTTATTTTTTCAAATATTGAAACCATTATCACTATAAAAATTTTCAATTTCAAACTTAGTTTTTGAAAAGTTTACAAGAAGATTAGATATCTAGTTATTTCATACAATGCTAAGTGTACACCCCTAAAATCTAACCAATCTCAAGAATAAACTATGTTTATCAAAATATATTTAAAATGCAAAGTAATTATGAATGTAAAATTGGATCTAATAAAATATAGTAGATAAATAGAGGAAATTTATGAAGTGATCAAGATGTAGAAATACAAAAAATCAATTACTGAAAAAAGAAATAGGTTTGATAGAAAATGAAAAAAGGTTTGGATCCGATATAATTTTGTGATGGGTAAGGATGAAAAGACAAAAGGGAATAACATAAAAACACCTAAGGACTGATATGGATATTTGAAAGTAGTAGTCCAATACAGCAGAATCTAAATATTCAAGATGAAATAATTTAATGAAAGAAGTAAGGAACACACAATTTATGTTATTCAGTCCCTTTGGACCCTATGTGCACAGCAACAACACCACCTAGACTCATTTATTTTAATAATATCAAAACAAGAAACAATTATAGTATACAATGATGAAAAAAATCAACATGATAAAAAAAATCAACTTTAAAATAAGATTTAAAGACTTATAGTGCCGAACACAAAGAGGTATGGTTGTCCGGATCATATAATGTTCCTTTTTCGATAGGATTTACTGATACTTAAAACTTATGGATGGTAATGGTGATCACTAAAGTTATCATATGGTCTAGAAATACTCCCACTTGGGTACTCATCCTGGTGTTTCATTCACTAAAGAATGCTGTCATCGAAGATCTAGTAGTGTACTATAGAGATTAGAATGCACTGTGACTTACTACTGAGGAGGAAGAAAAACCTGTATAGGGTTTCAGTGATAAAACAAAGAGTGATAGAAAACTAGATCTCAGAGGATGAGGGACTATTTAAACTGAACCAAAAAGGGAGAAAGTGGTTATTAATTCCCTCTGACACATGTTACAATCATTAACAGCACACCCTACCATAGTGCACTATGAGACCATGCCAAAACGAATGCCACATAGTGAAATCAACCACCCTAGATAAATGGATGGTAAAGATTAATCATATGATGCAGGGGATAAATAATTAGGAAAAGATCCATATTAGATCAGTGACCTAGAAGAGATATGGGGAAAAGCCCAACCAAATACCAAGGTCCAAAGGAGAAACCCACATGGTAATTAAATGACCAAACAGAGAGAATAATTCCAAAAGATAAAATTTTGAGAACATTAAATGAAAGAATAATTTTTTCATGAATTAAACTAATTCCAAATACAAATTTCATATTAATAATATGGCCAATTTAATATGAATATAAAATATTCAGTACAATAATTTACATAGAATATTGTGTGTAAAAACACCTAACATTCGGAAAGAAAAATATGTGTTCAAATTATATTTTTTGAGATATTTTTGATGTTTGTCGAATCATCAAGAACAATATAATTGTGTGATTTTATGAAAAAATGATTTTAGAATCAAAAGGAGAATATATTGAAGAATATAGATTTGTATAAAAGAATAAAAAATTATTGAGTGATATTGTGGAAACTTGTGTCCATGTGATTTATGTATAATTCTGTTCATATGAAAATTTATTGAAGTCTACGGAAGGAAGAAAACTTGAAATAAAGCGAGTAACATTAAATTTATGGGAATTAAAAAATATTTATGATTTTGTTGAGCTAGATGATCAAATTTAAATATCACCAAATTAATTTTGTGATTCTTTATATAATTTAAGGAATATTTTGAATGTTATTTGAATCTTTATTTTGTGAAGATTTGATTTGGCTTGGAGATTTTAAAATATTTATTGAGGGAATAAATAATTGATCCTTAAAGTTAGTTTATTTAAAATCAACATAATAACCAGTAAGGTTATCACTATAAAGGGATGATCTCATTAAACAAAATTTGTTATTTATGAGAAGAAAACACTTTATTACAACTACTTAAAAGAACTAAACAAAAATTTAAATGAAGTATATGACTAGATATTTAAGGGGAGATATATTTGACTCATTTTTTTTCAAAAAGACTGTAACATCACGTTTCAAAAATAATTTTAAGACAAAAAAACTTTAGTTCTAAATAATTAATTGAGAGATCCAAAATTAATTTTACTGGATGTAGAACAAGGTTGGTGTACATGTACTCTAGTGGAAGATGATGTTATAGTTGAAGTGATATTTATGTTTGGTGGAACATTATAAGATAATGGGATTCGATATTATTAGTGGTTGTGAGAATTTATGTATGGGATTCACAATGGGGTTAAATATAATAACTTACCACACAACTAATAATTGATAATAAAATTATTATTTGAAAATTATTGACTCAACTAGAGTCTAAACAGTAAGGATTAGGATCTTAAATTGACATCAAACATCGTAAAAAGCAATGTGTTATATTTACTTTATAATATTTGTAATGTGTATAGGAAAATTTTCTAGGTCTCATTACTAAGATCCATACATCCTAACCCTTGAAGGTGATTGTATGATCCCATAATAATATCAATTGGTATTAGGGCATAGGGTTCAACCGATTGGATTTACAATTTTTTATCAATTTTTTTCACCAAAGTATATGTAGTATAGATTTATAGAAATAATAGAAATAATTATTTAATGAGTTATGGAGTACAATGAGATCCATTCATCGATATATTAGGAAGTTAGGAAACAATTAAAGTTCATTTATGATACTTATGTTAATTGAAACACTAATATTTCACCTAGGAAATTGATGAACTAGAAGAACAAGGAATATCTAAAGTTAATAATTTTAGGAACATGAAATCTGAGGATGGAGGATCCATGAACATCAGAAGTTAGGGTGACCAGGAGCTATTTTAAATGATCAATCCAAAACAATCCCCTTGAAGACGAATTATTTCCTTATTGTAGAGAGTATGAATCCATTGAAATTATTAAGGTTTTTTAATCTAAAATTAACAATCATCTTAAGTAAGTTTATATTGAGTCCCACATGCACATAATTATATTATTCAAGGGACATCATAAATAAAAATTATATCTTTAGAAGGAAACAAAAGCAATGGAGGATGTGTTGATGATGAAAATAAGTGATCCTAAAACTCTTACTAAAATCAATGAAGTAAAGGAAGAACTATTATTACATTCATAAGGCCAAAAATAAACATACTAGTAGTGCATAACCTAAAATTTCTAAACCAAATAAATCCATAAATCACTTAAAGGGTGAGTTTTATCATTAAATAATCATCACTTTTACAAGTATTTTCACAGAAATTCTAGGTTCACACACAAGCATTTATTAGTCTTATATAAGTACTTATCCTTTTATGAGCGTTGGTTTTAAAAAAATGACAATAAGGACTCTAAGTCAACCATATGGTTTAACTATTTCACAATAGTCACAACATAAACATAATAAAACCTTCAAATTCAGAGAAATAATCATCACTTAAAAATAATAATAAACTGGTAAAACATGTAAAAATACCACATACCCTTAAATTTCACTTAAATATATATAATTTCCTTTATTATTTAATCCTTGCATCCAAAACTGAAATATTCTAGTTTCACAGATGCAAAAAATAATAGAGAATAAGAATCCCATACCTTGAAGTAAGATTCAAATCAAACTAAACCCAAAATAGGGGATATATGAACAATTGTCACTACCTCAAAATGCAGCACAATGTTGAAAAAAATAAAGGAATAATGGGGGATTTAAACATGCCTAGAATCATACAGAGGAAGTATTTTGATGGAAGAAGGAGACTATAAAATCTCATGAATGAATTCTACTTGGACATGTTTTAGAGGTGAGATGTTACCACAAAGGCGACAGGGTTTCCTCGTTTGGTGGCAGCGATGAGAAGTGTTGTGATGAAGATGAGGATGGGGAAGCATCGCGAAGGCTGTATGATAACTATTGGGGGATGAGTATTGGGGAGAGGATAGGTCACAAAGGCCATCAAGGAATAAGGGTTGCCACTGAGAGGAGAGGTCACTGCTGATAGGAGAGGTCACCGCTGAGAGAGGAGAAGTTGCAAGGGTGGATGAGGGCGACCGAGAGGAGAAGTAGCCACTGAGAAGAGAGGGCCGCTAAGAGATAAGAGGATGTGGGTAAGGTGGGTCATGAGGGGTTAGAGAGATGAGAGAGTCGTGAAGGTTTAGAAACCATATATCCATAGGTTTTAATTAAAACCGTGGCTATAAACTAACCTATAGCTACAGATCACAAAACTGTGGCTATAGATCTGTGGCTATATGTCATTTTTCTAGTGGTTAGAGTGTCTTTAGAATGCAGTGAATGATTTACTTCTAAAAGTAATGGACAATTATAAAGTACTGGAAGTTGGATTTTGTTCTCATATATGTTTGGGGGATATATCAGGTGCATTCTCATGGAGGATCAACCTTCTATGTTGTGTTCATCAATTATTCCAATGAAAAAGTGTGGGTGATCATTATAAGAAATATTTTTGAGGTATTTGACACTTTCATCCTATGGAGTTATATGGTGGATAAGGAGTCTAGATACAAAGTAAAATTTTTATGGTTTGACAATGGTGGTGAGTATAAAAGTAGGGAGTTATAAATTTTTTTTGGGAATAATAATATTAAATTTTAGAATACAATAACAGGAACATCAGAACACAACAAAATTATAGATAAGATCAATAATACTTCATTGGAAAAGTATAGAAGTGTAAAAATTCACATGGTGTTCCCCAATGTGTTTTTGGTGGAAGATGCGAATTATCTGGTGAACTTAATCAATCAGAGTCCATCATTTCCAATTGGAAAATATCTTCTGAAGTTCTATTGGTAAGAAATGTAGGTATATTTGAATGAACATAATTTCATAGGAGTACTCACCTATGCCAATATTGATGATAAATAATGAGATAAAATTAAGAATAAGTCTAGAGGATGTTACTTTTCTGGTTATTTTGAAAAAAATACCATCAAAAGTGAAGGTTCAACTAGATGGAAATAAAAAAGATATGGATTCTCTATAAAATCCATTAAGAACATTAGAATCAAACACACCAGACTATACAAAAGAGGTTTTCATGACCCGTCCCAAATGGGCCCATGCCGCAGCTCCCCAATCCCACCTCTAATAGGATAGGGGATAACGACTAGCACCGATTAGGAATAATAAAAACATGGGAGGCCTTAGTCTAAGTAAATACACACACACACACATCTCCAAGCCTATTAAATGATGAAATGTAAAAAAAATTGATCAACCATGCATGCATACATCTAAATACTACAACTAGAGTATGATAGGAAGTAATTGAAAGTAAATAGTTCCAAATAAAATCTCTCCATAAAGAGTTTGAAAATAATTCCAACCTAAAATTATAGGTAGGAACTACAGTCATTATACTTCAAGAACACACCTTTGTATGTTTAGTTTCACTAAGAACTACATGGTCCTAGTCCATCTAAGACTCTATCAAAAGGTCAGTCTTCTACAAAAGACACACCCTTTGTAGGAAAGGCCCATTCATGGGTGAGTATAATAATACCCAGTAAGACACCCCAAAACCACAATGCATATAACAATAAATAGATTCATATCTATAGAGGTATATGTATACATCACATATATTAAGAATATCCAAACATACTTAGAAAAGACACACAGTCTCAAAGGTAAAGTAATAACTGTAATGCCAACCTAGAATTCAAGATTGAAGGTTCCACATAATAATCATCTAGGAGATCACACTCCATGATTTTGATAGTATTGATGATGTCCTTTCAAGAGGTAGTGCTTTTCAGGTTTTACCATTAAAAGTACATGCATGATGTATGAAGAGATACAACACACAGATAAAAATCACACCCAAGGCCATGAGGTATACCAACAACTCAATATGGATTAACCCACTAAGTATAGGATGAAAACCAAAATAGTATTGGTCATGATGATACCATGAAATCCACCAAGGGAATGAAGATGAATATAGGATATCACTTTGGGCATCACAGAAGGATTCTAGTAACTATATCTAATAAGTCCTGCTCAAGAGTTCATTGTCCTATGTGTAAGAGGAAATTCTGTACTAACACTCCGACAATGGATATGGGTAACACAACCTAAAGAAAATTTTCAAAGATAAATAAGATAAGGGATCCAAGAAAATTTTATGAGAGTACATGACATGTAGTGGGGGTACTTACTGTTCCCCTTCTAGATCGAGTCCTACCCGTGTAAACAACCCATGTCTGTGTATGTTTCTATGTAATAGTACATGGTGGGAAACTACCCGTGTACTCTACCCATGTACTAGTACATGGATATTCCCATGTACACTAAGCTGATTCATTTCCATATAAGAGTCCATAGTTTTCCCTATTCCCATGTACTCAATCCCATGTTCGTGTACCCTCTGAGGTACACACCAAGCTCACTAAAGGGGTACCACATTCTATGTGACAAGGTCATACACCGTGTGATACTTATCTTCATTAGGAAACCCCATATTCTACTAAGAGGGGCCCATAAACTATGCAATCTTGTATTATATCCTATATGGATTGGGATTTTCTAGAAATCCAGATCTGGTTTCTATGCATCTCCTCCACTTCTACGACCACCAATCTGGACACACCTCATCAGAAAATCAAATAACCATGTAAGCTGAGCCTTTGTGTCTATGAATAACATCATACAATTCTTTGATTAATTAGATAAACACATTTTATTGGTGTTCTTCATTGAATGCCAAAGAACAAAAAAATTAGTTATCTATAATGCTTAACCCACTACCACTCCCACCGTCAAACCACGATCATGTCGTGCTAAGACCAGATATACAAAATCAAATTGTTTCACCAAGAAATGAGTTCTCAATGATCAATAACTCATGTTTTTTAAACTATGGTCCAAATTAATAACGCCCATGATGAACCAAGAAATATGATAGAAAAGAAAAATCCCAAACATGAGAAAATAACCTAAGATAGTTTTTGTGTTAGTATTGATCCATCAACATTATAAAAATAATATATTAATTGATAATAATCAAACAAAACTCTCAATAAAACCCTAAAAATAAACCCATCCCAAAAACAACAAATCTGCAGATCAATTTGTTGGTTGAGTGATCCATTTTTGTCCTAGAAATAATAAATGGTGAAAGAATCTAATAAAACGAAATCCTACATTTATTTGGACCAATAACTAAGAAGAAAAAATCAGTATAGTTATCATTGGTGAGATCCTCCTATTTCATTGCATGTTGATCACTGATCCATGATCTAGTGAAAATTCTTCTAAGAGATATCTTATAATGCTCTCTCCAATGGATCCAAGGTTATGTGGCCAACCTTGGAATTCCATCATAAAAATATAATTAAATACACATTAGTCATTTCATCAATGAAATAAAAATAAAATAATTTATTTTATTATTTTATTCATTTCATGACCATGAAGAATTTTCTATAAACGCCCTACGTCGAAAAAGGTTATGTCACACCTAGGGTAAAATGTGCATTCTGAACTCAATAGATCCATTGGGTTTCTAATTTAGGACCCCAATTTAGAATTTATTCTACTATTTTAGGATAATTGTGTATGAATGCTATTATATATATTTAATATATTTGAAACGTTTATTTTGAGCACACCAGGTCTTAGAATCGCATTCTGTTATAGTGCTTGGTCTTAAAAATAATGTATAAAATATCTTAAAATAATATATGGAAAATTTGAGTCATTAAATTCTCTATATCATGGGACTTTACATCCTTGAAAATACAAAAAAAGTGGCTACACAAAGTGATATGGGTACTGAGGACATATCCGAGCCTCCCGCTCTTAGGTTCTCTCTTGAAGATTCCCATGCTACCACCGAACACACACTAAAGGAATCACTCATGCACAAAGTATCCTCTCCCACCAATCATCAATATCCACCATGTACTTAAAAAAATGTACTCCATCCTTGATTTCTAGCTCACCCCAGTCAATAATGTATGATGGGTCATGCAAGTACCTCAATCAGCTACAACACTCAAAATACATTGTGTACCCGATATAACTGCAGTGGTAGAGCTAAGCAGTGCACCACCTCGCTAACTCTACACAGTATATGTAAAGATACAATCAATCTATAATATATATTGTTTCCCAAACCAAATCTCCACAATAAACATAGATTTAGAGCTCATAGGAACTCATGGTCTCCCTACTCGAACTACAGTGGCCTTTGTTATCTATCCACATGAATCTTTTGAAAGTTATCTTTAGTCCTCATCTGTTCTTGGATGATCTGCACTTTATCTGTAGTTTGTCACACCAACTCTGGGTCCATGAAGGCCAAATCTACTAGGTTAGTCCAATAATGTGGTTACCTATAGGTTCACCCATACAAAGACTCAAATAGTGAAATACTTATGGTGGAATGGTAGATGTTGTTGTAATAAAACTACACCAATGGTAGGTGATCCTTCCAACCATAAAAAATTCCAACATTCAGTCTTGTAACATTTCCTCCAAGTCCTAAATGGTCCACTCTGTCTGGTCATCAATTTGGGGGTGAAACGTTTTTCTCAAGCATAACTGAGTCTCAAAATCCTCCTGTAATCAAATGAGATGTGAAGAAATCATCACAGACAGAAATGATCATCGAGGGAACTCTATGGAGTCAGAAAATCATCTGCACATTGAGGAATCCCAAGCTCTCTACTGAACTTTTCTACTAAATAGATAAGAATTCGGATGACTAAGTGAGTCTATCTATAATCATCCAAATGGAAGCATGTCTCCTATAAATATTTGGTAAGCCCATCATGATGTCCTTAGATATTAAATACCACTTACACTTTGGAAACCCAATAAGTTGAGCTAAACCTATAGGAACTTGGTGCCCAACCTTCACTTACAAGCAAGTAAGGCATTGGGAGACAAACTCCGTAACTCCATTCCCATTCCTTCCCACAAAAACTGACATTATAGGTCTCAATACATCATTACCACACCTATATGTAATTCCAAATGTGATTTATAAAACTATATCAGAACCTAGTCCCATCATTTAACTATTACCATCATGTACCCTCTAAAAAGAATGATATGCTCTCCACTTTTATAAAATCCATCAGAAGCATGTATAGTAGATATCTGAGTATGTAGGGTCTCATAGTTCATATCTCTATATTGTGGATGTCTGATCCGTAACAAAATAAGATGGGTAAAAACCATTGAATGGAAGTAAGATACTCCATATCCATCCACAAAAGATAATTTCAATGATGAAAACTGCTTTGATTCCTCATTCATCAACTGGGAACAGGATCTCCTACTAAGAGCATCAACTACCATGTTCCCCTTCCTAGGAGTACAAAAAATATTGTAGTCATAATACTGGATTAAATCTATCCATAACCTCAGTATCAAGTTAAGATCCATCTGATAGAAGATATACTTTTGAGTCTTATGATCAAAATAAATGATAAACTGAACTCCCATTAGGTAGATTCTACACACCATTAGTGAAAAGACTGTCACTGTAATCTCAAGATCATGGGCCATGTATTTTTTCACGACCCGTCCTCAGGGCTCGTGCTGTGACTACCCCAAGCCCGCCTTCCATAGGCCAGGGGCTGGCGACTAGCACCAAGGCGTAAATCCCAAAAAAAGGGAAGGCATTTCCTTTGAAAAGTAAACAAGTACCACAGAGTAAGCAAGCGGAAAAGTAAACACTAAGTAAAAACTGTACAAGCTGTGCTGGAAGAAAAAGGGTCCGGAAATACAAGCCCAACTGTAAAGTACAACTGAAAGGAAAAACAGCAACTGAAAAGGAAAAACTGCAGCTTTGAGCCGTCCTCTGGAAGTCCCACCTGAAGGGTGGGTACAGATAGCCTCCACTGCTCCTCGGGTCCACCTGACCACTCCGAGTACGTCCTGCCCAGTGGTCCACCTCCAGGTACTGTCCTGCTCCGCACCCCTCCACCACGGTCAGCACTGTCCGTCGTCTGCAACCAACACAACGTAGTGCGGGCATAGCCCGTGCAGGGGTGAGTATAAGCTACTCAATAGGGACCCCGAGACCCCCGAAGGTCTCCCAAAATCCACAAAGGATAATCCATAAAGGAAAGGTACAATCACGAAGTAACATCTGACACGACTTAGGTATATTCCCATACATATACCTAAGTCATCAATTCCTGTTCGGCTCCAACGTATGAGCCCAAGCACAACCCAGTCCACACAGGAAAGCAAACGTATACCCACACAGGATAGAACAACACAATTCAAAAAGGAGAGTAAACAGTAAATCCAACAGGATAGCTCAACACAATCCACAAAGGAGAGTAAACACAAGATTCAGCTCACACAGGTATACTTCTTCGGATGACGATAAAGATGATCACTGATCCATCTAAGTCGTCGGACCCACGAAGGATCGATAGGTACTAACCCCCGCAGTGACCCACACAGGATCAGACCCACACAGGATCGGGCCCACATAGGACCGGTAGGCGCTGGCTCACATAGAACCGCTGAGCACTGACCCACACAGGATCGGACCCACACAAGATCGGGCCCACACAGGACCAGGCCCACGCAGGACCTGTAGCACTGATCCACGTAGGATCGCTGAGTGCAGTAGTCGTCGCAGTCCACTGAGGATCTCTGCACAGTCGTCGCCGCAGTCCACTGAGGATCTCTGCACGGTCGTCGTCGGAGTCCACGGAGGATATCTGCACAGTCATCACCGCAGTCCACTGAGGATCTCTGCACGGTCGTCGCTGTCGAAGAAGCAGTCGCAGCCAGCACTAGGGTTCCGCACACAGCAAGCTCGTTCAGGAGGGTCCGCTCCACGAGCCGAGAGGCTGATGCATCAACTAACACAAAATCCGAAGTTGATGTATCCAAAAGTTCCGTATCGCTAACAGGAACTCAACGTCGCAGACGGCGCGTCGATCGGACGCCCGGTCTGAGAGTTATTGGCTTTTTCGTCCCAGGGGCCCGGTTGGTTTTTAAGGCAAAACCAACCCGACCGTACTCCAACTGCGTCCAAACCTTGGGCGTAGGATGCCAGAAGATCCTTCTCACAAAGAGGAACTCAACAAAGCTGACGGCACGTCAATCGGACGTCCGTAGCTCAAGATATGAGCGTTTCCGCTCCGAGGGCCCGGTTGGTTTCGTGTACGAACCAACCCGGACGAACTCAAAGTATTCCGAAAACTTGAGTGCGATATACCGAAACGACCGTCTTGATCCAAGGATCGCGTTTCCGCTGACAGCGGGTCGTTTGGAGGCCCGTAGCTCAAGATACGACCATTTGAACGAAGACCGTCCGAAGACGGGGGGTACGGGCCCGGGCCGACCCGGCCCGACCCCCCCCCCCGGGAGTCGGCCGAACCGGGTCGACCCGACCCGGTCCGGTCCGGCCAGGGCGCGGCCCGGCCGGTCGGACCGGCCTGGTCCGGTTCGGCCGAGCGGCCGAACGGCCTGGCGCCGCGGGGCGCTGCCCCCACGGCCTGGTGGTGCCGCGGCCCCCCGCGTGGGGCCGCGCTGAGTCGGGACGCGGATTCAGCCGCGTCCGAAGGCACCGGACCCGCGCGGCCGCTGGTCTGCGGGTGCCGCCGCCGCCGCGGCTTCAGCCACGGCGGCCTGTCCGGCGGCGCGCCGGGGCGCTGCCGTTCCCGGCTGCCGGCGCCGCCGCGCCGGCGACCCGCACCGCCGGCGTGTTCCGCGGGCCACCGGGATCGCTCCGGTGGTCCGATTCTCTTCCCGTCTGCGCCATTGCTCCTCCCGGGACTCGTTCTTCACTACGGGATCATCAAACATCTGTTGCGGCACATTCGTCCATCGCCCGTCAAATCCACACAAACGAAGAACGGCGGAGGGTCGTCGGGCTGTGTTCATTTGGCCCGCACCCTCCGCGTTAGAGATAAACAAACAGGAGAAACAAATTCAACATATGAACGCATATCCGAAACAATTCTTAATGAAATAAAATTGTTTCATAAACAGGAATGATAAAAAGGGGGGTAATTCCCAAAATAAATCCCTACCTCGTTGATCGTCGCGCATGGGCATTCTTCGCGGAAAAGCTCGTCGCGGAAGAGGGGGATCGTCGCGTCATCGCGGAAAGGCGTCGCGTCGTCGCGGAATCCGGTGTTGAGTCGGCGAGCTCAACGGACCAAGAACAATAGATTTAAATTATAAATAATTAAATTTGTGTTTCGTTTAAAAACCAAAAAGAACCTTTAGAGGAAACCCAAAATCACTCACCTCAAATGGTTGGTGATTGGAGAATGGGGTGGGAAAGAACATCTCGGATGGGAGCGTCGTCGATTTCCGGGTTCGGCGTTCTTCGCGTTCTTCATGTTCTTCGCGTTCTTCGCATTCTTCGCAAGGGAGAAAAAGATACAAGGGTCCTCTCAAATCTTCTCAATGCACAAAATAACCAGAGGTCGAGCGTTGGCCTTATTTTTTTATTACGCCAACGAATTTGAAAAATGGTTAAGAAACGATCCATCAATTCGTTGAATTAATTCAACGAAAGAAACAGCCCATTTAATTCACGAAATAAACCGCCCAATTAAATGGTCTGTTAAGATTTTAAGAAACGCGTCAGTTGACTTTCATAAAGACGGGTTTTCACGGGTGCATTTCTTAGCGGAAAGAAACGGTGGGGCTCGTGCGGGCCCCACCTCACAAATATCCTACCAAGGGGGTAGGATATTTTTGGATAGAATCCTATCTGGTTTAACTCAGTTCAAGCCGCCTTTAAGTGGCTTCAAGTGGCTTAAGTGAAATAAAATAAAGTTGTCGCAAAATTATTTTATTTCTTAACTTTAAGCCCGAAAATTAAAAACCACACCCGAGCAAACGCAACTACGGAAGAGGCGTTTCTAAGCGAATACCGGCGCTGCGATTTTATCGGTGCCCTCAGAATTCGATTCCGGGCACCGGTTCAAAAGTTAGAAAAACCCGCTTGTCCGTTCACTGAACGTACCCGAGCCAAACTTCGGAAAATGATTCCGGGCACACCGGGCCTCGGAATCAGGTGCCGTCAGAGACTGCGCTCTTGTAAAATTCCAAAGAAAATTAAGAAAAAAAATTTACTTGAAATTTACGGGTCTTTACATTACTCCCACCTCAGGGATTTACGTCCCCGTAAAGATACATTAAAAACTAGGGAAACAAATGTGGGTACTGAGCACGCATCTGAGCCTCCCGCTCCCAAGTGCTCTCCTGGAGGTTCCCGTGCTGCCATCTGATGCGCACAAGAGGAATCGATCGCCCACGTAGGACCCGCTCCTGTCGATCCTCTATCTCCACTGGGACCTCCGCAAAAGTCGCCCCATCATCCACGTCTAGCTCCCCATAGTCAATGATGTGCGTCGGGTCGTGGACGTATCTCCTCAGCTGGGATACGTGGAAGACGTCGTGCACCCGGTGCAACTGAGGTGGCAGAGCCAGGCGATAAGCCACCTCGCCAATCCTGCTGAGGACTTGGAAAGGCCCGATGAAGCGTGGAGACAACTTGCCGCCTCGTCCAAATCTCCGCAAACCATGTCGAGGTGAGACACATAAGAAGACGTGGTCGCCATCCTCGAACTCTAGTGGCCTCCGCCTCCTGTCAGCATATGACTTCTGCTGGCTCTGTGCCGTCCTCATCTGCTCCTGGATGACCTGGACCTTCTCTGCCATGGCCCAGACCATCTCTGGTCCCACAAGTGCTGACTCCCCAGGGTCTGTCCAGCACAAAGGAGATCTGCAAGGCCTGTCGTACAACGCCTCGTAGGGTGCCATCCCTATGGTGGAGTGGTAGCTGTTGTTGTACGCGAACTCCACCAAGGGTAGGTGGTCCTCCCAGCTGCGACGAAAGTCGAGGACACATGCACGGAGCATGTACTCGAGGGTCTGAATGGTCCTCTCCGTCTGACCATCCGTCTGAGGGTGAAAGGCGGTGCTCAGACGTAGCCGCGTCCCGAACGCCTCCTGCAACCCCTTCCAAAGCTGGGAAGTAAAGCGAGCGTCCCGATCGGAGACGATAGTCGATCGCACACCGTGAAGCCGTACAATCTCCTGAACGTAGAGACGCCCCAAGCTCTCCACTGAGCCCTGCTCTTGAATGGGTAAAAAGTGTGCCGACTTGGTGAGTCATTCAATAATCAACCAAATGGAATCGTGACCTCTAGAAGTGCGTGGAAGTCCAGTCACGAAGTCCATAGATATCCCATTCCACTTCCACTCTGGGACCTCCAAGGTCTGTACCAAGCCAGCTAGTACCTGATGCTCTGCCTTCACCTGCTGGCAAGTGAGGCACCGTGAAACGAACTCTGCCACAGCCTTCTTCATGCCCGGCCACCAGTGCTGTCGCCTGAGATCCTGGTACATCTTCGCCACTCCAGGATGTACTGCCAAAGGAGAAGTGTGAAACTCTCTCAGCACCTCCTCTCGTAAAGCGACTGGTACCAAGGTACGTCCTCTGAAAAGGACATCGTGCTCTGCTCCAAGGGAGAAACCATCAGGTTCCTGTCCCGAGGATATCTGTGCACGCCGTGTCTCACAGTCAGCGTCCCCACGCTGTGCCTCTCTGACCCGCTGTAGAAGTGGAGGGGAGACTGTGAGAGACTGAAGGAAGGCTGCTCCGTCTCTATCCATGAAGGATATCTGCAAGGCGGCTAGCTGCTCTGTCGCCTCCTCAAGTAGCTGGATGCCCTTCCTCCTGCTGAGGGCATCGGCTACCACGTTCCCCTTCCCAGGAGTATAGAATATCTCAAAGTCATAATCCTGGAGGAACTCGAGCCATCGCCGCTGTCTCAGGTTCAGGTCCTTCTGAGAGAAGATGTACCTGAGACTCTGGTGGTCATAAAAGACCGTGAAGCGCTCGCCTTTCAGATAGTGCCGCCATGTCTTCAGGGCGAAGACCACTGCTGCTAACTCCAGGTCATGGGTAGCGTAGTTTTGCTCATGAGGCCTCAACTGATGTGATCCGTAGGCAATCACAACCCGCTCCTGCATCAGGACACACCCGAGTCAGATCCCTGATGCATCGCAGTAGACTACGTATCTAACTCCCTCCTCAGGCAACCTCAAGATAGGTGCGCTGGTCAACCTCTACCTCAGCTCCAGGAAGCTCTGATGACATCTGTCTGACCACACGAAGGGTTTCCCCTTCTTCGTCAATGCTGAGAGTGGTGCCACAACTCTGGAGAAGTCTGGCACAAATCTCTGATAGTATCCGGCAAGACCCAAGAAACTCCGCACCTCCGTCACGCTCCTGGGTGTCTCCCAAGCTAGCACTGCCTCGATCTTCGCGGGATCCACTGAAACTCCCGCCTCAGAAATGACGTGCCCCAAGAAGTGGACCTCATGTAACCAGAACTGACACTTCGAGAGCTTTCCATAAAGCTGGTGCTCTCGGAGTGTGTCTAGTACAACACACAAGTGGTAGGCGTGATCCTCCTCCGTGGTCGAGTACACCAAGATGTCGTCGATGAAGACTACGACAAAACAATCGAGGTATGGCTGGAAGATCCTGTTCATGAGGCTCATGAACACTGCTGGAGAGTTGGTCATGCCGAAAGGCATAACCAAGAACTCATAGTGCCATACCGACACCTGAAGGCTGTCTTCTGCACATCCTCGTCTTGAACTCTGATCTGATGATAGCCTGACCCGAGGTCTATCTTCGAGAACCACCGTGCTCCCTTGAGACGGTCGAAGAGGTCATCAATCCTGGGTAGCGGATACTTGTTCCTCACTGTCTCCTGGTCCAGGCGACTATAATCGACACACAGTCGCAAACTCCCATCCGCCTTCTTGGCGAACAAAATCGGGGAAGCCCAGGGTGAAACACTGGGTCGGATGAACCCCTTGCCCTGCAAGTCCTCCAACTGTACCCGTAGCTCTCGAAGCTCAGCGGGGGCCATCCGATATGATGGAGTGGATATCGGGGCCGTCCCGGGGTACAAGTCAATATAAAAGTCTACCTCTCTGCGAGGAGGTAGTCCTGGAACGTCGTCGGGAAAGACGTCCGCGTACTGATCCACCACTGCAGGAAAACTGGGACTCCGCACGCCAACTGCTCCCAGGATGAGGCTAGCCAAATGATGAGTGATGGGCTGACCTCTCCTCTGCGTGAGTCCATCCTATGCTGCTAAGGCTCCCTTCTCGCTGGTGAAGGTGAACCTGCTCCCATCGGTGCGCACACATCGCACCTTGCGCCTAAAGCAGTCAATCTGAGCATGGACTGTAGATAACCAATCCATGCCCAAGATGACATCGTAAGGCCTCAACGTCGCTACAAGAAGATCCCAGCCGAATCTCTCGCCTCCTAGAGTAAGCTCACACTGCCGGCACCAGTGCGTAATCGCCGAGTCTGCTCCCGTAGGAGTCTCTAGCCGTAAGGATCGAGCCAACGGCTCTGTCGGAATCTCCGAGCTCCGAACAAGGGCAGTGGCTATGAAAGAGTGAATCGCTCCTGTGTCTATCAGAACTGCAACAAGGGTAGAATAGACACAGATCGTACCTCGAATCATCTCTGGCGCGTCGTGGTCGTAGGCCTCCGCTGCCTGAAGCTGAGCCTGTCTCTGCCTGCCAGCTCCCTGTGGTCGGGGCGGGCCTCCTGGTGGTGGTGGTGGCAGAGCCTCAAAGCGTCGCCCACCACCTGCTGCTCGGCCAGCACCTCTGCCTCGTTCGCCTCCTCCCTGCGGACCGCCACGATCGACCCTCTGCCTCTGCCTGGGTGGTCCCTCCACCGTCTGCTGCCCCTCGGTATGACGGGTCAGGCAGTCACGAGCCATGTGGCCCTGCCCGCCGCACTCGTAGCACTGTCTGCCTCTCGGAAGGCTGGCTCTGCGCTGTGTGCCCCGCACCGCTGAGCCAGTGTCCCGAGGTCATCTGCCGGAAGGCCTGGTCTGCCTGGAACCCTGAGTCATCCATCGGCTACCCGCTGCCGAAGACTCCGCTATCTGCCGCCCTGCGGTAGGTCTCGCTGTGGACTCAGCCAGGAAGCTCTCGATCAGGAGGGCTCGCTCTAGCACTCCTGCCTGGGTCAAGATGCTGAGGGAGATCAGCGATGCCCTGATCTCGTGTCTCAATCCCTGCTCGAAGGTCCGGGCCCGGAAGAAGGGGTCCCGTACCATGTCTGTCGAGTACCGAGAAAGGTCGGTGAACCTCGCCGCGTACTGAGCGACCGTCAAGCTGCCCTGCCGCAGCTGAAGAAGCTCCTGAATGCGCACCGCACGGAGGGTGGCCAGGACGAACTCTGAGCGGAAGAGACCCTCGAAGTCCGTCCAGATGAGGGTGGCCTCATCGTGTACCTGGAGCATCAAGATCCACCATCGTCCTGCTGCTGCGTGCAGTAGGCCCGCCGCAAGGATCACCATGAGGTCTGCTAGTGTCCTCACTAGTCTGAAAACTCGGACGACCACCTCCAGCCAGTCCTTGGCTGCCTGGGGGTCCAACTCCCCATGGAACCTGGGTGGTCGCTGGCGCTGGAACCCGTGCAGAGCTCCGAGGAGTCATGCGTCGTCAGCTGCCAGTGCTGGAAGCATCGGGGGCTCGGCGGGTAAAGGTACCGCCGGTGCCACTGCCGTCAACGGGCCCTGTACCGAGGCCTCGTCGCTCGGCGGGCTGTCGTCGCACTCTACTCTAGGAACCCTAGCTGGCTGCTGTCGTCGTGCCATCCTGAAAAGGAAACAAGTGCACCATGGTCAGAATAGTATACTTGGTGAGCTGACACAAGTAATCATGAAGAAAACTTGAAACACACATGCAATCAATGTTTTCGTGCATTAAGTCGGAAATCAGAAGTCAGGGTCCTGGTGTACGGATACGTCGGCCGCCACACCAACACTGGTCTCCCTGAACTCATAACCACACTCAATACGCTAAACACTATTGCTTCACATAGAAGGAAGATCAGAGTCTGCGTTAGAACCGACCAACTCTGATACCAATTTGTCACGACCCGTCCTCAGGGCCCGTGCCGTGACTACCCCAAGCCTGCCTTCCATAGGCCAGGGGCTGGCGACTAGAACGAAGGCGTGAATCCCAACAAAAAGGGAAGACATTTCCTTTGAAAAGTAAACAAGCACCACAGAGTAAGAAAGCGGAAAAGTAAACACTAAGTAAAAACTGTACAAGCTGTGCTGGAAGTAAAAGGGGCCGGAAATACAAGCCCAACTGTAAAGTACAACTGAAAGGAAAAACAACAACTGAAAAGGAAAAACTGCAGTGTCGAGCCGTCCTCTGGAAGTCCCACCTGAAGGGTGGGTACAGATAGCCTCCACTTCTCCTCCGGTCCACCTGACCGCTCCGAGTACGTCCCACCCAGTGGTCCACCTCCAGGTACTGTCCTGCTCCGCATGCCTCCACCACGGTCAGCGCTGTCCGTCGTCTGCAACCAACACAACGTAGTGCGGGCATAGCCCGTGCAGGGGTGAGTATAAGCTACTCAGTAGGGACCCCGAGACCCCCGAAGGTCTCCCGAAATCCACAAAGGATAATCCATAAAGGAAAGGTACAATCACGAAGTAACATCTGACACGGCTTAGGTATATGCCCATACATATACCTAAGTCATCAATTCCTGTTCGGCTCCAACGTCTGAGCCCAAGCACAACCCAGTCCACACAGGAAAGAAAATGTATACCCACACAGGATAGAACAACACAATCCACAAAGGAGAGTAGACAGTAAATCCACACAGGATAGATCAACACAATCCACAAAGGAGAGTAAACACAAGATTCAGCTCACACAGGTATACTTCTTCGGATGACGATAAAGATGATCACTGATCCATCCAAGTCGTCGGACCCACGAAGGATCGATAGGTACTAACCCCCGCAGTGACCCACACAGGATCAGACCCACACAGGATCGGGCCCACACATGACCGGTAGGCGCTGGCTCACACAGAACCGTTGAGCGCTGACCCACATAGGATCGGACCCACACAAGATCGGGCCCACACAGGACCGGGCCCACGCAGGACCTGTAGCACTGATCCACGTAGGATCGCTGAGTGCAGTAGTCGTCGCAGTCCACTGAGGATCTCTGCACAGTCGTCGCCGCATTCCACTGAGGATCTCTGCACGGTCGTCGTCGGAGTCCACGGAGGATCTCTGCACAGTCATCGCTGCAGTCCACTAAGGATCTCTGCATGGTCATCGCTGTCGAAGAAGCAGTCGCAGCTAGCCCTAGGGTTCCGCACAGAGCAAGCTCGTTTGGGAGGGTCCGCTCCACGAGCCGAGAGGCTGATGCATCAACTGACACAAAGTCTGAAGTTGATGTATCCAAAAGTTCCGTATCGCTAACAGGAACTCAACGTCACAGACGGCGCGTCGATCAGATGCCCGGTCTGAGAGTTATTGGCCTTTTCGTCCCAGGGGCCCGGTTGGTTTTTAAGGCAAAACCAACCCAACCGTACTCCACCTGCGTCCAAACCTCGGGCGGAGGATGCCAAAAGATCCGTCTCACAAAGAGGAACTCAACAAAGCTGATGGCACGTCAATCGGACGTCCGTAGCTCAAGATATGAGCGTTTCCGCTCCGAGGGCCCGGTTGGTTTCGTGTACGAACCAACCCGGCTGAACTCAAAGTATTCCGAAACCTTGAGTGCGATATACCGAAATGACTGTCTCGATCCAAGGATCGCGTTGCCGCTGACGGCGGGTCGTTTGGAGGCCCGTAGTTCAAGATATGACCATTTGAACGAAGACCATCCGAAGATGGGGGGTACGGGCCCGGGCCGACCCAGCCCGACCCCCCCGGGAGTCGGCCGAACCGGGTCGACCCGACCCGGTCCGGTCCGGCCAGGACGCGGCCCAGCCGGTCGAACCGGCCTGGTCCAGTTCGGCCGGCCGGTCGAACCGACCTGGTCCAGTTCGGCCGAGCGGCCGAACGGCCTGGCGCCGTGGGGTGCTGCCCCCGCGGCCTGGTGGTGCCGCGACCCCCCGCGTGGGGCCGCGCTGAGTCGGGACGCGGCTTCAGCCGCGTCCGAAGGCACTGGACCCACGCGGCCGCGGGTCCGCGGGTGCCGCCGCCGCCGCGGCTTCAGCCGCGGAGGCCTGTCCGGCGGTGCGCCGGGGCGCCGCCGCTCCCGGCTACCGGGATCGCTCCGATGGTCCGATTCTCTTCCCGTCTGCGCCATTGCTCCTCCCGGGACTCGTTCTTCACTGCGGGATCGTCAAACATCCGTTGTGGCACTTTCCGCCGTCGCCCGTCAAATCCGCACAAACGAAGAACGGTGGAGGGTCGTCGGGCCGTGTTCATTTGGCCCGCACCCTCCGCGTTAGAGATAAACAAACGGGAGAAACAAATTCAATATATGAACGCATATCCGAAACAATTATTAATGAAATAAAATTCTTTCATAAACGGGAATGATAAAAAGGGGGGTAATTCTCAAAATAAATCCCTACCTTGTTGATCGTCGCGCGCGGGCGTTCTTTGCGGAAAAGCTTGTCGCGGAAGAGGGGGATTGTCGCGTCATCGCGGAAAGGCGTCGCGTCATCGCGGAATCCGGCGTTGAGTCGGCGAGCTCAATGGACCAATAACAACAGATTTAAATTATAAATAATTAAATCTGTGTTTCGTTTAAAAACCAAAAAAACCTTTAGAGGAAACCCAAAATCACTCACCTCAAATGGTTGGTGATCAGAGATCGGGGTGGGGAAGAACGTCTCGGATGGGAGCGCCGTCGATTTCCGGGTTCGGCGTTCTTCGCATTCTTCGTGTTCTTCGCGTTCTTCGCGTTCTTCGCGTTCTTCGCATTCTTCGCAAGGGAGAAGAAGATACAAGGGTCCTCTCAAATCTTCTCAATGCACAAAATAACCAGAGGTCGAGCGTTGGCCTTATTTTATTATTACGCCAACGAATTTGAAAACTGGTTAAGAAACGATCCATCAATTCGTTGAATTAATTCAATGAAAGAAACAACCCATTTAATTCATGAAATAAACCGCCCAATTAAATAGTCTGTTAAGATTTTAAGAAATGCATCAGTTGACTTTCATAAAGACGAGTTTTCGCGGGTGCGTTTCTTAGCGGAAAGAAACGGTGGGGCTTGTGCGGGCCCCACCTCACAAATATCCTACCAAGGGGGTAGGATATTTCTGGATAGCAATTTATCCAGTTTAACTCAGTTCTAGCCGCCTTTAAGTGTCTTCAAGTGGCTTCCAAGCGGCTTAAGTGAAATAAAATAAAGTTGTCGCAAAATTATTTTATTTCTTAACTTTAAGCCCGAAAATTAAAAACCACACCCGAGCAAACGCAACTCCGAAAGAGGCGTTTCTAAGCGAATACCGGCATTGCGATTTCATCGGTGCCCTCAGAATTTGATTCCGGGCACCGGTTCAAAAGTTAGAAAAACCCGCTCGTCCGTTCACTGAACGTACCTGCGCCAAACTTTGGAAAATGATTCCGGGCACACCGGGCCTCGGAATCAGGTGCCGTAAGAGACTGCGCTCTTGTAAAATTCCAAAGAAAATTAAGAAAAAAAATTTCCTTGAAATTTACGGGTCTTTACATATTTATTCACATGTTCTCTCAATTGATGTGAACCATAGGAAATCACTGCCTACCTCTGCATTAAAAAACCAAGATAGGTTCTTGATGCATTTAAGAACACTACATACCTAAAACTATCCTATAGAAATGTCAAGATGAGATCCCTTTTCAAACTCCACTAAAACTTCTAAAATACAACTGACACCTCTCTATCCAGATGAAAGGATACCACTTTTGGGTCAAATATTTCAAGGGTTATGATATCTTAGAGAAATCAAGAATGAATATCTGGTAATACCCTACAAAACCAAGTAATCTTTTCACCACCATCATGCTCTTGGGTGGCTTCCAAGATAACACTGAATTGACCTTGCCCAGGTCCACTGCCACTCCATATGATGAAATAACATGTCCCAAAAAGTGGACCACATGATTCCAAAAATTGGTACTTTGAGACTTCCCATAAGGCTAGTTCCATCAGAGAATGTCTAAAACGATACTCAAATACCTCATGTGCTCCTTATCCAACATCATGTACACAAGGATATCATCAATGAATAATACTACAAATTGTTATATGAAAGGATGAATGATCCAGTTAATGGGTACCATGAACACTGATAGGGAGTTCATCATAAAAGAGTATCATCAAATACTCATAGTGACCATAGCGGTATCTAAATGCCATTTTTGATATATCCTTATCTCATAATTGAAACCGGTGATATCCTAACCTGAGGTCAACCTATGAGAAACTTTGATCCCCTCTCAGCTGATTAAAGATGTTATTGATCCATGGAAGTGGATACTTTTTCTTTATGGTCACTTGGTTCAATTGTTGGTATTCCACACATAACCTCAAGATACTTTATGCCTTCTTGGAAAACAAAACTGGGGATACCCAGGGTGAATCACTGGGTCTAATAAAGGCCTTCCTCTACAATTCCTCAAACTGCACCCTCAGCTCAAAAAACTCAGTGGGAGCCATCTGATGTGATGGCACATATATCAGTTCCGTCCCAAAGTGTAGATTAATACAGAAGTATATCTCTCTATGGGGTGGTAAGACTAAAACACCATTAGGGAGGACGTCCACATACATTTCCATCACTATTAGGAACTAAAAACTCATAACATCCACTACAAAAAGGGTCAATATAGTAAACTAATGATTAATTAGAAACACTCTCCTATGAATGAGTCCATCCTGTGATGTCTAGGTTTACTTTTCCCCGACAAAGGATAAACTACTCCAATCACTATGGACATACCACATCCTTAGACAAAAATAGTAAATCTTGGAATTAACTATAGATAACCAATTAATAATTAAGATGAAATCATAAGGACTCACCAATAATATAAATAGATAAAAAAACTCTCACCTCCCATAGTGAGAACACACTATCAACACAAGTGTGTTATCACCAATTTATCTCTAGTAAGAGTCTCCATGTGCAAGGGTCAATCTAAGGGATCAAAAAAAAAATTCTATGTCTCAAAATAGATGGGTTGAAAGAAAGGAATGACTATAACTCATGTCTACCAATACTATAACTAAGGTAAAAATGACATAGTTCATACCAAAAATCATTTTCAGAGCCTCTGGGTTGTAATCCTCAACTACTTACAGATGTCCCCACCCCTATCCTCAAGCTTTCTAAGCCTAGAATGAACCACCTAGGGGTGGTGGTGGTAACAAGTCAAAGTGTCTACCACCTATAGCTACTCTCCTATCTCCTCTATGATGTACACTACCCTGTAGACCTATCTTCTCCTACCACTACCTCTACCTCAGTGACCCATATAATGTCTCCCTATCATCTGTAAGGCGGGTCATAAAATCTCATGAAAGATTCCCCCTTCCATCACATGAGTAGAACCAAATATATTTAAGATGACTTGACCCATCCTGTGAGCCTTAAAACAGAATCCCTATATCTTGGGACCTCCTCCTGAAACATGCCTCATGTCCATATACCTGAGAGTAATTTTGTCTCCCTTCTACTGAGGTCACTTCTCATAATTTCTCAATACCAACAACCACTGGTTGTGTCTTCTCATCCAAGAAACTCTCAACCAATAAATCTCTCTCTAGCACTCCATTATAAGTAGGAATGAAAAGAGGGATAACACTAGCTTAGATATCTCTACACAGTCCTCACTCAAAGTTTTTATCCTGAAATAATTGATCCTAAACCATATTCATTGAGTACATAGAAAGGTTGGTAAACCTTGATGAATACTCAGCTATTGTCTTGCTTCCCTACTGAAGATGTAGAATTTACTTGATACGTACAACCCTCAACATAGATAAAGAAAACTCCTCTCTAAAAAGGAACTCAAACTCTAACAATGATAGAGTATCCTCATTGTAAGACTCATTGACCATACCCCACCATCTTCCTACTAATCCATGAAGAAGGATCACCTCTAAGACCACCGTCCGATTTGCTGGTGTTCTGAATAGATAGAAAAATCATTTCACCACCTCAAGCATGACATCAAACATTTTTGGGTTGGGCTCATCTTAGAACCTAAGGCATCTCTATTGTTGAAACTTGTGAAGTGAAATCAACCTGTTCAACTCATCTTCTAGTAATGTGGGTACAATCTACTACTCTATAGGTGGTGATATATCTAGTACACCACCTAGAGGTAACATTTCTAAAATTGGTCCATGTATCGATGCCTCATCACTAAGGGGATCATCCTTGTGATCTTGATGCTAAATCATAGCTAACATACATTGTAGAGGCATCCTAAAATAAATAAGATATACCACAGTCATTGAGCATATCTATAGATCTGACTCAAGAAGTACATGGAAACCATAACCCATTCCTACATGATTCATGAACCATTTTATCCCTAAAACCAGCGTTCTCATGTATTGAGTCGAAATGGAGGTGATTATATTCCTATTTTATGGATACTTAGGCCACCACACTAACATTGGGGTCGCTAGAATGAAAGAAGAACTCAAGAAACTTAACATTGTTTCCCAAAACCAATCTCCCATACTTTGTTCCTAAGGTATAATTGACTAATTTGATAGAACTTTGTCATGACCCATCCCAAAGGGGCCCCTTCCGCAACTCCCCAATCCCGCCTCTAATAGGCCAGGGGATGGAGACTAGTGACAACTAGTAATAACACTAAAATGAGAATCCTTAGCCTAAGAACCTATACACATGCACACATTTATAATCCAATAAAATACTAGAATTAAAAAAACAAATGAACAACCATGAATGCATATATCTAAATCACACAATAAGAGTATGAAAGAAAGTAAAGGAAAGTAAACAAGGACAAATATAATCCCACCAAAAAGAGTTTTAAAACATTACCAACCTGAATTTATAGATAGGAACTGATGCTAAGATACCATAGTAACAAACCTCATACTGTCTGGTCTTATTACGCACTGCCTGGTCCTGGTCTGTCTAGGACTCTGTCAAAAGGTCAATCATCTTCAAAAGACACTAAACATGCAAGGAAGGACCGTGTAGGGGTGAGTATAAAAATACCAAGTAGGACACCCTAAACCACAAAGCATATAAAATAATAATAATATTGTCATCTTTACATAGGTATATATATATAACACATATTACGAGACTATGAAAATATACTAAACAGTGAAACACAGTCTTGAAGGTGAATTCGAAACCATAATGACATCTTAGAATTCCTTCTTGAAGGTTCCACATAGCACTCATTTGGGAGATCTCAATGCATGAGTCTTATGGAACTGATGACATCCTTCTGAGAGGTAGTTCTCACTAGGTATCTCCATTAGAAGTACATGTTGGAATTCCCAATAGATTTGATACACAGATGAGGATCACACCAAAGTCCATGGGGTATAACAAAAACTCAATCTGGATTAACATGGTATGTGTAAGATCTATGAACATGTAGTGATGGTAATTAAGATACCAATAACTTCACCTAGGGAATGAATATGAATAGAGGATCTCAGTGTGGGACTCACAGAAGGATTCCAACAACTCTATTCAAGAAGTCATACTAAACAGATCATTGTCCTATATGTAGGAGGAAATGACATAATAATACTTAGTGAATGGATATGAGGAACACACCATAAAAAAACATTCACAAGATACAGAGGACAAGAGATCCAAGCCAACTTTAATGGAGTACATTATGTGTAGTAGGGGTACATGTCATGTCCCTTCAATAGCGGGTCTTTCCTATTTAAAATTACCATGTTCGTGTCCATGTTAGTGTAATAGTAAATGGTGTGGGGATTATTTTGTACTCTTCCCATGTACCAATACTCGGGTATGCCCATATACACCTGGCCAAGCCCTATCTGTGTGGAAGCACACGACATGCCTGTGCCCTTGCACTGTAGCCCTTATTCCTGTACCCTCTTAGGTACACACCAAGACACCAAATGGGGACCACACACCATGTTACAAGGTCACATTCTATGTGATACTTATCTCCCTTAAAAAACCCTAGACACCACTAAGAGGGGGCCACACTCTATGTAATCCAGGATTACATGCCATGTTGATCATGATTTTTCAAAATCCCAGATCTAGTTTCCAAGCATATCCTACACTACTCCATCCACTAATCTATATGTGACTCATCGAAAAATCAGGAAAACATGTCGATTGATAATTTTCATTGATGAATACCATCATCCAAATCTTCGATTCATTCATAAAAAGACTTCGAACATTGTTATTTGTTGCATGCCAAAGAAGACAAAAAAATTTGGTATCTACACCACTCAATCCACCGCTTCTCCCATAGTCTTTCCACTTTCATGTCATGATGAGCCTGAATCTACAATATCGAATTACTGCACTAAGAAATGAGTATGCAATTATTGATTCATTGGGTATGTCAAACCACAAGAAAAAAATGAAGAATTCCCATGATGAATGAAGAATTAAGTGAGAAAAGAAAAATCATAGACATGAGGAACATATCTCATTCAATGTTCGCATTGGACTCGATCCCTCACCATTAGAATGAAAAGAAAAAAATGATAAAATGAAACTCAAAAAAAAAACCATAAAAATAAACCCATCTTGTAAAACGCATGATCTATAGGCCAATTTGTTGGTCGAAAGAACTATGTTCATTATATAAATCATAAAAGAGGAAAAAATATAATGAAACAAACTCATACCTTGATTCGTATTGATCACTGATGAAAGATGAATTGGTTTCATTATCATTGGTGAGATCCTCTGATTCTGTTGCATGTTGATCACCAATCCACGATTGGGTGGAATTTCATCTTAGAGAGATCCTCCAATTCTATCTACAATAGCTCCATGGTTATGTTGATAACATGGGAATTCCATCAAAATAGTATACTTAAAGAAACATCAGTCATTTCATCAATGAAATAAAAATTAAATAATTTACTTAATTATTTTATTCATTTTATACCAGAGATGAATTTTCCATAAAATCCTTTCACTGAAAAATTTTATGTCACGCCTAGGGTAAAACCCAAATTCTATACTCAATGCTTCCTTTATATTTCTGATCTGGCCCCCCATTTATAAGATATTTCAATTTTTAGGAAAACTATGCATGCATGCTATTATATATATTTAATACATTTCAAGCATTTATTCAAGGCACATTGGGTCTCAGAATCACATTGAGTCTTAGTACCTAGTCTCAATCAAATATCAAAAAATAATATATTCAAAATCCAATTAATTATATAGGTTATGGATGGAGGTCATGTTCTGATGATTTTTTCCAAGATAGATGTATTGGAAAGTACAATAGGTATGGATGCACAAGAATCAGAAATTAT
Source organism: Viscum album (assembly GCA_963277665.1). Taxonomy (NCBI): domain Eukaryota; kingdom Viridiplantae; phylum Streptophyta; class Magnoliopsida; order Santalales; family Viscaceae; genus Viscum; species Viscum album. The sequence continues at coordinate 1,501,042,543 of OY728137.1, read as the reverse complement.
AAATCTAAAATATATAGTACTGAAAGGAACATATCTATATGGACATTTATAAAAATATAATAGGTTTATACACAAGATGAAAATCTATGTTGATAGTTTGAACTAGTTACTTACGATACATTATGGAGATCCTAAGAGCCTAAAAGAGGTAAATAGATTGATTAAATCATAACAATGAGTGATTTCCATGAGGGATTAACTTTATTCCCTATATGAATCTATAATAAGACACCCTAGACACATGTTTCCATATGTAGTTCTAGAACACATAATTTAATTACTAGTTTTGATACCAAATGATATGAAAAAAGATAAAAATATATTTATTTAACATAAACTCCATAAGTTAAACATTACATCTCATAAATATGGTAGTAGTCATAATAATATAGTTCTTTGGTATATGTATAATAAAAAAATATTTATTATATATGAGGGTTGAATGTGTATAAATATTATTAAGACTTAAGGTAAGGTAATTTCATCTCACTTTTCATTTATGTGAGATACATGTCTTATTCACCACTTATTTATTTTGTGTGGTGTGTATACTGACCAAGGATATATTACTTGATTCGTATCTTAAAATATATTTGTATTCACATATCCATTTAATGATCTTTCTTTCACAGGGGTTTTCTTTCAAAATTTACCAAATTAGTAATGTAATTTTGTTTCAATTTGTCTTCTTTGAGACTGTAATGGCTCAGACCTCTCCAGTCCATTACTTTGTCAAAATCCAATGTTTGAGGTGTTTTGGAGGTAACAGTGACCCATTTTGGGAGTTTTCCAAAATTCCACTCTATCTAATGGTGTTTCAGGACCAGTGAGTTAGGGACGATGAATCACAATGGTGAGTTGCTGATGGTGGTTCATGATGGGGAGTTGTGACATCAACTCACCGAATGGTAGCTCATCAAACGGTGACTCACCAAACAGTATCACACTGAATGGTAGATCACCGAACGGTAACTCACTAAATGGTAGCTCATTAAATGATAGCTCACTAAATGATATCTCACTAAATGGTTGCTCACCATTTTCTCATCGAACGGTGACTCACTGAATGGTGACTCAGTGAACGGTGACTCACTGAATGGTGACACACTGAATGGTATCTCACTGAATGATGACTCACTGAATGGTGACTCGCCATTGGTAGCTCATCACTATTAGATCTCAATTATAACTCATCTAATGGCGAGTCACCCAATTATGCATCAACCACTGGTGAATCATGATGGTGTCTCACCCAATGGTGAGTTATTTTCAATAGTTTTTCATAATTCCTGATTTTCTCTAGTTTTTTAGTTTACTGTAGTTTCACCCCTTTAATGATTTATTTGACATAAAATTAGTTTAATACCATATTTAAATGGGTTTCAGGTGGTTTTGAGGGTTATGGATCATATCATTAATTTTGTAAAAGCCTCAAAGACTTCTAAACAACTGAATCGCATAGTATTGGTCAAGATATGATTTTAATGGCTTTTAAAAACTATTTCTTTCATTGATATAGGATATGGCCTTTCTAAATACATGATCCTTTTTTCCAAGTGTGTTTTCTATTGGTTCTCCTCGAACCTTTCTTCCATGAGGAGTAATGAATTTGAGTTGTGTCCTTAGATCATGTTTCCCTAGATACTTTTTCTACTGCTTGCACACCCCTTGATTAAGCACAATAAGGAATTGTTGATCATCAGTTCTTCTAGGCAGGGATCCCTTTATCATTATTTAATTTGTGTATCAAGTGGGGTGGGTGTATGATGTTCTCCTTTGTGAAGGTAATAGAATTACAAGTAAATAAATATAATTGAATCAGGTAAAATAAATAAATAGGGGCTTGAAACAAGTGATGCATACTTCGGTTTTTTGTTGTTGTTAATATTGTGTTTTGCATGGGATAATCACCCACTAAAAATAATGGCCATTGGTGGTCTTTTTTTTATGGTCACATGGAATTTCTTGTGATTATTTTTTTTGGTCTTCTATTGAACGATTGTATATATATAAAATCGATTAAACACATACACCCGACTAATAAATGGATTCCCCAGTACCAAACTATTTTCATGATAACCCCAAATTAACAAGTGGAATTAAATAACAGGAGCCATGTTAAATCTATAAATTGTGTGTTTTATAATTGTGTGGTGATACTTTTGAGTGTATGGCTATGTGTGGGGTGTTTCAGGTGGTTTAATGGAATCTCAGGTTGAAATATTGATTGATTATGGAATGGATGTGCAGTGTTGTGTAGTGGGGATTCCATTGAGTTGTGATATGTTTATTTTGTTGGATGTGATGGGTGTGGTTTGGATATGAAGTGGGGATACTGAGTGTGGTTGTGGTGAGTTGTTTTGTGTGCGGATTTTAGTTGGGTTTTGTTTAGGATAAGATGATGGATTCGGTGGAATGAATTTAAATAATGATGATGGTGGTAGTTGTTATGGAAAATTCACCCTAGGTTTCTCCATGAGTAGCATGCATAAAGCTTCACCCCGTGTCTCAGGATCGATGTGTGCTATGTTATGAATGGGTGTTAAACATAGAAAAAATGTGAATCTGATTTAATTTAATGGATCTTCACCTTTTGAGATGAATTTGGTTGTGTTTCTTATTATGTCTTGTACTTATTAGTTTCCTTAGTAGAGATGGAACGAATAAATGAACTATTTAACAAACAATGATAATTGGTTAAATGAATTGGTTGGGGGTATTAATTGAGTTTGTGGCTAATTGTGTGGTTATTCATATAGGGGTAGTAGTTTTCATGAATCCCATTGGTTGGTCTTGATTCCTTGATATTATATCTATATTCATGTATTTATTTTGTGATTTATATATTCACCCCACCCTAGTTGAGTACTATGTACTGAACACCCCCATTGTCATAGTGGAGGGTGTCTTTCCCAAACATCCTGGTGGGAGGATGGATGGATGGACACCCGCTCTTCCTTGCTCCCTCTTCCAAGCAGTGATAGCCCCATATTCTTTAGTAAGGTTGTGGTTTGTGAGGCCTAGGTGTGTACGAGTGAGTTGTGCTTCCTGGGTGTCTTCAGGATGAGGTGTTACGTGTTTTCCCATGTGTTTTTAGGATGAGGTGTGGTTTGTGGACTAGGTGTTTGTGGGTGGGTTGTGATGTGGTTTTTGGCTTAGGTGTCTGTGGGAAGGGTGTGATGTGGTTTGTGGCCAAATTGTCTGTTGGTGGGATGTGATCGACTTCATTTTCCCAAGTTACAAGACTAGCTGTGGGGACCAGGTGTGTATAGGTGGGTTGTGACATGGTTCTTTTGGAAGAGGCGGGAGTGCCATGAAATTTTCCATTAGGGTGTGAGAGCAGCTAATCAGTGGGAAAGTGGTGCGGGGTACCCTCCTATAAATATTCTAACTATATTACTTTACTTGACTTGAATTATATGGTGAGCATGCCTTGGTGGGGTAGGGATGGATAAAATACCTTGTTAGGTGCTATTGGTTCTTCTATTTTCCCACAGAAGCATTGTTATGCTTTTCCCACTTTTTCAAGAGAGACTTTGGTTTTTCCTACTAAGTATACTTGTATGCTCACCGTACATTATAAAACTACTTTTAGGTTTCCAAGAGGACTACTAGGACCATGATGGGCATTACTAGCTTAGACTTTGGGATAGTTTCTATATTACTTCTTAGCTTTACTTTTGGGTATTTACTTTGGAGATTTTTTATTTTATTTGTAATATTTTTACTTTAAAAATGCATGTTATATGGATTTTGTTTTTTTTTAATATATTTCTTTGAGTTATTTTGAGGTTGATACATCTTATCTCCCAATCTTGGTAACTATAAAAGCAAAATTCTTTCCATTTTGTAAGATTTGTTTCTAATTGGTGCTGGTTGCCACCTCGGGACCAACTAGAGGTGAGACTTAGGGGTCATTATCTCTCTTACCCCATTTCTAGATCAGGAGGGGCATCTTTGGAGGGAGGGGGTCATGACAGAAGGGTATGAGAGACAGGTTTTGAATGATAGGATGAATTTTAGAGTTAGGCACAATGAATATTGCATGAGTTGGTAGGGAAACAATGTTAAGTGATCTTAGTGTATGACATAGGCTAGGGAAGACCATCCAGGACATGGGATTTTAGGCCACCCATGATCTTATTCAAGGACTATGAGCCTACCAAACGTCCTATTGAGGCTACACCATTTGCATGGTAGAGACCCTGGGATAAGTACGTGAATCATAATGAATTGTTCTCCTCTTTAAATTTGGGATGTTTTGGGCAAATTGAAATGGATAACGAAATAAGTTAAATGAATTGAAATAAATCTTAAATAAAACTCCATACTACTCAGGCTTAGGAATTCCTTGTTTTCATTTTTCAACCATGGCACTCGGTCATAATCCATGTGTGGATCGGGAAGTTGAGGATTAGTATGTTAATCCAGTTGATCAACAGAGGGTTGATCTAGTGGGTAGGATGACCAGGGAGGAGAACATTACGTACTTTCTAGTAGTAGACTCTGGGAAAGTATGAGGGTAGTGTTTTAGACATGGATACAGAGAGCTGGCTCGAGGATCTTGTGATCACCTTCAGTTTGATCTAGGATTTGATGAAGTATTGGGTTTTTTTAGTGGTCATACAGACAAGGGGAGTTGTGTGTCAATGGTGGATGTTGTACCTATGGGAGAGGAAGTAGGATGATGTTCCATGGGTTGATTTTGAGAAGGAGTTTCGAGATGAATTCCTTTCATCGACCATGATGGTTGAGAAGAGGCAGGAGTCAATCTCCTTCTAGAATGAGATTAATTTGGTATGGGAGATCGATATCAAGTTCAAGGATATCCTTCATTTTTATCTATATATCTTTCTAGATGAGGAGTCTCATGAGATACATCTAGAGGATACACTTCATTCTTCTCTATAGTAAGTGGCTACTCCCTTCACCTTTCCAATGTACTTGGAGGTCCAGAAAAAGTAAGAGGTAGTTTTATTGATGAACTCATGAGGAGGTTTACCATGATAGGGGAACCAATAGGGTTCTTCAAGAGGTAGGGTTATGAGCAGTAGGTCTCAGGCACTAGGGTTTTTGAGGTTCTGACCAGCGGGTTGTCAACCTCAGTAATTCCCGCTTGGACCTTCTGGTACTCATTATTTTTTTGTGGTATTGGGGACAATGTGTTTTATCTATGGAGTCCTTGGGCATCTTCATAATTAGTGTATGTTATCATTTCATTCTTTGTATGGTATAGGTGGGCATGTTCAGTGCACACCCCAGCACTAGTTTCCAATTAGGCCATTTTAGCAGTAGGGACAATAGGCTCACACTCCACTTATAGGAGACATAAAAAATAGAGGTTTCCCATTGGGTGTTCCTCAGGGAACTCAACACAGGCATGTTCGAGGAGGTGGTCATTAGTATAGGGGAAGAGGAGATGGGTGTGGTCAGTCTCATGCTACATAGGTAGTAGTTCTAGTTGGGGTAGAGAGTTTTTAAGGTATGATTATCTTGTTTAGATCCCTTGCTTGTGATATATTTGATTTAGTAGATTCACACTCATTTGTTACACATGGTCTAGCCCATACTCTAGGACTAGACATAGAGAGACTATCTGTTCCCCTAATGTTGAGTACACCAGTTGGAGGTAAGACCAGATTTTTGATGTATGTCATGGATGTAGACTGACGATGGGGCCACATCAGTCCCATGGGTACATCTTCTTACTATAAATGTAGCCATACAATATCATACTTGGCCTCAACTAGTTATATTCTGTGCATGTTGTTATCGACTACTTCTGGAGGAGAGTCATGTTTTCATACGTGGATCGCCCGCATGTGACCTTCATTGGAGAGTGTAGTTGTCAAGTGGGCAGTCAGCGTGTGGAGCCTCTTCTTTACCTATTGGATGAGTTGTTAGTGGAATCAGTGGATGCTGATATGGTAGGGATTCCTAGAGTCATTATAAAATTCTTGGATTATTTTAGTGGGTTGTGACTCTACCCCCTCGACGTGATGTTGAGTTATGGATATACTTACAACCCGATGCTTCTCCGATCCAGATGTCTCCTTATCGGATGTCACCTTTAAAGATGTGGGAGTTGAGGATTCAAATAGATAATCTGATGAAGAAGGGATTTATCAGGCCCAGTGTGTCACTGGGGGGAGCTCCAATCTTATTTGTGATGATGGAAGATGTTGGTCTGAGGTTGTGCATAGACTACCAAAGGTTGAATCGGATAATGGTCAATAACCATTAACCTCTCCCAAGGATAGAAAATCTTTTTAGATGGTTGAGAGGAGAACTTTGGTTTTCTATGATTGATCTATGGTCTAGATATCACCAGTTTAGGGTGAAATAAGCTGATATCCTGAAGATTTCTTTCAGATGTAGGTATGGGAACTTTAAGTTTGTGCTTATGTTGTTCAATGTTATGAATGAACCATTCGCATTCATGGGGATCTTGAACTATATTTTCCATGAGTATTTATACTATTTTTTCATCATATTCATCTATGAAATCCTAATATACTTGAGGTTAGAGGAGGATCATTCCAAGAATCTCAGGACTATCTTGTAGGTCCTTTAACACCACCATCTCTATAGAAAGTTGTCCAAGCAAAGATTTTGGAAATAGAAGGTGCATTTACTTGGGTATGGGGTGTCAAAATAGGGTGTATTAGTGGACCCATTGAAGTATGAGGCATTCATTTCATGGGAATCACCCAAGAATTTGGTATAGGTATGTATTTTTCTCATTCTAGTGGGCTATTACTAGAGATTTGTACTTGATTTCTCTTGAGTTGCAGCTCTGTTGGAAGCTATTAACAGAAAGAAACCATCTTTTTCCTAGAGTTACCAGTGCTAGGAATTTTTTATCTATCTAAAGGGTAAATTGGAAATTTCTCGAGTGATCTAGTTTCCAATGGAAGGGGCGGTGTTTGAGGTATTTTTTGATACTTCCCATTTGGGTTTGGTATGCATGCTGATGAAATAATGGGGAGTGATCTCATATAGGTATATCCTATTACATACCCAAAAATGTAACTATGCACCCATGATATGGAGTTAGTATCAGCCGTGTTTGCACTGAATTTATGGAGACATTACCTCATTGGGGAGAAATTCTTGATCTTCACGGATCATAAGATTTTGAAGTATATCTTTTCACAATGAGATCTGAATTTACAAAAGTGGATGTGGATGGAGTTTTTTTAGAACTATGATTTTGATATCTCTTACACCTCATGAAAGAGGAATTTTTTGGCTGATTAATTGAGTAGAAATTCATAGAAGTAGGTTGTTTGGGAGTCTATGGATTCTTGGAAGGTGATGGAGGAGTTGTCATCCGTGCACCTGGATGCATTGGTAGATAATAACAGAGGTTGTTTATTTCAGATGATTGTGCAGTCTTCTCTAATAAAGAAAGTGGAGGAGTCTCAGTGGGGAGACTCAGAGGCATAGGTGATGCATGATCATGTTGACCATGGTGATGCTCCATAGGGATGGTTAGAAGATAGTCAGAATCATATGTTGTTCTATGGAAGGATGTTTTTTTCCAGTGGAAATGTGCACGGAAATCCATTGTGAGTTTCATAGCTCACCCATAGCGGTCCACCCAAGAGTTTCTAAGATATACCATGGCCTGAGGATGTAGTTTTGTTTGCCTAAGATGATACTTATAGTAGAAGAGTTTGTGAAAAAGTGCTTAGTGTGACAACAGGTGAAGGATGAGCACCATGTTCCTGGTGGTTTCTTGTAGCCCTTAGATGTCCCCGAGTGGAAATTGGATGACATATTAATGTATTTAATCATAGGATTACCATGGATCAGTGAGGATGTGATGAAATCTAGGTATTAGTGGATCAATTGACGAAATGGTCTCACTTATTAATGATTAAGGAGTCAGGCACGGTGGATGCTTTGGTGAGGAAGTATGTGGATGAGGTGGTGCAGATGCATGGAGTTCCAAGATACATTACATCAGATTGGGATACATGTCTTAACTCACGAGTCTGGAGGGGATTTCAGCATGATTTCAGCACTAATTAATTCCTCAGCAATGCCTTCCACCCTTAGATAGATAGGCAGATAGAACAGACTATCCAAAAGCTGGAAGATATGTTGCAAGCATGAGTCTTGGACTTTGGTGGGTCTTGGGTATGACACCTTCCCTTGGTAGAGTTTTCTGTTGGAACTGGGCATGTAGCAGAATCCCCAAATAGGTGGTTTTTAAAAATTTCCACCGATGATTGACGTAAACTTGTCGGCATTGGTGAATAGAAACCCGATTAAATCCGAGGATCTCATGTGAAGGGTTTTAAGCACAAACATAAACCGCAAAATACCTGGTTTAGATATGAAGCCGTGTATGATGTCTGCTTGTCGTTGGTGATCGCTTATCGAAGAATCCAAAGTTGAATTACTATAGATTGTCCAAACATTCTTCAAGTAATCCACAAGAGTGTCGTTCATCATAATCTGGGTGCTAGCACAGAATACCAACGATTCCTTCGATGCTCCAATGATCACCACATCGCTTCGACATGCGATGCCTAAGATAGAGCTCCATATGAGCTCCTTGGAACCAGATAATCTCTTTATATATCATGGGAGAGAGTATAGGAGAGATAATTCCCATGAATAGTCCTTGGCAAAAGCCCCTCCTCTCTTATTTATAGCGCTCAATTAAAATACTCAGTATAGCCCCGCTAGCTTTGAATACTTAACGCACTATCAATGAAATTTTATGACTACTAAAATGAGTCATAAATATTATTATCATTTACTTGTAATATATTAAAATATATTACGTGATAATAATTGAGTCATTAACTCGACTCGTCTCTCTCATAAATATTTATTTAACCCTGAATAATTTAATATTGGTCAATTTATATTTTTCATGTATTTACTAAAACTTTTAAATACATTTAATAAATAAACTCAATACACATTACTCTAAACTCGAATAACATGAATTCATTTATTGCATTGGAGATGGTTTAACTTTGGACAAATCCTAGAACCCTGTGGCGGGGCCCACTCTGTCTAAAACTCCTATTCAACTAAACAGGGAAGATTCTTTAATACGCTATTGTGTGTGACTTTCTAGGCCCTTATCTCAATAGCAGTGAATAATGTTCACAAACCAAGAGAAGTATCTAGCAACCCATCATGGCCCTTGAAGAGATAAGGATCGTCACAACAACAACAACCAACCTACGAATAAGCACTGTGCAATATAATCTCTTTGTTAGTAATATCTCATAAATTAGGACGCAATCATGTGTCATCAACCTTTTCTTACTTTATAGTTTGTGGATGTAACTGGATAGATTTACCCTCAACTGCCATGACCATGTTCTTATAAAGGTACTGCCATCAATATCAACATGGCCTGAGATATATTACTTCCAAAACTCGAAATCGACAAATCCTTTCTTGACCATTCAACCAATGCCACGCCACCAATGACGTACCCAACACAAACTACCTCACCACGACTTCATCGCCATGGTTTTTATCTTATATCAAAGTACACAATCAAATGACATTCATTCGTAATGATCTCAAGTTAGGATACCATTACACATGATCGTAGATAGGAACATCCAATGACACCCAAAACATGTGGAGTTTCTATTGGAGGGTCAGTCCTCATAATCTCACTACTAGGGATCACCAAGTGAGAACTTCATGAGAAGAAGTCTCAATTCTTATGGGCCCTCATCAACTGATAGTCAAACATCTACTTTGTCCAATCAGTAAGATGTATCTATACCATAGAACATATATTTAAGATTAATTTCATAGTATCTAGAGGTCCTCATTATAGCATGGGAACTTCTATAACCTTTTGATATGACAATTAACCTTTGGACATTACCATTTCAATAGTGGATGCATAAATGTATACACTATAATGGTAAGATGACATCATGTATAGATAACTGTATACATGATATGGTAATTAAAAGCACTAAATAGTTGGGTCTAGGGCACCCACTATTTCAACACTCCCACTTGCACTAGAGCCAACTTGCTAACCAAACTTGTTAGCTACTCACATGATGAACATCATGTTTTTACTAAGTAAAGGATTTAGCTATTGGGTCGACCATGGTTCCGCTATGTGGCTATTATGCTATAGCGACCTCATCTCATTGAGTAAAACTTCTCAAGAGATGGTATCCCGAGTATATCTCACTTTTTTTCCACTGTTATAGCTTCACATCTTGCCCAGTAAGAATATCATAATTTAGATTATGATAATACTCTTCTCACTAGGTGAGATTCCAAGAACTGGAACAAATTGTTGCATATCTGCTTCTTATCTTCCTTAGAATCTGCAACGTACTCGGTATTTGTAGGTATGGCTACCACGAGATTATATGATCTTGTCTCACTCGTCATCTCTAACTGCAATAGTAGATCTCTTGATCTATGGAAGACTAGTTTTTATCCCTGAAAACTAGTATCCTTTCTTCTCCACTTACCAGGTACATATCTTTTGTACTTGTCAAAGTACAATTAGATAGTTCTAACTACATCCCTTGCAGTGTTCCTGGATATAACTGATATTTGGATATTATAAAATATACCTCGGAAATATCGGTTCTTGTACATATCATGGAATACGTGATTGATCCATCATTTTAACGTTTGGATTTCAACTCACCACATTTATATCTTCCCATGTCATGGATTGGTCAATATGGAGAGATTATTCCCTCTGACATAGGCAACAATTCATCTCTTGAATTGTTCCAACATGTATTCTTCAATACAATGTCACTATATGTATGATTGACTAGGACCAAGAAACCTATAGATCTACCTTAGTAGATCCTGTTCCTTAGAACTTAGGTTGCTACTTTAAGTCAATCACTGGAGAGTAAATTTTATCTTGGTCTTAACTAACTGTGAGACCAATGTCTTTTTTTCATATGTTTTTGAACATATTTTGTTTATAAAACATTGATGCTACCACTAAACTCACGTAGACACATGGAAAACAATTTTACAAATGTATTTTCTATTATCATGTTGCTTACTTTAATCCTAAACCAGATTTTAGTAACTTGAAACCTTTATTAGCATTCTGTGATGTGACCATCCCTTTCTGGTTGTGTCGTATAGACACCATCAACAATTAGTGGTCATGAAATCCAATTCTAAATAAATTGATCATAGATATTAGCTATGATAAGTAAAATTCAAATAGATTTAGGCATAACAACTTGGTCAAATCAGTCAAGACTTATTGGTACCAAGCTCGTACCATCCATGTATCAAATCACTTGAATACCCACCGCAGTATTCAAAATAATATCCCCTTTTCCCTTTGATACATGGAATCCATTAATTGGATTTTAGTTGGTCTTATCAATTTTAGCTAATTGTCATATACTACTTAATTGTAGGAAATATTATTCACAATGAATAATAGATCACCAACCACAGTGAATATAAAAACCATCACCATGGTTTTATCCTTCCTATGCAGTATATGTCTCTAGAACATACTATGTTCCACATAAACTTATAGAACTAGTTCATATGCCAAATATTTTTTGCATCTTGAGTATTGACTAAACACAAGTCAATATAGCTCCCACTATCTCTAATATAGATGTTCACCCTTATATAGATATGCAGTCTATCACATGACTACCAACTTTTCTATCTTAGGGATTTATGTAATATCCTAAGCAATCGTTAGGATAAGTACGTTAGATGCACAATGTATTTATCTTGATGCAAGTCTATTTGTATCTGAACCAACTATTTGTATCCAAACACATTTCCTTATGATATAATGAATTTACATCATACTATGACTTGTATGATATCCATTTGTCATTATAGTTGCCATATAGTTGTGGGATATCGTCGTTATTTGCAAATCATTTCATAACATATAATGGATGTTTCTAGTAGTTGCAACAATGATATTACTTACATCAAAATTTTGATGTATGACATATGCTTTTAGGAATTGCTCCATGATACATGTTTGTTGATGAATGTTGATATGTTAGAATTTATCATCAATCATCCTTATTAACATCAATGTCATGATATAGATAAGGTAATGTGCGTTTAGGAATTACTCCATGCTACATTATCATGATTGATGAATGCTTGGTCGAGATATTATTTGGTATCTCAACCCAAAGCAACTCATATCTCCTGACCATGCATATACTTTTTTATTACTTAATTACTTAAAAGAATATTATGAAGTATATATACCTCTAGATTATACTTTGAATAGTTCATGCTTACTAGTTGAACTATTTCCAAAAGCTTTGTGACATACCTTTATTTCTAAAGGCTCCTTTGTCCAAACTAAAGATGTCGATAATACCAAAAGTATTTAGCTATGACAAGCCTAAATACTATACTTGGTATATTCATGACGTCTACTTTTAGTATTACTTGACAAATAATTATCTTGTCACCACTGGGTATAAGTCTTACATTTATATTCATCACTAATTGCCTATGATTCATGTATTATTGAACTAGTGATTAAGATTACAAAAAACAACCTTCATTCCAGAGCCTAAAAGAATGTATCCTTACGTCCAAGGACAAATGATATTAATGTTTGTGGTTATACTCAATAATAGCTCAACACGAATCTTACACTTGGAAATTAAAGAAGTCATGTACTTCTCATCACTGGCCTAGGTATCACCCTTTTGCAGCCACTTGGAGAATACACCTCACATCTAGTAATATTTCTATACTTACTTGGTAACTATATTTAAATACACATATGAAAAAACATATAGTATTAAATATCCAAGTAGTAAAATGAAACATTACATTGATGAATATTCCTGACGTAGAAGCATAAAATTGCTTCTTTATATCAGGTTATTTCTTTTAAACTTCTATAGTATTATTTTATAATATGCAATGAAAAAAATCTTTGTTAATAACTCATTAATTGAAGGACTTCATGAATGTGTCATTGGCATTAAATTCCTTTGACCTTTCCACACCATCTTTCAATTTATTTGCCATAATAATTAAAGATAAAACTGTCTTTGAATTCTTATTCACTTGGAAATCCTTACCTGGAATGGTAATGAAGCATTTAATCAATACTTATTTGTTTTGTGACTTAAAAAGAAACTTGAGTTATGTGGTGAACATGATATTTAAATATCATGATCAATCTTTTAATTTACACATGCCAGTGTAAACATCACTTTATTCATATCATTGCTTTGCTTTCTCCTTGCAAACTTCTCGGAGATGAGAATTTATGTTATATCATCTATGTACCGGTGTAGCGACCGCAAATGACACTGGATTTTGATGAAATCATAATGATATAACTATCATACACTTTGTACATTAGTCTCCTGTAAGCAATTTTCACCCTTGCTTCTCGAGGTAGTTTAACAGTGTTGGGGACACTAACACCTTGAGTTTCCGATATCATAGTACTATGCGCACACGCCTGTACTATTCATGGATACTCATGTTAGTGTGGACATTTACTTTCTCCATTATAATATTGAAGTTTTAATATTGTGGTATAACTTTCCATTTTTCTAAAAAAATGAATTTTAGCAGATTAGTGCCTTTTATCTGAATTACCAGTTTAGACATTTTTTGATTAATTACTTAAATCATTTAATGTCTCCCACTATTTTATCAGATTCTAGGAACCCTCTATGCTAGAATCAGAATAATATGTCACTTGAGTATTCTAGTGGAAAGGATCCTGAAACCACCCCTCATAGTCTACAATCTATGGCTACACCACTACTTGGAGGGTTCTAGGTAGGCTTTTGGCTGGCCGACTGCTTAAACTTGCAGTTCCTTGATTTTTTGAGTGAAGTACCAGCTTCATAAAATAAATACTTGATTTACTCAATGCTTTCCTCTAAAATTACAACAAGCTAGATATTGATATTTCTTTGCTGCAATTTTAGTTAAGTCAACCCATCATTCTTATAAGGACTCCCCGGTAGTAAGAGGCACCCTCGGCTATGGCATGACCGACACATCAAACAACTAGTTTTGTCCAAAATTGAATGACGAAAGACGATTATGACTTAATATATATTTTGAGGGTTTTATTATTTTTTCAATGTGAAGAATGAAATAATTTTATATTTTTATAAGCATGTGCTATGTGATCCCACTCACAACTGACCGTGCAAGAAATAGAAATTTTATCGCGTCACATGTTCATTTTTTCTTGCATGCTTGTTTATTATTTTTCTATGTGATCGCACTCTAACTACACATTCACAAAATAATAAACCATGAAAAAATAAAATGAAAAATCGGATCATGAGCCGGTACTATTGGTTGATCCGTTGAGTGAATAACGGATCAACCGAAACCCTAAGGGTAAGTACCTTTAGTCGCGTGGCTTGCAAATTGAACAACAATGCCTGCTCAACCAATGCAACTAACTTCTATCTAGTGCATTGCCATCACTTGGAGTGAAGTGTGTCAAGGATCATTTCATCATTATACAATAGTACTCGCACGCAGGCGAGGGGGTCTCGAGGTATAAATATATAACTCTAAGAATGGGCACGCATGCCCTTATACATATAACGACTCTGAGACGACACACAGATCACCTTTTTATATAATTAAATTAATTATTACAAAACCATGCAATAATTAAATAAATTAATTAAATAAATAAACAAACACCAGACATGCATTGGTAGGTCGACGACTCATGACCAGCATATACGCATTAAACTCGCGTATATTAAACTAAATGAAGAATAAAATTAAACATGTATTAATATAAACTTGAGGGAATTATTTTATTGAATTAGAATTTCACTCTAATTTTAATTCAATATTAATACATCATTCAGTATCATTTAATTAATTTAATTTTAAAACAAAAATTATATTAATTAACTAATTTAATTAATCACCCAATTAAATTAATTACGCCAAAGTCATTATTTAATAAAAAATTAATATTTAATTAATTTAATTTTCAACTGTAATTAAATCAATTATCTTAATTAATTTTTGATTATTTAAAATTATATCTTGGGTCCCGATATCCGAGCATGGCCTGTGTGGGTTAGGGGAAACCTGTACAGGCCATGTTCGTGCCTTACAGACCCCGTGCAGGGGCTTATCGGGATGGGCAGGTCTGCCGAAGCCTGTTCTAGGCTAGGCAATCCTGCCCGGGCCTGTTTCGGGGAAGAGCAAGTTACCTGCCCACTAGGAGGACCGGGCGGCGACCAGAACGAGGCAGGTTTGGTTCGAAGTGGGCTGCCCGAACTGTGTCTACCCAGTGGGAGTAGTCACACCCTACTAGGCACACAGAACAGAATGGTTGAAGTTGGCCATCAACGATGCAACACGGGATGTAGCTGGCCGGTTCTACCACTGTAGGGAGTTACGGTCGACAGACCAAGGTGGAGCGGGCTGGTCCGAGACTACAACGGTTGGAGGGTAACCAGGAGGCGCGAGACAATGGAGAGGCGGCCCAAGGCTCTACTTCCAACACACGGGTGCAGCGCGTGATGCCTGCAATAGGAGGAAGAAGAAAGTTGCGCGCTACAATTTGAGGAAGACCACCTATTTTTTTGTGCCCCACCTCACTATACGTAGAGGGAGAGTTGTGTAGGCTCCGCGAGAGAGGCCGAGAGAGGTGGTCCGCACAGTTGGGCGGCACTTCCTCTAGTAAAAGATTCTGCATGAGCGCTTGGTATTGCTACTGGTGCGACGCCTGAAGCAGATGGGAGACACGCTTGCAGGTTGGCGGCCGGGTGTGCCAGGTGCAGGAAGCGAGGAGGCCCAGCGGGAGGAGGCAACCCTGCTTCTCTTGCCTTGTGAAACACTTCAACTACAGCCCGACGAAGGAGATGAGGCGACAGCTTCTCGGGCCGCTGCGCATGGGAGACGAATGGGCTGCTTGGCCCCCACAAAGAAAAGTTTTTTTAAAATTCTTTCTTGATCGGCTGGTCTGGCCCCCTTCCTTCAATTTTTTTCTTAACTTTCAAAAGGCCTTCTCCCCTTATATTTTTTTAAACAAAATACTAAATTTATGTCTTTCTTTTATACTAGTCTTTCACCCTTTTAATTTTTTTTCTAAAGCCTATATTAGGATTTGGAAAAATAAAATTAATTTAATAATAATATTATTATAATAAAATTAATATTATCATTATAATAAAATCTACTAATTTTATTATTATTATAATAATACAGTTAATTTTAATAAGTTAATATCAAATCAAAATTGATTTTCCAGTGAATATTTCAGCCACGGGATTTCCGGTCGAAATACGAAACATCACTGGAATTTAATCTTGAATCTGAATTCGAAACTTTGGATGGCTGCCGACTGGCCATCCGATGTCTGATTCAGATTTCGTCTACGATGTTGGGACTAGAATGACACCCTCTTCCTTAATTAATGTAAATTTAATTTATTTGGATTAAAATTGACACATGTCCCTATGATACCACTTTTTGGAACCGGGCATGCAGTAGAAGCCCCAAACAGGTGGGTTTTAAAAAATTTCCACCGATGATCGACGTAAACTTGTCGATGTCGGTGGATAGTAGCCAATTAAATCTAAAGATCCCATGTGAAGGGTTTTAAGCACAAACATAAACCGTAAAATACCTGGTTTAGATCCGAATCCGCGCACAACATCAGTTTGCCATTGGAGATCGCTGCTTAAAGAATCCAAAGTCGAATTCCTCTAGATCATCCGCACATGCTTTAAGGAATCCACAAGAGTGTCGTTCATCATAATCTGGGTGCCAGTGCATAATACTGATGATGCCTTCGACACTCCAATGATCACCACGTCGCTTCGACTTGCGATACACGAGAGAGTGCTCCATCCGATCTCCTTGGATCTAGAGCATCTATCTCTATATCACGGGATATAGTAGAGGAGTGATAAGCCCCATGAATATTCCTTGTCAAAAGCCCCTCCTCTTCTATATATAGTGCTCAATTAAAATACCTGGTATAACCTCACTAACTCTTAATACTTAACACACTATCAACAACATTTTATGACTACTAAACTGAGTCATAAATATTATTATCATTTACTTGTAATATATTAAAATATATTACACGATAATAATTGAGTCATTAACTCGACTCGTCGCTCCCATAAATATTAATTTAACCTTGAATAATTTAATATTCATCAATTAATATTTTTTATGTATTTACTAAAACTCGTAAATATATTTAATAATTAAATTCAATACTCATTATTCTAAACTCGAATAATATGAATTCATTTATTCCATTGGTG
This sequence comes from Viscum album, assembly GCA_963277665.1. Taxonomy (NCBI): domain Eukaryota; kingdom Viridiplantae; phylum Streptophyta; class Magnoliopsida; order Santalales; family Viscaceae; genus Viscum; species Viscum album. The sequence goes on along the minus strand of OY728137.1, from coordinate 1,501,025,261 downwards.
ATAGTTTAACTTTGGACAAATCCTGGACCCCTATGGCAGAGCCCACTATGTCCAAAACTCATATTCAACTGAATAGGGTAGATTCTTGAATACGCTATTGTGTGTGACCCTCTAGGCCATTATCTTGACAGCAGTGAATAATATTCACAAACCAAGAGTGGGATCTGGAAACCCATCATGGCCCCTGAAGAGATAAGGATTGTCACAGTAGCGACAACCAACCTATGGACATGCACTATGTAATATAATCTCTTTGTCAGTAATTTCTCATAAAGCAGGACGCACTCACATGTCATCGACCTTTTCTTGATTTATTGTTTGTTGATGTAACTGGAAAAATTTACACTCGACTGCCATGTCCATGGTCTTATAAAGGTACTGCCATCCATATCAACATGCCTGAGATATATTACTTCTATAACTCAGAAGTGAAAAATCCTTTCTTGACCATTCAACCAATTCTGTGCCACCAATGAAGCACCCAACACAAACTACCTCTCCACAAATTCATCACCATGGTTTTTGTCTTGCATCAAAGTACACAATCAAATGACATTCATTGCTAATGATCTCAAGTCAGGAGACCATTACACATGATCGTAGATAGGAACATCCAATGACAACCAAAACATGTGGAGTTCCTATTGGTGGGTCGGTCCTCATGATCTCACTACTAGAGATCACCAAGTGCAAACTTCATGAGAAGAAGTCTCAATGATTATGAGCCCCCATCACCTGATAGTCAAAAATCTACTGTATCCAATCAGTAAGATGTATCTAGACCATATATCATATATTTAAGATTAATTTCATAGTATCTAGAGGTCCTCATTATATCCTGGGGACTACTATAACCTTTCAATATAAAAATTAACCTTTATAAATTTCCATTGAAATAGTGGAAGAAGAAATGTATACACTATAATGGTAAGATGAAATCATGCATAGCTAATTGTATACACAATATGGTAATAAAAAACACTGAATAGTTGGGTCTAGGGCACCCAATATTTCAACATTTTATTACAATAATAGATATCAATCTTCCATTGGTATGGATCTATTTGAAACCTTGTATGGTAGACCGTGTCTTTCACCCTTATGCTAGATAGAGGTTGGGGAGATAGTTTTTCCTGGCCATGAGGTTGTGAAGAGCACAATAGATAAGGTTTAACTTTTTCATGAGTGGATGAAGGAAGTGAAGGAATGTAATAATTCATATACTGATCGTAGGAGGATCCCCTTGGAGTTCGAGGTTGGGGACCATGTTTTCTTGAAGGATTCCCCTCAACATTGGTAGAGGAGTTCTGGTAGAGGGACAAAGCTCTCTCTAAGTTTAATCGAACCCTTCAATGTGTTGGGGTGATTTGGTGAGGTGGAATACCAGTTGGAACTAACACCATAGATGGAGAGGATCCACAATGTCTTTCATGTCTCCTAGTTTCATAGGTATATTCACAATGGATCCCACATCACCGACTAGGGAGAGTTGGTTATTGAGGATTATGAGACATTCATGGAGAATCTAGTAGAGATCCATGATCTTTAGGAGAAAGTTCTATGTGGGTGGACCATTCCTTTTTTTGTGTGGTTTGGAGCATGGTATCCCAGAGGTTAGTACTTGAGAGATAGAATCACATATGCATTCCTAGTACCTAGTGTTTTTTTTGTGTTTTTCTTTGTTCTATTTTACTTTGTAATGTGATTTTTGAACCTTTTTTGTCATGAGATGATTTGTTTCCTTGTTCCGTGATGTGTGATAAAGTCCTAATATGTGAAAAAGGGAAGAACATATTACTAATCAAGACACATTAATTGTGATGCAATTAAACCCATGCGGTTAAGTTAGTACCACCCATAACGAATAATATCTTGACATGGAGGATGGTATTCTCTGATTCGTGTGTTTGGTCAGTGTAGGTGTTGTGCTTGTGTGGTGTGACTTATGGTATGATGGGTTTGCAGATGTCAGAGGAGGTGTTATGAGATGTTGGGGTTTCATTCCAACTTTTTAACAACACAAGGTGGTTTATCATTAAACCATGATATCAGTAGTAGTGATTCTAGTATAGATAGATCCTTGAGAGGTAGATCCCAAGGTGGTTATTCGGAACTGTATTCTCCTTCTAGTTTTGGTTTTGAATTCTCTAGAGCGTGAATAGTTTTACAGGTATATGATGTAATGGCTAGGACCTCTCTGATCCTTTACTTTTTTAAAATCCAATGTTTGAGGTGTTCTGGAGGTAATAGTGACTCATTTAGGCAGTTTTCCAAAATTTAAATCTTTCTAACGGTTGGTTAGAACCAGTGAGTTTGGGATAATGACTCCAAATGGTGAGTCACTGACATTGGGCCATGAAGGTGACTCACCCAATGGTAGCTCACCAAATAGTGAATCACTGAACAGTAGCTCACAGAATGGTGACTCACTGAACAGTAGCTCACCTCATCGAACGGTGAACCACCGAATGACGAATCACCGAATGGTGAATCACTGAACAATGAATCAATGAACGATGAATCAATGAATGATGAATCACCAAACGGTGACTCACCAAAGGGAATCCCACCAAATAGAGACTCACTTAAGGGTAGATCACCGAACGACGACTCACTGAATAGTAACTCACTGAAGGGTGACTCACCAAATGGCGACTCAGCGAACGACGACTCATCAAATAGTGACTGACCTAATGTTATCTCACTGAATGATGACTTACCGAATGGTGACTCTCCATTGGTATCATTCCACTAGTAGCTATCACTGGTGAATCGCATATGGTCAGTCACCCAATGGGACCTCAACCATCAGTGACTCACGATGGTGACTCACCCAATGGTGAGTAATTTTCAATAGTTTTTCAAAATTCCCGATTTTCTCCCGTTTTCCAGTTTGTTACTGTTTTTCCCCTTTAACGTTTTATTTGATTTAAAATGAGTTAAATACCATATTTAAATGCTTTTGAGGACATTTTTAGGGTTATGGATCATATCTTTAATTTACTAAAAGTCTTGAATACTCTTACACAACTAAACCGTGTGGTCTTGGCCAAGATTCAATTTTAATGGATTTTAAAAACTGTTTCTTCTGTTGATATAGTATTTGACCTTTATAAAGATGATATCCTTTATTCCTAGTGAGTTTTCTATTAGTGAAAACCAAACCATTCATCCCTGAGGATTCATTCCTTTGAGCTGTGGCCTTGGATTGTGTTTCCCTGGAGACTTTTTCTACAGCTTTCACACACCCTGATTAAGTGAAATAAGGAATTTCTAATCATCTATTCTTCCAGGTATGGATCCATTTATCTTTATTTAATTATTTTATCATGTAGGGTGGGTTTGAGATGTTATCATTTTTTAATATAGTATAATTCCATGTAAATAAAGATAATTGAATCAGGTTAAATCAATAAGCAGGGGTTGGAAAAAAGTGATGCATGCTTCTGTTTTATTATTTTGCTATTGATGTTGTGTTTTTTATGAGCTAAACACCCACTGAAAATCATGGTAATTGGTGGTGTTTTTTTTGTGCTCTTGGAATTTATTGTGAATGATTGTTTTTGGTCTTCTATTGAACAATTGTATATATATAAAATTGATTATCCGCATACACACAGATAATAAATTAATGTCCCAGGATCAAACTATTTCTATGATAACCCCCAAATTAACAATTGGAATTAAAGAATAGGTGCCTTGTTAAATCGTGAAATTGTTCCTTGTATTGTTGTGTGGTGTTGATGATGAGGGTAATACTATGTGTGGGGTGGTTCATGTGGAGTAATAGAATCTACAGTTGAGAAATTGATTGATTGTGGAATAGATGGGAAGTATTATGTAGTAGGGATTACATTGAGTTTTTCTATGTTTGTGTTTCTGGATGTGATGGGTGTGGTGTGGATATGTAGCGGGGATACCAAATGTGGTTGTGGTGAGTTAAATTGTGTGCGACTATGAGTTGGTTTTTTTTGAGATGATAGATTGGGTAGAATGAATTTGAAAAATGATGATGGAAATAGCTGGTATGAGAAATTATCTTGGGGTTTCTCTATGAGTAGCATGCAGAATGCTTTACGCCATGTCTCAGTATCAATGTATTTTAGGTTATGAATGGGTGTTAAATAGAGAGGAAATTTGAAGATTCTTTAGTTTATTGGCTCTTCAACTTCTGAGATGACTTTGGTTGTGTTTCCTATTGTGTCTTGTGCTTAGTAGTTTCTCAAGTAGAGATGGAATGAATAAATGAATTATTTAATAAATAATGAAAATTGGTTAAATGAATTGGTTGGGAGTATGAATTGAGTTTGTGGATGGTTGTGTGGTTATGTATGTAGAGGTTGTAGTTTTCATGAATCCTATATGTTGGGATTGAGTACTTAATATTATATCTATATACATGTATTTCGTTTGTGATTTCTATACACACCCCACCCTAGTTGATCACCATGTGCCAAACACCCCCATTGTCACAGGGAAGGGTGTCTTTCCCAAACATTTTGGTGGAAGGATGGAGGGTTTTTTATCCATTATTCCCTACTCTCTCTTACAAGTGGTGATATCGCAAGATTTTATGGGCAGGTTGTGGTTTATGAGGCCCAAGTGTGTGCGGGAGAGTTGTGATTTCCATGAGTCTTTAGGATGACATGTTACATGTTTTCCTAGGTGACTTCAGGATGAGGTGTTGTTTGTGGCCCAGGTGTCTACGAACAAGATGTAATGTGCTTTGTAGACTAAGTGTCTATGAGTGGGATGCGATCATCTTCATTTTCCCAAGTTTTGGGACTAGCTGTAGGGCCCAAGTCTGTGTGGGTGGGATGTGACACTGTTCTTTTGGAAGAGGTGGGAGATCCAAGATGTTTTCTGTTAGGTTGTGAGGGTATCTAATTAGTGGGAAAGTGGTGTGGGTTACCCTACTATTGATTTTATTACTATATTATTTTACCTGAATTTCATTACTTGGTGAGCATGCCTTAGTGAGGTGGGGATGGCTAGAATACCTTATTAGGTGATGTCGGTTATTCTGTTTTCTCATAAGAGCATTAGTATTCTTCTCCCACTTGTGTACGAGAGACTTTGATTTTTACTACTGAGTATACTTGTATGCTCACCCAACATTATAAAAATAAATTTAGGTTTTTAGGAGGACTATGGGGACCATGCTGGATATTACTAGATCAAATTTTGGGATAGTTGATGTGTCACTACTTAGATTTACTTTTGGGAATTTACTTTAGATATTTTCATTATATTTGAAATATTTTTCCTTTAAACATGCTTTTGGGATGTATTTCTGGTTTTATTTTATATATTTCTTGGATTTTCTTTGATGTTGATACATCTTATCTCCAAATCTTGGTTACTATAAAGTGGTAATGCCTTCCTTTTTTTGATATTTGTATACTATTAGTATTGGTCTCCACCATGGGGACCACTAGAGGCGGTACTCAAGGATTATTATATCTCTTTCCTCATTTCCAGCTTAGAAGGGGCATCTTTGGATAGAGGGGGCCGTGATAGAGACACATGCCATGTTATGCACCTATATTTTTCTATGAGTTGTATATACATCCTTTGAAAAGTTATATCATGACTCTCGTTCTTTTCATGATATTTAAAGATTCATGTAATGTTATTATTTCTATTTTATTATGATTAAAAGTTATCAATGTGGTAATGGTTTATAGAATCAATATCATCATTATCATGATTATTTATGATTGTGTTTCAATTAATTAAATATTATGATCCATATCTCTATAAATCCCATGAATTTTCTAACCCTCTTACTATTCCTTTTATATGCATGTAATGGTACCATTTTCCACCTCTTTGTTACATAATATAATTAAGAAAATGTTTTTATGAAAATCCAACTATATTTCTCCTTTCGGTCAGAAATTTGGGTTCTTTCAAAACCATGTTTTCTAAATAAGTTTTTAATTTTTTTACTATTATGATATGATGTTTATGGGAAATTTTTACCCATTTATTTCCTTTTTATGAAATGATTTTAAAAGAAATATTCTTTTCATTTTCTGACGAAGGGACTTTTCTAATATTTTAAAGTGAAAATGGAATGTTCAGCATGTAAAAAATTACCCTTAATTATGAGAATCATTTGATTTATGATTCCTATGTAAGTTTACTAGGTTATTTTTTAAAGAAATGTTTTCCCTAATATTCTAGTTTTTTTATTTTAAAATAGTTTTCAAAGAAAAAGGGTTTAAAAAATGTTTTATGTTTTAAATCTGGTTCACATGTGTTCAAGATTATTTTATATACATCAAAGAAAAATTGCATTCAAAGTGACTTTAAGCCTTATTTTTAAATTTTAAAATTAATTTCAAAGAAAAAAAATTCAAAATGTTTTCAAGATTTCATTATGAATTTTTAAGGTGTTTTAAAATAATAAGGTTTTCAAAATATTTTCAAGATTCCTTTATATGTTTTCAAAGTTATTTAAAATGGAATAGGTTTTCAAAATGAATTATTTTTTATAAATTATTTTTCAAATAGAAAAATATATTTTTATCAAGAAATGTTTTTAATGAATTTTTAATTATTTCTTTATAAGAAAAGTATTTTCAAAATGGTTTTATGAAATGGATTTTCAAAGAAAGGATGTTTTTCTTAGTAAATATTTTAATTGATCTTTCAAAATCCTTTTCCTTCTAATATTTCATCATTTTTTATAGTTTAATATTTATTAGGGAAATGATCTAATAATACCATTCATATTCTTTCTTTAATGGTTTATGTCTTAATAACATGTTGTTTATGACACCAATTTCTCTCCCATGGGTTATATTATTTAAAAACTCACTTCTTTTCATGGGTTATGCTTTGATGAAATGATTATGAAACCTATCTATTTTATATAGGTTATGACGTGATGAAATGTTTATGATACCGATTTCATCTAATGGGTTATGATATGATATTTATAAAACCCATCTCTTTTTATGGGTCATGATATAATGAATGTTTTATTATCCTATGAAATATGTATGAATTATTTTATTATGTGATGAGGTGGGACCTATATATCCCTCCAATGTATTGGATAAAGATATATATCTCATGAGATAATAATGGGAATCAAGTTGATAGGATTGATCTACTATGTAAGATTGGGAAACCCAATCTACTATGGGAAGATTTGGAAACCTGATCCACTATGAGACGATAGTGAAACCCAATCCACTATAGGAATATAGAGAAACCCTATCCATTATGGGAAGGTGGGTAAAACTAATCCACTATGAGAATATAGGGAGACCCGATCCACTATGGTAAGATAGGGAAACCTGATTCCTTACATAGAATGGAATGAAACTAAGGATGATGGTGTGTCTCACCCTATAGGTGTAGTCCCCATGAAGTGCCTGAATATTTTTTTAAGAGAGCCTTTATTTATATGGAATTATATTAAAAGTTTATGTGTTTTCCACAAATTATATGTCTTATGCATATGATATGCTCATATGGTTCATATTCTATATTATCGTATGATTCATGTCTTATGAACTTCCAATATTTATTCTATATATCATGTTTATAATCTTTGATATTAAGGGTTTTATTTTAAAATGTTATCCTCATGTTCTCAAGCCTTTATATTCAAGTTATTCTAATTTATTTCTATTATTTAACCTTACAGAGAATTTGAGCTCCCTTTTCTTATGTTTTCTTTCCCCAGGTCACGAAGAAATGTTTTAATTAGAAGTACTAAAGGGGAAGGTCTATGTGGGAAACATTTAAGATCTTTTAGAAAGTTAGAATATTTTTTCTACATTTCTAAATACACTAAATATTATAATCCACATGCATGTACATTTGAAATGTGTGGAATATTATTAAAAAATGATGTAATATCCGTCTATGTTAATCCTAGGTTGTTATAGTTGGAAATGAATAAAAGGTTTAGTCAACCTTTGGAATTTAGGATGAGAAAAATTTAGTGATACCCCTAGGGATATTTATAAGGATATTTCTAGGGGTTTTTCTAAGGATAAATGTAAGGATGAATTAATGTTTTAAAAAATGTCCTAGAATTTTGGTAAAGGATTAAGTGATTGGTTTCATAAAATTATATCCCTATAACAATAATACAAGTGGATGTGAATCTATAATAGATGTATCTCAAGGTAAAAAATTTGATAAGGTTCTTTGGGTCTGAATCGAGCATAACCTGGTACATGACAACAAACCTTGTTGCACACCTGGTCTGACACTCCCGGGGGATATGCTTTGGAAATTCAAAAACTATTTACAAAACATATTGAATGATTTAAATGGATGTTTTCAATGAATAACCTAGGATAAACCAAAGGTTCCATAGATTAAGGAAAGTGGCATAATTTAGACATCATATAAGTGGGTTTTTATGATTATGTGGTTTCTCACTAAGATAATTATTTCTTACTCAGTGATTTTTGGTTTTAGTAAATATAGGGAACCAGAAGGAATTGGGTTAACATTGAATGTGATAGATATTTTTTTGATGACCAGTCAAATGGGATGGTCACTAGAGTGAAGGATGTTGTGATCATTCCTAGCTAGTGTTCACGGAACATGATTAACATCATGTACCTTAACCAACTCTCAGACTCACCAAGGAAGAGAAGGAAGGATTTTGCTGAGTTTTTAGGAAATAGAGACCATGGTGGAAATAATATTAAGTTTTCTTTGTGTAAAAAATGTGGAAAGAGTCACCCAAGTGAAAGTTTAAGAGGAACAAGAAGATGTTTTGACTCTTGAAAAGAAGGACACAAAGGAAGTAACTATAGAGGAAAAATTAAGGGTCTAGTTAAAAAAATGGACATAAATATTTTCCTCTCTAGGACATCATTGATGGTCACATGATTTAAGTGTGGAATGAATGGTAATTATGAAAATCTATTTCCAAAGTGAAAATCTCCCAAAGAGAATCAGAAATGTGGTATGATTAATTATTATATTTCTGATGATGATTAGACTATAGATGAGATGTGAATATAAAGAGGTATTAAGTAATAGGATGTGGTAGCATTATTATGGATTAAGTATGAAGTTGAATAATTGTTATTTATTTATTTGGATTCAATAATTATGTTATATGAATGGTGAAATATATAAGGATTGTTTATTTTATGTTTTTTTCTAAGGATTACAAGAATATGTTTAGTGGTTATAATAAAATATAAAAGAGATTTAATGGAAATTCGATGTCTATATAAAAAAAATTATTAATGGAAATATAACCACTAATATATTCTTTAAGTTAAGATAATTTTGTTTGGATAAAGATAAGTTGAAAATGAATAATTAAATTCTACAGTACATATTACCTTAGATCTGATAAAGGATATGTTGACAATGTAGTCTATGTTATCATGGATGATTTTTTTCAACTTCTTAGATTTAAGAAATATATCCATTAATCATTGGAAGAAGGAAGAATCCATTTTTTAAAGGATTCATGGTATTTCAGGTTATTAACATGTTTCAAGAGGATATATAATGATGGTATTCACAAGTTTGGAATATGACAACAAAGAGCTTCTTTATGATATTTGAGGAATCAAGGTTAATCTAATTTGATGACCTAATTTATAAATATATGAATTTTCATCTTCTAGAAGGGTTATAAGGTTAACTATTTATGTAATAGTTTATGTCAAACATCAGATCAGGTTTTTGAGATTAAAGTATCATATGAATATATGTGGATTTATGCATATTAGATAACTTGTGATAACCTTTTTGTTTTGATAGATGGAATGACCTACCATTCTATCTATGGATATTTGGATTTGATAATGCTTCAACAATGAAAAATTCACTATAATTTATTAAAATAATAGATGAAGTAAAAATTGATCAAGACACAACCAAGGGTGATAATCTTCTGAGTCAAGTAAGTATATCGTCTCATAAAAATCATTTCTCTTTTGGAAAAAAGATCTTGAAACCAAAAAATTTATCTGAGTACCTTCATTTTCAATGAATAAAATGACCCCTTAGATCATCACATATTAATGGATTTTTGATTATTATCTTTCTCTTGACCTTGTTCTCTATCCTTCTCTATCAAAACTTGATAGTTAGATTCCTCTTCCATGTCATTGTTTTCACTTCAAAACTATGTTATCCTATGTAAAAACGTATTTATATATTACTTTGGGTAACTATTATGTTTCCAAATTTATTTTTTTAAAGATATTTCTATTATTCATTTTTACAGTGTGGGTTTCTTTGAATGGAATTTTTAAGTATTAATAACTTGATAACCCAGATGAATTTCAAAGGAGAAATTCATTTTAAGGGGGTACAATGTAACACCTTTAGATTTTGTGAAATATTTTTTTAAATTAATTTAATCTTTTTGATATTGTTCATTTTATGAAACACTAAATATATATATATTTTATATTAAATCACTACATTAGTCTTTTATGAACTACAAACAAGACTTATATTATCTTGAGTTACATGTAACACTATGTTCGTGTTTTGTTACACATAATGATAAGTTCCTTTGATATCTTTTATAACACACAAGGCCCAATTTTTAACAATCTATAATATACTATTAATAATATTATTAAAATATTATTATATCTACCACCTAGAAATTAGAAGGGAAGTTATGAGTATAATAAAATTAATTGTGATAATATTATTTAAACATGTATATAAAATTAATCCTTTTTTTATCAATTAGTAGAAGTAAATATAGTAACTATTAGAAAATAAATAAATTACTTTTCTAAGAAATCCATTTTTCTACGTAGAAACACAATTTTATCTCAATAAATTTAAAAAAAATTTGATTAATGTTTTCAATAAAATATATATAAAATATAATCAATAAATATTTTTTATACTTATCCAATAAATTTTATAGGTATAAGATAAGAATAAATCCAATTTTATGAATAAAAATATATATTCTTCTAAAATGTAATTTTATTGCCTTTTAATTGAGAATCGATTTTAAGTCCAATTTTTGGAAAATTTATTAATTTTACATGTCAAAATAAACTTTATATTTTAAATTATAATATAAAAATTATCTTTGGGTGAATTTTTGGTATTTTTCTATGAAGTTTCATTTTTTACCGAATAGTAAAACATAATGGATTTTAATTCAAAACTTACTTTTCGCCTAATTTATTTATAATGATAAATTATATTTTAAATTTGTCTTAAAGTTTAATTAGATAAATTTTATATAAATGAATCCAATTTAGTTCATTTGAATCAATTTCACTTTTAAATTAGATATACAAACTTACAAAACTTTTAAATATTTTTACTTTAAAAACCTGCTTTGTCGTCCTATTTGTGGGATTAAATTTAAATTAATTACCTCTATTTATGTGATTGGAATTTGAATAAATGGATTAAATATTTGTAATCATCATAATTTATAATGTTTAATAATTTCAACTTATGTTTGGACCATAAATATTAGTGAGTGTAATTAAAATTAATTTCAATAATTAACGAGGAAATTATCTTAATAAGGAACTAAACCTTGAACTTAAAGCCCAAAAAAGATTATAATTTTTTTAAAAAAACATTTATGGAAATATTTATACCCTATCATCCTTTTTTTTAATTTAGTTCATTATTGGCACAACTTTTCCTTGAAAAAACATGGGTGGAATTCCCCTTCAAAAAATTCATAAGAATGCCACTCCTCCTCCACTATAAAAAACCTTCACACTTATTTACACCTCTCAAGCTCATTTTATCACCCAATATATGATTAAATATGATTAAAAAATCCCTACCTTCCAACTTTAATCCTCCCTTTATTCATAAATCTAACCAAGGAATCCCTTTTGTGAAAAGAAAAAGGAGTTACCCAAAGAAGAGGTAACATCCTTCCTCAAGATCATTTCATTTATTTTCATCCTCTATCACCTAAACTCTTCTTATTCAATAATTATAAAATAAACCATGTATCATAAATATATATAGATGTTTTTATTTTATGTTTTTTATCTTTATTTATACACACTTCCATATAATGGGTAACAAACTTACCGTTGTTGTGTACGATGAACTACTTCCTAAAAAAATGATGTAGTTAGTTTTCCTTCACCACCTATCATGGTTGGGAATTATGATGGAAAATATGTTTTTATAATATATATATTATATTTATTATGTATATATACTTATTAAGATATTATATAAATCCTACCTTCATGCTTTCCATTCTGTGTAAATGCGATAATTTAATTTGTGGAAGTGTGGACTACCACCTCCTCAAATCGATGTGATTCATTCACACTTTACAAGGAATGTATTGAGGATGGGTTTAGTAAAAATTTATGATATATATTAAATAATAATTATACTATAAATATAATATATATATATACACACATATATATTTCATTTACATTCTTTCATTCAATACGACAATAAAATGGAAGAATCGTTCATACGCACGTATGACCTACTGTCTCCATGAGTGGTGTATTTCATTTAATATTAAAATATTTTAAAGGTTACTATAAATATTTATAAAATGAATATATATGATATATATACATCATATTTTACATTCATTAAATAAGTAAATCACGATCTATGTAAGAGGATCAAGAATAAGAAGTCAAAAAACGTACGATAAACAAAGCGGTTATTACCTAAAACATTACTTCAACATGGAATTGTTAATAAGCGGGTAATATAAAGTCATAAGTGAATATTATATGGTATTATATATAATAATATAGTTCTTTGGTATATTTATTATAAACTTATATTTATTATAAAAGAGTTTTGAATGTGTAAAAATAAATTCAAGACATAAGGTAAGGGAATTTCATTTCACTTTTAATATCTATGAGATACATGTATTATTCACCACTCAATTATTTTTAATTGTGTGTAAAACGCACATGGATGTATTATATGATTATTATAATTAAATTTATGGGTATGAAAATATCTATTTTATGATATTTATTTTATGGGTTTTATGTTTCCAAATTTACCAAATCAGTAAGGTAATTTTGTCTCAATTTTTCATCTTTGAGACACATGCCATGTTATGCACCTATATTTTCATAGAAGGTGTGTATACCACCCTTTATATTTTATATCATGAATCTTATTATTTTAATTATATTTAATGATTTATGTAATGTTATTCTTTTTATTTTATTATGATTTAAAGTTACAAATGTGGCAATGGTTTATAGCTACAATCTCATCATTATTGGGATTGTTTATGATTATGTTTCCATTAATGAAATAATATGATCCATCTATAAATAAATATCATTAATTTTATTAGCCTATGATTATTCATGTTATATCCAAGTAAATGTTCCATTTTTATACTCTATGATACTTATGATAATTAAGTTTTTTTTTGGAAAATATGACTTTATTTCTCTTTTCGGTCGGAAATACGTATTATTTAAAAACCATGTTTTCTAAAAATGTTTATAAAAATGTTTTAATATTATAATATTTTGTTTAAAATAATATTTTGACCCATGTATTCCCTTTTTAAAAAACTTTTTTAAAATAAATATTCCTTTCATTTTCTGAACAATGCACTTTTCTAAAGTTTTAAGATGTAAAAGGAATGTTTGATATTTACAGAATTAACCACCATCTTGAAAATCATTTCCTCGATTCTTACTTTTTAAGTTCACAAGGTGATTTTTTTTAAATAATTTTTTCTTAATATTATGCAAATTGTTTATTTTAAAATGGGTTTTAATGAAAAAGTGTTTTACAAAAAATGTTTTATATGTAAAAAGTGTTTCAAAATTTTTCAGTATTATTTTATAATTTTTCAAAGAAAATTATTTTCAAAATTATTTCAAGACTTATTTTTACATTTTCAAATTATTTTAAAAGAAAAAGTTTTTTAATATTTCATTATGACTTTTCAAGGTGTTTTCAAAGAACAAGGTCTTAAAAATATTTCCAAGGTTCCTTTATAAGTTTTCAGATCTATTTTAAAAGAAAAAGGGTTTCAAAATTATTTAGGTTTTAAAATGATATTTTCCTCAATTAATGTTTTAAATTAAATTGTAATGATTTATTTATAATAAAATGATCTTATAAATGGTTTTATGAAAATGATTTTCAAAGAAAGGTTATTTTCTTTAAGAAATGTTTTAAGTGATCTTTCAAAATCTTTCTTTATCCAAGATTTCATCCATTGTTATAGTATAAAATTTATTGGGGGTGTGTTCCTAGAATATCATTCATATTCTTTCTTGAATGGTTAATATCTCAATATCATGAGGTTTATGAAACCCATATATATCCCATGAGTTATATGCTTTTGAAACCCACTTCTTTTCATCGGTTATGCTTTAATGAAATGATTATGAAACCTATATCTTTTCAATATGTTATGATGTGATTAAATGTTTATGATACCCATTTCATTTCATGGGTTATGATATGATGTTTATGAAACCCATTTTTTTATGGGTCATGATATGATAGAAATTTTATTAACTTGTGTATCATGTATGAATGATTTTTTATGTGATGAGTGGGAAATATATCTCCCTACAATGAATTGGGTAAAGATTTATATCTCATGAGATAATGACCTGAAAAAAGTTGACGGGATTGATACACTATGAAAGATGGGGAAACCCAGTCCACTATGGTAATATGGGGAAACCTAATCCACTACAGGAAGATGGGGAAACTAGATCCACTATGGGAAGATGTGTAAACCAGATGCACTATGGGAAGATGGGGAAACCCGATCCACTATGGGGAGATGGGGAAACTTGATCCACTATGGGTTGATGGGGAAACCCCAACCACTATGGTAGGATGGGGAAACCTGATCCCTTACATGGAAATTACTGTGATTGGGGATGGTGGTGTTTCCCATCTAGTAGGTATAGTCTCCATGAAGTTCCCTGATAAGGTATTGTCAACAATCCTTGACTTATAGAGAATGATATTGCATGTTTATGTGTTTTAAAAAAATTCCATGTCTTATGCCTTTGATATTATCACATGGTTCATGCTATTTATTATCTTATGATTCACATCTTATGAATGGCTAATATTTATGCCATGTATCTTGTTTTTGATCTTTGAAATGTAGGGTATGATCTTCAAATGTTAGTATCATTTTCTCGTAACCTTACGTTCATGTTATGATTATATATTTCATTAATTTACCCTTACTGATCATTTGATCCCACCCCTTTCTTATGTTTCCTTTACCTAGGTTATGAAAAAAGGTTTTATATAGAAGCACTAATGGGGATGATATTTATGGGAAACATTTAATATCTTTCACTAAGTTATAATATTTTGTTCAAAGATTACGAAGACACTAATCTATTATGGTCCTTGAAAATGTACTTTTATAATGTGATGAATATTCATAAAAAGTGATTTAATATCTAGGTATGTTAATCCTAGGTCATTATAGGTTCGACCCTCTCTAAAAACATAAAATAAATAACATATCTATGGGATAACTTGCTCTGCCTTTGAATTTGATGATTTCCCAATCTTCTAAAAACATGTTAGGAGACCTAATATTCCACCTCAAACTCTAGAGGCTAGTGATAAATATAGACATAAGACTTATTCCAAGTTATATTTATATCCATATGATTCCATAAAATATATACCTTCTCCAATGTATCTTAAATGAGATTTGGTCCCAATAGTGATACATCCCCTACCTCTAACTAGTATAGAGGTAACCAAAATGACCTACCATATAGGGCCGCATAAAGATACATATTTATAGTGACTTGAAATATATTATTGAAAGTGAATTATGTAAGAGGTAAATATTTCACCCAAGAACCTCTAAAATAAATGGAACATTCTTGGAGAATTTCCTCTAATACCTATATTGCAACGACCCGAAATTTTGAATAAATCTTATTTCCTAATTTTGTGTGTTATTTTTTATACTCAACAAAACTGTTTCATTTGATAACATGAGTATAATTAAAATGAGACCATTGGGTTTTGACTGTTATATGACCATTGGTCAATATGACCGCTGTAAACGAAACGTTTCGATTATTGTATCTAAATACAAGTAATCTTGGTTAATTATTATAGAAAGAAGATTTGATGGCCTCACCCAGTAGTCTTGGACCGATCGAAGCCCATCTAACAGAACTTGGGAAGGAGGTAGAACCACTGGGCTTTGCTCTGGACCAAACCCAATCTGAACTCCATCATGTGAAGCTATAATGGAATCACGTTTGTGAGAAGTTAAAACTGATAGAAATTACTACTCGTGCGATGTTGGCCAAACCTCTCTCAGATTCTCTCACCTTAGCACACCTTACACTTAGGTCCTATGCTGGTGTGATAAGGGGCTATGTAAGGAGACCATAACTGCCTTGTGTAATCCTTTGTTTTAAATAAAAATTGGGATTTCTTCTTATGATGAAATTTATGAATTTTCAAATGACTGGATAAATATAGTATGCATAATTTTGATGAATTTTAGAAAAAGGATATTTTAAAAATGTTTATTTAAACCTTAAATAATTAAAAATGTGTAATGATATTAAAAAAATGGTCTTCTACAATTATGTTCAGTACGAAATTTAGAGTCTAATAAGATCAACATGATTTTTGATGAAAAGTAAATTATGAATAGTGATTTTATGCTTAGGATTAGTAATGTGACCAAATGGATTAGTAATCTAACTTAAAGAAAGTATTAATATAATCTAGGCACCTTGATTAAGTAATGTGATTCAATAAAATTGTTAAATAACGGTTTCATAAATTATTATTCAAGTATTAGTTTTTTCAGATGAATAGTGTTTTTAATTAAAAATTAAATTAAAAATATTTAGAAAATTATATTTATAAAATGGATTTTATTTTTGAACTCAGAGCATCGATATTATGTTAAGGTAATTTTTGGATTTTTTTCTGAAAAAATGAATTTTCGGTGAATAATGTATTTATTTAAAAATTAAATTAAAAATATTTAGAAAATTATTTTTATAAAATGGAGTTTATTTTTGAAATCAAAGCATTGATATTTGGTTAATGTGAAATTTTGGGATTTTTCTGAGAAAGTTGAATTTTCAGTGAATAGTAAAAATACAGTTTTAGGGTTTCGGTATGTTTAATGACATCATAACTGTGTCATGATGATTCCATGAGATATTTTAAGGGATGGTTGACCAAAGGTGATGAATTATTGTATGGGGGCCCCATGTGGCCTAAATCCATGGGAAATACCATGGGAGAGCCCATGCTTTTGAGAAAACCACTTGTGAGGTGTCCCTTGGCCATTAATGCCTTGTCCCCTCACTTTCCCTATAAATAACAAGACATCCTCTCATCCATTTAGACTCCCCACTCTCCCCCAACTAAGTTATGGTCTCATTAACTCCCAAGGATACCTCCCAAGGTGCCCCCAAGCCCTCAAGGTCCCAACCTTTGAGTTTTAAGAGTTACGTTTTAAGGTAAGGGATCTGACCTCTCTCTTTCTTTTCAAGTAATCTCTTTTATGTCATTTATTTTATGCTCCATGTTATTAAGTTTGGAGGATGTTATTTTATATTCATCTTACTTCCCTTTTCATGTTAATATGATGAGATACCTCCTCTTTCTCTCATCAATTCATTTTAAGAATGTTTAACTGGCGCCGTTAGGTTGCTGAATTTTTAAGGGATTCGTTCACCTTTCTCCTTTTTCAAAGTTCTACTTTCATGTCAAGTCTTTCATGTTCTTTTTTATTATGTTGGGGGTATGATATCTAAATCTATAATACTTATCTTTTATGTTCATATGATAAGATACCCTATTTTATCTCTTCAATTCAGTATTTTGAAGTTTTAAGTGGCACCGTTAGGCTTCTGAATTTTTAAGGGACTCATTCACCTTTCTCATTTTTCAAAGATCTATTTTCATGTCAAATCTTTCAAGTTACTTTTTATGTTGGGGTATGATCTCTATATCTATCATACTGATATTTTATGTTCATATGATGATAGACCCTATTTGATCTCTTTAATTCATTTTTGTTGAAGTTTAAGTGGCGCCGTTAGGCTGCCGAATTTTTAAGGGATTCTTTCACCTTTCTTGTTTTCAAGATCTATTTTCAGGTCAAGTATTTCATGTTAGTTTTTATTATATTGGGGTATGATCTATAAATCTATCATACTGATATTTTATGTTCATATTATGAGAGACCCTATTTGATCTCATCAATTCATTTTTGTTTATGTTTAAGTGGCGTCGTTAGGCTGTCGAATTTTTAAGGGATTCTTTCACCCCTCTCGTTTTCAAGATCTATTTTCATGTCAAGTCTTTCATGTTAATTTTTATTATGTTGGGGTATGATATATAAATCTATCATATACATATTTTATGTTCATATGATGAGAGACCCTATTTGATCTCGTAAATTCATTTTTGTTGAAGTATAAGTGACGCTGTTAGGCTACCGAATTTTTATAAGAGAAATCTTATTTTTTTCTTCCTTTCATGTTCTTCATTTCACATGGTATATCTTTAAAATTTCATGAACATGTTCTCAAATACTTTATATTATCACCCCCCTACTGTTTTATGGATCATTTATGAATGTTTTACCCATGTCCCCTCTCTTTTCAATGTTTTTTAAAACCCCGAAACATAGCCGTTATGCAGCAGAATTTCCGTCTCAAAATGTCTCTCTCTTTTTCTAAAGTTATTTTATTTTATTAAGTGAATACTCAAAGCTATATCTTACATATGGGTATTCACATATATACCAAGTTTTTCTATTTTAAATTCTGGTATTTACATACATGAAACCTGCTTTCCCTTTCTGTGGGTTTAAAGTGACATAAAGATCATGTCTTAAAAGTAGTTTTTTAAAAGGTTATGATGATTATGAAATGAAACCCATTTATTTTATGCTATATGGGTTGTTTATGAAATTTTTATGATTATATATGTGGATCACATGATAATAAAGGAAAATTTAAGGGTGCGCCCTGATAGCACTCCAATGTATTGGGTAAAGAATTAATCTGTAGAGATGACCATTTAGACTGATACCTTGGTGAATAACCTTGGTAAATTTTAATGACACCTTGGGGATGGACCTTGGTGAAAAGAAATAATTGTCAATATTGAATGTTGTATCCACATCTTCAAGTTATGAAAAATTTTATTTTTATTATGATATATCTCATGATTTCTTTCTCATGCCTTAAAGTTCTTTTCATGACCTTATTGAAGTATCTCAAGTTCACATGTAAAATGTTTCTCTTGTTTCCCTTAATGGGACTTCTGCTCGCCATTTGTTTTGATGTATGTCCCCAGGTTATGAGATGTAGTAATGAACCTAGGATGATCATGAGGAGAATCCTTTCAAGTGTTTAAAAAGAATGTTTTATGTTTTCATGTTTTAAGTTCCCGGTTTCCAAGACACTAAACCTTAAAGATCCTCGATTTTGTAAAATGTAATGAAAATTTATGTGATAAAAAGTTGGGATTCTATAGTTGGTATCAAAGGATGGTTTAGTTATTTGTGGAAATTAGGATATGAAAAATTTATGAAGAAGCCTATTGAAAAGTTTATATATAGTAAATATTCCTGGTATTTTGGTGAGTATTGAGTAATGGGTTACCAAGAAAATACATCCCTGTCTGGATACGAGCAGGTAGAGGTGGCTCTAGCACAAATGTACATAGGGGTAAAACCTGAAAACACCACTTTGAGCTAGACTCAAATGGGAACTGGTACACGACAACGGGCCATGCTGCGCTCTTGGTTACGACACTCCCAGGGGATATGCTTTGGTAAATTCATAAGCTTAGTATGAACCATTATTAAAGGAACAAAGATAAAATAAAATAAAGATTCACAAAAGAATATATGATAATGGATAAACTAGATTGGAACCTAGGGGATTAAAAGTTAGGATATACTTTTATTCTACAAGTTTATCCTTTTATGCTTAAAGTTTCCTTTTCATGATTATTGGATAAGCATTTAAGCCCCTAATTATAGTTTATTTTCCTAGTTAATGGCGGGAAATGGAAGAAAATGTCCCAAAAACCAATGTGATAGGAAATGCGATGATTGTCGTATTAATATGACAGAGTTGATTAAGGGATTAAAAGATGATTATTATTTTGGAAGACGTTCACTATTTTGGGGACTCTATATGATCGACGTAAATAGATTACTACGGTATTTTCATTGAGGAGTAAGGTTGACTTATATTTTGAAGAATCAATGAATTTAAGGTGGACTTATAGTAATTTAGGTTACTTATGGGAATGATTAACCTATCTTGGGTAAAATATATTTGGGTTAGATACTTTTGTTATAAGATGTTAGGTGTGGTTGATGTTGTTTGGAGATGAACAATGAAGTTTATTTTGGAAGACTATGTTATCAAATCATTCTTGTATTTGGGTTTCAATCTTAGTTTGGTTTATTTTGGGGAATTTTAAGGACCGTTATTTATGGAATGGTCTATGATGAACTTTGGGTAGTACCATAGAACTTTGAAGATTAAAAATTAGTTTCCATTCCTATGGGATTATTTCTTTTTGAAGAGTTGTTTTACCTTACCATTTCTGTTTTTGGGATAATGTTTAAAGATAGAAGAAATAGATAGTTAATCTTTTGTGGATTATGTGACTCTCTAGAAGATGATTCTTGTGCTTTTGATGAGACCAAGTGTTTTTGAATTCTAATCGTTTGGAGAAACAATTAGTTTTGGTAGAGACTTATTAAAGGATGAAACTCTACTTGAAGGTAGATATATTTCCTTATGTTTTTTTCTATGTTGTAAATGAATTCCTCAAAATTATGAAAAGGAACATAAAACAAAAACGTTTTTGGTTTACGTTTCCTACTAGGTAATCAAATACCATTTACACACATCATAAGTTTGGGATTTTCTTGTATTTAACTTTCTCCTAATCATGTTTTCTATCACTCTCCTTTAGAATGTGAACCTTTATTTTCTCCTCCATGTCCATGTTTTCTTACATGGAATCCTAGTATGGGTAAACTCGGGTGGCCTTTGTACTTCCTTTTCTTTCTTTTAAAGTAATAGTGTTACTGACTCTTTTTCCAATGTGGGACTTTCAATGAAATTTCAAAACCCAATTTTAAAAAATTGCGAGGACGCAATTTCTTAAGGGGTGAAGATTGTAACAACCCGAAATTTTGAATAAATCTTGTTTCCAAATTTTGTGTGTTTTTTTATACTCAACAAAACTGTTTCATTTGATAACATGAGTATAATTAAAATGAGACCGTTGGGTTTTGATTGTTATATGACCATTGGTCAATATGACTGCTGTAAACTAAACGTTTTGATTATTGTCTCTAAATACAAGTATTCTTGGTTAATTATTATAGAAAGAAGATTCGATGGCCTCATCCTGTAGTCTTGGACCGATCAAAGCCCATCTAACAGAACTTGGGAAGGAGGTAGCACCACTGGGCTTTACTCTGGACCAAACCCAAGCCGAACTTCATTGTGTAAAGCTAGAACGGAATCGCCTTTGCGAGAAGTTCAAATTGATAGAAATTACTACTCGTGCGATGTTGGCCGAGCCTCCCTTATATTCTCTCACCTTAGCACACCTTACACTTAGGTCCTATGCTGGTGTGATAAGGGGATATGTAAGGAGACCGTAACTGCCTTGTGTAATCCTTTGTTTTAAATAAAAATTGGGATTTCTTCTTATGATGAAGTTTATGAATTTTCAAATGACCAGATAAATATAGTATGCATATTTTTGATTAATTTTAGAAAAATGAAATTTTAAAAATGTTTATTTAAACCTTAAATAATTAAAAATGTGTAATGATATTCAAAAAATGGTCTTCTAAAATTATGTTCAGTACGAAATTTAGAGTCTAATAAGATCAACTTGATTTTTGATGAATAGTAAATTATGAATAGTGATTTTATGCTTAGGATTAGTAATGTTACCAAATGGATTAGTAATCTCACTTAAAGAAAGTATTAATATAATCTAGGCACCTTGATTAAGTAATGTGATTCAATAAAATGGTTAAATAACGGTTTCATAAATTATTATTCAAGTATTAGTTTTTTCAGGTGAATAGTGTTTTTTAATTAAAAATTAAATTAAAAATATTTAGATAATTATTTTTATAAAATGGATTTCATTTTTGAACTCAGAGCATCGATATTATGTTAAGGTAATTTTTGGGGTTTTTTCTGAAAAAATGAATTTTCAGTGAATAGTGTATTTATTTAAAAATTAAATTAAAAATATTTAGAAAAATATTTTTATAAAATGGAGTTCATTTTTGAAATCAGAGCATTTATATTTGGTTAATGTGAAATTTTGGGATTTTTCTGAGAAAGTTGAATTTTCAGTGAATAGTAAAAATACAGTTTTAGGTTTTCGGTATGTTTAATGATATCATAACTGTGTCCTGATGATGCCATGTGATATTTTAAGGGATGGTCGACCAAAGGTGATGAAGTATTGTATGGGGCCCCCATGTAGCCTAACTGCATGGGAAATACCATGGGAGAGCCCATGCTTTTGAGAAAACCACTTGTGAGGTGTCCCTTGGCCATTAATGCCTTGTCCCCTCACTTTCCCTATAAATACCAAGCCATCCTCTCATCCATTTCGACTCCCCACTCTACCCCAAATAAGTTCTGGTATCATTACCTCCCAAGGAGTCCTCCCAAGGTTCCCCCAAGCCCTCAAGGTCCCAACCTTTGAGTTTTAAGAGTTACGTTTTAAGGTAAGGGATCCGACCTCTCTCTTTCTTTTCAAGTAATATCTTTTATGTCATTTATTTTATGCTCCATGTTCTTAAGTTTGGAGGATATTATTTTATATTCATATTACTTCCCTTTTCATGTTAATATTATGAGAGACCCCCTCTTGCTCTCATAAATTCATTTTAAGAATGTTTAAGTGGCACCGTTAGGCTGCCAAATTTTTAAGGGATTCGTTCACTTTCTCATTTTTCAAAGTTCTACTTTCATGTCAAGTCTTTCATGTTATTTTTTATTATGTTGGGGTATGATATATAAATCTATAATACTTATATTTTATGTTCATATGATGAGATACCCTATTTTATCTCTTCAATTCAGTATTTTGAAGTTTTAAGTGGCGCCGTTAGGCTGCCGAATTTTTAAGGGACTCATTCACCTTTCTCATTTTTCAAAGATCTATTTTCATGTCAAATCTTTCAAGTTCCTTTTTATGTTGGGGTATGATCTCTATATCTATCATACTGATATTTTATGTTCATATTATGAGAGACCCTATTTGATCTCTTTAATTCATTTTTGTTGAAGTTTAAGTGGCGCCGTTAGGCTGCCGAATTTTTAAGGGATTCTTTCACCTTTCTTGTTTTCAAGATCTATTTTCAGGTCAAGTCTTTCATGTTAGTTTTTATTATATTGGGGTATGATATATAAATCTATCATACTGATATTTTATGTTCATATGATGAGAGACCCTATTTGATCTCATCAATTCATTTTTGTTTATGTTTAAGTGGCGTCGTTAGGCTGCCAAATTTTTAAGGGATTCTTTCACCCCTCTCGTTTTCAAGATCTATTTTCATGTCAAGTCTTTCATGTTCATTTTTATTATGTTGGGGTATGATATATAAATCTATCATATACATATTTTATGTTCATAAGATGAGAGACCCTATTTGATCTCGTAAATTCATTTTTGTTGAAGTTTAAGTGACGCCGTTAGGCTACCGAATTTTTATAAGAGAAATCTTATTTTTGTCTTCCTTTCATGTTCTTCATTTCAAATGGTATATCTTTAAAATTTCATGACCATGTTCTCAAATACTTTATATTATCACCCCCTACTGTTTTATAGATCATTTATGAATGTTTTACCCATGTCCCCTCTCTTTTCAATGTTTTCTAAAACCCCGAAACATAGCCGTTATGCAGCAGAATTTCCGTCTCAAAATGTCTCTCTCTTTTTACAAAGTTATTTTATTTTATTAAGTGAATAATCAAAGCTATATCTTCTATATGTGTAGTCACATATATACCAAGTTTTTCTATTTTAAATTCTGGGATTTACATACATGAAACCTGCTTTCACTTTCTGTGGGTTTAAAGTGACATAAAGATCATGTCTTAAAAGTAGTTTTTTAAAAGGTTATGATGATTATGAAATGAAACCCATTTATTTTATGCTATATGGGTTGTTTATAAAATTTTTATGATGATATATGTGGATCACATGATAATAAAGGCAAATTTAAGGGTGCGCCCTGATAGCACTCCAATGTATTGGGTAAAGACTTAATCTCTAGAGATGACCATTTAGACTGATACCTCGGTGAATAACCTTGGTAAATTTTAATGAAACCTTGGGGATAGACCTTGGTGAAAATAAATGATTGTCAATATTGAATGTTGTATCCACATCTTCAAGTTATGAAAAATTTTATTTTTATTATGATATATCTCATGATTTCTTTCTCATGCCTTGAAGTTCTTTTCATGACCTTATTGAAGTATCTCAAGTTCACATGTAAAATGTTTCTCTTGTTTCCCTTACTGGGCCTTCTGCTCTCCATTTGTTTCGATGTATGTCCCCAGGTTATGAGATGTAGTAATTAACCTAGGATGATCATGAGGAGAATCCTTTCAAGTGTTTAAGAAGAATGTTTTATGTTTTCATGTTTTAAGTTCCCGGTTTCCAAGACACTAAACCTTAAAGATCCTTGATTTTGTAAAATGTAATTAAAATTTATGTGATAAAAAGTCGGGATGCTATATATATAGTATACTCAGACTAACCATCAGTCTGTGGGTGGAATGATTTACTTAGAATTACTTGTAAACCAAAATTCCTTTGAAACCCTTTCCAAAACTTATAAGTAAAATAGTAGTCCATATCTGATAAAATAGTATATGGGAGACCATAGTGGTGTATAATATATTAGATGTAGAGTCTTCTAATATCATCTACTTAGAAGGTCTACATGATAGGAATGATATGTGAGACTATCATTAGCCTATCAACAATAACCCATATAGGTTCATCACCATGAAGAGATTTCAGCAAGAGCATCACAAAATCCTTAGTGATTTCATCCCACTTCCACTCCATATTAGGAAGTGTCTATATAATACTATTAGGATATTGGGGTTTTTCCTTCACAAACTAACAAGTGGAACATTGAGTTACAAAACCTAATATTTACCTCTTCATACAAGGCCACCAATACAGACAGTATAAGTCAAAGTATATATTAGTGAGCGTAGGATGTAATCCTAATTTAAAATCATGCGACTATTGTATCAACACATATCTCATGTCTGTAAGAACACATAAATTAAAATTAATTTAAAATATATCGTCATCATTGATAAATCAACAAGGCAGTGGGTCCTCACCAGAAATTCTTTCCCTTAGGGGATAAACATTCGGGATCTAAAAGCTGTCTCATATTCACTAAATTTAAAGTCATCACGTCACAATTAAATTTCTAAGAATAGTTTTCCCATGACACTCCTGAATATATATATTCATGTAAAATATAATATACACCAAATTCCATTTTCTATTGGATTCTTGAACAGCTTGAATCTTAGTCTTTAATCTCAAAGCACCATCCACCGCATTGCATTTACCAGGCATATAATAAAGATCAAAATCAAAATACTGAATATATTAAACCAACACTCTTTATATGATCTTATAATCACAATGAGTGAATATGTATTTTTTTATTTTATGGTTAGTGTATTATAACGACCCATATTTTTCCATGAATTACTTCATAATATTATATGGATTATTTTCAGAGCTAGATGTTGAGATGGCATGAGATTTCGAGGCCCGGTGTGTTTGGAAATAATTTTTGAAATATATTAAATATATTAAACATCATTAATTCATAGGTTTATTTAAAAAGTGTAAAAACATTTAAATGGATTCTTAGATCCTAAATATGAGGCCACTGTTCAGTTCAGAGCATGTGTTTTACCCTAGTCATGACCAGACCTTTTTCGGAATTTAGAGTTTCCATAAAGTGTAGTCATATATGAATAAAATAATTAAATAAATTAAATTATTTAATATATTTAACATGATTTAGAAACCCAATTATTCTATATTTAAAAATTCTTATGAAAATATTCTCAGGGTTGGCTGTATAACCAAGAGAATTTAGAGAGAGCATTGGAGAGTGACGATGATGAATCGAGGATCATCTACACCAATTTTTTTTGGATATCTCAAATTAAAATGATACATATTTTTTCTTTATAAACCATTGATACACCATTAAATAGTACTTTTTTATTTGTATTTATCCCTATTTAATTATACTACAATGAACATGAATCAATTGAGTAATGTATTTATTGAGGTTCGGTCGTACTGTGGGTATGGTATTATTTAGTGAGGATTATTGGGAGAAATTTTTTATTTTAATTTGGATATTAATTCATCAATATAATAAAAATGGATCGAGGATAATCCAAACATGGATGAGGTTCTATCCTCTTTTGAATATTTTTTGGTTTTCCCCAAATATTCCTCATGAATTCCTCAGCAGGGTTTTGTTTGAAAAGTGCTTTGGCAGATACCCAAGAAATAAATCATTGCACACCCATTTCAAGGAACAGCAGATTGATATCATACACATGGGATCATTTATGGATTTCAATGGAGGTGCTCAGTTATGAAATTGTATTAGTATTAGTTTGAAGATCCCCATTCATCCCCTTTGGGCATGCTATGATGACAAGGATTCTAGAAAAGACCAAGTTATACAGTGTGTAATCTAGAATTATATTCCATTTTGGACCCCCCCTATACGGTGCTAGGGTACTGAGGAAAAGATAAATATTACACAACATGTGACAACTATCATACAACATTTTTACCTTACCTAGAGACTTGGCATGTATCTTGGAGTGTAAACATACATGGATGAGAGTAAATGGGATTAGACATGTGGTGTACTAAGACAAAGACGTGGCCATCCTTACATGGGGAAGATTAGGAGTACACGGGCTCAGAAATTCCATGTACTCAGATAAGAAAAATCTTCATAGGGCATGATACATTAGTAGAACCCAATGTTTAAGGGACATGTGGTGTATTTCAAGTACTTGACAAGTACATCATCAAAGATTTCATGGATCTCCTACCCTCTTCATCTTGGACATGTTTTTGTTAGTTTATGTTCCAAGGATCCATTCCTTAAGGGTTTAGTATTGTGTCTCTTTCTATGCATAGGATGGTGATCCCCACTAAGGATATTTAGTCTTAGATAGAGTTTTGGAATCCATTCATTAGGCCTAGAGTGAGATCCTCTATAATAATCATTGTCCTAGGTGATTTTCTTGGTATCATTATTACAAATACTATGCGGGCGTTGATCCCATACTTAGTGGGTTAATCCATATTGGGTTATTGGTATACCCCATGGCTCTGGGAGTGATCCCCTTTATGTGTATCAATCTATTTAGACTTCCAGTGAGTAATTCTTATGGAATGACCCAATGAGTAGGAAATCTCGGACGGATGCCATCAGTGCTATCTAAATCATGGCATGTGTTTGATTGGATGAGTTATATATGGAACCTTCAAGTATGAATCCTATGATGGATTTTTGATTATGACCTTACATTGAGACCTTATGTCTATAATGAGTATATTTTTATGTTATTATTATATGCCATTGACATATACCTATGATGAGATTATTATTATTTTTCATGCTATATGCTTAGTAATTTTGTGGTGTCCTACTGGTTATTGTTATACTCACCCCTGTATGGTATGTTACCACACATGTTTTGTATTATGAAGAAAACCAACCTTTTGACAATTTCCTAGAAAAACTAGGACCGTGTAGAGATGAGTGAGCCAGTTGTACCGAGGTGTGTTCTTTCGATTACCTTGGTAGTAGTTCTAACTCACTCTATAAGTTGTAATTATTTGTAGTTTCTTTATGGTGGGCCTATATTGGGACATTTTTCATTCTAGTTTTTGTTTTTATACAATGATGGTGGGATTTTATATGTATGAATTAATGGTTATAATTTTTTTTTACATTTTAGAATTTTGTGGTATTGGAGATGTGTGTGTGTGTACCGGTACATTAGGTTAAGGCCTCCCATGTGTGCGATATACTTAGTGTTAGTCTCTATCCATTGGACTATTCGATGAAGTTTTGTTGTAGTCATGAAATGAGCCCCATAGGTATGGGTTATTAAAGAGTGCTATCAAAGAATTCAGTTCTACCTTAGAACTGGAGTATGTGAAATTGGTTTGGGAAAACAATGTTAAGTGTTTCAAGTTTGGTACTAAGGTCAGGGACTCTAGTGTTGGTGTGGTGGATGTCATATCCATACATCGTGACTTTAATATCCTTATTATTGACTTAGTATATGTAGGAACTGGTTGTAGGGAATCATTGTCACATGCATCATTAAATAATGGTTTGTGGTTTCCATGTCCTACTAATGCCAACTCTCTAGACATACTCATTGATCATGGTAGATATTATTTATTTAAAGATGCATCTACAACATTTTATGGATAGGTTTTAGCATTAGGATCATGAGGATGATCCCTTCAGTGATGAGGTTTTAATGCATGGACCTTTTTAGGGGGTGTTACCTCTAGGTGGTATACTATTCACAGCACCACCTATCATGTAGCAGATGGTATCAGCAATACCAGTGAATGTGGTGCACAATATGAGAACACCTCACGAGTTTTAGTGAAAAAGAATCTCAGGTTCCGAGGAGAGCCTAACCCATATGCAAATGAGGACTGTATTGAGGTTGTGACATGAATATTTAATGTTGTTTTGAAAACCTACATACCAGATGGTGGTCCTAGTAGTGATATTTCTCTATGTCTATAAAAGGAGATAGTGGGGCATACAGAACCCTTCATACAATGAGGCTTCTCATTCATAGTTATAGGTTTAGGGAATTTTCATAGAGGAATTTTCTCTATATTTTTTGAGTGATTTTAATATCCCATAGATTCCATAGATTCATAAGGGAAGTACTACTCTGTCTACATATTCATTGAGGTTCACCAAAATATCTCGATACTTGATGGATATGGTTCCTGAAAAAGTATTTCAGTATAAAATTGTTGGATGAGGACTACACAAAGAAATCCAAGATAGTGTGATACCTCTATAAATTTCTACCTATGCAGGGGTTATAGAGAATTATTTAGTGGTTGTGAGTTTTCTAGTTGAGAAGACGCATATAGTTGGTTTTGAAAGTGGGAACACAAGAGTTGAAACTTTTGTGGTAGGGAGATGATGTAAGACACATGGACCTAGACATGTGAGATGTTTCAAGATGCAGTCCCAAGATAGATGGTTTTTAGTTCATGGATCATATTATGGATCTAGTAATCCTTCAAAATGGTTTTTCTACTCTGGTGATGGTCGGATAAATATTGCATGAGATTTTCCAAACAGACATGTGGCCGATAGGGAGATAGTGGACAGGCCACCAAAGAAGAGGTAGTGATAGGATATGTTAGGCCCACAGGGGTTTAGATGTGGAAGAGGAGTTGGGAGACTAGCTGGAGGTTGCATATGTTTTGGTTTGTTACCACCATTACCCCTAGGTGATCCTCACCAGGCTTAAGGAGTTAGTGTAAAGGGACAAGGGTAGCTCTAGACAGTTGATTATTATGAAACTGAGGCTATAGGGATGATATGAGGTATGATTCGTGTATTTTCTACCATAGTTTCAGTATTGATAGAAATAGGTGTGAGTCATTACTTTGTTGAAACTTATATGGTTTGAAACATAGAGATTCTGGTTGAGCCCTTGGCTTGACCCTTTTTCTTAGAGAATCTTACTAGAGGTGACTCAACAATCACTCACTTATGACCATGGTGTGACCTAACTCTTGGAGGTGAGAGTTTTTTTGGTATCTCTTTATAGTAGTGATGATACCTTACAACATAATCTTAGGTATGGACATGTTGTTTATAGTTCATACCTATATAGAATATTTCAGGTTGAGGTTATGGTGTTTCTAATATGATGGGATGGGGTTTTCTTTTATGGGTGAAAAGGAAACCCATAAATATTTGGATGGAATCATCCAAATGAGGGTGAAACTGATTACTCATCATATAGATAACATGACCCTTGGTGTAGTGGATTTTATGAGTCTTCAGTTCTCTGTAGTGGTAAAGGAGTATGATGACCTATTTTCTGATGACTTTATGGGATTACCTCCACAGTGAGAGAAATAATTATACATTGATCTACACTAGGATAATACCTTGATATATGCACCAGTATATTAGATGGATCTCTAAAATCTTCACAAGATGAGGGTGTAGTTGGAGGAATTGCAGAGGAAGAGCATTGTTAGACCTAGTGTTTCACCCTAGGCAACCCCAGTATTGTTCACCAAGAATATAGGTAAGAGATTTATGATGTGTGTGGATTACCATTTCCTAAACTAGGTGATCATAATGAAAAAGTATCCACTAATTAGGATCAATTACCTCTTTGATCATTTGAGAGAACTATGATGGTTCTTGATGATTTATCTCAGATCAATCTTGCACGAAATGTGAGTACGGGATGGGGATATACCGAAGAAGGAATTAAAATGTATCTATGGAAACTATGAGTACTTGGTGATTTTTTTCAGAATGATGAACACAATAAAAATGTTTATTGAAATCATGAATCAGATCTTTAAGCCTTTCTTATACTGGTTTATGGTGGTATTCATTGAAGACATCGTAGTCTACTTAGTGTTCAAGGAGGGGCATTCTAGACACATGAGGATGGTCCCGAACATAGTATAAGAGAACTAGATTTATAGAAATATCTTAAAGTGATAACTTTAGATTTAGGAGGTCCACTTTATTGTACATGTCATCTCAATAGATGATATAACAGTGTACCCTAGAAAGGTTAAAGCAATGTTAGCTTGGAAGCCACCCAAGAACATGAAATTGGTACATAGATTCATTGGGTTGGAAGTCTACTATCATAGATTTATTATATATTTATCTAGGATATCATCTATATTGATATATTTGACCCAAAATGGGTAGCTTTTCATGTGGAAAGAGAGTTTCCAATAGGATTCCCAGGGGTTGAGGCAGAGATTGACAAGCGCTCTAATCATAATATTTACCAAGGTGGGTATCAAGTGCATAGGGTTCTGTGATGCATCAGGGATTGTGATAGGTTGTGTTTTGAGGTAGATATAAGTAGTTATTCCCTATGGTTCATGTTATTTGAGACAAAATGATCATAACTATGTGACACAAAATCATGAGTTAGCAGTGGTAGTCTTCAAACTAAATATTTAGAGACAATGCCTAATAGGCAATAAATTTATCATATATTCTTACCATAAGAGTTTCATGTATAACTTCTCTTATAAGGTTCTTAACTTGATATATAGGTTATGGCTAGATTTCCACTAGTATTATCACTTTGTGATTATCTTTACTCTTGGGAATGGGAACATGGTAGAATACTTCTTAAATTCGAGATCTTGTTGACAGTTGTTGAGCGAGGCGGTGGAGTAGTTAACCTATTTATAGTTATCATTTATGGATGTGTATGGATCCTATTACCTCTAGTAGATTATTTTTACCCCTCCTCTTTTATAAAATGTCTGGGAGGCATAGCTTGGGGATACCGACTATCAGAACCTATATGCTTAGATATCCACTGGACATGCTCCTAATGGATTTTATGAAGGTTGAGAGAATGTTGTTCTTTTTAGAGGATGCATGATGGTACTAGTGATTTTTCAATAGGAGCTTCTAAGGGAGTTTCATACACCTCCCTTAGTGGCACATACATGTTTGGTAAAGATGTACCAGGAGCTCCAACATTAGTTTTGGGGGCCAGAGATAAAGAAGGGGGTTGCAGGGTTTGTCTCTCAATGCCTTACTTGTTAGCTAGTAAAGGCTGAGCACTAGGTTTGAACTGTTTTAGCTCAACCCCTTGAGGTTCTAGAGTTGATGTGGGATGGGATATTTGTATACTTCATGACTAGGTTACCATGTACATCCATAAGACATTATGTGATCTGGGTGACCATAGATCGAATCACCAAGTCAGACCACATCCTAGATATTTGAGAGAAAAACTCATTATAAATCATGGGATTATTTTACTTTCAAGAGACATTATGAATCCATGGAGTTAACTTGATGAATTTTTTGACCATGATTCTCACTTCACATATCGATTATGGAATGGATTTCTAGAGGCCTTTAGGACTTAGTTTCATTTGAGCAGGGTGTTTCACCCCTAGACTAATAGCTATACTGATCAGACTATTCAGGTTCTGGAGGATATGTTGTGGGATTTCATTTTAGACTTTTTCCATAGTTGGGTCGATCACCTACCAATTGGTGAAGTTTTTATATAATAACTTCTCACATTCCACCATTAGTATGGAACCATTTGAGGCCTTGTATGGGTGATACTATATGTCACCACTACACTAGACCGACCCAAGAGAGTCAGCACATATAGGACCATAGTTGGTGTGAGCCACTATAGAGAAGGCGCAGATCATCTAGGAGTGGCTGTGGACTGCATAAAGCCTTTATAAGTCCTATGCTGACCAATGATGTAGGTATTTAGAGTTTTAGGAGGGAGGCCATGTGTTCTTGAGGGTCTCACCTCAATGTGAGTTACATAGGTTTTTTAAAGGTAGTAAGCTATATTCTAGATTCATTGTCCCTTTCTAGATACTTTATAGAGTTGAGGAGGAGTCATATTGCTTAAATTTTCCACCATAATGAGACTGAGTACATGAAATCTTCCACATGTCGTAGCTAAGGAGGTACATGTATGAATCATTTCAAGTTATTGACTAGGGTGAGATGGACATTAAGTATGGATCTACCTTTTCTGATTACTACGTAGATATTGAGGATTCAGAAGAATGTATCCTATGTGGGAGAGCGATTCCATTAGTGCATGTATAGTGGAAACACACGAATCTTTAGGAGATAACTTGGGAGCCACAGACCTTGATGCATGCTCAGTATCCAAATCTCTTTGTGTAGTTTTTTTGGATTTTAGGGATGTAAATCCCCAAGGTGGGGAGAATGTAATGACTGTAAATTTTCTATTTATTAATTTAGAATTTTATATGGATTTTTTTTGAAGCTAGGCACTGAAATGGCATGATATTCTTAGGCTTGGTGTGTCCAAAATTAATTTTTGAAATATATTAAACATCACGTCTATGTATTTTTCCTAAAAATGATGAATAAATCATAAAGGGAGGATCATATTATAAATTAAGTTCCATTGTTTAGTTAAAAGTGTGGGTTTTACCCTAGGTCAGACATTACCTTTTTTAGTGTTGGGATTTTCCATAAAGTGGAGTCACTAGGGAAGAAATAAAATAATTTTTTATTTTATTTAATGTTGAAAATTGACCAAATTCCTATCTATTTAAACATTCTTATGAATAATTATGAAGTTTGGTTGAATAAACATGATAATTTATAGAAATTTTTGGACATAACCTTGGTCAGAGACAACACCGGATCAATGATTTTCTATAACAAAAAAATTTCAAGGATCTCTCTAATGACAATGATGCAGATTCCTTCTTCATGAGTGATTGATCCACCATGAGGTATAATGTTGTTTTATTTGGATTTATATTTGTTTTATTATCTAATGATTAACATGAATAAATTGACTACCATATTGATTCAAGGTTTGATCGTATTGTAGGTGAAGGATAATATTTTTCAGGGATTATTGGGGGAAATTGTTTATTTTAATTTGGATCTTAATTAATGATTCTAATGAAAATAGGTCAAGGATAACCTAAACATGGATGAGGTTTATTCTATTTTTTCATGTTTCATTATTTTCTCCCACTATTATTTATGCATTAATCATTAGGATTTTATTTAATAGGTGGTTTTACAGATACCTGATAAATCAATCATTGAACACATGTTTATTGGCGCAGCAGATTGATTCCAAAAGTGTGGGATTATTTATGGATTATAATGGAGGTGTTAAACAGTGATAGTGGATTGTGATCAGTCAAACAATACCCATTAATCACATTTGTTCATGCACTAGTGATGGGGCATGATGACAACCAATTTCAGTGCAAATCAGATAGCTGGATGTTGGTGAGTGACGATGAAAATTCTTGAACAGATGTGTTCCTATCTTACTGGTCTGATTAATGGATGGATTATAGGATAGAGGAGTGGATGATGAAATTTTAACTAGATCTAGGATTATTTAAAATCTATGGTCTCATGGTGTGTAATCCTGAATTAAACTCCATGTAGGACCCCCTGTGTGGTTCTTGGGTTCTGTAGAGATGATAAATATCACACAGTGTGTGATAGATATCACATAACATGTGAACATTTATTGGAATCTCAGAATATACCTCGGAGGGTACACATACATGGATAATAATACATAGGCTTGGACATGCTATGGACTTAGACACAGACACGACCAGTTTTACATGGACATGGTTAGGAGTACACAAGCTTGGACAAGCCATGTTCTCAGATACAAACATGGGTACGAGTTGTGATGCACATATAGAAACTAGAGTTGAAGGGACACACCATGTACTTAAAGTACACTCAATGTAATTTTTCAACATAGGATGGTGATCCCTTATAAGGAACATCAATATTGGATAGAGCTATGGAATCCCTTTTTTAGGACCATAGTGAGATGTTATATCATCATCATTGCCCTAGGTGGGGTTTTTGGTATCTTTGTGACAAAACTTATGTGGCTATTGATCCCCAAATTAGAGGGTTAACCCAGATTAGGTTGTTGGTATACCCCATGGCTCCAGGAGTGATCCCCTTCTGTGAGTTGATCTCTTCATACTTCCAGTGTGTACTTATTATGGAATGACCTAATGATCATGACATCTCAAATGAATACTATTAGTTATTTGTGAATCATGGAATGTGTTCTCTTATACGAGTGCTAGGTGTAACCTTCGAGCATCAATCCTAGGCTGGATTTATGGTTGTGAACTTACCTTGAGACTGTGTGTCTATTATGAGTATATCTAGATGTTCTTGTTATATTCCATTAAAATATACATTTGATGAGATGATTATTATTCTTAATTCTCTATGATTCATTATTTTGGGGTGTCATACTAGGTATTTTTATTCTCACCACTTTATGGTATTTGTCTACATGTGTCCTATCTTATGAAGAGGACTGACATTTTGATGGAGTCCAAGAGAAACTAGAACTAGGTAGATCCTAGTGACCCAAACAAGATGAGTTATATTCTTACGATTACCTTAATAGGATTCCTCACCAACATTATAGGTTGTAATTATTTTTAATTTCATTCTACTGAGATTGTATTTGGCCCTTTTTCTTTCCAGTACTTATTGTCCTACTCTGATGGTGGGATTTGAGATGTATAAATGCATGGTTATTAGTTTTTTTACAATTTATCATTGAATGGGATTGAAGATGTGTGCATGCGTTTAATGTATTGGACTGAATGACTATAAAACCAGTAGATGGACTAATCGGAACATTGTGTCAAGTGTGCCTACCGGTATTCCAGAGGCTGTTAACTAGAAGTGAGGGTCTAATTATTCTATGGTGGGAAGACTATAAGCTCATTATTAGTGTATAAAAATATAATAAGAGATACAAATCATTAGACAAAGGATGCATTTCAAATAAAATATAGTGTAGTGGATGATAAATATAATAAGTGATAAAATTTCCAATGCCAAACAATCATCTATGCATTCTTGTCTATATGATTCTACAAGATATAAGTAAGAAAAAAATAAATTGTAGATACAATAAAATACAACAAAGTACAAAAAAATAATACAATCACCAATGATAACTCTATAATAATCCTGATTACTAGTTTAGTAATGTGATGATAACTCTCTTACACAATGAAAAACATAAGAAATAATGCATGGACATGAGAACATGAGATCCTCTCAGGTACCCCAGTGAAATGGTTGTTTGAGAAGGGTGTGAGATATATTCAGTAGACCACCACCAATGGTGTCTAAAGCACAATACAGTCAGTTAATATTAATTAGAATAATATGAAAGTATGACTGGTAAGGAAATAAATAAAAAAATACACGAGTCATCTCAGGTTCCTAAGGAACACCTAGCTGACCATACCTTCTTCAATACAAGGAATAATATCCCAGAACTAGGTTCAACCTATATAGATGTGATATGGGTGTAATGATAGTAAGTCATCATAAAACATGTATCATGAGATGGACTACACATAGGCATGTGATTTGTTTTGGCAGACACACCCCAAGATAATAACTATGAATTCTTAGTTTTTAATATAAATGTTATCATGAGAATTTAATAAGAGGAACCCTGAGCCTGTCCAAGGTGATCCGAAAAGGAATCCAAAGTGTCACTCAAGGGGAACTGTAAATACCCAACACCATAAGAGACTGTATAAGGTGATCTATAAATAGAATTCCATGTATCACTCCTGATGTAGTGTGGATTCAAGAACCTCATATTTCATCCCTATAATATCCCATAGGGGACTGTGTATTACTCGTGGCATGGTATCACTATCTTTCTACTGATCCCATCAACAGGGTCTCCACTAGGGAACCTGTATCGCTCATAAGGAGGTAGGGAATCCACCCGGATGGCCCATCCATGTAATTCCAAGTATCGATCCTAATGTATTTACAATTTGACTAAACTATAAGCATGTACTTATAATTCTAGAGAAAGTAAACCCAAGTATCGATCAAGGAATAATATAGTCTCAACTACCTATGATCCCATCAATGAAATTCCATAAATAGGAACCTAATTATCACTTAAGGCATTCATGATTTATTTAATCATTAAAGTTTAACTAAAAAACTTTCCACACTAATTGTCATATACATGAATTATTTTAAAGTTACATTTAATTTAATTTCCATTATTACTTTTTTGTGTGTGGGAGTTTCCCATGAATTTTTGGAGGAAAGGGTGGGTTTTCATGATTTGGGCCAAACTGTGAGTCCATTTCTAGATTTAAAAACCAATTTTTTCTTTTATAACTCTTTCATTTTTCAACATTTTTCACCCATTACACTTCCAAAATGTCCTCCCCTGACTTACTAACACCACCATATCATATTTTTTTCTTTTTGAATAAATAATCATGGTAGATTAGGGTTTTTATTTAAGTAATTGGGTCATCCTATACGCCCATTTCTAGTTTAAGAAAATTGTTTATTTAATATATTATTCAATTTTTATAATTTTTTAGTGATTATAACTCTCACCTAAGACCACTGACCCTAGGAATACCCCCATTTTATTTTCCCCCTCTTTGGAGCTCATATGAATCTCTAATTAGGGAAAAACATCTTAGGATTTCTCAAATCGTCCAGATTTGAAGAGGTAACTTGTTTCCTTTATAACTCATTAAAATTTTAATATTTTCCCCCATTTCTATTCTCACTTGACCTTATCAGCATTATTATAAGCTCACTTACATTTTTGGCTATTTGGAAATTCAGATACTAGTGTTTAGGGGCGATTTCTTCAAGATCCCTCAAGTAAGTGAGTCTCCTTCCTTCTTCCTCCCATTTTCTTAGGGTTTCTTCCATTTGATTAGGGTTTATTCCATTTATACGTGAAGTTCCTAAGGTATAGAAAGTGAGGATTATAACCTAGGGTTTTATATTGGATTTATTGGTCTAATATTTTCATTTTCGGTTTTACTTAACTCCCTTGTGGTGCGGCGGAGGTGCGTGTGAACTTTCACACAAAGATTTGGTGTTTTGACATTTGTGGTAGGTGGTTCCATGTTAAAGCACTACTATATGAATTATATATTTATTAATTTATATTTTTATAACACTCCTCCTTCATTGTTCTTGATGAATTTTTTTTGGTGGTATTTGTTAAGAAATTGATTTTTAAGTCACAATTTTGTGCAAAATTGGGTGTCTTACATGTACATTCAATGTTATACCAATTGGGGCTGTTTTATAAGTCATGTAATGGTTTTATTAAAAACAATTAGTGATTAAAATTATATTTTTGTCTAATATTTTTGTGTAATTGGTTTTCAAATAGGTATTTTAAATGGATTTCATTCACAATGTTTGGTGGTAAAGCTTGAAGTTGTTTTATGCAAACTTTTCATGGTTTATTGAGTTGTATAAATGGTGTGAAGAATGTATAGCTACTGTTTTGATTTTATTATGAAAAAAAATGATGTTTTTATGTGAAAAATTATTTTGGTAACATGTGAAACTTTTTTGAGCACAAAGGGGGGAACTTGAGTATCTAGGTGGGCGGATGTGTACTAGTACGCTAGTGATCCTGAGTGGTTTTATCCCTATTTCACTGAGAAAATTGGAAAATAAAAACACTAAAAAAACTATATTTATGATGATTGGGGACCAATAGTTTATGGTAATGTTTCTTACTAGTCTATATTTCATGAGAACAGATTTTTCTATGGTTACTATAAACTGAGGTATGAGGTACATGGGCCCCAAGACTAACTAGTGCCTAGGGGTGTTCCCGAGATTAGTGCTCGTTGAAAAGTTTGTATTTATAATTGTATTTTGATGTTTCTAGCTAGAAAAGGAAGTATATTACATGTTTTAATGAAATTTTCTCACTCTGGGAAAGTTTCCTTTGAAAACCGTTTACCTTTAAAAGATTCATTCTTAAAAATTATTTCCACCACTTCTTGTTTATCTAAACTGGCATGCTTTTTATTTGTATTTATTACTATATGGAATCATTTGGATTTTATCCTATTGGGATTAGTCTCACAACCTAATTTCACCCTTTTAGTTTAAGTAAACTTGTTCATGTTTGATGCAGGTAAAGTCAAGGCCTTGGGTGATGGCAGTATGGGTTGCTAGTTTCTTCCCTTGTAGTGGTGTTGTGGAGACGGATTGTGGGTGATGAGCCCTTGTAATATAGAGTTCTTAGGGCTATTTTTACGCTAATTTATTGTGTCTTTGGACCTCTTGTATAATTTTGTAACATATGTATTCAGTTCTAAATTTAAATTATGGCTTGTTTGGTGTGAATTTTCGAGATTCAGTTTATTGTGTGTTTATGGTTGTTAAATGATTCTAAACTCGGGTAAATAATTCCCAAACCATAATTCTAAATACTTGGGAACTTGTACCAGCCCATGGGGATAGGGAATGAACTTTAGGCCTTATCATGAGCTAGATCAGGTGCCAATTTTGATGGATACAAGATTTAGTTTGTGAAAAATAGTATCAAAGAAGGTTAAGGTTTTGGGGTTATATTATTATTTTGGGATGAGTTGGGCTAGACAGGAGCCAGGGCTGTCAGGACTCGAAGGTTTGGTCATGAGTAGGGTTCTTGGCCTGAACCTCTCTTGGCATACCTTGATTCACTATGGGACATTTAAATTGTTTGTTTTACTTCACTTCTAGGTGAGACGTGTGGGCAACAGACTACATGTGGACATCAGGTGGGGCTGGGGTAGCTATTTCTTTTATCGTTGTAATGTGTTTGGATTAATTATATTTGATGTTATTGATGAAATTTTCAGAATTTTTTTGCTTATTTTTTCTTGATACTATTGTCTTTTGTAGCAACATGCCTCCCCAAAAAGATCTTATGCACCCATGGGAGGAAGCCAGAGAGTGTTCTCCCTCACCTCTTGATTAGAGGCTAGTAGAGGCTATAATTCAAGATATCCAAGATCTAGGACAGGGAAAAAATAATATTCCAAATCCTATTAGAGAAGATGATATTGTTCTTATTAAGGACAAAGACCATGAGTTTCTGAAAAATACACCTCCTACTTTCCAAGGGAGCATAGAACCCCAGGAAGCAGAGGAGTGTCTTGAAAAGATCGAACGCATGTTTGATTTACTAGACACACTTCAGGAGATCAAGGTGAAGTATGTCTCTTTCCTGTTAGAGGTTCTTAGCCACAGGTGGTGGGAATCAGTGCTTCAAGCTGGGAAACACGAGTAGATGAGTTGTAAAGACTTTAAGGTTATCTTCAATGACCAATACTTCCCTAATGTTATGGAATATGATCAATATCAGGAGTTTATGGAATTTGTTCAGGGGAATTTATTAGTGATGGAGTATGCCAACTGATTTTCTGAGATGGTCCAGTATGCTCTGGAAGTGGTCTCAAATGAGAAGATGAAGTCCTAGAAGTTTGAGAGGGGTTTGAGGATAGAGATCTATTCCTAGGTCTTTCTGTTTAAGCTAAAAACCTATGAAGAGGTGGTTGATCGAGCGTGTATGGTGGAGATTGACAACAAGGTGAGGGTGGGTTTCTTTGGGATGGTATCAATATTGGGAAGTGGCATCTCTTCTAACAATAAAAGGAAGCGGGAGGAGCAGGGGAAGAAGGGAGTTGGCATCTTAGGCCAACCTTCCAGGCAGTTTTCTTCAGTGGCTTCTGATA
This sequence comes from Viscum album, assembly GCA_963277665.1. Lineage (NCBI taxonomy): Eukaryota > Viridiplantae > Streptophyta > Magnoliopsida > Santalales > Viscaceae > Viscum > Viscum album. The sequence continues at coordinate 1,500,984,815 of OY728137.1, read as the reverse complement.
CAAGGTCTGTCATATGCCACCATTGTGGGAGGCCGGGGAACATCTGACCATCATGTACATCTCCTCCAAATCCTTATTATTAGTGTGGAGGTATGGGACACTATCAATGATTTTTTGGGGTGGAACGTCCACTTAAGAGTGGGGTAGGATTAGTGGATTAAAGGGGAGTGCCAGACCAGTCAGAGCCATGGAGGATGGTGGGATCTCGATTTGGTGGATGTGGTGTTAGGGATGGGTAATCTTCTAGGTAGATCCATTTCAGGGCAAAACCATAGAATAGAAATCATTCTTAGGTAGAGGCCCGACATCTTCATGGGGTGGACCAGGCACTAGCTGTATCAGAGGTGGGACCATCGATAGTTTGAAGTATCATCTTGATTTCATCTTCTATAGAGGATGCTCTTTTTGATACCGATTCCTCTATTTCATTAATTTTTGTTTTTTTTCAAAAATGCTTAATTTTCCAACTGAGTTTTTATCATTTGTGATGGAGTTGGTGATGCTGTTGGGAAAGAAGAAGGATTAGGGTCTCAGGTGTCCATCGTGTACACTTTATATGTTAGGGGTTGAGATGGGGTGGGACATCATGGTCTTAGATATGGATCTATTTGATATGATACTTGGTATAGATTGGATGGTACACTTTCATGTGCACATTGACTACTATAGGCAGCAGGTCAGTTTCACGGCACCACATGGGATTCTCCAGGTTTTTCTTGGGGATTTTTATCCTCGGTCGGGTCGTGTAGGACCTCCACTCCTAGAGTTTTGGAATCTTGTCTTCATGTTATCATTACTCATGCTAGATTATGATGGTTGTGCTCCTTATGGTGGACTACCTCTTGTAGTGTATGAGTTTGTAGAGGTATTCCCAAATGATTGTTCAGAGTTACCCACAGAGCGGGACGTAGAGCTATCGATCGATTTGGTGTTGGGAACGCAACCGATATCTATTCCCTTATATCATATGGACCCCACCAAATTGAGGGAAATAAATATTCATATGGATGATTTATAATCCAAAGGATTCATTCGCCTGAGCATCTCTCCTTGGGCCGCTTCTATTCTCTTTGCAAAGAAGGCCGAAAGGTCCCTCTAGTTTTGTATTGATTACTAGAATATAAACAAGGTAACCATCAAGAATAAATATACTTTTCCCCAAATAGATGATTTGTTTGAGCAGTTGAAGGGGGAAAACTGGTTCTCAAAAAATAGACTTGCATTTGGGTTACAATCAACTTAGGGTGAAAGTGGCAGATATCCCAAAGATAGCCTTCTAAATCAGGTATTTCTAATTTGAGGACTCGGTCATGGCCTTTGGATTGACCAATTATCCAACTGTCTTTGTGGCACTCATTAATAGGGTATTCTATCAGTATCTCTATTCCTTCATCATGGTATTCGTGGATGACATCATAGTTTATTCAGGATCTAAGGAGGGACATGAACATCATTTTCAGATTGTGTTTGGCACTTTGTGAGATCACCACCTTTCTAAAAAGTTGTCCAAGTGCACATTCTAGATCATAGAGGTTATGTTTTTTTGGCATGTGATCTCAAAGAAGGGAGTTTTGGTGGGCCCTGATAAGTTCAGTGTAGTTATGTCATGGGAGAAGCTGAAGAACGTTTTTGAGATCATGAGTTTCTCGGCCTGGATGGTTACTATAAGCGATTTTTTTGGGATTTCTCTTGACTTTATTCTCTCATGAATGTGCTCAACTGGAAAGGGGTGATGTTTTAATGGGGTCCATAATGTCAAGAATACTTTGAGGAGATGAAGAGGTGGTTGAATACCTCCCCTGTGTTGATTTTTCCAAAGGATAGAAAAGGGTTATGTGGTGTATTTTGATTCTTCAAGTATGGGTCTCGGGTGCATGTTTATATTGGATGATCATGTCGTGTTGTATGGCTCTCGGCAACTCCAACCAAATTAAAATAACTACCCAACCCATGAATTAGAGTTAGAAGCTACGATGCATGTTTTGAAGACTTGGTGTCACTACATATTTGAGGAGAAGTTTGGGGTCTACTCTGATAACAAAATCTTGTCCTATATCTTCTTGCAGAAGGAACTCAATCTAAGGAAGCACCGTTGGATAGAGTACTTGTAGGGGTTTGACTTTGAAATCTTCTATACCTAAGAAAGGGTAATGTGGTGGAAGATGACTTGAGTAGAAAATTACCAATGAAATCCTTGAGGAAGCCTAGTGATTATTGGAATTTGATGGGTCTCATTGCTCTGATGCATGTAGAGATGAAGGAGCACAGTGGAGGTGTGTTCTTGGTGATAATTCAGTTGAATCCTTATTTATTTGAGTTGATTCAGTGATAACATCTCTGTTATGAACTTTTCTTAGTGGGTGAGGAAGTTTCTTCATGGTGGGGAGATGTCTTCTGATTGGTCATCATCTCCCAAGGGAATCTTGTGCTTCAAGGGCCATTCCATAGTGCCATCATCTCTGAAGAAGGTGGTGATGTAGGATAGCCACCAGTGTGAGTGGGATGTCCATCAAGGTTCCACCAAGATGTATTATGATGTGCAACGATAGTTATGGTGTTCTGGTATGAGACGGGACATAGCTGACTTTGTGTTGAGATGCTACACATGTCAGCAGGTGAAAGTGGAGCACCAAAGGCCCTCCACGTTTCTCCATCCATTACCCATTCCTACCTAAAATTGGGACGAGGTTTCTATAGACTTAATTGTTGGATTACCTTGTACACCTTGGGGTAATAATTACATTTGGGTGGTGATTGATTGTTTGAAAAAATCATCCCACTTCATTCCGATAAAAGATACTACTAAAGTGGATGAGTTGGGATGTTTGTATCTCTAGGAGGTGGTAAGTCTTCTTGGTGTTCCATTAGTAGTTGTATCAGATAGATACCCCTGTTTCACTTCTAAGTTTTGGGAAGTCCTTCAGAAGGCCTTGGTGTCACAAATTAAGATGAGCATGACATACCATCCTCAAATGGATGGTTCGACAGAGAAGACGAATTAGATTTTGGAGGACATGCTCTTTGCATGTGTTTTGGACCTTGTAGGTTTCTGGGATAGCCATTTGGGATTGGTTGTGTTCACTTATTATAACAGTTACCAATCCTAGATCCGAATGGCTCCTTTTGAGGTGCTCTATTGTCAGCTTTGTCGGTCCCCCATGTGTTGGGATGAGGTAGAAGACACCTCACTTTTGAGGCTGAGTATTGTGTAGGAGACATCTGAGAAGGTCACATTGATCAGGAATCATTTATTAATAGCTTAGAGTCATCATAAATCTTATGCTGATCAGAGGTGTCAAGACATAGAGTTTTCGGTGGGTGATAAGGTATTCTTGAATGTGGCCCCTCGTCTGGGCCATCGTCACTTAAGAAGTTAGGGCAAGCTAAAAATGAGATATGTTAGAACTTTTGAGATTAATGAGAGGATTGTAATGGTGGAATATAGGATATATTTTCCATCTCATTTGACATATATTCATGATGTTTTCAACGTCTCTCAATTGAAAAAGTAGAATCCATATCCGCCCCATGTGCTGAATTGGGAGGAGTTGGACATAGGGCCCGATTTGTTTGTTTTTGAGCAGCTAGTGCAAATAGTTGATTCCCAAGAAAAGGTTATTTGAGTAAAGTCTATTCCACTTGTTCAGGTCCTTTGGTATCATGGGAATTATGCCCATGAAACTTGGGAGTGGAAGTTATGGGTTGAAATGGAGTAGCCATTCTTGTTTTCCAATCATGCTTCAAGTTGACTTTCCAGGGTGGAAAGTCTTTCATAGTGGGGAGAATTGTCACATACATGACTTATTTTAAAATTAAATTTCATTTAATTTTCATTCTTTCTTTGTTTTGGGGGTTTCCCATGCATTGTTTGAGGAAAGGGCGAGTTTTCATGATTTGGGCCAAACTGTGAGCCCATTTCTGGATTTAAAAAATAATTTTTTTCTTTTACTACTCTTTCATTTTTCAACATTTTTAACACATTTTACTTCCAAAATGGCCTCCTTTGACCTATTAACATTAACATATCAATTTGGACACTTTATGAATCTATAATAATGGTGGATCATGGTTTTTTATTTAAGGAATTCATCCATCCCATAAACCCATTTCTAGTTTTAAAAAATTGTTTATTTAATATATTATTTTGTTTTTATGATTTTTTAGTGATTATAACTCTCACCCAATCCCACTGACCCTAGGAAATATCCCATTCTGTTTTCATCCTCTTTGGATTTCATATGAATCTCGAATTAGGTCAAAACTTCTTAGGATTTCTCAAATCGTCCAGATTTGAAGAGGTAACCTGTTTCCTCCATAACTCCTTCAATTTTTTCTCTTTTACCCCAATTTAAGTTCTCACTTTACCTTATCAGTATTATTATAAACTCACTTTCATTTTTGTTTGTTTGGAAATTAAAATACTGGAATATTTGGGGAGATTTCTTCAAGATCTCTCAATTAAGTGAGTCTCCTTCCTTCTTCCTCCCATTTGCTTAGGGTTTCTTCCATTTTCTTAGAGTTTCTTCCATTTATTATTGAAGTTACTAATTTCTAAAAAGTAGGTATTATAACCTAGGGTTTTATATAGCGTTTCTTGGTCTAATCTTGTGGTTTTAGGTTTTATTTAACTCCCTTGTGGTGCGGCGGTGGTGCGGGTGAACTTTCACACAAGGATTTGGTGTTTTGACACTTGTGGTAGGTGATTACATGTGTAAGCACTAATATATGAGTTATATTTGATTAATTTATATTTTTAGAACACTACTTCATTTTTATTAAAATTAAAATTTGTTTTGGTGTCATTTATTAAGCAATTGATTTTTAAGTACCAATTTTGTGTGAAATTGGGTGTTTTACATGTCCATTTAATGTTATACCAATTGGGGATGTTTTATAACTCATGTAATGGTTTTATTAAACTTTTTTAGTTCTGTAAATTATATTTATGTGTAATATTTGTGTGAAATTGGTTTTAAAAGAGGTATTTTAAATGGATTTCATTCGCAATGTTTGGTGGTAAAGCTTGAAGTTGTTTTATGAAAACTTTTCATGGATTATTGAGTTTTTTAAATGGTGTGAAGCATGGGTAGCTACTATTTTGAGTTTATTATTACCATAAATGATCTTTATATGTGAAAATGGATTTTGGTAATATGTTAAAAATTTTTGAGCACAAAGGGGGAAACCTGGGTATCTTGGTTGGTGGATGTGTACTAGTACGCTAGTGATCCTGAGCGGTTTTATCCCTATTTTACTGAGCAAATTGACAAATAAAACACTAAAAAAACTATATTTATGATTATTGGGGACAAATAGGTTTTGGGTATGTTTTATACTAGTGGCTCATGAATTAGAACATATTTTTCTAGGGTTACTTTACACTGAGTTATGAGGTACATGGGGCCCGAGACTAACTAGTTCCTAGGGGTATTCTCGAGATTATTGCTCATTGAACATTTTTTATTTATCATTGGATTTTTGTGGTTTTTGATAGAAAATTAAGTAACTTACATGTTTTATTTAAATGCTCTCACTCTTGGAAAATTCCCTTAGAAAACGGTTTACCTTTAAAAGTTTCATTCATAAAAATTATTGCCACAACTTCTTGTTTATCGAAACTGACATGATTTTTATCTTATATTGATTACTACATGGAATACTTTGGGTGGTATCCTATTGGGATTAGTCTCAAACCCAACTTTAACCCCATGGGTGTAAGTAGACTTGTTCATTTTTGACACAGGTAAAGGCAATGCCTTGGTTAATGGCAGTTCGGGTTGCTAGTTTCTTCCCTCAGTGTGGTAATGTAGAGATGACTTGTGGGTGATGACCCCTTGTCATGTGGAGTTCATGGGGATGTTTGGATGATAATTTATTGTTTATTTGGACCTATTTTATCATATTTGAACATATTTATTCAGTTATGAATTTTAATTAGGGCTTGTTTGGTATGAATTTTTTAGATTTCGTTTATTGTTTGTTTATGGTTGTTAAATGATTCTAAACTTGGGTAAATTGTTTCCAAACAATAATTCATGATACCTGAGAACTTTTTCCAGACCATGGGGATATGGAACGCCCTTCAGGACTTATCACGGGATGGGTCAGGTGACAGTTATGATTGTGACTAGATTCAGTTTGTGACACTCATAAACATGCCATATCCCATTACAAAGGCACTAAAATAGGTACATTAACATAAACAGGAAATTTAGTTCACTATGTGGTAATTTTTGTTGTTATTGAAATAGAAAACATAAAATAAATTTATTAAGGCTATATGGACTACCCGAGGAAGAAAAAAACATACATGAAATTCTATAAGATATTCCTTGCTAACATGTATTCCATACAGAATCATCAAGATCATTAAAAAATAATTATTCCATAAACACCTATAAGAGGTCTTGGTAAATAAGGAATAACATAGTTGGGTTTCATAACCATCCAAATTTCATTTAATCAACCTGTTACATTTTACAAGATAGTACATCTCAACAAGAGGTTTTTTCAAAAACAATTGGTTAATCAATGGCCTTCAAGGAAGACACCCATAAGGAAGGTTAAAAAAATTAGTTCCAAGAACATAAAAAATTCCAAATCAATATACAAGGGATTCTAGAAGTAGTGCATTAGGTTTTACAAATTAAGTTTCAAATTTAAGAGGCATCACATAAGAAAATACCAGTGTGTGGCACAATGATGTAATTTATAAACAAAGATACTTTAAGGGAAAATGTTATAGACCACCTATATAATTATTAGGAAGATCCACTCATCCAATATCATGGCTTGAATCAATCCAATTAAATATAAATCAAATAAATGGATAGACGACCTGAAAATATAGTGAATTAGATCACATGAAGATAATATATGATAAAGAAAGAAAAATAATGAAAAGAGTAATAAGGAGTTATATAATTACTGAGTTATATGAAACACACTTGAAAATGATAAATATGCAAAATAGATAGAGGAGATATTCCCATGTAAGGAGAAGAGGATAGTGGAGCCCTTGATGGGATGATATGTGCGGAGGAGGAGAAGAAAATAATGATAGAAAAGAATTAAAGATATAGGGGGAAAAGGGTAATTATACTAGATTTAAATGAGGTCCATAGTTTGGCATCATGGTTGGATAAACTGTGCACCAACCATGATTGAGCCACTAGGTAAGAAGGATGATCACTTGTTTCATTCACATGGTTTGGGAAACTGTGTGAAAAACATTAATTTCTCCTCTATCAGGGAAACTATAACAACCACATGGCTATGTGGTTCCTCTAAAATGGTTAGAAAAAACCATGAAATACATCCATATCTACTATATCATCTATATGATTTCTTCTGGTGGTCCAAACAGTTTCATATAACTTATCTACCCCAACCAACATCTCCAGTTTTTGAGGTTTTAGAGCCTGAAACTCATGAAACTCAAAAAAACTCCATGGGAACCTATAGAACCATAAAAAAAGTATAAAAACAACACATTAATGTTTTCTAAAGATCAAATTTACATTAAAAATCTCATTTTAAATAACATATTATCCACTAAATAGTAAAATTAAAATTCCTTTATAAATTTCACCCGATCCAAAATGTGGTATGTTATAATATCCCCAACTTAGAACTTCTCATCCTCAAGAAACCTTGGGGAAATGATAAAAATGTAACCTAACCAACTTGGGTTGTGACATTTCATTCAATTGTAACATTTCATTTCCTAACTCCCAACACATTACCATGTGTCACATTAAGAGTATGATACATAAGCCATTAAAACACAAGTCGACACTCATATTCAAAACTAAACCATAAAGATGACTCTTACCTGATCCCATCAAATTAGAGACATGATCACACCTTCATCTCTTTCATCAAACAGAATATGGTGATACCCACTATAGGTTCTGCCATTTAACATCCAATTCTATGATATGGTACCCCTATTATATAAATTTTCTACTAAAGGATGCCTTTAGAGCTCTAACACTACTCTTGTAATAGTCCTAGATTTGATTGAAGGGACAATTCACAATGGACTTAATTTATCTTAGTCGATCTATATTTTCATGAAAAGTATAATGAAAACCAATTTTTGAATATTTTATTGATAATAAATGAAATTTTTTTCTCACATTGTGTTAAATATGGTTATTTATAAAATATTTGGGATTATATCATTCATTTAAAAATTTGATGAAAATTCTAGTTTTACCCTTTAAAAATTCATAGTAGTATCTCGAAAATAAATAATTTTATTTGAATTATTTAAACAAAACTTTTTAACTGTGTTTTATAGTTAATGGGGTACAATTTTCATTCAGGACATATGAGCTAAATTGTGCATTTGATTGGACTTAATGGTCCACAAAGTCAAAGATGGGTTCGACTCACCATATTGGAAATCAGTTATGTATTTGGTCCATAACGTCTTCATAAATGATTCTATTAAGACCAAATTTTGAGATGAGATCTAGGAAATAATTTCTCAAAAATCATCATTCTTTAAGGACAACTGGTACATGCATTTTGGTGGCCAAACAGGCAGTGCAAGTTAGATTAATTTATCTAGGCGAATTTCCCCATTCACACTTGAAACCTCTTAAAACCTAGACACCTCTCCACTCTATAAATTGGTATTTTTCTCATTTTTAGGGGTTGGTATATGAATTAGTAGATTTGGAATATATTATAAGTGGTTCCATACAATTTCAATTCACAATTGGAGGAGGGAAGCTACCAAGATAGGATGTCCTCCAACATGCTCTTCTTTTCCTCTTCTTTGTTGTAATGTTGTTGTACTTTCAATAAAATCTTTGTTTCTCTTCAATATTTTCAATTATTTTAAATTTTATTATTCTATTAATCTTTCTATTTTGTCTAGAAATCTATGATTATAAATTATATTGGGTTATACACTTTCTAAATCTTTACAAATACAATTTGTTTCTATGTTGACTACACCGCCCATAGAAGAGTAGTATTTTTAGTAATCGATCGACCTCTTACCTTTTCATTTATTTATTTTGAATAATTAATATACTGTAATTAAATTAATATGATCCATGATTTTATTTTTTGAATTATAAGAAACTATGTAAGCAATTGAACAATTAACACAAAAACACACAAGGTCGAGATTTGTATAACTTGTGAGAGTGAAAAATTAATTTGTTAAACAAGAACACATGGGATAAATTTGTAGAGTTAAAATATAATCCCTAGAAAAAATTCATCCTTATTTTACATAATGGATATGCGCCATAATTTTCCACTGACCATAAGATATACTTAGAATATCAATCAAAGCAAGGTGCTATGATTGTATGTTCTGAAACTAGCCTAGGGTTTAATTCAGTTCATCTTTGTGGAAAAGTAAATTATCTTAGGGTTAGGGGGTTAAAAAATCAGAGGATCATAATTAAGTGGATATTAATTGAAATTATAATTATTGATAAATAAGTGAAGAGGTAGAATCTCTAGTTTGGGAATGGTTTTGAATCGTTGTATTGAGAAGAATCTAGTCTTAATCATTGAAAAGTGTAATTTAATGGTAGATAATGAGATTGTCTTAGGGAATGTAGTGTCAAGACATGGGATATAGGTTGATAGATATAAGTTTGATATTATTTAATCCCTAAATTATAATTTATGTTTGAGTGATGTTAGATATTTCCTAGGGAATTCATGATTTTATCGGCGTTTCATCAATGATTTTCTTAAGATTGATCTTTTTATGTCATTATTACTTCAAAAAAATTCTGATTTTGTGTTTAATGATTCTTGAAAAACTTAATTTAATGAGATAAAATAGTGTATGACAACTCCACCCATCATACATTCCCCATGGAGATAGATTCCATTTGAGTTGATGTGTGATGCTTCAAACTTCGCAGTTGGAGTAGTCTTATCACAGAGGGTGGAGGGACGTTCACATGTGACCGACTATGCTTTGAGGAAATTGGATTAAGACCAATAAAACTAAAAAACCATGGAAAAGGAATTTCTTTCCATTATATTTTCTTTAGATAAATTCCATTCATATTTATTGGGCTCTAAAGTAGTTTTTTTTTCTGACCATGCAGCTATAAGGTACCTCTTAAAGAAGCCATATGTGAAACCCAAACTTCTCGGATGGATGATTATTATTCAAGAATTTGATATTGAGATAAAGGAAAATAAGGGTTCTGAAAACTTTGTGGCAGACCACATGATTAGGATTACTCACACATGAGCGGCTAACACCTTGGACTAGGTACCACTTCAGGACACTTTCCCCAATGAGCGTCTTTATTCCATCTCAAGTACGCATCTTTGGTATACTGATTTAGTTAACTACCTTGTTTCCTATGAAATTAATACAAATTTAAAGAAACATCAAGTCCAAAAGATAAATATTGAGTCAATATTTTAGGTTTGGGATGATCCATACCTCTGGCGCATGTGTATTGATCAAGTTATTAGGAGGTGTGTTCTTGATCATGGGTTTGAGTCTTTCTGCATTTCTTCCATACACTTTTATGTGGAGGACACTTTGGACCCCAACAAATAGCTATTAATGTCTTAGAATATGGATTATATTGGACTAGATTATTCCATGATGCCCATGTGTTTTGTAATTCATGATATTGTTTCCAACACACTGGGAACATTTCTAGGAGACACGAGATTCCCCAACAATTCATAGTATTCTGTGAGATTTTTCATGCATGGGGTATAAATTTTATGGATCATTTTCCCAGTTCATTTGGGTTTTTGTATATTTTGGTTTTTTTGATTATGTGAGAAAATGGGTAGATTCCAAGGCCACCAGTACTGATGACTCTCATTTTGTAGTTGAATTTGTCAAGGCACAAATTTTTTGCAGGTTTGGAGTATCAAAGGATGTCATTAGTGATCAGGGGACACACTTTTTCAATCAGAATTTGGATTCCCTCCTTTGTAATTATGGGGTGACACACAAAACATCAAAACTATACCACCCCAAACAAATTTCCTGGATGAGGTTTGAAATCAGGAGTTGAAACAAAATTTGAAAAAAACCGTATAGCCGAATAGGAGGGGTTGGAGAAAGAACATAGATGATACACTGTAGGATAATAGGATAGTATACAAGACACCCATCGGTATGTCCCCATTTTGGATTATTTTTGGGAAAGTGTGTCATCTCCCAGTGCAATTCGAGCATTGGGATTATTGGGCTATAAAGAAATGCAAGATGGATTTGGCATAATCTAGAATCCAAAGGAAGATACAAATTCAAGAGCTTTAGGAGATTAAATTGTCCTCATATGATAACTCAAGGCTCTACATGGAAATTTCAAAAGAAGATCATGATATAATGATCTAACAAAGGGAGTTTCATGTTGGAGAGAAAGTCATTCTCTATAGTTCATGACAGAAGCTGATGCCTGGTAAGTTGCATTCCATATGGTTAGGTCCTTATATTGTATCTAATTTTTTTCCTTATGGTACAGTGGAGATCACATAAGAGGAAATTGGAAGGATATTTACAGTCAATAGGTAACACTTGAAGCAATACATTGAGTAAATTTCTACTAATGTAGTGGATTTCATCACACTACATAACCCCATCATCACTTGAGAATATCAGGCTGTTTTTAAACCTTTCACTTTTATATTATTTTTCTTTTTTAAAAGTATGCATTTCATGTGGAAATATCATTTTATAATTTTAGATTGAGGACAATGAAATATTTTAAGTGTGGGGGAGGGGACAACATTATGGGGTAGATATTTAGTATTTTTATTTGTGTTTTTTTATTTTATAATAAGTTTTTGGTTAAAATTTTTAAAAAAATTAATCAATAAAAAAACAAAGATATCATGTAACATTATCATATGAAACATATGTAAAATGCATGTTTTCAAAATTCCTTGGTAGAATGATAAGAATGAGAAAGATTTCATCATCAAGGGTTGATTTTTATAAAAATTGAAGTCTTTAATGATATGATTGGTTGTGTCATTATAAAATATTTTTGATTTTGACATCATTATTTGGGATATTTGTTCATGGTAAATTGTGTCATTAATTTATCCACACAATTTTTTACTAAACCATGACTTGTGAAATTTTTTCTACTCAATTGAATGTATAGTCGTGTTTGGTAAAAAAAAAATGGTTAATATATATGTTTGTTTCTCTTCTTATCAGTTTCATTACTATAATGAATAGACCTATGCATGTGTACATGTTATCCAATTTTTATACGCCCTAAAAAAGGGTTGTGTCTTGGGAAGATCAAAAAACACTCTTCAACAACCTTTGATCTTGTTATAACTATTATAATTAGTGTTGTGAAGAGATCAAACATGGGTTGAGATATGAGTGTGAGATTAGTTCCAAGTGAAACTTTAAAAAAATGACAAGAGTGATGAATGCACAACATATGAGGATATCTTGGTCGGTAGATTAATGTTTTAATTTATATAATGATTAAGTGAGTGGGTCTTGAAATTAAATTGGAAAGGAATGTAAAATAGGTTCAATGAATAAAACCTGGTATGAATAATTGTTTTACTTGACCTGAATATACTGCATAAAGGGTGGATTTATAATCTTGGAATGGTTGGAACAAACACACATGGAGAATTAGTGACATGGTAGAAACATGAATTGTTTCTCTATGATTAGTGTTATGAATATCACTGGATTTTGTTTGAAAAAATTTATGAGATAATGAATTTAAAATTTATTGATATTGACTCTTTATGAGATTTTTACTTTGCCTATATTTCCATTATGGATTTAGAAATATGAACATGCATATCTTGTGTTAAATATATTTATTTATAAAATATTTGGGATTAGATCATTCATTTAAAAAATGGATGAAAATTACATTTTTACCCATTACAAATTCACTATAATATTTTGAACATAAATTATTTTATTTTAATTATTCAAATATAAAATTTTGTAACTGTGTTCCTGACTTAATGGTATACAACTTTCATTTAGGACATATGAGCTAAATTAGGTATTTCATTGGACTTAATAGGCCATAAAGTCATAGATGGGATGGACTCTCCAGATTGGACATTAGTTCTGTATTTGGTCCATAATGTCTTAATACATTCTTGTATTAGGCCCAAAATTTGGAGAGGAGATCGAGAAGAAAATTTCACACAAATCATCCTTCTAGAAGGATAGCTAGTTTACACTTTTTGGTGGTAAAAAGGGTTATGAAAGTTGGATTAATTTATTTGGCCTAATTTCCCCATTCATAATTGAAACCTCTTAAAACCTAGCCTCCTCTCCACTCTATAAATTGGTGTTTTTATCATTTAAAGGGTTCGAGATGCGCATTAAAATATTGGGATATAAGGAGAAGTGGTTCCATTCCATTTCATTTCCCAATTGAAGGAGGGAAGCTACAAAGCTAGGATCTCCTCCAACATGCTCTTCTTTTCCTCTTATTTGTTGTAATGTTTTTGTACTTTCAATAAAATCTTAGTTTATCTTCCATTTATTCTATTATTTTTAATTTTAATATTCTATTAATATTTATCACTAGGATGTAAATCAAATAGTAGAAAGTAGATTGTGTTATACCCTTTCAAAATATTTTCAAATTCAATTCGTTTCTATGTTGACTACGCCTCCCATGGAAGAGTAGTTTTATTATTAATCGATCGAACTCTTACCTTATTAATTTATTTATTTTGAATCATTAAGATACTTTAGTTCACATAATATAATCAATTAATTCAGTTTTTTAATTATAAGAAACTAATTAATCAATTGACCAGTTAACACAAAACACGCAAGGTCGAGATTTGTGTAAATTGTGAGAGTGAAAACATAATCGGTAAAACAATATCACAAAAGATAAATTTGTAGAGTTAAAATATAATACCTAAAAAAAATTAATATTCATTTTCCAAAATAGATATATTCCCTAATTTACCACTGACCATAATCTATACATAGAATATCAATTAAAGCAGGGTACTTCGATTGCATGTTTCGAAACTAGCCTAGGGTTTAATTCACTTAATCTTTGTGGTAAAGTTAATAATCATAGGGTTCAGGGGTTAAAAAATCAGGGGATCAAAATTAAGTGGATATTAATTAAAATGATAATGATTTATAAGTAAGTGAAGAGGTAGAGTTAGATCGATTACACCTTCTAAAAATATTTTCTAAAAAAATAGCTTCTTGTTGTGCCTTGTTAATCTAATTTCATCTCAAAAATAAAGAAAATGAAATCATCTTCTAACATAATTACTCTATATTTTAAAATGGTAGAAAAATCCCCCATTATTTTTAAGTAGTTTTTTCTTCTCTTTTATTTTATTTTTAGAATACCTTTAATATGTTGTTTAATTTAGTTCTTCCTTTGAGAGATGACATTGGTCAGCCAATCTGCTGCACCTAAGTACCCAAAAATCACACTTCATTTGAGAAACCCCATGATAATACCATTAAAAGGCTTAGATGATATTTCAATTACAACTATCTTAACCTGAAAATATACCTATAATTGTTCATCACTGATCGTATCCATCGAAAAAGGAAACAGTTCAAGCCACTTCTAGATTACTATTAATAAAATTCTTGGCTTAGCTGGACAACGAATCACAACATGAAGAATAAAACCTTCTCCCAAGGAAATATGTGTTTGATTAAATCATGTCTACTAAAGGCCATAACTGACATACATTGATGTTTCAATCCCAAACATTCATTTATGTTATAGTGCCCTAGTGCAAACATAGAGTATACTCAATCCATCACGCTTGGATCATCACCATCAAAACACCTCATTTAATCCCAAATAAAACCCCAATTAACCATGGAATAATCAAATGGACTCTAAGATGATCATACAAGTTAGAAAATACTCCATCATTTACATGTTATGTGTCATTACATAGCTGAAATATACACACATCAAAATGAGGATTGAGCTCAATGAGAGTCAAGTCAAAGAACCGATTGGTGTCCATGAGTCCGTCCAAGACATTTTTACTTGAGAAACCAAGTATCAATTATGAAAACCACTCCATTTTAAACTCATTATTCTTAATAATAACTCCCATGTAGTTTATTTTTCAAAAAAAATTCATTTTAATCATTTACCTTGACATATGACCAACACACTCTTAGTGTACCCAGGAAGAAGTCAAGATAGGGGATATGATCATCACTATGAAAGGAATATAGTAACAAGATAAGAAAAAATAGAAGAAGATATAAGAAAATAATTCCGTAACCAAGATAGAATTCATGGAGAGGTATTGATCCAATTGTAACTAACTTACATGAGAAGGAATAGTCAAACCATCTCTAGAAGACCCATTTTTGAAAGAGATTCTCTTCACCTACCAATGAATTTTCACTAACTAAATATGATTCCCTTACCACCTAATGCATCTTGTGAAAAAAAAATCATAGACCTATTAGTTAATCACTGAATAATAGTTTCTTTCCGAGGTTTCATATTCATCCCACCACATTATTATCGTACTACATTCCAAGCACTGATATGTTTTCTAACTCACCAGTTACACGAAATTCAAAATTTTCACTGACTATTTCTAACTCTTCATTCCTAGTTGTGTTAATTATATTTATAAGGACACATATTATCTATATTGGTGTAATTATCCCCATATTAGAAGTGTATTAGTTATTATTTATTGAAAATGTAACTTATCCAATGAAAATTGATCCATCAACCTCTAAATGTGGGTCCTAGAGGTGGACAAAATGCTTCTACCAAGAGAAAAACTAATATAGAAGGTAGTTAGACTCATAAAATAATTATAGATTAGATTTAATCTAGATTTATGCATGAAAATACTCCTAAGTTATGTTTGGGAATTTCATAAAATTTGGTAAATAATCCAAAACAAACAGAATAGTGTGTTGAAAAACCCCATCCTCTTTGTGAAATCATTACAAGTATTGGGACGATTCAGAATCCCTTTAATGCCTAGGTCACTCTACCTTATACATGAATGAAGTTACAAAGGATAAAATAAAAACTAAGAGGGGAGGGGGGGGGGGGGGGTTGAATCAGTTGTTAACTTTTTATAAGTTTCAATACTTTTAGAAACTTAACCACCGTAACCTGTTAAAGTTCATTTTATTATAATATTTTAGTAAATACTCTTACATGAAAAAGTAAGAAATAAAGTAAATCACACAAGATTTACAAGGTTTGACATCAATGTGAGAACCTATATCCTTTCCATATCCAATCCCATAGGTCTATTGAAATTCACAATTAAGAAGAAGTGAATAAAACTTGTGCCAACTCCCTTTATACACCTTCTATACCCAATAAGAATAATTATACTAACTACCATCAATTTAGAAAGTTTTCATATAAATTATTGAGAAAAAAATATATACTTTATTAAAATTGATCCATAAAATTTTCTTAGTCTGATGACCCTGAGTCTGATGGACTTCATTTGGATGAACCCAATCTGATAAACCCACTCTGATTTTCCTCAGTTCGATCAACTCAATATGATGTTCCCATTATTAGTTTAAAACTAAAAAATGTTTCTATTCTATCTATATAAAAAAACATGTGATTCTAAGAAACTACTCATAACTCAATCCAAAATTCCTCAGTCTGATGTTTCTAAGTCCATTAAGTAAACATTTATAATTTTGATGTTCTAATGAGATCTCTATCTAGAAATAACTTGGACTCAAATTTTTTATTACTCCACCATTTCTTCATATATGAGATGTATTCAAAGTATGAATCTAATATGATTATATTTATAGTAATATCAGAATGAAAAATGCAGGAAACTGAATAAATCTTCCAACTTACTCATATTGATAAACTGTAGATCTACATATATTTGGATTTCATGTTTGACAACTTTAACTCTTCACAAACCTTCTGGAATCTTCTTGTGTCTTATCCATAATAATACTTCTCGAACTTCTTCACTTTTTTTCATTATAATGTAACTTCATCAAATCATTAATATGAAACCTTCTCATCTCATTATAATGAAATTCCACAACACATGACTTATAAGTGTCACAAATCATCTAGTTTTAGACAATAACTCTCATTTTCATTATTATCAAGTGAAAAACAACTCTTTTAGAATTTTTAAAATTTCATAACTAATCAATGTTTTATGTATTAACATTAGAAAATTTGATCACTCCAATATTCTATATTCGATGTGTTATCAGTGTGAGTCATTCATTTTATGAGTTAGTGCTTGTTTATAATCTGATAGACATGCATCTACTCCTGGTTTGATAGATCTTCCTCGGATCCTTCTGACTAACTTTCTACCTCATCTCATTCTAATTGATTTTTCATTATGATAGTAATATCATTAAGATATTTTATATTCGATGATAAATCTAGTAAAATCTTTGAAATTATTCAAAATTCACCAACTTTACACATTTAGACTCCTGAAAAACTTATGTGTCCATTATATCTGGATTTGATCTTCTATGTCTGAGTTTCTGGAACTGATACAAACTATTCAAAGACCTTAAACAACCTATATTAATCAAAATAATTTATCATGATAATTTATCATTATTTATGAGAACTGACTAAACATCAACGCATAAACTGATTTAATTTTATAAATTATGAAAGCTATCTAACTCCTGAATTCACTTTGTTAAAACATCCTTTTTAACATCATTCAGACTTCCTCACTAAGAAAATTCTTCCTCTCTAACAAAAACTGAGTTTGATGGATCTTAAACATCATGTTGATAGATTTAAGAATGATGATAAGTCTAATTAATAACTTTACATAACTTTTAGCTTCCTTCATCCTTACATCATCTATGTATGATACTGCTAAGTCTGAAAACCTATGTTCGGAAAACAAATTCCTCAAAGATAAAAACTTTTCTCCCCTTTATGGTTTGGTCCAAAACATCAAAAATATTCACCTATTTTCAGAAAAATTATTTTACAAAATATTAGGTGTCAAATAATAAAAAAAATTGTTAAAAATAGAAAATCATAGATGTTCTTAAATCTCCCACTTTGTATTTGTTGAAAACACTCATTCAAAACATTTTCAACTCTTAGAAATTTTCAAAATCCATGTTTTGTATCTAAATAATGTTTTTTTAGTTTTAACAATACAAAACATTTCTCAAAAGAGAGTGCCTTGACACCACACTACTGGATAAAGTAATTTTTTTAAAGGAATTCTATCCTTCAGTGGTAAAAAATTTATGCATCTATGTTAAGATAAACATTCCTCATTTTTATTTTTCTCACACCTTTCTTTTTATCTCCCACATATTATGTTAAACATATCTTCAAATTCATAAAAGAAAGATAAGTAAAAAAAATCATACAATGTATAATTTTTTACTTTTTATCCTCTTTTTTTGTAAAATCCAAATCTTGTTGGGGGAATCCACAATGATATTTATTAATTAATTTGAGCAGGATGAACATGAAGTTACAACCTCAGATCAAAAAACCATTCATTTTGAATTTCTTTTGTGAGGATATAATTAATTTGATGCTTCATTGAGATATATTATAGAAAAAAATATCCAAAAAACATTCTTTGTTATAAATTTAAACTTTTTATCAATTCATTTTCCTTATGATTGTTTAATTGGATGTTTATAAAGATCAATTTCACTCTGATTGTCACAAAGAATCTTTAATTTTTTTGAAAGTTTTGTATTCAAATATTCTAGCTGAACTTTCTTTCAAAGTATCTAAGTACAAGCTTGAGTAGTCAGAAAATATTCTAATTCTTCTATGCTCAAAGTAACTGAACTTTCTTTCTTACTATAGAAATTTACACAATATTCACCCAAGAAAATTTTTCTTCTTGAGGTTGATTTTCTATCATTACAATATCCAACCCAATTGGAATCAGTATGAATATGAAATTTCATCTCACAATTTCTATTATATAATAACCAATGTGAAGTTGTTCCTTTCACAATTCTCAAAATTCTATTTTCTTCCAAATTACATCAATATTTCAGATTAATTTTATACCTAGAACCCAAATTCACAGCAGAAACATTATTAGGCCTTGAAGCTATTAGGTAATGTATAATTCCTATCTACTTTCAAAAGTCTTTCTGACTCACAATTTTTTCTGAAATTATCTTTACTCAAGTTAATCCCCATGTATGATAGGAGTAGAATATTATTTGGATTCTTCCATGCAAAACTTTTTTTTAAAATTCCCTAGCACAATTTTCTTAAGATAAGAAAATGTATTATTTTTTGAAATTCTAAACCATGGAAAAATGTTAATTCTCCCAACATTGAGATAACCTTGTTATTTTTCATTTATTAAGAAAATGTTTTACAAACATCTTCTCTATACCCATCAAAAATTATATCATCCACATAAAAAATTAAAATTAGAGTTCTTGTGTCAGAATCATTCATATATAAGTTGCATCAACTTTTCCATTAGAAAAATTCAACATTCTAAAAAAAATTTAATCTTAGAATACCGTTGACATAGATCTTATTTCAGCCCATAGAAACATTTATTCAACTTAAAAACGTTTTTTATCTTAATCAAGTAGAAAACCACATGTTAGTTTAATGTAAACTTCTTCAATTTCATCATTTAAAAATGATGAATTTATATCCATTTGATATAATTTTCAATTCTAGTGAGTAGCCACTTATAAAAACATTTTGATAGTCTCTAACCTTTAAATAGTAGAAAAGGTTCCATAAAAATATACTCATACCACCTATTCATAACATTTATAAACAATCCTGTTGGTCGGAGAGGATTACTCAAGAGGGGGGTGAATTGAGTACCAATTAAAATTTCTGTATTTAAAAACAATGTCTTAACGACCCCCAAACAAAATAATAGATTAAACTGTAGTGAATTTATATTAATGTAGAGATTCTGTTAGGTTCTCAAGGGATTGATTAATTCCCAGTTAATCAACACAGGAGTGTGTGATTATCTATTGAAACTAACTTACTAATCTACACTTAACATAAACACTTGCTAATTTAATTATCAAAGTAACTTTAAAAACAGTATTGGTTTTAAAGTGATTAGCAGCGGAATAAAACTTTGAAATAGATGGCACAACAATGTAACCAAGAGGTTCAGTCTCAAGCCGAGACTTAGTCCTCTCAAAAGTTTATATAAAAATGATCCACACCCTGGATCGGGGTTCAACAGTTTACAACTGTCCAGGTCCAAGACCTCTACCACTGTTCTTCGTGGGAAACAGTACAACAGCAACCAGCTGTCCAGGTCACACACGACCTCTACCACAGTTCTTCGTGGGAAAGAAAGAATGAAAGAGTTTTGTAAGGATTTACAGATCCTTCAGTTTGAGTACAGGAGACAGTGTATGTGTTAGATATAGCAGATAACACACACTGCTCAAAATGAATGGTAATAAATCACAGAACAAGAGATGTAGAGTTTAGAGATGGTTCTGGTGATTTCAGTATAGCTCTGGACTCCTTTGGATTTGATTAGAAGTGAGTCTGAGTCCTCTTCTCATTTCTGTTGAGAAACAGAGTGTCGTATGCTCCAGGTTCACAGGTGGTGAGAATGTAGTCGATGAAGTTCTTCTTGTATGCACAGAACACTCCTCGAGTATGCTTGATTGTCTATGAGCTCCTCTATGTTCTTCTCGTGCTTGTGTCGTTTTTTTGGTATATTGGATGCACCGCACTTTTTGGTTCGCTTCTTGTTGTTTGTTTTCTTCACACATTCGCGCATCTTTCTGGTATGTAGTCTTCTCGTATTTATCTCCCATCAGGGGACAGAAAAGATTTCTTTTCAGCAGGTACGAGGTACGGGTTCCTGACATCCGACAACCTTTATCAGATATTTGACAAAACATTAAAATGTATGATATGACCGTTAGATCGATTAAATAAAGGAAATAAAGAAATTCAAACAGTGAGTCGAGTGATCGGTAGGTAATCATCATCGGTAGCTTGAACATCGGTAGCTTGAACATTAGTAGCTTGAACATCGGTAGCTCAAACATTAGTAGCTTGAACATCGGTAGCTCAATGTCATTAGTTGCTCTGACTCTATCGGTTGCTCCATGCGTCGGTAGGTACATGCGTGTATCAATGACTGTTTATCGGTAGCTCCATGCGCCAGTAGGTACATGCATCGGTAGCTCCATGCGTCGGTGGCTGTGAGTCTATCGGTAGCTTTGTCCATCAGTGACTTCTTCCATCGGTAGCTATTTATACTTACACCGGTAGCTCTACGTTTGTATCTGTAGCTGTCTGTAAGTACATCGGTAACTCTGTGTTAAGTCTATCGGTAGCTGTCTGTCGGTAGACTAAGTCTATCGGTAGACTGGTTACCGGTAGCTCTTTATCAGTAGCTATAGACAGATTACTTATCTGTTTTATGCAGAACACATCTGTTTGTGTTAGAATCAATTTATAACTTGTATGAACATGGATAAATGATGATTAACATATTCCAAAGACTAGTTTTAAAAAGTGTTATTGATTTGATCACAGATTGGAAAGAATTAAAGTATAGATCAACAATACTTAACAATATCATAGAGAATGAAAACATAATTGGGATTTGCAACACAAATAAATACATGATTGAGATTATCAAAATAGGTGAGGTCAACAATCTCCCCCTTTTTGATAATCACAATTTATGATATGGTAATATGGGCATTTAACATAGTGAGAATAGAATAGTAAAGAGTATAATATTGAATTCAATTTTCTCAGAGAAAACAGCATCAGGGATAATAGAAATAGTATGATATAGACATAAGTTATCAGAGGTAAAAAATAATAAGGTACTATATAGACATAAGGTATCAGAGATAAAAATGGAAACAAAACAAAGGATAATGTGTCTCCCCTTATGCCTTATTTTTCTCCATTTTGTTCTCCTCCTTATTCTCTCATAAAAAGTTTCTCCCCCTCTCTTATTGTTCTCCCCCTTTGTGATAATCAAAAAGTGGGAAAGCATATATATATATATATATAGGAGAGAAATAAAACAAGAGAAGTAAAAAAAATTCTGTATTATAGTAGTCAAAAAGTACAACAAAAACAGATTACAAAGGAATTCCTATCAAAAAGCTTGGCCACTGGTTCAATCCGCATCTGCAATGTGAGATTTTCCTTTGGGATCAGAAGGATGCTCGGGTGGTGAGGATTCAGGTGAAGGTTTGGGAATGCCAGAAAAGATCAAAGGAGGCTGGGCCACTGACACAGAGTCAGGCTTGTAGGTTGAAGATTTTTGGGTGATCATTGGTTTGAGGCTTTGAATGGCTTGAACAGGAGTCAGCTGGACTGAGGAAGCAGCTGAGGCAGAAGCAGGCAAAGCAGGAGGGATGATGACTGGTCTAGCATCAACATGCAAGAAGGGCAGCAACAGATTTCTAAAATCCATAATAATTCCTCCTCCTCTTTCCATAGCAGAGATGAAATCATCTTTGTTCTCCATGAATTTTTCTAAGGCAGGAGTCAGTTCTCTCAGCTTGCTCACTTGTTCTTTGAAAGCTTGGGTGACTGGAGGGAGCTTCATGTGTTCCAACATTAGCTTGAAGTGGTGTTCGAGTTGATGCTTGGTGAAAATTTTGGAGAAGTAGTAGTCCACTTTGCTTTTTATGGCTTCTTGAGAGGCAGAGGATTCTCTCATAAAATCTTGAACTATCTTCATGATTTCTCTGGCAGAATCCCTTGTAGAAAGCACCACTCGGCTTAACTCTGATGAGTCCCCAGAGCCACTGGTTGAAATATAACCAATCTCCTCCTTCAATATTGCTTGAACTGAGTTCATATCAACTGATGGTTTGGATGTGAGAGGGCCAAGAGAGAAGGAAACAGTTTCTTTAAAACTCTTTGACAAACCACTGATTAGTCTTTGAACTTGAGAGTCTTGTAATTGAACATGATCCTTCACTGAGGTTTTGAAACTTTCAAACACTGAGACAAACTGGCTGACTACACTCTTCACATAAGCTAGGTCCTTGTCAGCTTGAGACTTGGAGCTCATATAGGAATCCAAAGCAACAACTGATGTCTTGAGAGCTTCCAGATCAGCTTCGATTCTTGAAGACTGAGTCTGGCATTCTTTCACTTCTTCCATAAGCTCAGACATAAAGGAAGATAAATTACAAGCCAGAGATAGCTCGAAGGATCTCTATAGAATTTTCATTTCTTCATAAAAGCTTTCCTTCATCTCAGCAACTGAAGCACTGAATGATTCTTTTATCTCATTCTTCATGGATTCAAGATCTGATTTGGAAACAAAATCACTTGAGACAACTGCAGCAGATCCCCTTGCTGAGGCCAAATTAACTACAGAAGTAGTCATTATTGAATTAATTGAGGATGCAAGAGAGGTTTCCATTAGCTTCACTTCTTCAACAAAACTGGATTTGAGGTCCTCTTTCAGCTTATTCAAATCATGAAATCTGACTACATCGTCTGGCAACAACTCAGCAGCAAGATCATAATTGGTCTTTGGTCTATCCACAGACATCTCATTGTCAGAATCTGGATAATCCAATCCACAGACTATAAACCCTGGGTCTTCTACCCAGTCTCCAAGCTCAACAGCTACTGTAACATTTCCAAGCACAGACTGATGCTCCCCCTCAATGGGTGCATTCTCATGTATCACAACAGCCTTTGCTGCTGGCCGTTCTTCATCAGAATCTTCTACCACAAGTTCTACAGGTGCAGCATTTAGAAGATCTTCTGATACAAGTACAGCTTCTTCTCTATCTCTTTCTTCTTCAGCAACAGGTATAGCTGAGTTTCCAATTAAGGGACTCATACTTAACCTACCAGAAGCAGGCGATTCAGATGCATTCTCCTTTTCCTCTTCTTCTTGGTGAGGTACAGACTGGTCTTCCTCATAAGTAGGCAAAACTTCCTCTACTTTTCCTTTCCTAGAATAAACCAATTCTGCAACAGGACTTGGGGGCAAGTCTGGATCTCCTCCAACATCCATAGGAGTTTCTTCTTCTTCTTCTTCTTCTGTCTCATCACTATAAGCAGGTTCCTCTTCATCAGGTCTTAGACTCGGATCTCTCATATCCTTTGGTCTTGAGGGATAATCCACAGGATTAAACCTATCATAGATTTTCTGATCATCACTGACCCATTCTCCCTTCCATGGGTTCCAGTTAATTTTCATATACTTACATACAGTCGAGGTGATGCAGAAATTGTTCTTGAATACAACTGTCTCATCCTGAGATTCAGCTATTTCTTTCACTTTTATCATCACTGAAATCAGCTTGGCAAAGAACAAAGCATTGGTCTTTGACTTTGGTCTAATCATGTCTTCCATTTGAAGCATCAACAATCTGCACAGATTGATTTTTACACCATGTCTTAGCAAATTAAGAAGATAGATATCTTGATATCTCAGATTTGCAAAATCTCCTCTCCTCGGTATCAACACATGCTGAACAAATTTGAAAAGCAGTCGATTCTCTCCATCCATTTCAGCAGCTACCACTTGCCTTTGATTTCCATTCCCAGTCAGCTCTTGTAAGGCAGTCTCATAATCAAAAATGTCACTACTAGGTGGCATTGCTCTTGATACATACCCAGAGACACCTTCATTTGGTACTTTTAAACTCTCAGCCCACTCTACTGAAGAAAAAGACATCTCTTTTCCATTTACAAAAGAGCTTACCCGATTCTCATTCTCAGACTTCTCAAAGGTTACAAACTCATAGAACTGCTTTACCAATTTCGGGTAGTATGGGCCATTGTTATTCGAGAAACAATCCACCCATTTTTGGTCTTCCAGAATCTTGAGCACTAAGGATTTTCTAGGCAGTAGCCATTCCACGCACAGTTCCTTCTCGATTACTATGTCTCTATTCTGCAAGTGAGGATTCACTGGTCGCCTTCCCGATCTAGTTTTGACTTCACTAGCACTGGCTTTATGCTGTGTCTTCTGCTTCTTAGCATTTGGTTCTACACTTTCATCTCTGACGATAGGAAGCTTGGTTTTTGCCATCGCGGGTTTAGGGTTCTTGGTCGATTTGGGTGCTAAGGTTCGAAGGTGAGGTATTTTGAGCTCGGTGAGGTAAGAAGTGTCTTAGACTTAGTTTTATCATTTAGGAATTCCAAATAAACGTTTAAAATAGAGTAATAAAATAAAATAAAACGATTCGTATTCTTGGCGGCAGACAGAAGTTTTAAACTTTACATCGGTGTGAGTTAATCATCGGTGAGAAAAACAAATCGGAGAGAATTTCTACGTCGGTGAGAAACTTACATCGGTGATAATTTCTACGTCGGTGAGAAACTTGCATCGGTGAGAATTTTCACATCAGTGATAATTTCACATCGGTGAGAATTTCACATCCGTGAGAATTTCAAATCGGTGAGAATTTTCACTTCAGTGATAATTTCACATCGGTGAGAATTTTCACACCGGTTGTGATTAAACATTCCGAGTTCATGTCTTATGAAACTTATCCTATCCGAACTTAAAGGTTTAGTGAAAATATAAGCCAATTGATGTTCAGTGCCAATAAATTCAAGAGAAATATCACCTTTTTGATAGTGATCTCTTAGGAAATGGTGTCTTACATCTATGTGTTTGGTTCTAGAGTGAGATACAGGATTCTTAGAGATGTTTATTGCACTGGTGTTATCACAGTTGATTGAAACATGTTTAAAAACGTATCCATAGTCCAAAAGAGTGTGTTTCATCCACAGAATTTGTGCACAACAACTACCAGCAGCTATATATTCTGCTTCAGCAGTAGATAATGCAACCGAGTTCTGTTTCTTACTACACCAAGATTCTAAGGATTTTCCAAGAAAATGACATGTTCATGATGTGCTTTTTCTATCTAACTTACAACCAACAAAGTCAGCATCTGAATAACTCATTAACTCAAAGGATTGTCCTTTTGGGTAAAACAAACCTAAGTTAACCGTGTGTTTGAGATATTTAAAAATTCTTTTAACAGCAAGCAAATGAGATTCTTTTGGGTTAGCTTGAAATCTAGCACACATACACACACTAAACATAATATCAGGTCGACTAGCAGTAAGATAAAGTAAACTACCAATCATACCTCTGTAATTTGTTTGATCAACTGGTTTCCCAGTTTCATCTGCATCCAATTTACAGGTAGTACTCATAGGAGTTTCACTTTCCTTGATACTATCCAGACCAAAACGTTTTAAAAGATCCTTTGTATATTTAATTTGATTCAAAATAATACCATTTTCATTTTGAAATACTTGAAATCCAAGAAAGTACTTAAGCTCTCCCATTAAGCTCATTTCAAATTCATTTTGCATACTTTTTGAAAAATCAGTACATAAAGAGTGTTTAGAAGATCCAAAAATAATATCATCAACATATATTTGTACAACTAAAACATCTTTAGAAATTCTTTTAATGAAAAGAGTTGGATCAACAATCCCTTTAGTAAAACCTTTTGAAATAAGGAAATTGCTAAGTCTATCATACCAAGCTCTTGGAGCTTGTTTTAAACCATACAAAGCTTTAGAAAGTTTAAAAACTTGATTTGGAAAATGAGGGTTAGCAAATCCAGGTGGTTGTTCTACAAAAACATCTTCAATTATAAAACCATTTAGAAATGCACTTTTCACATCCATTTGATATAACTTGAAATCCATATGTGCAGCATATGCAAGTAAGATCCTAATGGCTTCTAGTCTAGCTACAGGTGCAAAAGTTTCCTCATAGTCTATGCCTTCTTCTTGACTATATCCTTGTGCAACTAGTCTAGCTTTGTTTCTAACTATATTTCCAGATTCATCTACTTTATTTCTAAAAACCCATTTTGTGCCTATTGTCAAAGTGTCCTTGGGTCTATCAACTAATTCCCAGACTTTGTTTCTTTCAAACTGATTTAATTCTTCGTGCATAGCTATTACCCAGAATTCATCATTGATAGAATCATTGATATTTTTGGGTTCCAGCTGTGAAAGAAAGGCTTTATGTTCAACCTGGTTTCTTAGAGAAGCTCTAGTTTGTGTTCCTCTATCAAGATTACCAACAATAGCTTCTAAAGGATGATTCTTTAGAATCCTCATTGATCTAGTAAAGGTTGGACTAGAAATTTCAGGTTCATCTATAGGTTTGGGTTCAACAGAAGCAGATTCTGGAGAAAGTCCAGAACTGGATACTTTTATAACAGGTTCTTTAGATTTATCATTAAGGTCCAGAATAGATAAGTCTTCTTCAAGATTTTCAAGAGAGGTTTTAGGCTCATGTGGATCAGTTTCATCAAATTTGATGTGAACAGATTCTTCCACACATTTGGTTTTCTTATTGAATACTCTATAGGCTTTACTTGAAATAGAGTAACCCAGAAAAATTCCTTCATCACTTTTGGAAGAAAACTTATCCAGATTATCTTTAGTATTCAGAATAAATACTTTGCAACCAAAAACTTTAAAGTAATTAACCTTAGGCTTTCTATTGTTCCACAATTCATAAGGGGTTTTCTTAAGAACTGGTCTAATCAAGACTCTATTAATAACATAACAAGCTGTATTTACAGCTTCAGCCCAAAAATAAATAGGCAGGTCATATTCATTGAGCATGGTTCTAGCAATTTCTTGAAGGGTTCGGTTTCTTCTTTCTACTACACCATTCTGTTGGGGTGTTCTAGGGGCAGAGAAGTTATGAGTATAGCCATTATGTGAGCAATAAGATTCAAAATCTTGATTTTCAAACTCACGACCATGATCACTTCTCAGGGTTTTAATCTTAAGTCTGCTAAGGTTCTCTACAGACTTGGAGTATTTGACAAAGTAAGAACAAGCTTCACTTTTGTGAGCTAGAAAATATACCCAAGTATATCTAGAAAAGTCATCTACAAGAACATAAACATAGTGCTTCCCATTTAAACTAGAAACTCTTGATGGTCCAAACAAATCCATGTGAACCAATTCAAGTGGTTGAGAAGTTGAAACTTCTTTCTTTGATTTAAAAGAAACTTTGTGTTGTTTTCCCTTTTGACAGGGGTTACACACTCTATCATTTGGGAATTCTAACTTAGGTAGGTCTCTAACTAGGTTTTTCCTAGAAAGTTTTCTAAGTGAGTGAATGTTGCAATGTCCTAATCTTCTGTGCCATAGCCAAGATTCTTTATGAAAATCATTCAAACAATTAATATTTTTCTTAGCTAAAGAATTCAGATTAACAGCATAAACATTTTCATTTCTTAAGGCAGAAAATACCAAAACATTCTTAGAATCAAAAACTTTGCAAGAATCATTTTCAAATTTAACATGAAAACCATCATCACATAACTGAGAAATACTTAATAAATTGTATTTAAGGCCATCAACAAATAAAACTTTAGAAATCAAAATTGAATCAGTGTTACCAATCTGGCCTAGGCCGATGATTTTCCCTTTTGAGTTATCACCAAAGGTGACAAAGCCTCCATCAACTTTTATTAAACTCTTGAAACAAGAGAAGTCTCCTGACATATGTCTTGAACATCCACTGTCCAAATACCACGTCTCTTTACAGGAGCTCTTTAAGCAAGTTCCCTACAAAACAGATTTAGATGGGAGATGATTTTGGTACCCAGATTTTCTTGGGTCCAGACAGGTTAGCCAATAACACTTTAGGTACCCATATTTGTCTAATGGGTCTCATGTAATTTGTAGAATTGACATGCTTTGAAAGATAAACTTTATTAGATCCATAGCTATGTATATAACTGGTTGAAACATATGAAGTTCCAAAATTACCTTCATTCTGTCCAGATTTAGAAATGAATCTAGTTTTAGCAATTTTCCTTTGTCCAGGTTGGTATCCTATACCAGTAGTATATTTAGGTGCTACTTGCTTTCCTAGCATCTGTGTTAGAGTATTCTTGCCATTGGTGAACTTCTCTAAGTCTTTTCTAAGTTGCTCATTTGACAGTTTCAGTTCTGTATTTTCTTTTAACAGTTGAGCATTTTTCTCTTTTTCAATAGTAAGTTCCGTTTTAACTGTAGTGGTGAGAGCATGCTGTTTCTTTAATGACTTGTATTTATCCTTAAGTTCATTACATGTCTCTTCCAGCATATCACAGTATTCAAACAGTTCAGATTTAGACATGTTATCACCTTCAGAATCATCTCCAGAATAATATGAATTTGAAGCAGGAGTTTCAGCAGTTACCTCAGAAGTGTTTGTCATAAAACACATGTTGGCTCGATTCCTTTCAGAGTCTGAAGATTCAGCTTCACTTGTGCTGTCTTCTGAAGCACTCCAAGTAGCCTTCATGGCTTTCTTAAACTTATTGTCCTTATATTCATATTTCTTTTTATACTTCATCTTTGGACAGTCGGCTTTAATGTGTCCTTTTCTCTTGCACTCATAGCAGACAACATCATCTGACTTGTCATTCTTCTTCCAGTCCTTTTTCCATTTTCCTTGGTGATCATACTTACCCTTATAATTTGTTTTTCTGAAGAACTTCTTTTTCCTATAAAATTTCTTAAATCTTCTAGCAATGTGAGCCATCTCAGCATCACTGTCAGAATCACTTCCACTGTCTTCACAACTTGAACTTTCAACTACAGCTTGAAGCTTTTCCTTGTCCTTATTCTTTGAAGTTGAGGATTTGAAAGCGACAGACTTTCTTGCAGGTTAATTTTCTTCCTCTTTGTTCACTTTAAGCTCTTCTTCATACATCATCAGCTTGCCAATTAGTTCCTTGACAGGTAGAGCAGCTATGTCACATGATTCTCTGATTGAGACAGATGTGCCTCTCCATCTATCAGGTAGACATCTCAAAATTCTCATAATTTGTTCCTTCGATGAGACATCCTTTCCCAGCGAGATCATTGTATTGACAATTTCGTTGAACCTGAGATACATGTCAGAAATGGGTTCGTCAGGCTTCATTTTAAAATTATCATACTTGATAGTATAGGTGTTCAATCTCATTTCTTTAACATTAGTTGTTCCTTCATGAGAAACAGCTAAGGTATCCCAAATTTCATATGCAGTTTTACATGCAGAAATTCTATTAAACTCTTCATCTCCTAGAGCACAGTACAAGGCATTCATAGCTTTACAGTTGTTATTGTATGCAGTCTTTGTAGGTTCATCCCAAGTAGATCTAGCAGTAGTAGGAATTTTGTATTCTGATTCAATAGTAGTCCAAATATCAAAACCTATGCTTTCTAGATGGATTTTCATTTTCAGCTTCCACTGAGCATAATTAGTTCCATTGAAGAAAGGTGGCCGGTTAGTAGCAGCACCCTCAAGTCTATTGTCCATGATGAGAAAATTTTAAAGAGATAAAAATTTAGAAATAACAGAAATTTTAAGAACTTTAAAATACAACTAAAATCACAGTTCAAAAGCAGAGTACTTTTAGAAAGTATTTTCAACCTCTGATACCAAGTGTTGGTCGGAGAGGATTACTCAAGAGGGGGGTGAATTAAGTACCAATTAAAATTTCTGTATTTAAAAACAATGTCTTAACGACCCCCAAACAAAATAATAGATTAAACTGTAGTAAATTTATATTAATGTAGAGATTCTGTTAGGTTCTCAAGGGATTGATTAATTCCCAGTTAATCAACACAGGAGTGTGTGATTATCTTTTGAAACTAACTTACTAATCTACACTTAACATAAACACTTGCTAATTTAATTATCAAAGTAACTTTAAAAACAGTATTGGTTTTAAAGTGATTAGCAGCGGAATAAAACTTTGAAATAGATGGCACAACAATGTAACCAAGAGGTTCAGTCTCAAGCCGAGACTTAGTCCTCTCAAAAGTTTATATAAAAATGATCCACACCCTGGATCGGGGTTCAACAGTTTACAACTGTCCAGGTCCAAGAACTCTACCACTGTTCTTCGTGGGAAACAGTACAACAGCAACCAGCTGTCCAGGTCACACACGACCTCTACCACAGTTCTTCGTGGGAAAGAAAGAATGAAAGAGTTTTGTAAGGATTTACAGATCCTTCAGTTTGAGTATAGGAGACAGTGTATGTGTTAGATATAGCAGATAACACACACTGCTCGAAATGAATGGTAATAAATCACAAAACAAGAGATGTAGAGTTTAGAGATGGTTCTGGTGATTTCAGTATAGCTCTGGACTCCTTTGGATTTGATTAGAAGTGAGTCTGAGTCCTCTTCTCATTTCTGTTGAGAAACAGAGTGTCGTATGCTCCAGGTTCACAGGTGGTGAGAATGTAGTCGATGAAGTTCTTCTTGTATGCACAGAACACTCCTCGAGTATGCTTGATTGTCTATGAGATCCTCTATGTTCTTCTCGTGCTTGTGTCGTTTTTTTGGTATATTGGATGCACCACACTTTTTGGTTCGCTTCTTGTTGTTTGTTTTCTTCACACATTCGCGCATCTTTCTGGTATGTAGTCTTCTCGTATTTATCTCCCATCAGGGGACAGAAAAGATTTCTTTTCAGCAGGTACGAGGTACGGGTTCCTGACATCCGACAACCTTTATCAGATATTTGACAAAACATTAAAATGTATGATATGACCGTTAGATAGATTAAATAAAGGAAATAAAGAAATTCAAACAGTGAGTCGAGTGATCGGTAGGTAATCAGCATCGGTAGCTTGAACATCGGTAGCTTGAACATTAGTAGCTTGAACATCGGTAGCTCAAACATTAGTAGCTTGAACATCGGTAGCTCAATGTCATTAGTTGCTCTGACTCTATCGGTTGCTCCATGCGTCGGTAGGTACATGCGTGTATCAATGACTGTTTATCGGTAGCTCCATGCGCCAGTAGGTACATGCATCGGTAGCTCCATGCGTCGGTGGCTGTGAGTCTATCGGTAGCTTTGTCCATCAGTGACTTCTTCCATCGGTAGCTATTTATACTTACACCGGTAGCTCTACGTTTGTATCTGTAGCTGTCTGTAAGTACATCGGTAACTCTGTGTTAAGTCTATCGGTAGCTGTCTGTCGGTAGACTAAGTCTATCGGTAGACTGGTTACCGGTAGCTCTTTATCAGTAGCTATAGACAGATTACTTATCTGTTTTATGCAGAACACATCTGTTTGTGTTAGAATCAATTTATAACTTGTATGAACATGGATAAATGATGATTAACATATTCCAAAGACTAGTTTTAAAAAGTGTTATTGATTTGATCACAGATTGGAAAGAATTAAAGTATAGATCAACAATACTTAACAATATCATAGAGAATGAAAACATAATTGGGATTTGCAACACAAATAAATACATGATTGAGATTATCAAAATAGGTGAGGTCAACAAATCCAATATTTGTTTCATTAAAACTCTCCATGTTCATTCAACTAGTTTCTATAAATTCATATTGTTCTGATAAAATTTTCCCCTTTAGGATGTGGAAAAAGTTCCCATGTTTCATTTTTCTGAATTTGAGCTAAATAATATTTTATATCCTTCAATTATTTTTTTTGTAGAATATCATCTGAAAGTAATTCTGTTTGAACTTTGGAAATGAGTGAAGTTTGATTTTATAATCCCAAATTCCTTCTAGTTTGAAATGGATCATTCTAATTCGTAAGAATATTTTCATTCTCAACATGTTTTTTAATTTAAGAAATTTCATATTTCCTCTTCCTTCTTCACATTCCTCATCACATGATTCACCTAAATCTTCCCACACATCACATTTCTCACTTTCACTTTCATTGGAAGAATTTGGTTTTTCTTCCTCAAAATTCCCAATAAGTTATTTTTAAATAAGTTGGATTCTCAATAACATTCACATGATATTATTCCAATTTTTTTAAACATTTGTTCCAACATTTTTAAATTATTCCATTGGGTGAATAACCCATAAAATATCCTTCCTCATATTTGTCATTAAAGTTTCCCAGATTTCAAGTTTTGATTTTAAGTAAACATTGAATTTAAAAAATATTGATGTACTTAAATGATGGTTTTTTATACCACATTTAATAATAAGTCATGCTAGTTTTCTATCTCAACAAGCATCTATTTTTAAGATGTATAATAATGCTAACAACTTCTCTCCAAATGATCTTTGAAAGTTTGTGTTATCCTGTCAAACTTCTTCTCATTTACACCAAACTTCTATTCTTTTCTTTCTACTACCCCAATTTGTTATAAAGTACAAGAATCACTGCATAGATGTTTCATACCATGATTTATTTGATAAGTTTAAAAATTATTGCTTGTGAATTCGATGTCATTATCTGTTCTAATTTTTTTATATAAATCCCAATTTCTTTCTCAACTTATGAAAAACATTAACATTTACAGAGACTCTCACTTGTGTTTCATAAACATGTTTTTTTTTCATCCAAGTGAAATATTTAATAAAATTGATAAATTATAAATCTATTTTTGTTAATTTATGTCTCATTGGCCCACAAAAATTAGAATGAATAATTTTAAGAAGTCTGGTAGACCAAATCTCAACTATCTTATGAATTTTATTAGTCATTGTCCCTTCCTAAAAAGTAACACAAATATCTTAATCTTAGGTTTTCAATTATAGAAAATTTCAGACATCATAAAATTTAGAAAGGTTGTTCATTTTATTTTTCCCAAGGTTCCCATGTTTTCAATACCACAATTTGTTTTCGTCTTTAACACTCAAGTAACACAAGTTATTAATTTCTAAAATTTGAAAAATATTACCACTAGTACTTCATACATTTTTAATAACTTTTCCATCTTTCAAACTTCTAATGATAAAACAATATTTTATGAAAATCACTTATTTTCCATCATCACAATGTTTACTTACACTATGTAAGTTAGGTTTTATTTTATCAACAAATTAAACTACCTTAGATTTCAAATTTTTCTCTTCAATCTCAATCACTCTGATTCCTCTTATTTTTAAAGTAATATCATTCTTTAAAGTAACAACACCTCCATCATGATAATGAACATGTTTCAAAATTTTTAAATCACCATTATTGTGTGAAGAACAACCACTATCATGTATCCATGATTTGTTATTTTTTTACTTACCTTCAAGGAAGTCTCAACAATGAAGGCAATTTCTTTATATTTCTTCTTTTATACAACCTTTTCTTTTCATGAAAACAAAAAATTCCCTGAAGAGTATTCATAAATTCTTCAGAAATATGTCCAGGTTGATCACATATTCCAAAAACTACTTCCAAGTACTCAAAATGATTCTTTATTGAAATGTTTCTTATATATTGAGAGGTCACTTTCTCATCTTTTTGTATGTTAGGAAAGTTACTCATTCTACATTCACTATTTATTCCACTCTTATAAAACCTTCTAATAGTTAGGGATAAATTTTTCAATAAATTAATTATACGAAATGTTCCCATATATTCCATAACACCAACAAAAACCATAAAATATTGATTTTTAATTAAAGTAAGATCTCTCTATGTAGAATATTTATTGAGGTTGATAACTTCTTCGTTATCTAAATGTATTTGGACAGGGACCATCATTCTTCCTAAGTGAGTTATCATATTTTGTATATGAAATAAGTTTCTTGGATACTTTTTTCTACCAAATCATTCCCAAGAGATTTTATAGAATCTGAAATGTTAGAAAAATAAAATGAAACAATATTTTTGGTGGGAATGGATTTCACCTGATTCTAGATTTTAAATTTCTCAGCAACATTAAAAGTATCATATTTTACTTCCAAATATTTTTTTTAAGTTTTCATTCATCTTCTTCAAGGTACTTTTGGACTCAAGAAGTTTTGATTGAAACTTTCTTAATTCCACATCCTTATCATCCATCTTCTTATTGAGATCTTCAATAATATTTCCCTATTAATAAATACTAATTTTGTTACTTAATATCTCTTGTATGTATTTTTGTTCTTGGTTGAAAACATATTTTTCACCTTACACTTTTCCACTATCTTTCTTTATCATTCTAATTTATATTTTGAGAGGTATTTTTTTTGAAGACATGAAACGCATTCTATTCTGAGATGATACTCTCTATAATATTCTTAAAATCATTCTTCTTCACTATTTTGGAGTCTTCACATTTCTCAAATTTTGAAATGAAAGTTTTGAAATTTTATAAACTTTTATCCTCTAAGGAAATGTTTTCAGTTCATTATGATTTATCTTTCTTACTCATCATACTCTTTTTATCTCCAGTGAACTTCTTCTTATATTTATTGGATGAATTTTCTTATATATAACTTTTTTTTCACTTCATACACTAAAGTTTTTCATCAGAGCCAGTTCAATATTCTCCAAATTTCATTTTGATATTTACCTCCATACTTTCCTCTTCCTCTTCAATAGTTATTGGATATAAGAGACATTATCTTTTCTTTTATCTCATCATCCCATTTATATTTGAATTCAAAATTCTCAATATCTTCAACATGTTGTATTTTACTTTTTCTCATGGATTAAAACTCCATTTCATATTTTATATTTTTTTGAACATTACAGCTTTCTTAAATTCATAAGAAAGAGGAAATTGATGCAATTATTCAAGAGATAAATCATATTTATCTTTTGATGATTAAATTTTAGAATCAATATTTCCTAGAAAGTTTCTAATAATTTTGTTCACAATTATAGAATCTTCCAAGACATCTCAAAATCCTCTAATGTTATAAACAATTTCATTTACTATATAGTGATTTATTAATAAATAGTTTCTTCATATCTTATTATTATGTATTTATACTTACTACACCATATTTTTAGCATTTATTTTTTCACTTTAGTATTCCCTTTGAAAATATTTTCCATCTTAGACCCATAAAATTCATATAAAAATTATACTATAAGAAAATAATGATTCAATTTCATAATTTTCCATCAACTTATATATTTATATTATTAGAAAAATTCATCATTGAATCCTTCTCAAGAGGTGTAAGTCTAATTGTAACAGTATCAACAACTTCCAGGCCAAGATATCAGTGATAAGGAATAATACTAATTTTCCTTCCATAATATTTTTTCCATAAAATGTAGAAATTACTCTATAGTTGAAATAATTTATATTATCCATGATAAGGATTCAACAAGGTAACCTTTCATCTGATACCAATTTATTTTCAAAAGGATCAAATAAAAACTAAGAAGGGGGGGGGGTGAATCAGTTGTTCAAATTTTTTATAAGTTTCAATAATTTTAGAAACTTAACCCCTAGAACCTAAGAATGTTAATTTCCGTATAATATTTTAGTAAATACTCATGCATGAAAAAGTATGAAAGAAAGTAAAGAACAAAATATTTACAAGTTTCATCCTCAATGCGAGAACATACATATTTTCCATAGATACTCTTGTGGTTCTATGAAAATTAACTATTAAGAAGTAGGGAATACAACTTATGGAAACTCATGTTAGACACCCTCTATCTCCTAATAGAAATTATTATACTAAATCCCACAAATTTAAACAATTTAATTATAAAAATTAATACAAAAAAAAAAGAATAAATACTTTGTGAAAACTACTCCACAAAAGTTCTTGGGTCCAATAACCCTAAGTCTGATTGCCTTTACTCCGATAAACCCAGTCAAATTTTCCTCAGTCTGATCAAATCAATACGATGCACCATTTATCAATCTATAAATTTATAATGTTTCCATTCAATCCAAATAAAAAAATTTTACTTTTAAAAAACTATCAAGACTCAATATGAACTTCCTTGGTCTGATCTTTCTCAGTCTGGTAAGAAAACATTCAGTAGTCTTATCTTCAAATGATATATCTGTCAAGAAATTACTCTAACCAAAATTATTTAGTGCTCTACCATTTCTTATAATATTAAAAGGTTTAAAAGTATTAATGTATTGTTCTTATATTTATTTTAATTTTAGAATGACAAAGGATAGAAACTAAAAAACCCTTCTTACTTACTCAAATTAAAAAAATGTCAAGATCTACACATATTTGAATTTCAAGTTTGACCACATCAAATATTTACAAAGCTTTGGGAATCTTCTTGATTGTTTAATGTAATAAGCTTTCTTGATCTTTATAACATTTCTTTAGTATGATAAAACTTCCTCATATCATTATAATGGAACATCCCCAACTCATTATGATAAACTAACTCATAACATGTCTTATTGGTGTCACAAATCATCTGATTACAAACTTGAACTCTCCCTTTGTTTCATATCAAGTAAACAAAAATCTTTTAGAATCTTTACACATTCATAAGTGATCAATGTTTTATGGATCAGATAATTAACTATTATCAATATTAAATTTTGAATCCAATGTGTTATTAGTGTGAGGAATTCATTTGATGAGTCAGGTCTTGTTCCTGATCTGATGGATATGCATATGCTTGATAAATCTTACTTAGATACTTTTTACTGACTTTATTTCTCATCTTAGACTTATTGATTATTAATTATGATAGAAAAATCATTATTATATTCCAAATACAATGATAAATCCACTTTGGAACTCTTTAATTCTTAAAACTTCATCATCTTTACACATTCATACTCCTAAAAAACATTTGTGTTTGGTACGTCTGGAACTGATCTTCTATGTCTAGGTTTTTGGAACCAATACCAACTATTTAGAGACCCAAAATAGCCTACAATATTTAAAATATTTAATCATTATATTTTATCCTTATTTATGAGAACTCCATGAACAAAAAAGCATCATCTGATTTATGGTTAGAAAGTATGAATAATTTCTAACTCATGACTTCACTTTCTTAAAACTTCCTCTTCAGCATCATTCTGACTTCCCCACTTAGAAGATTTTAACATTCTAAAAAAAACTATGTTTAATGTATCTTCAACATTATACCTATGTATCTAAGACCAATAGTGAACCTGATCAACAAATATATAGAACTTCCAGTTTCCATCTTCCTTTCACCTTCTGTATATGGTGTTTCTTAGTTTGAAAACCTGTTTCGGGAAACCTTTTTCTGAAAAAAAAAACTTTCTCAAAGTTAAAAATTTTTATCCTCATTTGTTTTTGGATCAAAAATATTATAAAATTTCACCTATTTTCAAATACATTCTTTTTTAAAAGATTATTTTCCAATAAATTTAAAATATCATTACAAACAAAACATCATAAAGGTTCTTCAATTACATGTCAGCAAGGCTTAATAGATCAAGTCTTAATGATCATTTCCAAACTCATTCAATTCACCGCACCATTTATCATCTCAACATGGGCCATGTTAATCAACGCATACTACCCTAAGGTTCATTTTCACAATGGTATATCCTTTATACTATTCATAGGCTTATCATGCTTGTGCAGCCCATTAATGATGCAATGTAAAATGATTTAGACCTAGATCTATATCCTCCTATATAATTTTTTACCTTAATGGAAATGTACCAAATCACTCATCATTAAAGAAGATAAAGAGGAGTCACACAACCACTAGGAGGCCGACCATTCCATTATCATGTCTAACACACTGAAACCGACCATTACAGGCTTCAAATGCCCACAATAATGGTTAAGCTACTGAATGACCACCCATCCAGACAAGGTGTAATTTTAGAAACTAACAGTCATTCATGGTAAAAAAACCCGAATGAAACTACATGTCTAAATTGGTTCACCAGAATACCACCAGGTTTTAAAGTTATGAGGGTGTTATTTACCTTTGGTTAGACCCACACTGAAACATAAAGTGCTGACCCTACAGGGGGGCCAGGATTGAAGTGTCAGTAGTCATAAGGGACTATAATTTATGTTTTAGCTATAAAATAATAGGACCAAGTATAACACTCATGTTCCCATTTCAAGGAAACTACTCAAGGTGACAATTAAAAAACCTTTACATGATGGTCACCCTAGGAAAACCTTTAATGTTTCAATTTTTTAAGGTATTAAAAGAAATTATCATTTAGTTCTAAATCATTTCTAGGATTAAACTAAATGTAAAGTACCATTTATAAGAAATGACACACTTGGAAATTATATTTAGTTAACACCATAAGGCTATAAGTGTGTTTTATTAAACTTCCTTTTAAACATTAATTATTTATCTAACATCCTATTATAATTAAGAAATTAATCAAATAATTTATTTTTATCCATTTTATTTATCTTTTAATATATGAAAACTAGGAATAATTGTAATGACCTAACCTCAGTTTCCTAGAGTCGGTACATTATTTTATGTTACATTGGCATGATCACAAGAAATAAAATCTATAAGGACTGATCAGTTTAGTAGCCTTTGAAATACTAGATACAAACATAAGTTTTAAATTATATCTAGAAATTAAAAACAACACATTATCCCCTTTGAAAACTCTCATATCCCTTAGACTATCCCTGTAGTTCAATCATAATATAATTCTTTGCATCCTAGGGAAAAAGAAACATAATAAATGGATGATCTTAGATGCTTATTAAGGATTAACAATATAGTGTAAGCTATCATAAATAAGTTTAAAAATTTAAGGAAAGTTATAAAACTAAAAAACAAGACTTTTAAAACGTTATATTCAACATAATATGGCAATAAAAAATCAAATAATTATATTTAAACTTCTACATGGATATTCTACTAGTTGATTAATCATATGCAATATCAATAAATAATCTCATAATGAGGAAATGCATAATGCCAGACATCATAACCATACTATCAAGGCCTGATGCCAAGACAATTACCATAATGTCAAGGCCTTGTTCCAAGACACTAGTTTTTCTCATGACACCTACCAATGAATCGAGGGGTTATGGCAGGCCCCGATCATCAAATACTAAGTTCAATGCATTCTTCTTATGAAAAGGGTTAAAGATAACATAAACATTCGTATTAAAACTATCACATGAAGTGTTAATACTTTAACCAAACACTGAGAATGGTAAAAACATATCACATCTATAGTCAAATATATCATAAACCCTTCAATACAATATGGAAGATTGTATTATAATAAATCAACATCAATTAATCATAAAATCCAAAAAAGGATGTTGACATAGATGAAAATAATCTAATAAATTTATTAAAACTCATTGAGAGAAATATCTCTTTTTTACTTTGAAATCATTTAAAATCCATGAAATTATAAAAGAAGACATTTCTTCTAAAAATAACCTTGTAATATAGTAAGGGAAGCTTCAAAATGTTAAGGTGACATAATAGCAGAAAATCCGATCAAACCTTATAAGTTAAAAAAGCATTCATTCCTTAATATCTCGAAAAGGTCACAGGGTACCTTGTTAGCAAAATGACAGAAAGATTCCATTAATTTTTTTTTATAAAAAGTCAAAAATCACTTTAATTTTTTTAGAGAAATAGTAAATATATTTTAAAATATATTTTTATGAAACTTGGACATGGATGAAAAATATGCCCTAGTAGATACTTCGTATAAAAAATCTTTTATAAAAATGAGATTGTGAAATTAAACCTCACTGTAATGACCTGGACCCAAACAACAACCTGAACAGTGCTAAACGGGTCGGGTGTTACTACCTTAGGCACACCTCCTCGAATGACAAAGGCTTCCGACTAGCAGTGAGGGTCTGATAGGTATAGTGGGGAGGCTATACCCTCTCAGAGGATAATAATAACAGTACTGGTTTGAGTATAATAGTAAGAATGCAGTGGAATAAAAGACTCAGCAGACTCGAACCAGACCCGTAGAGAAGAAGCATAATCAATATAGATAAACAGTGGAAGAAATAAATATAAAAACAACATCAGAAATAAAAGACTCAGCATGCTGAACACAAGTAACTACCACTGAACAATAAAACATGCATCCAAAGCAGGTTAGAAATATTTGAATATAAAAATGGCGCCAATGGATAACCAACAATAGCTACAACAAGTAATCATGCTAATATAGGAAAGAAAACAAAACAAGATAAACTCTAGCTTGGTAAGACCTCAAGGTCCATACCATCTCCATGCAACAACTAATGCATCCCTTATCCTGAAGCTAGCCTCTTTCCTACACGTAAATCCATAAAGTCTACACGTGTCTCGAAGGGCCCATGTAGGGTGTGAGATAAATCTCAGTGGATACCACCCAACGTTGTGTACCTAATATAAGTGTTTAAGTAGGAATGAATTTATAAGGAAAGTAGTAAACATAACAATGCACAATAAACACTAACTCCACTGGTGCTCAGCAGCCACCATGGAGTGTCACCTACTTCGGCCAAAGCCAGAATCTCTGTCATGTAGCCCTGTACCATGTTCCACCTGACACCGCGTGTCTCAAGTACCAACATCCCAAAGGTACACCCAATAATAGTAACCCAGCACCTTCTGCCTCCTGACACCTCGTGCCTCAAGTACAGATGTCCTGAAGGCACGCCCAAGAAGTAACCTGGAAGAACAATGATGCCTTTCCTCAAATAAATAACTGGAGGGACAGTGATACCTTCCCTCAAATAAAGTAACCATAGGGTTGGTGATATCCGCCCTCAAATCACGGTGAGCCTCATCCCTCAACTTGAT
Organism: Viscum album; assembly: GCA_963277665.1. Lineage (NCBI taxonomy): Eukaryota > Viridiplantae > Streptophyta > Magnoliopsida > Santalales > Viscaceae > Viscum > Viscum album. The sequence goes on along the minus strand of OY728137.1, from coordinate 1,500,943,424 downwards.
AGCCTCAAAGCTATCCCCTGGAGGCTCCTCACCTCCCACGTAGCTTCCTACGATAAGCACCCCCAACGAAAGTACCTAAACCACATCTACGTGGGCCTCTACCTAGATGAGTGGTCAATACCACCTCATCATAGAGTATCTATGTTTCAAAACTACTCAAAGTTCCAGGTGAGTGGTAATCACCAAAATAGTTCCTAAGAGACCACACATCTGACACCTCGTGTCCCTGCGACCATGTCGCTCAAGTCTGATGGCCTTTCCATCTAAGAAACCCGGGCCATGCCTAACCTGACAATCATCCTACCTCAAGCTGACGTCCATGATGCCCAATCCCATGGTTAAAACCACCCAAAGTAACCTCAGGCCAAGCCCAACCTGACAGTCATACTACCTCAAGCTGATGTCCATGACTCCCAATCCTGTGGTCAAAACCACCCAAGTAACTCGGGCCATGCCCATCACAACCCGAAGGTTCCAGCATATGAAAAATCACACATCATATATATAATCACATTTTAACAGAACACATAACAGGAAAAACCATCTAAACAAATGAATTTCACTAAGAAAGTGCTGCCCCATACCAGCACTAAAGTTTCTAAGGTCTCCAATACTTTATATCAAGGTTTAAATAACTAAAACTAATAGTTTAAGCCAATACATTCCAAGTATTATCATTTTAGAACCCCAGCCAAAATGCCCCATGTGAGTAACGAACTCCCGCACGACACTTCTCAATCAAGACAAGAAAAAGGGCCTACCCAAAGGTTTCCTATAAGTGTAATAAACAACTTAATATGCTATATCAGATAAATTAAGGTCTCTCTCAAAATACCCTAAAACGAGCCATAGGATGCGCCACACAAATGTCCATGAAAACACGAAAGAAGGTATGCACCACCTTCCTCATATTGTATGATGATACTACTTCGATATCAGCCTCCAATTAGGTATAAAACGCGTTATATCTACAAAAGAATCAAAACATCTAAAACCCCAACAACTTTTTCTAGAACATAAATCAAGAAAAAAGGGTCAAGGGGAATCAATGCCTTACTGAGGGGGTTCTGACACATCAAAGGATGCTCGAAACAGAGTTCAGATGAAGATATGAGAGGGATTTGAAGGTTTAGATGGCTCTCCCCACGTAAGCCCTGAGTGGATGGAAGAAAAAGAGGAGAAAGGGAATTATTGGGTGGCTTGGAACTTAAAAACCCTAATTTTAAGTGGCCACATGGTTAACCCACATGGTCTGTAAAACTGTGTGCCAACCATGCGGTTACCACTGCCTCACCTAGGAACTTCACACGACCAACCCGCACAGTTTGGAAAACTGTGCACCACTCGTGCGGAGCCCACTGTCTCACCCAGAGACTTCACACGGTTTTTCCGAACGGTTTGATCAGACCGTGCGCCAACCATGCGCAGCTACACGACATCCCCAACTTCAAAAGTTTAACCCATAATTGTACAATTTTTATAGTTTTCTCAAAAGAGAGTCAAAATTCAAACAGGGTTGGGATTTTGACCCATTCCAAAAAACCAGGTTCTTATAATCTCCCCACCTTAACATAGCTCGTCCCCGAGCAATCACTTGAAACTCAGAGATGGAACCAAACATACCACCCCAACCAAAGCAACCCAGACTTCCCCGATCACATGGTTCTGGCTAAATTCTTCAAGGGGCTCCCCACCTCAGGAATCTCCTAACTCGGTCTCAACCCAACAACACTCAGAACAAGCAAAGGTTCATAGACATGTGTTCTGGAATCAAGGTCCTCCCATGACGCATCGTCATCCCTGCCCCTCATTGAAGCTCCCATGTCATTTCCGACACCCAACCGTATCCCTCACTACATCGGTGTCCTCCTCCATGAGGTCCGGCATCCCATGGATGCTCAAAATGAACCTGGTGCCTAGCACCTCAAGTAACCCAAATCCTCGATTCCACAATGCCCATGGCACCTCAAGTAACCCACATCCTCGATGCCCCGATTCCCATGGAACCTCAAGTAACCTCCATCCTCAATGCCCTGATGCCCATGACACCTCATACATATACATATATAAAAATATCACACACCTGATATGGCGCCAATCCCACTGACCATCATCTAGTCAATCCACATAGGTCTTGTGCATCACGTGCACTCAAAACAGACATACCTATTCCGGTCATGTGAAAAGAGAATAAGGGAATCACGACCACACCCGTGGTGTAACTCTAACTATCATCGGATCACTAGCCTGCTCAGCCTCTGGAAGTTCCATGGAATGCACCTGACTTGAAGTACAACTACCAGATGCCTGAACTCACTACAGTGATACTCCATCCACTGACCACGGACCCCTCAACTGGATCCCGCTGTCTCTGTCATGCCCTCCACGTGCAGCTGAAACTTGGATACTCTCTCCTGGTACCAAACCTGAACCAACTCTGGATGCCACCATCTGTCCTGGTCCCTCTCTTTCAGTTGTCTAAAAAGTCTACCTACAAAACCTCTCCAGATGCTCGATCTGTCTACATGCTTGGCACTCCTTTGGAGGCCTATCACACTGAGTCCGAACATGCCTTGGTTGTCCACACTGGAACAAAACCACTGCAGAACTACTATGAGGTGGTCTAGCTGAGTCCTTGGCCTAACTGACCTACTAGAACTCATCACATCCTCACTTCCTGCTATCTGAACCATCACCAGAAGCTGTCGCTTGGCTAACCTGGGGCCTATCCCTCTTATTTCCCTCCGCTATGAGTGCCTGATTCACCGCCTCCAATAAATAACCAAGCCTAAAAATATTCACCTGGACATGAATGGCATGTTGTAATCCATCCTCGAAGCGCCTAACCCTAGCTGGGTCATCGCTTACCATACCAGGTGAAAAGAGAGACAACTCAGTAAAAGTAGCTGCATAGTCCAGGACGGACATGTCTCCCTTTTGAAGACTCAATAACTCCTAAGCTGTCTCATCTCTTAGTGTCTCTGGGTAAAAGTGCTCAAAGAAACTATCCTCGAAGTCCTTCCATGCCAGTCCCTCGTGCTTGCAATCCTGAACCTGCACATCCCACCAATGCTTTGCTGGTCCTCGCAGCATGTATGTCGCCGGCTTGACCCTCCGCCCTGGAGGCGTCTCGAGCTGCTCGAAGATCATCTAGATGCTCTCTATCCAGTTCTAAGCCACTTGTGGACCACCCTCACCCTGAAAAAGTGGAGGGTTCTGTGACTGGAACTCCCACATCAGATATGCCATAGATGGCTCTGTACCAGTATGTGCCTATCTCGATCCCCTGCAAGACACGTACCAGGATAACTTAGAGCTACTCATCGAGCCATGGCCCAAATGCTGCCAAACCCACCTGCGGTCCTGCCTGCACTAGATCCAGAACCTGATCCTATCCGTGAGCCTGTACCGATGGTTCGTGCTCTGCCTGTACTAAATCCTGAACTTGATCCTACACCTGCGGCACTGTATCCTCACATTCCTGATGCTCCATCGAGACATGTAGGAGGGACCCACTGAATACCATAAATGGTCAGACAACCCATATATATATATATATCAATATATATTCAATGTAGATAAGAAAGTAGTAAATGTCAGTGCATAAATACTGCCCTTACTCTCCCCCACTGGAACCCATTCCCCATGGCATCCCGGCCTCATGGCCTTCTTACCCACCCTTAACAGAGCCAAGTATCAAAAATACCTCAGGACATGCCCGTCCTGACAACTAACGATGCCTCAAACTGACAACCGAGTCACCCAATCCTGGTCATCAAAATCACCTCAATTGATAGTACCTGCATGCTCTCATAAGATCCAGACCCAAATATCCCGCTATATGCAATTATACAAATATAAAGCATGAAATACACATTGCAACAACAAGAAATTCTATTAGGAATTTTACCTATTCACATGTCAGAGCATACAAACATGGAAATTGATTTTATTCACATGGTATAATCACTTCAAAAAGCATATGTGTAGTTATGAAATTGAAATACCCTAAAAATGTTCTTATCAAAAGCCAAGCAAACTAGCCTTGCCATACCGGGCCAAGGTCCAATTATCTCTTACCACACTGGGTCAAGGGTCACATATCACAAACAATAACCTCACACAACAAGTGAGCCACCGAGGTGGAAATCATATGAACTATAATCTGAGAAAAAGAAAATAGTAATTCCCACCCATGAAAACTAGGTTCATCCCTCGTACCTGGGGTTGCAGGCACCCAAGAACAAGCTAGAAACCCAGTTCCAATAACAACTTATCTCCAATCTACCATAAACCAAATAGTAAAACCTTCATAAATAAAAAGAGAAGTCTCAATATCATTAGTAGCTAGTAAATGCTGCTACTAAATCCCTGTCAAGAACTCATCTAATACAACTTTGTAACGACCCAGACCCGAACAGCCACCCAAAGAGTGCTAAATGGGTCGGGTATTACTACCTTAGGCACACCTCCCCAAATGCCAAAGGCTGCCGACTAGTAGTGAGGGTCTGATAAGTATAGTGGGGAGGCTATACCCTCTCAGAGGATAATAATAATGGTACTGGTATGAGTATAACAGTAAGGATGCAGTGAAATAAAGTAGTCAGCAGACTCGAACCAGACCCGTAGAGCGGAAGCATAATCAATATAGATAAACAAAAGAAGCAATAAATATAACAATAGCAACAAAAATAAAAGACTCATCATGCTGAACACATGTAACTACCACTAAACAATAAAACATGCATCCAAAGCGGGTCAAACATATCTGAATATAAAAAGGGTTCCAATGGCTAACCGACAGTAGATAGAAAAATTAAGCATTCTAATACCAGAAATGAAACAAAACAAGATAAACTCCTGCTAGGTAAGACCTCAAGGTCCATACCATCTCCATGCAACAATAAACGCAGCCCAGATCCTGAAGCTGGCCTCTTCCCTACACGTAAATCCCTAAAGTCTGCACGTGTGCTGAAGGGCCCGTGCAGGGTGTGAGACAAATCTCAGTGGATACCACCCAATGGTGCGTACCTAATATAAGTGTTTAAGCAGACATGCATTTAAAAGGAAATCAGTAAACTGAACAATGCACAATAAAAACTAACTCCACTGGTGCTCAGCAACCACCATAGAGTGTCACCTACTTCGGCCAATGCCAGAATCTTTTTCATGTATCCCGACAACATGTACCTTCTGACACCGCGTGTCTCAAGTATGGACGTCCCAAAGGAATAACCAATAATAGTAACCTAGCACCTTGTGCCTCCTGACACCTCGTGCATCAAGTACTGACATCCCGAAGGCACGCCCAAGAAGTAACCCAGAGGAATAGCGATGCCTATCCTCAAATAAATAACTGGAGGGACAGCGATACCTGCCCTCAAATCAAGTAACCAGAGGGATGAAAATATCCTCCCTCAAATTATGGTGAGCCTCAGCCCCCAATATAATAGCCTCAAAGCTATCCCCTAGAGGCTATTCACCTCCCATGTGGCTTACTACGACAATCACCCCCAACTAAAGTACCTAAACTGCATCTACGGGGGCCTCTACCCACATGAGTGGTCAAAACCACCTCATCACGAAGTATCTATGTGTGCACAATACTCAAAGTTCCGGGTGAGCGGTAATCACCAAAATAGTTCCTAAGAAACCACACATCTGACACCTTATGTCCCCGTGACCATGACGCTCAAGTATGATGGCCTTGACATCCAAGTAACCCAGGATATGCCCAACTTGACAGTCATCCTGCCTCAAGCCGATGTCCATGATGCCCAATACCGTAGTTAAAACCAACCAAAGTAACCTTGGGGCAAGCCCAACCTCACAGTCATACTGCCTTAAGCCGACGTCCCTGACGCCCAATCCCATGGTCAAAACCACCCAAGTAACTCGGGCCATACCCATCACAACCTGAAGGTTCCATCATATGAAAAATCACACATCATATATATAATCACATTTTAACAGAACACATAATAGGAAAAACTATCTAAATAGATGAATTGCACTAACAAAGTGCTTCCCCATACCATCACTGAAGTTTCTAAGGTCTCCAACAATTCATATCAAGGTTTAAATTACTAAACCTAACATTTTAAACTAATACATTCCAAGAATTATCATTTTGGAACCCCCGGAAAAAATGGCCCATGTGAGCAACGACCTCTCGCCCGACCCTTCTCAATCAAGACATGACAAAGGGCCTACCCAAAGGTGTCCCGCAGGTGTAATAAAAAACTTAATATGCAATAGAATATAAATTACGGTCTCTATAAAAATACCCTATGACACGCCATAGGATGCACCACACAAATTTCCACGAAAAAACGAAAGAAGGTATGCACCACCTACCTCATACTAGTATGATGATACTCTTTTAATATCAGCCTCCAATTAGGTTTAAAACACGATAGATCTACAAAATAATCAAAACCTCTCAAACCCCAACAACTTTTTCTAGAAAAAAAATAAATAAAATCGGCTCAAGGGGAATCAAGGCATTATCGAGGGGGTTCTAACGCATCAAAAAATTCTCAAAACAGAGTTTGGAAGAATATCCGGAAGGGATTTGATGGTCTGGCCAGCTCTCCCCACGTAAGCCCCAAGTGGATGGAAGAAAAAGAGGAGAAAGGGAATTCCTGGGTGGCCTGGAATTTAAAAAACCTAATTTTAAGTGGCCGCATAGTTAACACGCACGGTTTGGAAAACCATGTGCCAACCATGTAGTTTCCACTGCCTCACCCAGGAACTTCGCATGGCCAACCTACATGGTTTGGAAAACCGTGCGCCGCCCGTGCAGAGCCCACTATCTCACCTAGAGACTTCACACAGTTTGTCCGCATGGTTTTCTCAGACCGTGTGCCAATCATTCGCACCTTAACGACCTCCCCAACTTCAAAATTTTATCCCATAATTGTCCAATTTCTCTAGTTTTCTCAGAAGCAAGTCAAAATTCAAATAGGGTCGGGATTTTGACTCGTTCCAAAAACCCGGGTTCTTACACTCACATTAATATTTCCTTTAGTCAAGGGTGAGTTAGACTCTTGTATAGTGGTTAAAACATGTTATTAAATTATAAAAGGACCATATACATATTTATGATATCATATATTATCCTCTTATATCATTTTTTTAATATTATTTTAGTATTACCGTTTTTTTGAGTGTTAACTGTTTTGTTTCTCCATTCTAGTTTTTTCATGTAATTCAAGTTTATTATGCATAGGATGCATTTAATTTATATCCAGAATGATATTAATATTATAATTATTATTTTTACTCATAATATAAATTTTATAATCATTCTTGAATGGTTAACATAGTGAACAAACCTTATCACGTCGTGGAGATGATATTCCGTACGTATGTACGAGCAACGATATCATTCCTTTGATGGTTAAATGGTACGAAATTTGATGGTATAGTAATTATATATAATAGTTATCATGTTATATTCATTATTTATATCTATTATACTCATCATAATATCCATTACAATAAATTAGTGTTTACTAACAAATTACACCACAATGTGGAGATCATAAGCTATACGTACGCACATATAGCAACGTTGTTATTCATAGGATGAATAAAATAAGGAATATGGTTGTCCCATAATTATAATAACACACAATCATGTAAAAGGTACTGAATTTATTTATTTATTGTGGAAACAACATAGAAATAGTAATTAGAAGATGAAAATAAATTGAATTGAATTGTTAAAACAATTACCTATTCTTTGTTGGACTTCCTTTGATTTCCTCTTAGGGACACTAGGGATGGTATTTTTGGAAAACAAGGATCTCCAAAATTTAAATAAGAATGTTTAGAGTATAATTTTTTAGGGTTTGGTTGAACTATAAGGATAAAGGTGGTGTGAGGAATTGTGTGAGGATACACCTTTTTATAAGAGAGGGGAGGGGCACTATAGGAAAGTCTCAAAATATTAAAATATAATAAGACTATTCAATATCCAAATAATAAAAAATAGAGAATAAATGAAACTTAGAATAAATTTTATACCATATCCTATCATATTATTATTAATTAACTTTTTTTTTTAATTTTTTAATAATTTAATATTAAATTAATTCTATAAGATATTATTATTTCCAAATTTAATACAATTAATGTAGTTTGATATAAGTACATCAAGACAAAGTGGTAATTAGAATATAATTATTTTAAAAATATATAATATATTATATATATCTAGGAAGTTTTTTATTCACATTAAATAATACAAAATATAAGAAAATTAATATTATTAAAATCATTTATCCTATTGTTATGTTAATTTAATTAATATTATTTTAGAATTGAAGAGGGTTTTAAAGTAATTATATAACTTCTAAAAATTCAAAATAAATTTATATAATGAAAATAGTTTTATTTATATCAAAATAGACATTTAGATTCGTTCATAGCTTGCTTTATTCCCTATGTGGACACATAAAAGATATCAAAATACAAGATAATGATATTTTGTAACTATCATTGATTTAAATAATATATAATTTATTTTCATATAAAAAATTCCATTAAAGAACTCAAAATTGATCATAACTTAATAAGGATTGAATATTATTCATCCAATAATTTTATATGTTTTTACTTTATTTTAAGCCTTATAATTTTGATTTACCCTTAATTAATTCCTTTAACTGTAACCATGGCAGCATGTGTTTTTATTACTAAGGGTTAATATTGTCACTTTAAAAGGAAAAAAGAGCCATAAATGAACCATTTATGACATATTTAAATTCATCTGAATTATTTGGCCTAATTTTAGATAATTATGAATCTTATATAATTTAATAAAATATTATTTATTTTAAAATATCAATAGTGTCAATTTCGACACTATTCATTAATTGAATTTTTAAAAATATCATAACATAAATATATGTTAAAAAACCCCCTTAAACAATAAATAACATATCAAATTAATCCAAAAAATTAGTGTATGACATTAATTCACTCAAATTATATTTATATTAATATTTTTAATATCATATATTTTATATTTCTATAAATAAAATATTTTTTGTGTCAATATTGAGTCATCGTTATTGGTAATTATTTAACCTATAAAAATAATACATAAATTTATTTGATATATTTAATTCTATTAGATTTATAGAGACTACCTATATTCATTTCTATCGCCTGGTTATCACTATATTAAAATTAATATACTTATATAAAATAAGAGTGTGACATTTTGTCACATTCATTGATTTTAACAATATTCATGTCATATTCATGGAAAAGTGTCCATTAAATGATTTAAATTCAAAATATAGATGATAAAGGTCAAGTTTAGTCATCTAATATGATTTTTACAGGTGTTTGGGTAATTTTATTATATCATTTTTACCTTTAATTACCCGATTTACCCTTAACCGCAGTAATAAAAGAATTACCAAAGTTACTATTCATAATATCTAGAAAATTAAAGTAAACTATTAAAATAATTTAAACCCAATGATTCCAAATATGGATTAAATTTTTTAAAATTTATAAAATAGAAGTTGTAGTAATTAATTTAAAATTAATCCCCATTGACAAAATGAGAAAACAAGTTTTTTCAAAAGTAAAAACCATTAAAATATTGACATGTGTTTATATCTAATTTTATTTTCAAAATAATTATAATGAACTAAATTATATTAAAGAATAAAAATATAATCTAATTATACTTTAAAACCATTCAAATGTATAATTTTACACTAAATTATTTCGATTAAAAAAGTTGTTTTCAATTAAAATTTAGTATTTTCACTATTCATCAAAATATGAAAGTTATCAAAAAACACCAAATATTTATGAAAACTTAATATTGATGTCCTTATTCAAAATAAGAAGTTTATTTTATCAAATTTAATATAAGAAAGTGTCAAATATCATATTTCAAATGGGTTCACCATCAAAATGCAACAAAACTACATTTTTTTGAAAAATACTTCTTTTATCTAAAAAAATTGAATTTGTTCTCATATTATGTATAAGAAACTCATAAGATGAATATTAAAATTATATGGAATATATAAAATTAAAAATTTGGTTAATAATATTCATAAACTCTAATTTAACAGATAAGTTATATATTATATGAAATAATAATATTTTATTAATATACTGTTGTTCGGTAAAATTGAACCTTGCGTGTAATGAAAGCCAACTAATAATTTTGTGTAGATTAAGATTAACATGGTGTTGTGTAGAAATAAATAAAGAAATATAGTTCATTTATAAATGAAAATATTTTAAATTCTTAGGGTGTTACAATAATTAAATTAAATTTCAATTCCAATTAATAGAGGAAAACATCCTCTAGGTTGTAATCTACATTTTAATTAACTAATGACTTATATAAGTATAAATAAAATGTATAAAATGAGTCTAATATAAATTAATAAGATGATTTGTCAAGAAATATTCCACAATACATCTATATGTGAAACCATATGGGCTGTTATGGATACTTTAAATAACCATCCCTATATAACCTAACATACCCCCATTGGGTTAAGTACTAAGAAATAACAAGGTAAAAGAGATCTAAAAGGGTCCCATATAGAATGATAAATCATGTTTTAAAAACCCTTAATGGGTTCTTTATATATATATAATTCCCTAACTAACATAATTGGGTCCAGTTGTACATTTAAGTATTTAGTCATATGGGTTGTCATGCCAAAGTAATAGAGTTAGAAGCCTATACATAACAAAGGATTTTATTTAAGGTCAAAATTTAGAAAAATTTATAATTAAATTTTAGTCTCAAGGTACATAAAGCACAAATACATTGGTATGATTTTATGGGTCACCATTTCAAAAATTTATAAAACACCATACACTATATAAATTGAAAATTGGATCCCATTTAACCTTAACCAATATGTTTCATCCCATGAAACCCATGAAACATGGCTCTAACATATCTAGATTAGATAGTTAAGGTGTCACAATCAATCTATACGAGAAAAACTATTTAGGTTGATTCTCTCATGTTAATGACCAATTGTATTATTTAAATTATAACTAGGCATTCCATTATAATAAATAAAGAGTACATAATTATGTATAGGAAACCACAAAAGCATGGATCATAGGCATGGAATGAAAAATTATCATCTAGTAGGTCATATAATCCTAATAATCCTCTATATAAGAAATTATCCACAAAATTATGATAGATAAGTTAAACATTGAATCTTACTATGTAAGAAGGGAAAATTACAAGCATGGTACACAATCAATATACTATAAATCATAGAAGTATGGAAGTAAATTATCTAAGCATGGTTAATGGAATAACATTCTAAATAAATCATATGATAATGATGTACATGAAATCATACTAATTAAATCACACATCATGTTTTAAAAAAAAGAATGCTAATAAAATTACTATAAGGGTATAAATATTAGTATGTTATTAAAATAAGAAACGTGGTAAATAAAAAGAATGATAATAAACACACAAGGCACATATATCAATGTAACTATATGGACTGGAATGTGAATCTATATGTGCTGAGGATAATTCTACTTAATTTACATAATAGACCAAGGGAAAATGATATAAATTTCATCAATAAATGATTGGAAAAAGTAAACCAATCACTAAAGGTGAAGTCATAATCAACTATATCAATAAACAACACAAACAAAAATCCCATCCCTGACCACTTGGACTTTCCCCCATGTGTGGGTTGATCACTCCCATACATGGATATTTACCAAGTACCGATACATTCCTAGTATCTTATCTACCAATTTATAAAAAAGAAAAAAAGAAAAATAAAACACCTATGATACCACTTTGTAACGTCCCAAACAAATTGACTATAAAATCAGTAGCTAGACATGTCACTACATGGCCTAAAGCACACCTTCCCTATATTCCCGAGGCTTCCATCTAGTAGGGAGGTTCAAATTATGGTATGGTTGGGAGACTATACCCTCATTATCATAGTAGAACAACAATATAAGAGATATAAATCATCATATACATGAAGCATTATAAATAAAATATAGATATATAGAAGATACATATAATAACTGAAAAAATGGCCAACACAAAAAAATAAATCTATGCATTCATGTATAAATGATGATACAAGGTAAAAACATGAAAAATATAATTTAATTTACAATATAATATATCATAATAGAAAAAAGGAATAAAATACCCAAGGATAACTCCACAGATATCTAGAGTTCTAGCTTAGTCCGCTGCTCCTAAATCCTATATAAAATGAAAACACAATCAATAATCCATGGAACTGTGAACATGAGATATGCATGGGTACCTTAGTGTAATTGAGGCATGAGAAATGTGTGAGATATACTCAGTAGGCCACCACTAATGTTTTTTAAAGAAAAATAAATCCCATTAATATAAATTACAACAGTGCACAGGTATGACAAGAAAAGAAATATATAAAAAAGTACACAAGTCAAGTCAGGTTCCTCAGGGACACCTGAATGACCATACTTACTTCATCCAATGCTGAAATGTATCTGAACTTAGTATAACCTGTAAAGATGTGATATTGGTGTAATGATAAAAATACATCCTAAAACATGTATCACGAGATGAACTGAACCAATGAATGTGATTTTTTTGGAATACAAATCCCTAGATAACGCCTATGCATTCTTAGTTTTTATTATTGAAGTCATCATGAGAATTTAATAAGAGGCACCCTGAGCTCATCCAAGGTGATCAGAAAGGAAATCCCATTTATTTCCCCAGAGGCGCTATAAATACCCAACACCATAAGAGTCTATAAAAGGATATCCATATATGGAATCCCATGTATCACTCCTGGAATGGTGTATAAATAAGAACCTCTAAGTCCATCCTTGGTATCTCACATAGGGGAAATATTATCACTCCTGGAATGGTGTAACCATCTTTCCATAGATCCTATCCATGGGATCTCCCATAGGGAACCGATATCACTCATAAGGAGGTTGGGAATCCACCTGGTGATCCCATCTAAGGCATTACAAATATCACTCCCATTGTATTTATAATTCGAGTAACCTATGATCCCTTCCATGGATTTACAAAAAAAATGAAACCCAAGTATCACTCATGGTATAATATAGTCTCAACCACCTATGATCCCATCTAAGTTGTTTAATCAAGAGGAACCCATGCATCTCTCAAAGAATTCATGATTTAGTTAATCATTAATGTTTAACTAAATACGTGGTCATGTTCATAAATATGGTATAACCCATTACAAGGGAACTAAAAGAGGTCCATGCCCATAAAAATGTCATTTGATTCAGTATATGGTCCTTTCCATTATGAGGGAATTACCAAGCATCAAATAAATGTTTTAAGGCTAGGTGGATTTCCCATGGAAGATAACAACATATATGAATTTGTATAAGATAGGCTGTCCTAACATGAATTCCATATAGAATCATCAATCTCATTCAAAATTTATTAGTCCAAAACCACTCTGGAGATGGATTAGTCACTAAGGAATAAATTATTAGGGTGTCACATCCTTCCGAATTTCAATAATTCAACCTATTAAATTTTACAAGGCAATGCACCTCAATGAGGGGTTTTATTATAAAACAATTGCTTAATTAATATCCTTCATAAAACAAAACCACAAGAGAGGTTTAAAAAAATTAAAGTCTATGACTGTCAATAATACAAATTCAATATATAAGGGATCCTAGAATTAGTATGTTCGGTTTTACAAATTATGTTTCACATTTAAGAGACATTGCACCGAAAATACAAGCATATGGAATAATGGAACAATTTATAAATGGTGATACATTAATGAAAAACCTATAAACCTTCTGCCTCATTCATATTTATGTCCACTAGTCTAATATTGAGGATTTAATTAAGAGAAATCAATGAAATGGAAAAACACCCTAAACAAGGGTGAATTAGGTCTCATGAAGATATAATAGGATATGAGAAGACAAATGAAGAAAAGATTAATGTGGAGTCATAGAATTTACAAGGGCCGTCCAACTCATCTAACGATGCATGAAACAAACATCAAATGGAGGATATATTCCCATAGAAGTATAAGAGGGAGAGGGAACCCTCAGAGGGATGTTGCGCTTGGAGGAGGTGAATAAAATAAGGGTATAAAATAAATAAAGAGGCAATGAAAATAGGGTACTTTTAACCCATTTAAATAAGGCACATGATTTCACTACATGGTTTGAAAGCCATGCACTAACCATGCTTGATCAACTACCTAAGAAGGAGGCTTGCATGGTTCATGAAGATGGTTTGAGAAACCATGCACAAACCATGCATTTATCCTCTTTCAAAGAACATACATCAATTTCATGGTCAAGTAGATATTATAACATAGTTAAAACAACCATGTGTGGCCTACAAATCCATTATATTAGTTTCAATATTTCTTATGGTGGGCCACAAAGTTTTAGACAAACCATACGCCCCTACCAGCTTCTACCATTTTAGGTTTCAGATCCCGATGCTACCAAAACTCAATGGACTTTTTGAGGCTCCTATCATAACTGAAACTAACTTTAGAAACCACATATCTAAGTGCTACAAAGATAAAATTTAAATTATTAATCTCATTTTAAATAACAGACCATCCACTAAATGGTAAAATTGAAATTACTTTGTAAATTTCACTTGGTCCAAAACATGGGATGTTATAGTGTATATTGGTAGATGTCACAAACCAGCCTGGGTACCCTGGTAACCTGATAACTGAGCTAGCCTTGACATATCCTGAAGGGCATTCCCTATCCCCACGGGTTGGTGACTAGCACCTGGAATTACGCAACATGAAAGTGGGAATGATTTTTCCACCAATAATGCAGAAGAAAAGAAACAAGACAATATGCATAACAAAAGAAACTCCACTGGGAGTGAAGTAATAGAATACAAGAAGGAATAAAAAGCACAAAGTACTACAAACCAAGTATTTAATTAGAAAACAACCCCAAGTTCCCTAAGGAAAGAATTCACCAAGACCACCACTCAACAGATAGATTCACCTCCAAGAGATCCCTTCCCTTTGCTCGAACCTAGAAGAAGAAAGTCTACAAATATCCAAAGGCAAAAGTAGGGTGTGAGCCTAAGCCATGTAGAATACCACCAATGATTCCATAACAGATTCCAAATATAGATTATCCAAAGAAAATCTTTCATTTTTTAAATAAATAGGTTTGTAAATTCAAAAGCATATTTAAACAAAACATGCTATAAATTTTCAAATGATGGAAATAAATATTTTAAGCAATGATTTTACAAATGATGGAATATTTCTAAAAAAATGGATTAATTAATACATTTATATAAAATAGTTTATATAAATTTGACAATCATGTAAAGTAGTTCCAAAAAACAATGGAATACATTTATATCTCAAATATAAATAAACAAGAGAGCAACATGGTAATCTTCCAAAAGGTATGATAGTATTAACCATCTATAGGATTCCACACTCTCAATGTGAACTCAGAAAAATGTGTATAAACACCTCCCTATGACACTAGCCAAAGGATACTCATCACCAACCCATTGGGGATGTGACCCGCTGCAAGTATGTTTTAGAACGTTGTCGTAGCATAAAGTGTATCCAAATAACTCACTAATTACCTAAGGATTGTATGTGTTCTTACATGATGGGTGAAAAATTTTAGGACTGCTTAAAAATACGATAAATCTCATTTTTCCATTTCAAAAGTTCACATTTATTTCCATTTAAAACCAAAACATGTTTTATTCAAAAACATGCATTTTCACTAGATAAAACCAATATTTTCTATCAAATCATTTAAAGCCATTTTCACACGATTGAAATCCATTTAAAACCAATTACATCATTACAAAATTTATTCCCACAATTAAATTCAACACTTTAATTGAATATATTTCCATCAAATCCACAATTTAAATTAGTCAATTTCCATAAACACACCCAATTCAATGGAATTGAGGGTTTTCCAAATTTCCATGCCAAAACTATTCCAAATATCACGATTCACTAGAATCGTGTTTTTATCAATTTAATTGAAAGATAATTTAAGCAATTGAATTTAAAAAAACAATTTAAATAAATCAAGAAATACAAGGATAATCAATTTGGATAATCAAAATAGAACCACCTACCTCAAGGTCATTAATGTCAACAAAAATGATAAACCACCCTATGTGGTTCAATACACCTCCTCACGACCCTATTATTGTAATCATTGATACACATATGCTTGACGTTTGTCACAGGTTCCTAGAACAAAAACCATATATTTTATTTCAAAAGGAAATAAAATATCACATGTGATAATAGTTTCTCTCTCCACAATAATTTTTGATTTTTCGATTAAAAATATTACATGCGATAATATTTTATATCTCATGGATAATTACAAGTTATCAAATAAAATACTACATGTGATAATATTTTATCTCTCGTGGATAATTTCTAAATTATCATTTTATAATTATAATAAGTATCCTTTGAATAAACACGTGATTATCCCATGATAATTTTGATAAACTTGTCACATGATAATTATCTCATAATTATCCTAAAAAAGTTGACTTAAATTATCTTAATAAATTTGTGAAATCATCCTTAGATAATTATTTATAATTATATTTCGATAATTTGATGAAATCATCAAGTGATAATTTTCTTTATAATCACCTTCCAATAATCTTGGGCAATTTTCCCTATAAAATTTCACACAGATATCCTTTTATAATTTTAAAAAAAATCCTTCAATAAATCATTGAAATTTTAAATTTTGAATTTCATTTAATAATACCTTGATAATCCCATGTGATTACTATTTCATAAAACAAAAATTATCTTTTGATAATCTTGTGCAATTATGTTTTGATAAGTATATAAATTAATCATTTTCTAGTTTTTCAAAATTATCCTTTAGATAATTTTGATAATAATTCCATGTGATTATCATATTACAATTATTTTAATAATTATATTTTGTTAATACACATAATCATCCTATGATAATTTATTTAAAATAAACCATTTAAAATGAAAAAATCATACTAAACAATACATTAGTTCATTCAAATTAAAAATATGATTTAGATCCTACTCATCGATACAAAACCAATGAAACTGATGGTGTGTAAATCAGATCAATAATGTAGAAGATATTGATTTTAGAAGTTTAAATAAAAAAAGAATAAAATAAATAATTTAAAAAAACCTTCCTTCTTGAACAACATGCACCACATCACCCCACCATGTAAGTCTATCGGTACTATCCTTCATGTTTCACTTAGGGTAGGAGGAAATCATTGACCGCCTATTGCAAAAATGTGAAGAAGATCTGGGTTATTAGAACCTTATTGAATCGATCAACACCCTAGGTGTAATAGGTTCGGCTATTTCAAATAACTATACCATGTTAGATTTGTCCCAGATTTATTATGATCAGTTTTGAATGTAATTAATGTCAAATGGATTGTTTTAAACCATCCCATTAATTATGTGGCAGTTTAATTGGGTTAAAAAAAGGATGAAAATCAATGTTTTTAAATCTTGGTTTGTTTTATAAATGGAGGGGTGGTGCAATATAAGGGGTGGTGGACAATGGAAATGTTTAAATTAATTTTTTTAATTAACAAATCAATTATTTAACATAGAAATTAAATGACACCAAACATCCATTGCCTATTAAATTTATACCCCACCTAGAGTAAACAACTCGTTTCAGACCCAATGGTGGTCTCAGATTTCTCATAGGACGCACTGTTTCAGAGATATTAAAAATTTATTAATTAAAAATTGGAAAAATTAATTAATAAAAATAAAAAGGGTTATTCTTGTGAGTGAGGGATCCAAACACACAATGTGAATAAATATTATACCTTCTCGAGGGTAAACACCACGTCCTGGACCCATTGGTGGTCTCAGATTTCTCATACGACATAAATTTTGGGAGATATTTAATTATTTGTAATAAATAACATATTAAATTTTATTTAATAAATTTATCTCACGAGTGAGACATCCAAATTTCTAACGCCTTAAAATTTTATACCCCTCCTAGGGTAAACACTATATTTAGGACATAACATTGCTCTTGGATTTCTCAAACAATGCATCATTTTGGAGTTATTCTATTATTTTGAATAAAATGTCTATGATTAAAATAATATATTTAATATTTTTATTTCGTCCTCCATGAGGCTTTGTAGACCACAGAAACTTATACATACCTAGTATATAACTCAAAAAAAATTTCATTGAATATTCTGAAGTATTAAATGGAATTTTAACATTCCATGATATGTTTAACAAAAACACAAATTTTCACAAATATAACGTTTTTTCCATTTAACATAATAATTATTTAACACACAAAGGTTTAGGATGACCTGAAACAGTAACAAGATGTTACAACCTCCCCACCATAAGAACTTTTTATCCCAAGAAATCCTACAAAGAAGCCTCCACATCAAAATAAACAAGGCCACTATTCTCTCATCAGTGCCTCCCTCTCTCATGTATCATGAGAACTAAAACCATGATTCCAAATCATATGGACCAGAGGTATCGTCCTCCTACAAAATACCATGGTTTGAGAATCAACAACCATGACTGGTCCTTCAGTCACAAATATAACAGGTTTCACTTCAAGATAATGCCAACTCAGAACATGTGATGGCTCAGATAAATGTTTTTGAAGCTGAGATACATGAAACACATTATGTATCGATGAAAATTATCGTGGTAGTGATAAATGGTAAAAAGCCTTCCCTACCTAATCAACAAACTCAAAAGATCCCACAAAATGAGGAGCAAGATTCCCTTACATCCCAAGCCACTGATGACCCAACCAGGGTGAAATCTTCAAGAATACATTGTCACAAAAAATGATGCTTCAATTCATAGAATGCCTTAGTACTTCCTGGGTGCACAACCCATTGTAAATTATTGCAATCCCCCATTATATCCTACCTTATCACTAACGGTGCACCATAACAGTTTCGATAACATAGAACACCCTCTTTAGAGAACGACCATAGAGCATCAGTCTCCCCACCATAAAGAGAGTCTCTAATGCTAAAGAATTTTTCAACAAGCTTTTGTTCTTGAATAATCATCTCAAGAAAAGAAGATGTCAGAGAACCATTAGCTTTCTTGGTGTAGATAACTGGAACCTCCCCAGGTGACACACTTGGGTGAATAAAGGCATTCTCAAGAATATTGTCCAACTATGAAATTATTTCTTTTAGTTCAACTAGATCCATTTGGTAAGAGGGAAAAGAAATTGGTTGAGTACCAGACATTAATTCAATAGAAAACTCAACCCCCCTTACCGATAGAAAACTAGAAAAGTAATAAGGAAACACATCGGGAAAACTCAATGATGATTGGGGGGAGATCACCACTTATTGAATCTCACTCCAAATAAAATGTAAACACTGATATCACTTTCCCCAACTTTGGATAAGAAGGTCCGTCTCTTCTCGACCTTGGGTTACATTCTTCTTGAAGGATAAGAGGCAGCCCATTGGGTGTAGTAATATAGACCCTTCGAAGATAAAAATCATTCTGTTCATTATTGTTAACGAGCCAATCCACCCTGAATATGATTTCAAGAGATTTCGTGTCGAGTACCAAAAAAAAACTCCAAGAAAGGTTGAAAACTGATAGAGAGAAGACACAAGAGGGATTGCGGAGACCATGCTCTCTATTTATACTTAAGGGTATAGTAATATCCATTGAAAAAATAAAAGATCCATAGGAAGATTAAGCATATTAATAGTATGGGTTGAAATAAACGAGTGAGATGCACCAGTATCAAAAGAAGTAGTCACTAACGACAAAGATATAGTAATGGTACCAGTCACGGTCATTGTACCAGTATCTGTTTCCTCTGGAGAATCTTCCACTGTGTGAATAAGCTTCATTCCGGATGCCTATGGCTGAAACCCTTTTTTACATGAAGCATTTGATTTCCCTGTAGTTTTTAAAGTTGTTGATGATCTCGTGCCACTTCATGAAGTGGGAAAGTTGTGGCATAAATTCTGTAAGTTCCCCAAACATCCACAAGAGCCACAATTCATTCAGCCTTCTCAAGATTGAAAAAATCCATAGCTTTGACCAACACCATTGACTATCGATATAAATATTTAATGAAAAGAACCTTGAAGTCCTTCCAATCTAGCCCGCATGTTTCTTTTCTGTCACTATCGTGTCACACCATCTCCTCTAACACGAAGGTGGTGCACTTTATCTTGATCTAATCTGGTGTCTACAAGAACTCAAACAGAAGTTATATCATTCCCAACCATTCCTCACTATGTTGATGATCAGTGGAGCCTTTGAAAACTAGTGGTTTCTAGTTAAATAACTCTTGAGAATTTTTTTTGAAGAGCACCCCCCAGGTTCCACAGCTGGAGCCTGAATGGGGACAAGCGGTGGTTCCTATCCCAGAGCTTGGACAGTATGCACAATCACTTCAACTAGGATCGGGTCCACTAGAGGATTCACTCACTAATGTTTAACAATAACCCATTCTGGGATCCAATTCACATGTATTCTCAGAGGAATGATTTTACACAACATCAGCAGACAATAAGGAATACATTAAATTAACACTCAGACTTAGTAATAACTGAAATTATTCTCAATAGAAGGAAAAATATATATTTAGATTTCACTCTATCCAAATAATAATAGGGAAAATAATATAACTACACCACAAGGAATCTTTCCCTAAACACCCTTGGTGACTTAAGGTTCATTATTGTGAGAGATGGCTAGACACTCAATCACAACAACCTCCTAAGTCCAGTCACGAATACTTAAATTCATACTGTCATCAAGGAAAGATGCTTAACCTGCCTTTGATACCATTTTTTTCACGAACCAGCCTAGGTACCTTGGTAACGTAATAACCAATCCGCCCTTGACATAGCCCTAAGGGCATTCCCGATCCCCATGGGTTGGAAACTAGCACTTGGTATTACGCAACATGCAAGTGGAAATGATTTTTCCACCAACAATGCGGAAGAAAAGAAACAAGACAATATGAATAACAAAAGAAACTCCACTAGGAGAGAAGTACTAGAATACAACAAGGCATAAAAATCCCAAAGTATAACATCCAAAGTAATAAAATGGGAAAAACAACCCCAAGGTCCATAAGGAAACAACTCACCAAGACCAAATCTCAAAATCAGGATCCACCTACAAGAGATCCCTTCCATTTTCTTGAACCTGGAAGAAGAAAGTCTGCAAACACCCGAAGAAAAAAGTAGGGTGTGATCCTAATCCCATTAGGACACCACCAATGATTCCATAACAGATTCCAAATATATATTATCCAAATAAAAGCTTTCAATTTTTAAATAAACTGGTTTGAAATTCAAAATTATATTTAAACAAAACATGATATACATTTTCAAATGATGGAAATAAATATTTTAAGAAATGATTTTACAAATCATGGAATATTTATAAAATAATGGATTAAGTAGAACATTTATATAAAATAGTTTGTATAAATTCAACAGGAATGTAAAGCAGTTCTAATAAAAATTGGCATACATTTATATCTCAAATATAAATAAACCAACGATCAAGATAGTCATCTGCCAAAAGGTATGATAGTATTAACCCGCTATAAGATTTCAAACTCTTTATGTGATCATAGAAAAATGTGTATACACACGTCTCTATGAAACTGTCCAAAGGAGACTCGTCACTAACTTGTTGGGGATGTGACCCGCCACAAGTATGTTTTAGAACATCTTTGTATCATAGAGTGTATCCAAATAACTCACTAACTACCTGAGGCTTTCATGTTCTCTTACATGATGGGTGAACTATTTTAAGAATGCTTAATACGATAAATCCCATTCTTCCATTTCAAAACTTCCAATTTATTTCCATTTAAGACCAAAATAGGTTTTATTAAAAAACATGGCTTTTCACATGATAAAACCAATAATTTCTATCAAATCATTTTAAGCCATTTTCATAAGTTTTAAATCCATTAAAAACTAATTCCTTCATTACAAAATTTATTTCCAAAATTAAATTCCACAATTTTATTGAAATTATTTCCATCGAATACACAATTTATATTAAACAATTTAAATTAGTCAATTTCTGTAAACACACCCAATTCAATGGAATTATGGGTTATCCAAATTTCCATGCCAAAAATATTTCAAATATCTCAATTCACTCAAATCAGGTTTTTATCAATTTAATTGAAAGAAAATCTGAGAAATTGAATTTAAATCAACAATTGAAATAAATCAAATAATATAAGGATAATAAATTTGGCTAATCAGAATGGAACCACATATCTCATGGTCATCAATGTCAACGACAATGATAAACCACTCTTTTTTGTTTCAATACACCTCATCATGACCCTATTATTGTAAGAATCGACACACATATGCCTAACCTTTATCACAGGTTCCTAGAACCAAGCCATATATTTTATTTCAAAAGGAAATAAAATATCACATGCAATAATAGTTTCTCTCTCCTCAATAATTTTAGAATTATTGATTAAAAATATTATGTGTGATAATATTTTATCTCTCATGGATAATTACAAATTATCGATTAAAATATTACATGAAATAATATTTTATCTCTCTTGGATAATTTTCAAATTATCATTTTATAATTATAATAATTATAATTTGACAAAAAATGTGATTGTCCCATGATAATTTTGATAAACTTTTCTCGTGATAATTATCTCATAATTATCCTAAAAAATTGTCTTAAATTATCTTGATAAATTCAAGAAATTATCCTTAGATAATTTTTTATAATTATATTTCAATAATTTGACGAAATTATCAATTGATAATTTTATTTATAATCATATTCTAATAATCTTTTGAAGTTATCCCAATAAAATTTCATGTAGATAACCTTTTATAATTTTTTAAAAAAACATCCTTCGATAAATCATTGTAATTTTCATTTTTTAATTTCATTTAATAATACCTTGATAATCCCATGTGATTACTATTTCATAAAACAAAAATTATCTTTTTATAATTTTATGCAATTACATTTTGATAATTATATGAATTAATCATTCACTAGTTCTTCAAAATTATCCTTAGATAATTTTGGTAATCATGCCATGTTATTATCCTACTACAATTATTTTAATAATTATATTTTGTCAATACACATAATCATCCTACGATAATTTATTTAAAATAAACCATTTAAAATTTGAAAAATCAGATTGAAAGGAATTTTGATCAATTGAATTTAAATCAACAATTGAAATAAATCAAGAAATACAAGGATAATAAATTTGGATAATTAGAATGGAAGTACCTACCTCAAGGCCATCCATATCAGTGATAATGATAAACCACCCTGTGTAGTTTAATACAGCTCCTCATGACCCTATTATTGTATGCATTGACACACATATTCTTGATGTTTGTTACGAGTTCCTAGAACCAAAACCATATATTTTATTTTAAAAGGAAATAAAATATAACATTCAATAATAGTTTCTCTCTCCTCAATAATTTTCAAATTATTGATTAAAAATATTACATGTGATAATACTTTATCTCTCATGGATAATTACAAATTATCGATTAAAATATTACATGTGATACTATTTTTCTCTCTTAGATAATTTTTAAATTATCATTTTATAATTATAATAAGCATCCTTTGACAAAACCCATGATTATCTGATGATAATTTTGATAAAATTGTCACGTGATAATTATCTCATAATTATCCTAAAAAAATTGACTTAAATTATCTTGATAAATTCATGAAATTATCCTTAGATAATTCTTTATAATTATATTTTGATAATTTGATGAAATTATCAATTGATAATTTTCTTTATAATCACCTTCCCATAATCTTGTGCAATTATCCCCATAAAATATCACACAGATATCCTTTTATAATTTTGAAAAAAAACATCCTTAGATAAATAATTGAAATTATCATTTTCTAATTTCATTTATTAATACCTTGATAATCCCATGTGATTACTATTTCATAAAACAAAAATTATCTTTTGATAATTTTGTGCAATTATGTTTTCATAATTATATAAATTAATCATTCACTACTTCTTGAAAATCATCCTTAGATAATTTTAATAATCATTCCATGTGATTATCCTATTATAATTATTTTAATAATTATATTTTGTTAATACACATAATCATTTCATGATAATTTATTTAAAATAAACCATTTAAAATGTGAAAAATCAGATTGAAAAATAAATTTTTTCTTTCAAATTAAAAATATGATTTAGATCTTGCTCATCAATATGAAACCAATGAAACTGACGGAGCTTAAATCCAATCGACAACGTAGAAGATATTGATTTTATAAGTTTGAATAAAAAAGAGAATAAAATAAATAATTAAGAAAACCTTCCTTCTTCAACCTCATGCACCGCATCACCCCACCATGGAAGTCTCTCGTCACGATACATTATGCAACACTAAGGTGAGGAGGGGAGTGGTGACCGCCTATCGCTACAATGCTAATAAGATCTAGGTTATTAGAACCTGATTGAATCGATCTATACTCTAGGTGTAATAGGTTCGACTATTTCAAATAACCATACCGCGTTAGATTTGTCCTGGATTTTTTTTCATTAGTTTTGAATGTAATTAATGTAAAAAGGATGGTTTAAAACCATCCCATTAATTATGTGGCAGTTTAATTGGGTAAAAAACAGATGAAAATCAAAGTTTTTAAA
The DNA here is from genome assembly GCA_963277665.1 of Viscum album. Classification (NCBI taxonomy): domain Eukaryota; kingdom Viridiplantae; phylum Streptophyta; class Magnoliopsida; order Santalales; family Viscaceae; genus Viscum; species Viscum album. The sequence continues at coordinate 1,500,918,650 of OY728137.1, read as the reverse complement.
GCTTGGTTGTGTCATCAATGGAGCTGTAGTGCAATGGAAGGGGTGATGAACAATGAAAACGTTTTAATTAAATTTTTTAATTAATAAATCAATTATTTAACATAGAAACTAAATGACACCAAAAATCTGTTTCCAATTAAATTTATACCCTGCCTAGGGTAAACACCTTGTTCCAGATCCAACGATGGTCTCAAATTTCTAATAGGATGAACTGCTTGGGAGATATTAAATATTTATTAATTAGAAATTGGAACAATTATTTAATAAAAATAAAAATGGTTATTATTGCGAGCGAGACATCCAAACACCTGATCTGAACAAATGTTATGCCTTGTCAAGGATAAAAACAACATTATGGACCCATCGGTGGTATCATATTTCCCATATGACACAAATTTTGAGAGATATTTAATTATTTTTAATAAATAATATATGAAATATTATTTACTAACTTTATCTCACGAGCGAGACATCCAAATTTCTGATGCCTTCAAATGTTACACCCCTCCTAGGTTAAAAACCATATTTTGGACATAAAAGTGGTCTCAGATTTCTCAATCGATGCATCATTTTGGAGTTATTCAATTATTTTGAATAAAATTCTTGTACTTAAAATTATATATTATATATTTTTATTCCATCCTTCATGAGGCTTTGAAGACCTCAGAAACTTATACTTACCTAGTATATAACATAGAAAATATATAATTGAATATTCTAGAGTATTAAATGGGAGTTTTACCATTCCATGATGTGTTTAAAAAATAACGCAACTTTTCACTGATAAACAATTTTATTCCATTTAAAATAATAATAATTTAACACAAAATTGTTTAAGAAGAACTGAAACAGTAACAAGATGTTAAATTTGATTAGGATAAGGCCTCCAGTGTGTGTGATACACCTACTTAGTTTTTCTTTCTAGACCATAGCCTATTAAAGGTAGGCTTGTGGTAGTTGAAGAACAATACCCATTGGGATAGGTCGTGACATGTATACTATGAACTGTTCTCCTAACATATATTGTATCTAGTAGCATAATACATGAAAAAAAGATTATAGATCATGATTTTGAATCAGGTAATTATTCTCATGTGGTAAAAATTGATGAAATATGAACACCATGACTCGATCCCCTTTCATCAAAATTTATCCCAACCTAATTCTTAATGAATCAAAGTAAATAGTACAGATTATACCAAAATTTGGAAAATATAGAATCAATGATGAGGTAATCATTCCTTTCAATTCCTGAAAGGGTTTTTCACAAGCTTCATACCATTAGAATTTTCCATTTTTCTTGGCCAATCATGTATATAGTGCTGTAGGGTGTGAAAAATTATGATTAAAATTTCTATAATAACTAATAAGGTCTATTAAAATACAAATATCAAATATGTTCTTAGGATGTTACTAAGAAACTACTAATCTCACTTTATCTTGTTTTATAGATACCGTTAACTATGATATAATGTGTTCCAAGAAGTAATCTTTATCAATCCAAAAGTGAAATTTTGTTAAAATAGAATATAACCAGTGCTCCCTTAGTGTATCCAATAGGATGTCATGATTTTTTTGAATGATTGCATTGAGTTTGAGAATACACCAAGATATCATATAGAAAAACCACTATGAATGAATATAAGTATGGGTGTAAAACCTAATTCATTAAGGCCATAAAGACATTAAGAGCACTCATTAGATTGAAATACATGACCAAATACTCACCTTATTCATATATTCTATGGAATGTTATAAATGTTATATTTGAGGGTCTAAATCACATATGATAATATCCTGATCACAAATCAATATTTTAGGAAAACCAATCTCGTCAGAGTTAGTTAAAGAGATAATTTATTCAAGGTAGTGGATTCCAGCTCTTAGTTCTGAGCTGATTTAACCATCATTAAATAATAGAAATTCTGAGAGTCCCATCTTAATTTTTGGTGAAAATCATGGGTAAAATACAAGTAAAAGTAATGGTTCATATAATATATTTTTTTATAGGTTATGCAACATGATCTTGAGTTCCAAAAGCTTAGTAGGATACATCCCATATGGAGGAATAAATAATGATGGCGCAACTAAAACTACATCAAAAGTGAATTATACCTTTCTCTCCTGAGGAAATCTAGAAAATATATTTGAAAAAACTTCCCTAAAATAGTCCACCACTAGAGGGAAAAATGTATATCACATTCCATGATCATTCAAAGGAAGAATGTAAATCTATTCTAACACATGGCCTAACCTAAGATGCTCAAGTCTGGATCAAATATATTTTACATCCTATTATCCCTTATAAATATAGTTAATTCCCTCAATTGATGTGAAAGATAGTCTCTAGAATTACTAATCAATATGTTCATGATAGGGTACTAACCATACCATACCAAGAATGATATCAAAGCCTTTTATCCTGTGGAAGAAATTTTTCCAAAATAAAATATTTCTTCAAATATTAAGGGGTCACTCATTATGTGGGTGTACACTTTCTGATCGTACTCCCAACAGAGTATCAAGAGTCATCACCCAACATAAATGATGAATTTCAGGACCAATATTATTAACGATAACCATAGATACAAATTAATTAAAAGAACCTTTTTCAAATATAGAGTACACCAAAGTAGAGGTTACTAAGACTGTACCTCATACTATGGATGGTCTCATGCTCTACTCCTAAGGTGTATACTAACCAACTTATATCTTACCCGAGCCATGACAACAATCTATAAAATGACTACATATAGTAGGCCAGATCTATTATAACTATATATTAAAATACTAGCTTCCTTAACTTCATCCACCTCCTCAACCTGAACGACCTTTAGTAGCCCCACTCGCTACCTAACATGGAGCTGTTGATCCCATCCAAGAAATTGAAGCTACTGGAAACCCTCTCTCACTGAACACTAGTGGAAAGGTACTGTAAAACTAATGAGGATGGACCATATTTTCCCAATCCCAACATTCAAATAGGTCATTTACACAATAAGAATTTTTGTGTCCCAACCTACGGTATTGGTGGCATATGACATGACTACCCAAGCATACACTCTAACTACTATTTCCCAAGTGAGAAACCTCAAAGTGAGGCTTCCTACAAATGGATGAACTAATTCCCTACCTAGGTTATTAATTTACCTAGAATAAATCTTCATCTTCTCCCATTTTATGCTCAGATACGAGGGAATTCATTAATTCCTTATAAAAGTTGATCAAATGGAATATTTTCACTTGTGGTCAGATGGCATATATGATCCCATCCTCAATTCACCAATCTCTGGGAAGCTCTTTACCCAGGATAAAAGGAATGAGATTTTGGATCTCCATGAAATGAGTGAAGTAGTCCATAATAGATATATTAACCTACTATCAGTGTATAAATTTGTTACCACACTCTTCTCTCAGTGTTCTAGAAAAAAATAATCATTTAAGTTAGATCGTAAATCTCTCCAAACTATTACCTAATGTTGATCATATTGAGATAAAACCTCCCAAAACATTTTGAAATACTTTATAATAATTTATATTGTGATATTCCATATATTATTTGGAAGTTTCTCTAGATCCTTAAAGATTTATAACATGAAAACTATCCAGGAATCAATTGATTAGAGAGTGATTTACCTAAAAAGGTAGGTGGGTGCTACTTTAAGAACTCCCTAGTCAACTCTAACATTGAAGAGGTTGTCCATGGGGCTCCATATAGTTATTTCATCATATAATAATAAATCCTCTCAAAATGAATCATCAGTTCTGATATTATGTATCATAGGAGGATCAAATGGGGCACTATAGGAGCTAACACTAGTGGTTTAGGTCCCACCATTCTAGAGCATGGCTATCACCACCTTCATGGGGTTCGGAATGGAGATATTTTGGAGGAATATATCTAAAATTACAAGAACATCACTCAAAATTAGATTTTATAATAATAAAATATCACTCATATGTACAATGGATTCTACCACCACCCACTACTATGGTCAGGTTTGGGAATAAGTCTCATAACTTATAATATAGGTTCTAGTATATAGAATGTTAATTAAAAGTTATAGAGTAAAAAACTCTTTATTATTGAATTAGTGTCCCCATTTAATGGTAACCATTTATTTTCACTTTTTATAACTCCACAATTTCATATTTATACACATATCTATCATGGACCACTAGAATCACCATGTTATAAAGTATAACTATTTATAAGTTATAGTTGTAACTTTATGTTACTGCAACCTAATTTTTTTTCATATAGTCCTAGAATGTGAGAAGTATTATCACACGATTTGATTATATATAACACCATTCCAAATTTTTAGAGGAATTTTTTATATATATTATAGTTTTCATCAATTTAATTTCATGAAACTAACATTTTAGTTTATGTAACAATAGTTACATAGCTCAAACATGAGATAATTGTTTTTTTAAGGTTCCCCCATCAAGATATGCAAGAAAAAACTATTTAGGTTGATGTAGCCACTTTAATTAACCAATTATTTATCCGTTTACTTCAAGAAGAAATAGTGAAATTACAATATAATCACAACGGATCACAAACAATAATAGTATGTATCATAGGAAATGAAATTAGTATAGTAAACATAGCATTGTATATGTATGAAATGTAAATTCTCAGGTTCCTATAATGATACATGGTTTAATACATTATTTCCATACCGAGCCAAGGGTGAAAATATACAATTATAACAACATCATAAAAAATTTTCATCACCGTAAAGTGAAATCATTACCATCGTAATAGAAAAAAAGCAAAACAAAAATTACCATCCCTGGAAAATTGGTTTTTCCCTATAAGTGGGTTAGCTACTCATTAGAATAGGATCATTAAAAAATTTTGAAACATACTAGTCTTCTATTAATAACCTCAAAAGTGTAAAAAAATTATAATAACATCTGATACCACTTTGTGATGTTATCATCCTGTTCCACTAATAAGTGACCCAAACTCATGGCCACATGGTATCAACCATGCCTCCCCGTACACCAGAGGATGTTGACTCAAAGCGATGGTCTATGATGGTATGATGGGGATGCTATACCCACTTTATCATAATATACCATAGTGGTGAAAAATGCATTAATTAGTGTAAATTATATAATAAATGGAAAATAGAGGTAAATCAACTAGACATATAAATAATAAACACATCTATAGAGAGTTTCATATTCAAAATAATGATGTCATTATGTTATTCAAAAATGCGATATAGGGGAAATAGGGTAGTTGGAATCCAACATCACATGATATCATACAAAAAGAAAAAAAATATATCCAATATCATTATGAGCACAAGCTCAGTCCACTACTCCCATATTCCATGCTAGTATATAAAATGAAGTGTCTATAATGGGGTGCTTCCCATTGTCACTACCAACATCCATGAAGTTTAATAGGGTACCAATTGGAATCCCAAATAGGGTGTGAGTAAAAAATAGTAGGAAAACACCAAAGGTGTGTGGAAATATCTAGTATATGAATATAATATGGGAAGTGTTCAGGTATAATAAATAATAATTCTAAATAAACAACCCATGTTAACCCAGGTTCCTCATGGGATACCCATCCGATACTACCTAATTCTTCCTATGTCGAAACATCTCTAAGTACTATACATTTTGAATTTATATTTATATGGTTGTGACTCTAGTAATAACACTAAGGCATCCATTGGTTGTGATAATCATGTAAAGTTCCATAATTTCCATTTATTTTATGATTTATAAGATAGGGGAAATCCATAGGGGTGTACCCTTAGAAATTTATCTGAAATGGGAGTTCTACATGATCCCCAAGAATAAGTCCTAGGTAGCTTCAGTGTGAGGCTTTAATGGAGACAAAGGAATGATCCATGTATGTCCATAATATTAAACATAATCAAAGAAAAATCATCAAAGTAATTCAATTTAATTTCCTAAAATATAGGTGAACCCTTGATGCCAACCCCAGGAATTCGAAATGCAAGACAAATACTGAATCCAATTATTGTATTTACTTGGAAGATGAATGAATTAATTGGTTGTATCACATGATTATTTCTAAGGAAAACTACAATGGGATTCCAATTATCAATTTAGGCATGACACACCATTAAAGGTAAATAAGGTCCATGAAAATAGTCAATAATGATATAATAATTATTTATATTTCCACAATTATAATGATATACATAATTATATTTCATAGTTAAATAGGGGATATGTGATATGGTCATACCATTCACCTTTTATTTCAATCAATTATCCATTTCAATTTTAATGGAAAGTCAACATGCCATAGTAGGTGGTTTTATTACACAGGTATGGTATATGGACACATCAAGGTATCATACTATACTTTTTAATTCAACTAATCCATTTCATTTATGAGGTCCAATTCAACACACCTAAAAATATTCTTTAATCACAACAACAAGGATTATCCTTATTTGGAATTTTATATAACACGCCCTAAGGGGTGATTCTCATTGAGATAGATAAGCTCTGATGATGAAAAATTAGGTTGTAAGGACAACCAATTCAAGGTTCTAACAATTTATTAATTTAATTTGACATTTAAATGGTGTCAAATGGAAAATATGGCATACTAAATGATGATTTATGTTATATAAATCCATAATTGTAGGGAAAATAACTAGACACATACCATATTCCTATAGATGAATCCAAATTTGATATTAGGTTTAGATTATAACTGGAATGACAGAAATTGGGGAAAATAAAAAAATTCATGAAATTATATAATGTAATATCACTTGAAAATGGAATTTTATGTAGTGATAAAAATTTATAAAAAATGTAATTTCATAAATAAACTAACTATGGGTGATCTAATGTAACAAAAAAGTTCATTTCTGATATCATATGGTTGAGGTAGATTAAAGCCTAGTGAAGAGAAGATGATAGATCTTATATGTGGACATTGTTGTGAAAATGAGGGAGGAGGATAAAGTTTAGTATTAAGATAAGTGTGGTGAAAAGTTTCAATTTCACCAACTTTTAATAAGGTGAACGGTTTGGCCACATAGTTGGACCAACCGTGCACTAACCATGAACACATAATGATTGAGGTGACATCCCATCAATTTTTAGGCTCAATGTTAAGAGAAACCATGCACTAACCATTATAATGACACTTATTATAAACTATATTTTTTATGTCCATGATCATCCTCTTGGATGGTTAAACTAACTATACACCACCCTCACTGGGCTGCATGGTTGTGATTTATTGTTAAAACTAACCAAGAACCAACCCTACACCCTGTAGTACCCACATTTTCTTGTACGCAACCCTTTCTTTGTAAATTTATAGATATAAATTATAAAAGGTAAATTTGGTATATTTTGGTGATATTTCAATAATATTTTGGTACAAAAGGAGAGGCATACGGGCTACGCACAATTTATCCAAAAAATTCATAAATTTTAGTAGAAAGCATGCGTAAGAGAATATTTGAGGCAGAGAGCTTTGGAACGGTGTGCACATGGCTAGGGAGATCATGCGATGAGGCTGTGAGAGAGTCTTCTTAGATAGTAGCTAACACACAGTCAGCACACAGGTTGTCTAACTTTATGAACTAACCATGAACATGGTTTAAAAGAGATCCTAAAAAAGATGATCTCACACATTTTTGCCACTAAGTTGCTCATTTTTGCTTTTAAAAGGCCATAACTCAGGATTTATCTTCCTTGAAGGTAGGAGAACCTCTCCTATGTTATTTTGAGTCAATCAGAAGGCATCCCTTGGTGTTTCGAACCCAAATTATTGAGGTATGTGATCATTATTCATTGTTCTTGATCAGTTTCTTAGATCTATATATATCTACTTATCCTTTCTTCTTGGTTTCTCAGAACTACACCTGTTATGGGTAGATTTATGAGTGTGTATTAAAAATAAGTTGATATTTTTTCTCAATATTTATAGGAGAATAGATTTAAGGAGTGTTCTTAAAGAATCGACCTGGTTTTCTTAATCATTCTGTGTCCATGTCAAATCTCATCAAAACCTTTAAGGTATGTAGCTTCTCTCTCGACTCCAATTAGTAGAACTGATGGGCATGATTTCAAATTGAATATCTTGTGTTGAATTTTTTGTGATTTCGATATTTAGAAATCATTGGAAACCCTTCTTTGTGATGGTTTGGAAAATTAGGGAAATCTAGTAAATTGGGTTTTTGAATAAAGTGCTTGTGTTCTTAATTTTAAAATATAGATTTTATGGAATTGTGGAACACAATTTAGATTATATGTTTTCAATAAAAGTTAATGTTTTATAAAAAATAAATAGCTTCTTTGAAGTTGTTTTATTCTTGGGTCAATAATAAAAATGCAGTTTTATTGAAACAGTTTGTTTTGGTGATTTGAAATGGTTTGGCATACATGGGGATTTTTGATTTCATGTTTGATGTTCCCCTAAATAAGGGAATATTACCATTGGGGTACAAGGTACGTGACCTTGTATTGGGAGCCTGTTTCATTGGGATACAAGCTAATTGGACGAGAGACCACTCATGAGTATGGAACTGTCGAACGAAGTATGCATGTGTGGGTGTGTTGTGAACTATGGAATGGGTATGCCAAAATAATAAATATAAATTTGTTTATAAACATTAATTAGTTATTTTCTAGAAAATAACTTTCTAAAAATTGGTTTTATTTACTTGTTTTTCACTTATCTATAATTTTTTTTCGAACCATTATATTTGGTTTAAACTAATTTTGAGAAGTTGTTTTATATAAACTATTTTATATATTGTGCTAACCATTCTATCGTAGTGGCATGGTAAGGGAATTCATTGGTAAAACCTACTAAGTTATATACTCACCCCTATTTTGGAACTTTGGTGGTTTTACAGATTCGACCTTCTGGGACTTTCTAAAAGGTAATGTATCACACTTCTTCAGCCCCCTGATGTGATACTTTGGACTACTTGGTGTTGATGGAGCATGGATCTTGTGGAACATGGAGTATTGTTATTGTCTTTGAGTTTACTCTTTGTATTTATACTATTTAATTTGATGTTGGTTTGTATTATTTTGTAGCATACCTTAGTTGCTTTTTTTAAAGAGAATGATTTAAAAATGACTTAGTTTATTTCATGAATTATATAGTGGGATATTTTTTTTTGGTTTTTTGGATTTTTGGTTTTAGTTATTAAAGGGTAAATCTTCCCCCACTTACTTTGAAACCCTTCTAAATTTATTTCCCTCCTTTGGTGCCTTGGGGATGTCACTTAAGGCCCAGTAGTGACTCATTGTACTGTTAGACCAATGAGAATTAGCTGGTCATTACAAATGGTATCATCTTGTTCAGTACTTTACAAACAATTAATCATTAGTGTTTTTGGTCTTGGAGTTAGAATTCCTTATTTTCTAATCCTTGGTTTGGAATATTAAAAAGGAGTAGGTTTGGCAGGACTTGAAATGTATAACATAAAAGGATGTAGCTAACCCATTTGTGCTAAACTTCAAGATACCAGGAAGTTGGGAATATAAGTGTTTGGAGACACTTCTTGGATTTTCAAACCTCATTTCCATGGGTTTATCCAATGAGACAAGCATGAAATGAATTTTAGAGGAATGAATTCCAACTAAGAGTACATACATCATTTCAAGTAATGATTCTTGTTGTGAAAAGTGTTGATTTTTGAAAAAGTATGAAATCATTTTTCAAATGAATGATTTTGAAAAAGAAAATGATTATGATATTTTGAAAGCGGTTTAATTTTTTTAAAAAAAGTTGAAAGTTGTCAAAAAATGGTTGAATAGGGAAAAAGCTTGTTTTTAGAAAACAATGTTGTGATAATTTATATGATATAATTTGAAATTCTAATCCATTAGTTTCTAGGGAGTGAGATTGATGGATTTTGTTGTTGGTTTAGAAAATGGTACATAGTAGGAATTGCCAAAACCAACCCAAAGAAGCTGTAGAGAATGTGGTTACACTTGAACCACGGGTGAACCAAGAGCTAGTTCAGAGTATTGTACATTCGTTTCAAGTTGTGGATACAGGGAATCGAAGGAATGAGCCAAGGCATGTGGATCATACCATCTAGTTCATGAATTAGAATCCAACCATATTTAGGGGTGATTCTAAACCTAAAAAGGTGGAGGTGTGGCTTAGTAGGATGAATCACATCTTATAAATCATCGGAATACTGACAGAGCTCAATGTCAAGCTGGCCACATACATGCTCAAGAATCTTGCACGTTAGTGGTTGGTACTCGTATAACTATTAATGGAGATGAGATGAAATGTAACTTCTCACTCTTGGACATGTATGTCTATGATGTAATCCAGAGCATGGATTGGTCGACAATGTTCAAGGATCACATTGAATATTATAGTTGAATGGTTAGTTTCACAACCGAGGATGACATCAAGCATCTCTTCAGAGGAGAGAGGGTTGTATATAATGGTGAAAAGAGATTATTGGAACCAATGGTGGAAACAATATCTTACTAGTTGGAGGAATTGTCTTTGGTAGGCATGGAAGAGATCAAGGATGTCAGTTTTATAGCAGTTGTGGATCAATTTTTAAATTTATTTCTCAAGAAATTTTCTAGGTTACCACCTAAAAGGGAAGTGGAGTTTACGATTGATCTTCTTCTAGTGACCAGTCCTATTTCCATTTTGTCTTATAGAATGGAACCAATAGAGTTATGGGAATTGAAAGTGCAGTTGGATGAGATGGAAAGAAAGGGTTTCATTTGGAAAAGTACATCTTCTTGGGTAGCACCAGTCTTGTTTGTGAAGAAAGCAGATGAAAATCTTCAGCTGTGTGTTGATTATCTTATGTTGAACCTAGTTACGATAAAGAACTGGTTCCCAATTCCCTAGATTGATGATATGTTTGATCAATTAAGAGGGGATCAGTGGTTCTCTAAGATTGACTTGCATTCAGGATATCACTAATTTCAAGTTATAAAGGAATATATTCCAATGATAGCTTTCAGAATAAGATATGGACACTACGAATATATAGTCATGCCTTTCGGTCTGATGAATACACCAATGGTCTTCATGGATTTGATGAATCAGATATTTTAGTGATATCTATATTCTTCTTCTGTGGTGTTTGTGTATGAAATCCAAGTGTATTCAAAGATAAGGAATAACCATGAAGAACACCTGAAAATAATGTTAATTTTTTTTTCAATATCACTGTTTGTATGAAAAATTATCAAAGTGTGATTTTTGGATACAAGAAGTAAGTTTTCTTGGACATTTCATTTATGAGAAAGGTGTTTCTGTTGATCCTGAAAAGATAGAAGATATTATCTCATGGAAACCACTGAAGAATGTATTCGAGATACGAAGTTTTCTTGGTCTAGTTGGTTACTACCGAAACTTTGGGCGTGATTTCTCATGACTATCTTCTCTAATGAAAAATCTGGAAAAGAATAATGATCCATTCCAATAGATAGAGGAATGATTGATTTCTTTCCAAGAACTGAAAGTTCATCTTACATTGGCACCAATCTTGATTTTTACAGAATTAGGATAGGGGTATATGGTTTACTGTGATGCTTTAGGATTAGGGTTAGGCTATGTTCTCATGCAAGGAGATGATGTGGTTGCTTATGGTTCAAGTAAGTTGAGGGTGCATGAGAATAATTACCTAACACATGATTTGGAGTTAGCTAAAGTCGTCCATTCTTTGAAAACATGGAGACACCATATCTTTGGTGAGATATTCACTAATTTTATGGATCATAAAATCTTGAAACATATTTTATCACAGCAAGATTTGAATCTACGGTAAAGGGTATGGATGGAGTATCTCTAGATGTTTGAATTTGATTTTATGTATACACTAGGAAAAGGGAATTCAGTGGTTGATGCATTGAGTATAAATTCGTAATCTCAATTGGTGAATGAAGCTTCAGATGAATTTCTGTTGATGTTAGTCCTAGATGACATGCATGTGGAATGTGAAGACTGAGGTGATGTTGCAGTTTTCTTTTTTAGTTATTCTTGTTCCTGATTTGTTAAATATGGTCAAAGAGGCACAAAAATCTGATGCAAAATGTTGGGTTATGAGTTCAAAACTCAATGGTGGGGAGACCATTGAGGGTTGGAAACTTAATGGGAGTTTAGTTTTGTGTTTTAGAGATCATATTGTTTTACCTATGGCTTTTTATAAATAACTCTTTCATGCTTACTAAAATTAGATATGATCTATACATCTAGGCACATAGAAAATGTATTTGCTGTTTAAGGCATAGTTTTGGTGGAGAGGCATGAAAATGTAGGTGGATGTGTTTGTTTCTAAGTGCTTAACTTTTCAACAAGTTATAGAAGAACATTAGAGATCAGCAGGTATGTTGTAGTCTTTACATATCCTAGTGTGTAAATGAGAGAAGACAACGATGGATTTTGTTATAGGTCTCCCATTAATGGTTCAAAAACACAATTCCATATGGGTGATAGTGGATCATCTTACCAAGTTCTCCCATTTCATTCTGATTCGTGAAACTCATACGGTGGAAGATATATCCAAAATGTATATCCAAGAAGTGGTAAAGCGACATGGCATACCAGTTTCAATCATCATAGATAGAGATCCAAGGTTCACATCTCATTTCAAGAAATCCTTACATAAATCCCTTGGAAATTAGTTGAATATGAGCACAACATATCATACTCAGATAGATGGGTAATCTGAACAGACGATGCATACATTGGAAGAAATAATATGGGCTTGTGTAATTGATTTTGGTGGCTCATGGGAGGAGCACTTACCCTTAGTGGAGTTATCATATGATAACAGTTGTCATGTGTCTATACATATGGCTCCGTTTGAAGAACTTTATGGGTGTCCTTGTCATTCTACATTATGTTGGGTGGAAATGGGTGAGACTTCACTAGTTGGGCCAAGACTTGTACAAGAAACAAGGGAGAAAATCAAGTTGATTAGAAAGAGGATATAGACAGCTTAGAGTCTTCAAAAATCATATGAAGATCACCGTTGAAGATCGTTGTTGTTCATTGTGGGTGATCATGTCTTATTGAGGATATCTCCAAGGCTTGTACATCATCCTTTCAGGAAGAAGGGTAAGTTATCTCCTAGATACATTGGCCCTTTAGAGATACTATAATGGGTCAAAGAGGTGGAATATCAGTTGGCATTACCACCATGGTCCAGTTCAGTGAATAATGCGTTCCACATATCTCAGTTGAAAAAGTATCATCCTGATCCTGACTATGTGATCAGATGGGATCACATTGACCTAGATCCAGATGCTTCATTGATACATATCTTGGTATGGATTGTGGATAGGCAAGAGAAAGTCTTTCATGGAAAAATCAAAGGTTTGGTGTGGGTTTCATGGAACCATGATCATATTCAAGAAGAGAATTGGGAATGTGAGAAGGAAATGAAAGTGAAATGGCCAAAACTCTTTCAGAGCAGTAATGGTTTTCTACTTTTTGGGGATGAAAGGACATATGGTGGGGAGAATTTAGTACCCAAAGTTTCTGGTATTTAACCATTTCTTTATGTTTTTATGGATATAAAGTATAAGAAGGAATTTTGGGAGAGTTTGGAAATATTTCACTAAGTTTTGAGGACAAAATGAGAGGCGCACGAGCAACAAATGGTTTATCCAAACCATACAGAAATTCTAGTCAAAATCATTCGCAAGAGCAGATTTGAGGCAAAGAGCTTCATCATGGTGTGAGAATTATTAGAGAGATCATGCAAGGAATCCATGTGAGGGTCTTCCTAGATATTAGCTAATGCACGGTTATCACATGGTTTGTCTAACCGTGTGAATTAACTGTGATTATGGTTTAAATGAGATCCTAAAAAAGTGGATCTTACACTTTTTTGCTATTAAGTTGCTCGTTTTTTCACCTAAGTAGTCATAACTTGTAATTTCTCTTACTTCAAGGTAGTAAGACATCTCCCAAGTTATTTGAAGTCAATTTAAATGCTTCCCTTGGTATTTATAACCTTGATTCTTGAGGTATGTGATCATTCTTTATTGGTCTTGATCTGTTTCATAGATCTAATTAGATATACTTCGACTCTCTACTTGATTTATCATATCTTCACTTGTTATGGGTAGATCTATGAGTTTAGATTCTAAATAAGTTTATATTTGGTCTTGATATTTCTTGTAGAAGATATCTAAGGAGGTTCAATGATAAATCAACCCAGTTTTCCTAAGATTTCTTCATATGTGTCTAGTCTCATCAAAACCATTGAGGTATGTGGATTATCTCTCGACTCCACCTAGTATAACTAAGGGGAATGATTTCAAATTGAATATCTTGTGTTGAATTTGTTGTTGTTTTTCTATTTAGTAATCATTGGAAATATTTCTTTGTGATGGTTTGAAAAATTGGGGAAATCTGGAAAATTGGGTTTTTGAATAAAGTGATTGTGTTCTTAATTTTAAATTAGATATTTTAAAATGGGAATTTTATGGAATTGTGGAACATGTTTTGGATTAGATGTTTTCAATAAAAGATAATGTTTTATTGAAATGAAATGAATTCCTTGAAGTTGGTTTGTTCTTGGGTTTCCAAAAAAAATGTAGTTTTATTGAAATAGTATGTTTTGGTGATTTGAAATTGATTGGCATACATGGGGTTGTGTGATTTCATGTTTGACGTGCCCCTGAATAATGGAAGAGTACCATTGGGGTATAAGATGCATGGCCATGGATTAGGGGCATGTGTCATTGGGACACAAGGTAATTGGATAAGAGACCGAATGATGTTATTAATATTTTCATGACTTATTATATACTCCCTTTACTGATTTTATATGAAATGTGCATAATTTGTGTGAAATATTAATGTTTTAATACTAAGTATAATTTTTGTGCATTTTTAGAATTAGTCCAATTGAGTCAGTTTACTATTTTATTTATAACTCTCACCTTACTAATCCAAATTGTGTGGTTACTATTTTTTAGGATTCCTTATTCCATATACAACATTTAATTAGAAGGTATCATGGGCCAAGTATTCCATTTGAAGGCCCATATAGACCACACAAGAAGAACCACATAATCTGTAAAGAAACTGTCCCATCCATAAAGATTTAATTTCTGGGATCCATCAAGATGTCCAAATTCCTTTGTTTTTCTAAAACGTTCAGGGGAAAATTTAAGGAGTCTTGGATAAAAATTTCAAGGCCCAAATCTAAATAAAAGGGGCCCAAATTATTCATTTAATCTCAGCCCACCATTCTGGACAGGAAATAAAATCAGTACAATATTCATGACATATCTAATGATGTAAGCATCATGGATTAATGACTTGTTTTGTTTAACATATGGATTCCATGGATTATTGGAACCATAAATACACTACCAAAATTAATTAACGATTAAGATTATAATCCTAGTTAAGTTAAGGCTTTGATTTGATCCTTAACACTTAGGAATTACAATCAACATTATCTTTTGAAGTGGGTGTTAATTTAAATACAATGTAAAGCAAAGCTCAAGGATATCATAAGCTTAAATCCCTAATAATGAACTCACCCCAATATTTATCAAATTGTTAAATTAAACACTAATCATTAATCACTTAATTTATGCTCTGCAAACAAACCCCCCAATCAAAATACAATCAACTAAAAACAATCAGATATTAAAAAAGTATCATCGCCGATGATTCGACCTGAGTGCCGCTATACATATTAGCATAGCATAAGAACTTTGACCGGTTGATAAGCGACAATCAGCCCCACTTTCAAATGGCGTCGTTTTCAAGTATGGTTCAATTAAGTAGTCATTAGTTTCTAGTTATTGTGAAAATAAAATAAAATAAAAATTTAAAAAAGGAATTTAAAATAAAACACAAAGAAAAATCCGGCTTCCTCATAAAAATAATAAATAGAAAAAACCAAGAAAAAAACTATCTTCATATTTCCTCCAAATCTCTATGAGTGCCCCATAGCCTCCCAAACAATCCCTCAGAGTTGTCTGATCCTGAAATTGAGATAACTCTTTGGCAACTTAGGAGGAACTTAAGAGATAATAAACTCATTCAAGAACCAGTCCTTGTCCAACCAGTTGAATTAGATATGGCTAATCCTAGGGAAGAAACACTTAAAGGACTTTCTGCCCCTAATCTGAATTACCAACCTGTTGGTATTCAATATCCAAACATAGAGTCTAACTTTGAACTCAAATCGTGTTTGATTCATCTTTTTCCTCGTTTCCAAGGACTAGCCGGTGAAGATCCACATCTCCACCTTAAAGAGTTCCATGTAGTGTGCTCTACCATGAATCCTCAAGGGGTTTCTGAGGAACAAATCAAATTCTAAGCATTCCCTTTTTCCTTAGTTGACTCTGATAAGTCATGGCTTTACTACCTCCCTCATGGTTCCATAACCACATGGAATGACATGAAGTGACTCTTCTTAGAGAAATTCTTTCTTGCTTCTCGTACTACTTCTATCAGAAAGGAAATAAGTAGTATCCATCAGTTCCCAAGTGAATCACTCCATGAATACTGAGAGAGGTCCAAAAATATTGTTGCAACTTGCCCACACCACTAAATACCAATACAAATCTTGATCCAATACTTCATTGAGGGGTTATTGGATATGGATAAAACCCTCATTGATGTTGCAAGTGGAATTGTTCTTGTTGATAACACTCCTACAGCTACAAGAGATATCATAAGCAACATGGCTGTGAACACACAACAATTTCATACTCAAGCACATGATCAAGTCAAACAAGCCCATGATAGTCCGTTGATAGAGCCAAACAAGATGACAAAGTGGATGAGTTAACTTACAGGTCTTGCGTGACAACTAGCCATGGCTACCAAAGCCCGAACTTCATCTTCTACACAATCAATGTTTCCTGGACCTGCCAAAAATTGTGGAATCTGCAACTCTTCATATCATCTAACTGACACATGTCCACAAATTCAAGAGGATCAATCCGATTCATCTAGACCAATGGATCCCAATGCAGCATATGCTCATAATAACACCAACCCTCAACTATCAGGTCAATTCATTAGAACCTCAAACCAACCTCACTTTGAGCCCTTCTGTTCTTCCTATAACCAAGGCCTACAGTATGGTAATTCTTTCTCTTATCCCCCTCAATTCCCTCATCAAAACCCGAACCAGTTTCAATATGGTCAAGGTGTTGGTAACTTCCAACAACCTTATCCTTTTATTACTCAACCTCAAAGGAACAATCCTCCTCCTGGATACCAATATCTTAGTGAGCCTTCCCAATTCCAAAACCAATATAATCACTTTCCCAAGTACCAAAATCTTGGTAATCCCTATTCGGGAAAAGCCTCTTCTTCCAAGAAACCATGGGAAAGTGCAGTGGAAGATCTTTCCTCCTTCACTCGTTCCAGCCTCAAGAACATTGAAACCCAATTTGGTCAACTTTCATCCCACCTTAGTCAATAGCAACCATCCAATTCTTCCCAAATCTCAGCTTAACCATTACCCAACCCCAAGGGTAATGTAAGTACAATTGCACTTAGATCGGGAAAAACAATTTCTATGACTCATGTTGAGTCATCCAACCCCCCTTTAAATGTTGACCTAGAAAATAAAAATAAAAAGAAACATGAAAAGGAATTTGAATCCATTCCATCACCTTCTTCTATTCCACTTAGGAACCCAATTCATTTTCCACAAGCCGTTTCTAAGCCAAAGAAGTCCTTTGAACCCAATCCTGAAATGTATGACATGTTTAGACGTGTTAAAGTCAACATTCCCCTCTTAGATGCCATAAAACAAATTCCTAAGTATGCCAAGTTTCTCAAGGAGTTGTGTACCAATAAGAGGAAACTTAGGAACTTTGAAAATGTTTCCACCCAACAGTCTATTCCCATAAAGTGAAAAGATCCAGGGACCTTTACAGTTCCATGCCAAATTGAAAGTTCCAACTTTGATGATGCACTCATAGACCTAGGATCCTCAATTAATGTCATTCTTAAATCCATTTTATCCAACCTTGGTCAAGGTCCCTTACATCCAATGAGTGTTCTCATTCAATTATCCAATTGAAGCACAACCAGTCCTGAGGGAATAATTGAGGATGTCCTTGTCTGAGTCAATAATCTTATCTTCCCAGCTGACTTCTATGTCCTTGACATGGAAGTTGAGACAAATTATTTCCAATATCCTCTGATTTTAAGAAGACCTTTCCATATGAAATCTAAAACCAAAATTTATTTCCATGCTATCATCTTATCCATGGAATTTGGTGACCAACTGGTCAAGTTCAATATTTTTCAATCCATGCGATACCCATCAAAGAATTAATCTGCATTCTCTATCCATTCTTATGAAACTCTCTCTCAGAGTGTGTTCAATCCCAATCCATCATGTCCTTCTTGTTCTAATGATATAGGAGTTTGTGAATATTGAATCCTCATTAACCAAGTCATAAATGGAGAAGTTTATGTTGAAATTACAAAAGAAAACTCCATTGATCTAAAGGATCTTGAAAAATCTTTAGAATATCATCTTGCCTCTGACCTCCAATTCTACAACATGGACGGTAATGAGGAAAATGAACTAGAATTCTCATTTTTTGATTCAGATCAGTTTATACAACATTCATCATTTCCTATCCGCGATTCTGAAAATTCCATTATATGTGAGGTTAACCCTAAACAAATGTGTTTATCTTGTCCCAATGAGAGTGAAGGTTGTGCGATTTTTTCACTAATTAATAAAGTGATCACTGGTGAGGTTGAAATTGACCATTATTTGGCGAAAAAAATTGATACAAAGGATATTCAAAAATTTATTCAGTCTTACGACTCTACTGATCCTCATTACTCTACATCAGTAAGTGATGAAATAAATGAGTCAAAAATAATTGGGATCTCATAATTTGGTTTTGTGTTATCTGATCCTTATATAAATGAACCATCAGAATTCAGAAATATTCCTAAATTTCCAAACATAGAAAACCATCACTTTGTGGATAAAATCATTCCTCACATTGGAGACCAAAGGTAGGATAGTCATATTCTCATTACACCTCCATTTAAAGGAAGGGTATAAATTATCCAATGAACAATCAGGCATCCCAAAAGAGAAGTTTTTCTAGAATCACTCTGGAGTTGAGAAAATACAGTGGCCACCATCAGACTATGGGTAGTCCACTACAACTGTCTAGCTCTAGACAAATAAATGCAGCTCTTCTTGGGTGACAACCCATGTTTTCTTTTACTTTTATGAAATTTTAATTTCTTTTCAGATGAATAATGATTTTTCTTTTTCAGGTAACATCCCAAAATCCTATAACCACATCGACTCTATCGGATCCATAGTAGACCCACCACTGGATGGAGATGTAAACCCACTAAATACAAACTAGGGGAAACTCTTTCCCTTTAACTCCTCTTCTCTCTCTCTCTATCTCTTCCTCTGTCTCACTCTTTCTCCTTCTTCCCCTCTCTTTCATTTTTTACACATTATTTATCAAACCCTTTTAATTACTCTTTCTCTTTTGTGTGGGTGTGTCTTTATTAAAAACTAAAAAAACCTAAACAAAAGAAAACAAAAAAAACATCATAACAAAAAAATACCACAAATTCAAGAGCCATGCTTACTCACCATCGAGTTTTGAAACTTTGTCCAAACTTTTTGGGGAGTCAATAGACATGTTTTCATATCAAAAAATTTATATTTTCATCATGACTTTGGATAAATAGTTTTGTGTCTTTTGAATGCTCAATTTTTATTTGGAAATTTATTTTTCCCAATCGTGAGAACCAACATTGGCTTTCATGCCAAGGCTACCTATGACCATCTTTTTTAAATGATTGTTTTTTCACCCCCATTTTTGAATCTTGAGTTTGTGGACCTGCAATCTGAATTTCTTACTTTAGTGTGCATTAATATGATAAAGTCATTTTCTGAACCACATGAGAATCACAATAGCCAAATTGCCTCCCATTTCCCTTACAATAATACTCCTTTTGAAAGCCCCTTAGAGCCTATGAAAACCTTTTATTTGTTAGACACATTACAATCCCAATACCTTATCCCACCCAATATCATCATGGATTTTTCATTTTATTTTTCTTAAATTTAAGTGTGGGGGGATAGATTTTATTTTGGGTACCCTTTGTTGATTTCACCATGTTATCATATGCTTGAGGGAAAGAATCCATTTCAGTGTGGGGGGGGGGGAGGTTGTCATTAAGTGTGTTTTGGGGAGTGTAATGTACTTTAATTTATGTAATTTTGTAAATTTTATTGACAAGTGTTCAAAAAATAAAAATAAAAATAAAAAAAAAACAACAAAAAAGGGTTGTTTCTTGGGTAGGTAAAAAATAACTCTTCTTCGACCTTTGATCTTGTTTTAACTATTATAATTAGTTTTGGGAGGAGATAAATCATGGTTTGGGATATGAGTGTGAGTAGTTTCCATGTTCAATTTTCGAAAAAAGATAAAAAAAGAAAGAAAGAACACTTGCATTATATTCTTATGTCATTGGGAGAAGTTTTGTGGTTTGAAAATATTTCATATTATCATCCACTTCAAATTTTATTACTTTATTGTGTCTTTCTTCACACAAACATTCCCTTGTAAATATGTGTTTTCATTTCCTTCCATGTTTCATTTAAAAAAATTGTATTTCTTTTTCTATGTTGTTGTTTACCCCTCTTCTTCTCTCTCTTAGACATTATATTACTACCATCCCATAGCCACAAAACCCCCTAAAAATACATCTTCATTCTTGTGCACTTTGTATAGGTATTGGAAGATGAGATCTCTTTAAAACTCTAAGATTTTCACTTTTGGTTGGTGAAAGAGTGAACCTCCACAAATAAATTTTATCATTTTGAGAGGTGTGAGTTTTGAGTGTCCACATTTTCCATTTCTCGATTTTAGCATGAAAAAAACGAATTGTTTTTATAACACTATTTCTGTAACAACTTGTGGTGGAATTCAAAATGGATGAGTGAAATTGCCTAAACCTCCCCTGATTGGAGAAAACAAAATTTTAATATTTGTTGGTGAGTGAAAATGATTTTTTCATGTTTTTATATTTGTTGCACATGAGGACATGAACAAGACTAAGTGTGGGAAAGTTTATATTATTAATATTTTCATGGATTATTACATACCCTCTTTACTAATTTTATATGAAATGTGCACAATTTGTGTGAAATATTAATGTTTTAATACTAAGTATAATTTTTGTGCATTTTTAGAAGTATTCCAATTGAAAAAGTTTACTATTTTATTTATAAATCTCACCCTATGGATCCAAATTGCGTGGTTCATATTTTTTAGGATTTCTAATTCAATATAAAACATTTCATTAGAAGGGATCATGTTCCAATTGTTTCATTTGAAGGCCCATATAGACCACATAAGAAGATCTACAAAATCTATGACGAAACTGTCCCATCCATGAAGATTTAATTGTTGGGATCCATCAGGAAGTCCAAATTCCTTTATTCTCCTACCATGTTTGGGGAAAAATGTAATGAGTCTTTGATAAAAATTTCAAGGCACACATAAAAATACAATGGGACCAAATTATTCATTTAAAATCAGCCCACCATTCTGGACAACTCATAAAATAAGTACAGTATTAATGACATATCTAATGATGTAAGAATCCAATCAAGATGAGATTTTTCAGTGTGAAAGTGGAGATATAGGTGGGTTAAATTTTAAAGAAATAATTCGTATTTGGAGGCATATTAAAATTCAAAAACCCAATCACTTTTTGTCCTTCAAAACGTTTGGATTGAAAGGGACATATTAACTTTGTTTAATCAACCGTCCATAACTTTGGATACTTAAGTCCAATGGATGCCAAATATTCAGAGTAAACAGAGGAGATATTTATATACAAATTTTAAAAAGATCCTATCTCAGTATTTGAATGTCTAATTTATCAAATTGTAGATGCAAGTGGAGGGACAGTTTTGGAAAGCAAACAGTCCACAACATTGAGCTATAAATACATCCCATCCTCTCCTTTCAAAAGGGTTGGCATTTCAGAAGATAGGATCACATATTGGCACGAAAAAAGCCTTTACAAGGGTTTTTTATGACCGTACATACTCAATTTTTCACTTGAGATACCTTTCCTCCTCTTTTTGTTTTCATTTTCTTTTGTGTTCTTCATTTTTGTAATCTTGTAAGTCTCTTTCTTTGTAATTCTATTTTAATGAAAGTTTCTTATTCAATATCTCTTATTCTAATCAAACTTCTATAGTTTAATATTAATGTTCTTAAAATAGTTTAAATACAGTTGAATCCCCTTCCCTCCTTTTACTTTCTAATTCAATCTAAAGTTTGTTTTTAATTCTCATCATCATTCGTGTGTGTGTGTTCAACGTAAAACTCTTTTCTTATCCCTTTATTTTTCTTATCTTCTCAATTTATCTTCATAATAATTATAACCAGATTAATTATAATTTAAATGAATGAGTAAATATATAATTGGGGTGAGTTATAATTTAGGCATGTTAAGTGATTGAGACCTTTTGCTCGATGAATATTCTTCAAATTAACATTTTGTATCTTGAACTTAGCATGTCATGGATTAATGACTTGTTTTGTTTAACATATGGATTCCATGGATTATTGGAACCATAAATACACTACCACAATCAAGTAATGATTGAGATTAGAATCCTAGTTAAGTTAAGTCTTGGATTAAAGCCTTAAATATTAGGAATTCAAATCAACATTATCTTGTGAAGTGGGTGTAAATATAAATTCAATATAAAACAAAGTTCAAGGATATCACAAGCTTAACTCCCTAATAATGAACTCAACCCAATATTTATCAAATTGTTAAATTAAACACTAATCATTAATCACTTAATTTAATCTCTACAAACAAACCCCCAATCAAAATACAATCAACTAAAACAATCAGCTATTAAAAAAGTATCATCGTCGCAGATTCGACCCGAGTGATGCAATATACATTAGTAGATCATCAGAACATTGACCGGTCGATAGAAAAAAATCAGCCAAGATTTCACAGCTCTTGAGTATGGAACTGTCGAACGAATCATGCATGTGTGGGTGTGTTGTGAACTATGGAATGGGAATGCCAAAATAATAATTAAGATTTTTTCTATAAAACTAATTAGTTATTTTTTGGAAAATAACTTGCTGAAAATTGGTTTCATTTTCTCTTTTTTTGCACTTGGATATAATTTGTTTTCAAATTTTTACAATCGGTTATAAATTGATTTTGGGAAATTATTTTATATAATGTTCTAACTATTCTACCCATGTGGTGTGAGAAGGGAAGTCATTGGGAAAACCTACTGAGTTATATATTCACCCCTTCTTTGGAACTTTGGAGCTTTTGCAGATTCAACCTTCTAGTACTTGGGAAAAGGTAAAGTATCACACTTATTTATCCCCATGTCATGATACTTTGGACTAATTGGTGTTATTGGATCATGAATCTTGTGGAGTATGTAGTCTTTTTCTCATCCTGGAGTTTACTCATTGTCTTTCCATTGTTTACTTTGATATTGGTTTGTCTTCCACTATAAGATACCTTGGTTGGTTGTTTTAAAGAGAATGATTTAAAAATGACTTAGTTTATTTCATGCATCATATATTGAGATATTCTTTGTTGGTTTATTGGGTTTTCAGTTTTAGTCATTAAATATTAAATCATCCCCCACTTAATTTGAAACCCTTTGTCATTTATTTCCTACCTTTGCAACTTTGGGGACATCGATTAAGTCCCAGTAATGACTCGTTGTACTCTCAAGCCAATGATAATTAGTAGTTAATTACACATATGAATCTATTCCTAAATAAAATGGTTCTCTAGACTCAGAATAAACCCCAAACCCTCCTAGACCCTTTCTTAGTCACTTAGGAACTATTACCAGGATAAAATAATAGGCCTTAATATATTTAAAAGAGTTCATACCTCTATAAAAATCTAGGATCAAATAAATTTTATCATGGAAGAAGTTTTGAATTAAAAATTTCATTTTCCCAAAAGATAATGGAAATGTGATATATAATAAAACTATAGGGTAGAATAAATCAAACACTAAAGAAAAAATATCTAGAATAAAGTGTGTAACTCAATGAAAGGGAGTTGAGTTAACAAACCCCTTATGAATTTGGTAACATTATAATAAAATTATTTTTAATGTGTGAACATTGAATGGAACTTTAAATAAAATTAATATAATATTCCAATTAGGTATTATATACACATTATAAAAGAAAATAGGTGCATAATATGAAACATATCACAAAGAAGTAAATTTTGAGATGAGAAATCCTTATGTAGATAACAATATTTCTATTAATGATTATTTAGAAAGGATATATTGAGAAAAACTTGTAAATACAAAAAAATATAATATAAATA
Source organism: Viscum album (assembly GCA_963277665.1). Taxonomy (NCBI): domain Eukaryota; kingdom Viridiplantae; phylum Streptophyta; class Magnoliopsida; order Santalales; family Viscaceae; genus Viscum; species Viscum album. The sequence continues at coordinate 1,500,894,271 of OY728137.1, read as the reverse complement.
AAATATAATATAATAATAGGTTGGATGAATCCAAACATTTAAGAATAAATATCAAGAAGAAACATTATAACTCAATGAATGAACATTGATTTATAAAAAACCCTTATGACCTGGGAGGTATATGAATTAAAAGAACATTAAAAAGTAATTGTGAAGTGAATAATTAAATAAAATGATTTAGTGTTATTTATGATTAAATAATTCATTAGGGGTAGTAATTACACATGTGAAATAATAATAGGTAAAAAAAAAATGAAATCATGCTTCCATGAAAAGGAATTAATACAAAATCCCTTACCTTTGGTCTTAACTTCTATCAAAGTTATTTAAATTACTACATAATTAATATAACCATATTAATAACTTATTTAATGACATTATTAAAATCCATTACCTGATATACACTTCAATTATAATAATTTTTTATATATTTAATTGTTAGTTATAGTTTTTTTCAACACTAGATGTTAGCAATTTTGATTGTTTCATGCATGATTTAAAATGTCGATGTCCATACCCATTATTTGATAACAAGTTAATAATTCATATATTATCCAAGGTATTTTATTTTATTATTTATAAGGTTTAAATTTAATTCCAATATATTTTTAATTACAATTTGAAAGGATGAAATCAGTGATGAGTAGGTTTTAGTAAATTTTAACTGACAAATGGTAGTTTCTTAATAATGTGTTAAATATTATTACTACAATAATAGTATAAAAAATATTTTCAAATTGATATAATATTGTACTAGTAAATAATTTTTTATAACCATCCATGATAAATATTTACATCATCGTTCATATAGGTGGGTAAACCGACCCAAAAAAGAACATGCTATAATCAATGAATGAGTATGATTATTAAGTGTCTATAATATCATTAATATAGAAGGAAAAATATATTATTTATATGTTATTAAATATATAAATCATAATTTAGATGATTTATATGAATAATATATGATAGAAATTGACTGTTTATAATGAATAAGTCATTTTCCCCTTGTTATACTTGTTTTAGGAGGTTAAGTGCCCAATGATAATTAATTTTTAATATTTTTAACATAATAATTATTTTTTTTGTCGAATATTGACAATTTCATAAATATACTCTCTATAAAAAATCTTTCATATAATTTTCCTGAAAGGTGATGATGAAAAATGAAGTATGTTGTTCATGGAGGTGGCAGTCTGCATGTAAACAAGTGACATTTTCATTTTGTGAATGGGTGAGAAGGGAATATATAATTGTTATACCATGAATATAATAATATTTTAGTATAATAATGATAAATATGTAATTATATTAGTATGTTTAGAATATTATTAGAGGAGAGTTGATGTAAAAAATAGATAAGTGAATGTTCTAGAGTGGATAATACTCACATTGAGAATTTTAGTCTTCTCTTGAAAGACCAATAGGAAATGGAGGGACTGAGAAAATTTATTATTATCATGGGTATAAGAACATGTAATTGGACCACATGAGAGGTTTAATAGGTTTGTTATCAAGAGGAATTTGAATGTTAAGTGTGTCTTGATATGGTTGAATGTTTGTTTCTTTTATTGGAGAAAATGAGGGACTTTTCCTTGGAATTGTATTCTTAATGATGAGTAAAGATAGAATCACATCAGAGTTAGGTGAGGAATGGTTAGTGATAAATGTGATTAAGAATTTTAAACCAAAAAATGACTTCATGATGGTCCATGGTTCATGTAAAATTAATAACATTTGATCCATTGTATGTTACCTCTATTAACCTTTATTAAATTTGATCGTATATTTACCATAGTAATTATTTTTTTACTATAAATATAACATGACTAAACTGACCAAATTTTGAAAATATGAATATGAATTTGGTATAATTTAAATCTAATTCAATTTCTAAAATTGTGAAAAATAACTTTTAAATTGAAACATAAGACATATGAAAATAATTTTTTTAGTATAAAAATGTTGTTTCATACATTAAGTGTATTTATTATTATTTAATTTCAATTGACAATTAAATGAGTGGTAATTTATTTTTTTATGTGTTTAAAAATTATATTAGAATAATTATTTAAAATACATCTATTTAATTTATTTATTAAAAAATTAGATAACATTTGTAAAATAATTCTTTTACAAAATATTATTTGACCATGGTAACAAATATTTAATTTGATAACTTGTTTTTATTTTTAAAATAAAAAATTAACTTATTATAAAATTTTGATATTATTTCTATAAATATAAAAACTATTTTATTAAACCTAACTTTTATAATTGATAAAATTAATTTTAAAACAAGCACGTATAACATATAAAAATATTTTTTTGTAAAATATATTTTGTAAGACAAAAAAAATTATTTATAATCTAATCTAAGTGAAAATATTTAGATGAAGAATAATATAAATATATTATTAATATAATATAATTTATTCAATAATGATAAATTTAATTTAAAATACACCATATATAAAATAATAAAATTCTTTGTGAGAAAGACTTTTTATCATTAAATGATTTTATTACTAATATTTTAAGATTGATTAATTTTTTTATATGAATTTGTAAATTTTTTAGCAAATTAGAATTAAAATTATTTCTTTTAATGTTTTAAATACATCAAATTGTTGTTTAATTTTAATAATAATAATATGTAACCAATAAATATAAGTATATATTTATAATAAAAGGTTTTAATTAAATATTATTATTTTTGTTAAATATTACTTCTCACAATGAGTCGATGTTTAAATTTATTGTAATATTTTATCGAAAATTTATTGTAGGTCTTTTTAGTTTGGTGTTTCATATGAATAATAATTTTCAATATAGTATTTAAATAAAGGTAAATATATACAAAAAATAATGGGGTGATGTAAAAATCATGAGAAATAATAGAATGGAAAATTATGAAGAAATTATTATAAATAAAATGGGTTTATTGGCTGAAGGAAGAGGATGGTGGTGGAAGTGGGTACAAGGATAATCTAGTCATGTATGTTTTTAGAAAAAAAATATTTGTATATATATAACATCTTTTAAATAGTAGTTATGTACACAATTATCTGAACAATCATGAGTATGGTTTAATTCAAAGGACTTAATCTAAGATAGCTGTACATGAAGAAAACATTATTTATTAAGGAACATTAAGAAGATACCTATATGGTATTTTTGGTTTGTTTTGATGTTAACTAGAACCAGGGACTTGTGTGATGAATCAAACATAAATTTTTTGTTTTGAATAAAGAACCAATAAATTGAAACATAAAATTCAAAAATTTAATAGAAGAGTGCGTGTTCATCCTAAGAAATTGCAGAATTTTTTTTATTGTAATGATCTTGGTTATGGGAGTTTTATTATTCCAATTCTCTATATCAATGAAATTACAATATTAAGTCAAATGAAGGAAAGAATAAATGTGATGAAAGGTGATTTGTTAAAATGTTTTAAGATAAAATAATTTTATCTATATATTCAAATTTTTGGGATGAGGATCATTTTAAAATAAAGATATGGTATTTTTTTACTTGACTCAGGTAGACTACATTTGAAAGGTAGTATATTATTTTGGAATAACCGAATAAAAAATAGAGTACACACACTTGGATAGAAATTTAAATCCTAGTAAGGATATGTCACTATTAATAGATGTGGGGGTTGAGTATATGGAGATGGTTTGATATGGATAAGATACTGGAATATTGATGTTTGACCTGTTATGTACTAATATAGACATTGTAAAATTATTTGGAGTCATTAGTGTTTTTATGTCACACCATTGATGAGAGAATTATAAGGTAGTGAAGTAAATTATGTAACACATGAATGGTTCCATAATCAAGGTTATTTTATTTATAATAGATTATACATTGATTTTTTTGCAAACTCAAACATTGGTGAAGATTCTAAAACTCAGAAGAGAATATCTAGAGATGTGTTTACTTTTGGTGGAAGAACAACTATATTAATATCAAAGTTTCAAATAATAGTTTCACTATAACAATAAAATCTAAGTATGTTTCCTTTATAGAATTAGTTAAGGAGAAGTTATGGTTAAAAGGGTTGTTGTAGGATCTTAAGAAAAAGTACAGTGATGTGATTCTATTCTATGATTTAGAATGTGTGATTCACTTAGTTAAAACTCAATGTTTAACTACAACACAAATATATTCAACTAAAATATTATTTCATTTAATAATTATTGGAGGATAGAGTGTTTGATTTATAAAATATGGAGGATGTTTAGAATATGGTAGAAATATTGACAAATGTTGTTTCCAATGAAGTTATAGGTTGGTTTTGTGCCTCATTCAGGCTAGGATGACTAGAAATTCTAGTTGGGGACCACACACATACTAAAATGATGTTTAAGAGGAAAGAAGTAAGACTGTGTAATCTGATGAAATGAAATAATAATGATGACCAAATAATAATTATCAAGTGGGATATTATTAGGCTAGCTATATGAGAATTATTTATGAGATGAGGGAAATAAGATCATCAAAAATACAAAATCTAAAGGATCATTTTTTGATTTATGGAAAGGGTGTTGGATGAAAAATCTACTGAGGTTTGGTTCAATAAATGGTATAGTTGGATGTTATCTTAAAGGTTTTAGAAAAAAATTTCACCAAAAGTTTGATCATCAGATGATAATCCTAGAATATATCTTGAAAAATTATCAAATGAATGTCATATTGTACCAAATGATTCAGTTAAGGTGGGGAATATTTTATCTATCAATGGATTATCCATGAACATTGGCTAAGGTAGACATTTGACCATGAAGACAGGATGACGATGGAAACCTGAATAACTGGTTAAGAAGTACTATATTAGTAGGGTGTGATCATATTGTGGTGTACTATCAAAGAATTATAACTATCCTCCTTTAATATTAATACCAGCCATGCCGGCCCAAGTCTCCAGCAAAAATGAAGTGGGTTAATGGTTCTGCTGGCACCCCCTAGAGATGGTTATAATCTAAACATGGATGGATCCTGCATCATGGTTAGAATGAAAGGTGGGGGAGTGGTGTGGGACACTCGAGGGGAAGTTATTCTAGCATTAGTTGAGACGTACGGAAACAGTGACCCTCTTCAAGATGAGGCGAAAGCTATGCTTACGAGTTTGTCCCTTTACAACCAGAAGAACCAAGAGATATACCAAGTGGATACTGATTCTTTGACCCTCCATGATTCTCTTCTTGGAAGACACATTTCCCTCTGGTCCATATCATATATGGTCAAAAAGTGCAAAACTCTTTGTAACAGAAATACACAGGTGGCTCACACGTGGAGAGAGGGGAACAAGGTGGCAGACTATATTGCCTCCATGGTGGATTCAAGGTTAAATATATTCCCTAAAACACAACTATTCAATCTAGAGGGAGTGAATTTGATTAGAGGAGATGCTCTGGGTCTCCATTATTTTAGACCCCCATAAGCTTGTTTATGGTTTTCTCTCCCTTATTCTCTCTTCCCCTTATGTAATGTTGAATTATCATTAATAAAAATTTGATGTTTGATGGAGAGTTATAGTGTAGATTTTATTCTAGAGATTTTATTTTCAAATAGTAAAGTTTTTTTTAGAAAATTTTCTATGTTTTTAAGGAATGGTGACTATTGTTGGGAAAATTTTGTTGTTCCAACATATCTCACTTTTTATGCCTTTGTTGATGATTCAAAAAATCACTATTTTTAATGAGGTTATTTTATGTGTTTCATATTATATTCTTATCAAATGAATTTATCTTATGCTTACTATAGATGTATTTACCTTATTCTATGTAAAATGTTTATTCTATGGAAAAATATTTTTTATTACGATAATTAAAGAATTGAAAGAATATCTTCCATCTAATTAGAATAAAAAAACTTCATAATGAATGTTTATCATACTACATAATACAATATCCTATGAAGAATGACTGAGTTATTGAATGTTCAAATTTGGATACTTCAAACAAAATTAAGTTATAAGAAGTCTTTATATTATGAAAAGGATATTTGTAAAAGATCATATTAAAAACTATAGAAGTAATTATGAAAGCTATGTATGAAACCTCAACAATATATTTATCTTACCATGAATAATTATCCTAAAAAATATTGAATTCAGTTTATCTTATTCTCTAAATAAGTCAATTATATGTTTTACCTTACAAATCCTTTCAAAATATTATCTTATGAGAATAGTACTACCAGTTGGATATCTTATAATGAATTGGATATTATACATAATGTCATGATTACTTCTATAATATCTTGATAATTCATTTCATTCTTTTATAGAATATTAGAAAAGGAATTTCTTATTTAAGGAAATATTTATTTTTTAAAAAGTGCCATTTTTTCCAGAGTGGAATGATATAATGAAGAAGATATCTAACAATGTTGTGGTATAATCTTATTCCATCATTGGAAAGAATTGATGAATTCCCTTAATAACTTATCATATCAAATTTTCAACGGATTATCATCTTGACCATTATGATTATCTCATTACTTAAGTTCCAATTTTAAGAGGAGATATAAATAGAAGATTTAGCCACTATATGATGATGGATGGATGAGAAGAAGATATAATACACTTGTACATAGTAATAATATGATAATGGTTACAAAGAACACTTTTATATAAAAAAGATCATATACATTGAAAATGTGATGTATATATATATATATATATTGCAATATAATATTATGCTTAGAAATACCTAGAATATTATCATCTTATCAGAATGTATCTTCAACTACTATTAGTTACTATTTCAAATTTTTTTCCACCATAGTTCCTCAAAAGTTTACTCATAAATATTTACAACCATTATATGTGGGTGTGTTAAAACCATGGATTGTTCTTGTAAAGAGAGAGCCTAGTTAAAATCTCTTGGAAAATTTTAATAAGTGACAACAAATTTTACATGTATAAGAACCCAAAAAAAGGGTTGTTATAATGAAAATCACTAAATTCACGGTGTAGGGTGTTGGTGGGGTAGACTAGGGAATTTCTATTTCCCAAATCACTACAAAAATCCTATGTTCAATATATTTTTGTTAATATTTTATATTTTCTCTAAGTATTTTATTTTAGTAAAATATTTGAACTATCATACTCGAAGATGGAGGATCTCCACAAAGAAATTTTTAGGAAATCAATTCGCCCCCTCTTGTGTTTTCAGTTAGACATTATTTAGGAAAACAATTAGTATCATAGCTTGTAACTCTTGAGTTTACAACTATCAAAGTTTAAATTCCAATGATATATTTTCAAATGGATACTATGGATAATAAATGAGATTTTATATCAATTATTAGAGCTACTAACATTAATTGTTAAAAATATGGTTATTGGAAGCATAACATGACCATCTATTTAAAGATTCTTCACTTGAAATTTTATCTTAATATAGTTAAGACATATGAAATTCATAATATAAAACTTGAATGATGGGATTCTATAAATAAATATGGAAATGATATGAACTCCAAAGATATGAATTCTATTATTTGTGGATTAGGACTATATGAGTTCAATAGAGTTTCTTAGTGTAAAAAAACTCATGAAATGTAGACCAATATAACAGTTTCTTATTAAGGTACATAAAAGGTGTAGTCACTAACTGAATGAAAATAATCTTTTTTTTATTTTTTAAATACCTTCTTAATGGGTGAGTGGTATCCATGACACCACCATAACCAAAAAACCTTACACCAAATGTGGGATCTAAATTCAAAGATTCAAAACCAAAAATTCAAAATTCAAAACAACCATAGAAACCTAAGATACCTCAAGACAAAAGAACCCACACAACCTATCACATCACCCACCGTCATAATGCATCTAGAATGCCTCTTACCCAACACCATCATCCCCATAAATCTATTCACCATCTTCATCAAAACTTCGAGAAAGAAACACAGATGTCCTTACCACCTTATCATCACCAGAGCTGATAAATAGAGATACTAAAAACATAGATACCCCATCACCATGAGTGGAAAGAGGATCCCTTCATGATATCACCAGTAAAGAAAAACAAAAAACTCTCTTAGATAATGCCGATGGATGCCATCAGAACTAGAAGAAAAAACCTAAAACAAGACCAAGAAACATCAACAAAGAAAAAAATAGAATAAGAAAAACTTTCACATAAATTAACCTAGGAAATCCAAGACATTCCCTAAATCAAACTTTGAACACAGAAATCTATGAAGGCCTCATTCCTAGAACACCTGTGGATGCCGGACCACATACCCAAAACCTCTGTGTAACCACTGCTCTTGATCCTACTTGGAGAGTCGTGGTGGAACAGAAGGTCAGCGCAAGGAATGAGAAGCTTAGGGATCCAAACGAATGCAGTGAAAATGAAGTAGAAAAAAGACACCAGAATAAGAACAAGCTGAATCATGAAGTGCAATAAAGAACATCGACCACCAAACTGCAAAACCCAAAACCCATAGAAACCACTGCACCTGGTTTAACTCAGAGAGTTTCAGAGGAAACGGGAGGTCAGAGCCGAGATTTGAGCAGTCAAGGGTTTCAACTACGAACAAACTTCATTGGATCCTCAAACCTCCCTTGAACTAAATCATCATTTTCATCAAAATAATAGAAGGGACATATCCCGAGCGGACCACAAACATCGTCAAACCATCATCCCGAAAAAAATAATTTCTGGTACAAGAACCCGAGCTAGTATCACCATCAAAGATTTCTTAGGAGACAAAAGAGGGAGTGGAAAGGAGTAGGGGGAAGACACCAGAGAGGTATGAGATCCTTCCCCCTCAAATAGATGTCAATGAAAACCCAAGAACGAGAGGGGGAAGAGGCTGACGCTGCTCAGAGGCTACAGTATTACCTTATCACATTCATAACATTTAGTCACTTAAATATGATACTTTTGAACTTATGTTTGATGAATTCAAAATGAATTAAAGATAAATAATTACTTAGTTTAATGGAAGACTCACTGAGATTGTAAATAACATTGATACTCTAAGAGAACCTATCACTGATCCGGACAAATAATTGAACGTTCTTAGAGTTTTCCATCCAACTAGAGTAGAATCTCATCTTCTATCAGACAATCTATATAATCAAAAAGTTTTAAGATAAAATATTTCATTTTAACTCTTATGATGTATGAAGCTGAAATAGAAGACAAAGCTGAAGAATATAAAATGATCAAGAAAGAAAATGATTCATTGAAGGTTTCTACTTCTATATATGACATGAAGTACAAAGGTATAAAAATATATAAAATATCTAAAGAATAAGTCTCAGTAAACTATTCTAGATCAAATTATGAATATTCATAGGTTTCTCAAAAATTCAAAAAAAATCTATAACAAGATAAGAGGTTTCAGAAAACTGTTCAACAAGTACATGAATTATGGTGACAACCCTAAATAATTAGGGTGTTATGAATTCATGTAACGTCTTGACCTAGGGTCCACTAAACCTATTCCAAGATTTGGTGGGCCACAGTTCTCAAGCACGCCTCCATGTATGCCAAAGTCTACCGACCAGTAGTGAGGGTGTAATGATGGTACAATGGGGAGAATATACCATCATATCAGAGTGGAAAATCAGATTAAAATAGATAAAATCATCAAAATAAGAAGAATATAAACAGATATAATCAATAAACTAATGAGGAATCATAAAATAATAACTATATAAGTAATTAGTGGAAGATAAATAAATAACTGAATAACTAATAATAATATCAATACCATCTATGGAATTTTCTAATACAAGAATGTATGGAATGCTGTAATACAAAAAGGAACAAGAAGTTACTGACATATTATTTAATAATAAAAATTTAAAAAATGACAAAACATCTCTAAGAATTCCAAGCCTATATCCAGTCTTATTCTTATACACTCCAACTAGGTAAGCTAACAAATAACAAGTAACACATTTCCCCTTATCAATACATAAAGGAAGATATTCATCTTAGGTTCCAAAGGAAGCCTAAGTAGGGTGTGAGATAAACAACTCTGTAGGATACCACAAATGGTGTATATGTTTAATCTGATTAGTGATCATAACTAAACAGTGTGCATATATGAAAAACTATTAAAACAATGATGAAATAAATAACCACCCCACTAAGGTTCCTATGACACATGGAGGTCTACCTACTTCTACTCATGGATGGAATAAAGGTCTAAATAGTTAATATATATATAATAGTAATATATATATTAAATAATAATATATTTCATCCACCAATATGATACAAGTACATGCATATTCCTAATGGCCATATACATGAAATATTATTTGCTAGCTGGACTAGGATGTAACTCATACATCCATAACCAAATTAAATGACCCTAAAAACTCCTGCAATAGGTTACATGTCCTACATCCTAAGAAGAGTGAGGGAAATCATTCAATAAAACTTGATATGGTGAGCAAGCCACCATGGAAACACTCTAATCAAGGAATATAGTGCTTAAATACTAATGCCCATATAATATCATTGGTGCGAGATGCCATGCTCAACACCCAATGTAAGTGACTACAATTTCTCTCTTCACTCAACACCACTTACCATCACACACAACCTTTGTAACAAAATATTCATATTTAAAATTAAAAATGAGGAAATACCTCTCATGTAATATTTTTTCTATTACTTTAAATATAATTAAGTAATACACATGTTTATTTAGTCCAACTAAATTCGATTTCAAACATTACAATTCATAAGAAGCATTTTATAATGAATATGAAAATGTGTATGGTCTTACCATCCTTTGGGGTCATTATATTTAAAACCATTTGATTCATGTTAATAATGTAAATCAATCATTCTTTATCCATTTAATTTAAATCAACCCATTTAATTCACCAAAACATGAAAAATTCACTTATAAGGATCAAGTGTCAATTAGAAGGTTCCATGGTCAATTCATTTAAAGGATTAAACAATCTCACACAACCCATCCTATATAACCCATTAACCTTAACAGATTTATTCAATTCATTAATTTATGAAAACTTCATTTATAAAATCAAAGGGTCATTTAATAGATAACCTTATTAATAAGGAAATTTCCCACTTGGGAAATTCCATTTTTAAGAGGTCCAAGAACCTAAGAGGTGACTTGGGTCACATTAAGTAAACATGTATCAAGGGTAATTTCATTTAAAAAATATGATAGAAGGGACAAAGGAGTTCCTTGTACTTTTCAAAATTGACCAAAAATAGCTAATTTCACTTGGCACACACATAGGGTGACCATATAAGGTATATACAACATATGAACCACTAAATAGGGATAAATAGGAATATAACATGATGAAAGGATAAATTAGTCATGAATGAATCAATATAATTGATATTATTGGAAAAGGTTGACATATGTCATGACTACGTAATTATGAAACATAATAATTCGAAGGGAAAACAATGTGACCACCTACCTCAACACCATAGACGACACCTCATACAATATCAACCTTATATTCAGAGTAGGTTGGAAAATATTAGATAAATGACCCAATTATATGAAAACATGTAATATAAGACTATAAATAAATAGAATAATCTATGGAAAGATAAAATTTTATAGGTTTTGAGAAACTTGTGGAGCTTACTAAGACAGATTCAATGCTTCTGACAGATTGAAGAACAAACACTAGATGAAGAAATTCATTCAATGCCTAGGTTAAGAGATTTTGAAGCTCAAAGGTGATAAAATATGAGGCTGGTACACTAGAGAATAAAGGGAAAAGAAAATAATTCTTAAAGGTTATGTGAGGGAAAATTTTAAATTTCACCCAAATAAAATCAAAGTTTTAAGTGGATGGTTTCAAAAAATAGGCACCAACCATTCAAGATTTTCTGTAATGAATGGGAACCCCACACAATTAGGTGAATGGTTTGATTAACTATGTGTGAACAATTCATAATGTATTTTTTCCTATATCTACAATTTACCATATAGTTGTGTGCCATGGGTTGGCTGGTTATAGACAAACCATGTGACCCCTTCTGTTTTTTGATTTTAGATCTCCGAGTTCTGAAAAAGACCCAGATTCCACTGAGAACTCCATGTCTTTATTAGACATCTTTATTATTGAAATTTAAGGTATTCATATTTAAAAACTAATGATACATAAATTCGTTGAGAAGATAGGTCATTACAACCCCCTCTCCTTAAAGAAACTAGTCCTCAATTTGGAATTCTATGGGTAAAGAGGTATCATCAGCCAAGAGTTCCGACCATTGAGAATTTATATAATCTTCCATCACCTAGGAATTTTCCTATGATCATCTGTGCTTCCATGGAACCCATACCAAAGAAACATACCTTCCTTAGAGTGTCTTCACACTCTAATCCACTAAACGCACCAGATACTCATTGAAGCATCTAAATCCAGCTCAACTCATAATACTGAATGATATGTGATGAGTATAGATAGTATCGATGAAGCTAAGATACATGAAATACATCATGCATATACCAATATATCTGAGGAAGTAGTAACTGGTAATCCATTGGCATGATCCATTTCACAACCTTGAAGGTTCCAAATAACCTTAGTGAGATCTTACACAACATCTGAATATGTCTATGGCCCAAACTATGTGAGAATCATAAGAAAACCGAGTCTCTAACCTAGAAATCAATTGCTTTCTAGATTTCTTGGCATATGAATTCTATCTGGAATGATTTGTCAAAATATACTTCATGATCAGTTAGACCTTCTCTATAGTCACCTGCATGAGATGTGGTGTAAGCATAGGTGCTTCTCCTGCTTCAATCTAGCACATAGGTGAGTGGAAATGCCTACCATATAAAGATACATAAGGATCTATCTTGATGGTATCCTGAAATCCATTATTATAAGAATACCCCACAATAGTAATGTGTTCCTATAAAGAAACCCAAAATCAAGGACACATGAATGAATCATATCTTACAAAACCTCAATCATTCACTTCGTCTATCCATTGGTCTATGGGTGATAGGTCGTGCTCAAAAGTACCAGCGTACCCAAGGAATTCTACAACCCTTTATATAAAAATGATGTGAAATGATCATATATATCCAAAATGATATAACAAGGATCTCAATGACGACGTAAAACCTCTCTAATGTACTGAATTCTTGGATTGTCTATCGTGAAGGCCTATCGTATAGGCAATAAGTGTGAAACCTTTATCAAATTATAAATAACAAACCACACTGTATCATTTCCATGTGTTGATCTAGGTAGAACTATCATGAAGTCCATAAAAACATCATTCTATTTCAACTCAGGAATGGAAAATAACTGCAAAATCCCTTCCATCACTGATGTTCCAATTTCACCTGATGAAAGTTAGAACACATTGTGATGAATCCAATAATCTCACATTTCATACTAGGCCAAGAATATTGGTGTCATAGATCTGGATACATTTTTTGACATTGACATGAACCACCCATGCCGAGGAATGGATTTACCACATCAAATCCTCTATGATTTCTGTTGGAACCCATACATGCCCATGTAAAAAGAATACATCTTCCCCATCCGTGGTCCAACCTTATGATGTATCATCATATAAAACTATTTCCCTTAGAAGAAGGCCTTTGGTATCAGATACCTATCTAATTATCACATTTTCTAGAAGAGTAGAAGTCATTACTAAGTTAGTTAGGATAGTATGACCATGGTAATCCTGAACATCAATGCACATATATGAGAATAAGTCCATAATCTACCATTCGCCACCAGATTAGGGAACCTCTTATGTCTGAGTCTTTTATCTCAGATTATCGACTACTAAATTTCTCTTTCCAAGAATGTATGCAAGATCTAAATCAAATTACTATAGAAAAAAACCTACATACATTGCCTATGATTTAGATCTAACTATGTGATGATTTACTTGAGGTTTTTTATCAGTGAAAACCAAAAAAATTTCTCCCATTTGACAGTGTCTCCAAAAACATAAGGCACACCCAACAACAACAAGCTCGAGGTCATGCGTTAGGTAATTATACTCATGAGGCCTCAACTAATGAGACCCATATGCAATGAATCACCCCTCCTACATCAGAAAAGCCCCAATACTGATAACTTATGAATCATAGTATATAGTATCGCTCCTACCTATATCTAAAAGAATAGGTATAGGTGTAGAAGTCAATATTCCATTCAATTCCTAAAAGTATTCTTTACAAGCTTCTGAACAAAAAAATTTCACACCCTTGATTGTTAAGACCGTAAAAAACATTTCAAGGTGCGATAAATCATAAACAAAGTGTCTTTAATATTCAACTAGGACCAATAAACTCTAAATGTAAAATACATTCTTAAGATTCTCATAGGAAACTACAACACTAAATTTCTCTAGGTCTACTGTATCTTCTGAATTTGAGATGATGTGACCCAAGAAGTTAACTTTGTCAATCCAGAGGTGACATTTAATGATCTTAGAAAATAGGTGGTGATCTCTCAATATATTTAGAATGATATAAATATGGGTTTCATGGATTTTTGGAGTGTCAATATGCCAAGATATCATCAAAAAATAAAACAAAAAATGAATCAAGATATGGGTGGAATATTTGGTTTATAAGATCCATGAAAACCACATGTGTGTTTTAGAGCCCGAACAACATAACCAGGTACTTGTATAGACCATACCTCCTCCTAAAAGCTATAAGAGGTATGCCTAATGTCCTAAAATTCACTTGATGATAGCCCGGACTCAGATCTATATTTGAGATCACTTTCACTCTACATAGATGATCAAATAGGTCTTCAATTCTAGGAAGTGAACACCAGTTCTTGATCATGAGATTATTCAATTGACGTTAATCCATACAAAGTTTAAGGGTACCATATTCCTTCTTGGAAAAAAGAACTGGTGAAACCCAAGGAGAATTTTTGGGGCATATGAATCCTTTAGCCTCCAAATCCTCCAATTATTTCTAGATATATAGAAGCCACTTATATTCCATCCTATAAGGAGGAATGGTCACAAGTGATCTTCTTGGTTCTAGATCAATAGTAAAATCTTCCACTCTCACTAGAGGTAAACCAGAGAAATCATCAGGAAAGATGTCTCTGAAATTATCCACTACAAGAGGATATATAGAGGTTTTTAACTTTTATTAATATAGGAAAACATTGGTGATATGATCCATCACTCTACTTAGCCTCTACTGGTCGGGTCCTTTTCGTGTCACATTAACATCTAATTCACACTTATGCACATGTGTACCACCCAGTGGTGATATAAACATCACAGTATAATGATAACAGTCAATGTGGGATCATTAGGGAAATAACCATTCCATCCATATGATTAGATCAAAGCCAATAATATTGAGTATGTACATAATACAGATGAAAAGGAAACCACCTATCTCAAGAGGAAATTCATTACAACAACGAACTCTTTCTGAATAGATACCCAATAGAATGTCTAGCATCATAACTCTTTGAAAATTTTCAATATAGAGGCCTAGAATCTCCATGATTGATTCTCCACTCTGGAATATTATCTATATAATTGAATATAGATAGGATAGGATTCATCAAAGACTCCAAAAAATGTGATTCTCTATCCCCTAAGATGGTGGGAGGATGATGCTGTTGAAACTCTCAAGTCAACTATGCTATGCTCAGGGTAGGTCGAACTACACCTTTCATCGATTGAAACATATGTAGGAAACCCAATAGGAATTGGGAATATGTACCCATATTAGGAACATGAAGTGGTTTCACTAGTGCAACTTCAAGAGGAATCAATTATGGATCAGAGCCTGCCACCTTATGAGCATGGTCTTCACCACCTTCTGGGCATACGATAAGAGGATATCCCAAAAACATGAAACTAAAATGCTAAATGCATGCCTCATAATAGATTTAATCAATTTAGAAGATTGCATTGAAGAAACTAGGAAATTTATGAAGCCTCACAATAGAAAAGATCATGCCTATCTACCTTTTTAAAATCCAGGTCTAGATATTAAAAAGATACCATAATAGGCTATAAGAACGGTCATAGATACCCCACTACTCACTACTAAGGTTGGTCTCAGGTCTATGTCTCTATGTCAGACATATATATGATGATTTTTCATACTTTATATGTCATATTTAAATTGAATGTATGCTTTCTAAAAACATTTAAACACATAGAATGGTTGACTAATAGGGTCTACCATTTTCAAAACCATAAGGTCCCATTATCCTTATGAATAAAAATGTTTCACCCACTTGACCCACACCATAAAACGTTCCAGCACATTCGACCAATGGATCATTGTTTAACATGCCATGATTAACTGCTTAAGGTGTCTGATTTAACCTATTCAAGAAAACACAGTTAGGTTATGGAATGACTTAAAGTATCAATTATGTTTTCTAATACCCACAAGAAGTGTCAGCACAATTCAATACATATACCTGGAACTCTAAATATGCAACAAAAAAATTCATTCTAAAACTAAATGTGGAATAAAAATATACATGAATTTTTTTCCTAGTGTTCAAAATAACCATGAATAGGTAAAATAAATCTCATTTAAATTATATGAATTTCAATAACATCATAAATCATGTGTTCCACCCAATGGTAAATTCTTATCAATTGCAATAAGAAAAAGAAGAACAAGAATTATAATTGTAGCAACCCAACCTTTACCTCTAAAATGGGTTCGAGACGTCCAACCATGGCTTATGAAAAAATTCCAATCATTCCCTATCTCTAATATATTGTCTCTAAATAGTAAGTCAAGAAAGGAACTCCTCTGATACCATATTCTAACATCCTAACCTAGGGTCCACTTAACCCATGCCTCATTCTAGTTGGCCACATGCCCTCAAACACACCTCCTCACACACCTTTAGATTCTGACTAGTATTGAGGGTGTAAAGGTGGTACAATGGGGAGACTATACCCTCATATCAGAGTAGCATACTAGATACAAAAAGATATAGTCAATAGAAAAAGAATAATATAAATAGCTTAAATCAATAAACTAATGTAGAAGTGTAAACATATAACTAAAAAAATAAGAATCATAAGATAATAAATTACAAAAAAAATAATAATAATATCAAAATAATCTACGGTAGTATAAGATACCTGAATTCATTGAATACTGTAATACAAAAATTAAAAGGAAGATACAATCTTGTTATATAATAATACAAAATGAGAAAAAGGAAAAATATCTCCAAGAATCCTAAGCCAATGCATTTTCCGTTAATCCAATGCTCCAACTAGGTTTTTGAATCAATAACCTATAGAATTTCACTTTTCCTTATCAATAAATACAGAATGATAGTATTCTTGGGTACCAAAGGAAGCCCGAGTAGGGTGTGAGATAGAAAACATAGTAGGGATCCACTAAAGTTGTGAACATATATTTTGAGTAGTGATTGTAACTAAATTTTGTGAAGGTATGAGAAGAATAGTAAAACAATACAGAAATAAATAACCATACCACTCAAGTTCCTATAGGAAACATAGTGGTCTACCTACTTCAGGCCATGGATGGAATAGAAGTCTAAAAAGTTACTATAGATATAGTAGTAATATATATAGTATAATTGTATATTACATACAACTATATGAACCGATTGCATGTAGATTCCTAATGTCCATATATATTGAATACTAGTTGCTGGATAGACTAGGGTGTTACTCAGACATCCAAAACGAGTTCAATGAGCCTAAAAACTCATGCAATAGAGAAATTTCCCTACATCCCAATAAGAGTGAGAGACATCATACAACAAAACATGGTATGAAGAGTGAGCCTCCATGGAAACAATATAATCATGGAATGTGGTACATAAATCCCAACACCCATATCATATCACTAGTGCAAGATTCCATGCTCCACATCCGATGTCAGGGAGTGTGATTTCCTTCCTGGCTCAACACCCCTTACCATCATACATAGAATCAATAAAATAATATTCATATTTAATATTCAATATGAGAAAATACCACTTAAGTAATATTTTTACCAAGGCTTTAAATATTTTTAAGGCATACTCTTATCTATAGCATGACATGTGAGGAAATACCTCTCACATGTTCCTTTAGATCAACTCAATTCTATTTCAAAACATTACGATTCCTAAAAATCATTTTATATAGAATAAAAAAGGGTCATGGTCTTACCATACATTGGGTTAATTCCATTTAAAACCATGTGATTAAATTTAGTAAAGTTAATCTGTCACAACCCGTCCCCTGGGGCCTGTATCGTGACTACCCCAAGCCCGTCTCCCATAGGCCAGGGGATGGCAACTAGCACCAAAGGTGTATTTCCCTAAAACTGGGAAGGAATTTCCTTTATAAAAAGTGAACACACAACCAGAGCATAATTGGAAGAAAACAATAAGTAAAACTGTATGCAGAAGAAGTGCTATAAAGTAAAAGGTGCCATAATACAAGCCCAACTGTAAAGTACAAATACAACTGAAAGCAAGTACAACTAAAAAGGGAGAAACAACTGGAAGGTGAAAGCAACTCCCGAATCGTCCTCTAGGGTTCCTACCTGAAGGGTAGGTACAAATGGCCTCCTCAGTACTCCACGTCCTTCAGACTCCACCATGTATTGATACGTCGTAAGGTCCTCCTCTGTGTACCGTCTAGTCCTGGTGCTCTCTGCCTCCGTCAGCACTGTCCTTCATCTGCATCCAACACAATGAGGTGCAGACATAACCCGTGCTGGGGTGAGTATAATGATACTCAGTAGGGATCCTGAGACCCTCAAGGTATCACAAAATCCAACAAGGATAAACCAAAAAGTATGATTTCAACAGATAACCATTACATAGGTATATTTCCATACATATACCTAAGTTATCGAGTAACCCATCTCAATCATGAGGAAAACACAAAGGTCATTGACTCAGCTCAAACCAAGATTTTCATTATCGAAACCACCACTACTGGAGAACTCCTCCTCTATTGAGTACAATGGTCCTTTCATGACTCCGAGGTGCTACTCACTAACCTTATACTGCTGAGGTACTCCTCCTGTCGAGTACCGTTGGAAATCTATGTCACACAGAGATTCTTCCCACCTGGGGTTTGCTGCCTCACATAGTAGCGCTCCCCCTAATAGCCTACATAGGTACTCCTCCTGTCGAGTACTGCGGGTCTGCCTCCTCACACAGTAGCGCTCCTCTACCATGGTTCGCCATCTCACACAGTAGCACTCCCCACTGGGCTAGTCGAGTCACTCCGAATCGAATCGGTCAAGAAGTCATCAGGTCTCAACCAGCTACTAGGTCTCCGTACTCTGCTCACTCGTCTCAGGGAGGGTCCGCTCCATGAGCTACAATACAATACTCTAAGTGTCCCAAAGTACCAGGAAGAAGTATCTCAAGGGTCTACCACATCATAAGGGTCTAAAAGCAATAGACGACGTGTCGATCGGATGCCCGGTCTGTTAGTTATTAGAATTTTAGTCCCGGGGCCTGGTTGGATTCGTGTACGAACCAACCAGACTGTTACTCAACTATACCCTGCACTCCAGTGGGGTATACTAAAAGAGACATCTATGCTCCAAGAATACCGACACCACTGATGGTTCGTCAAATGGATGTCTGGTGCCAAAGATATGGCCTAAGAAAGTAAAGGAAGCAGTATGGGCCTGAGTCCGGTCCGACCCAGTCGGACCGACTCGACCTAACCTAGTCTTGGTTAACCTGGTATCAGTTGACCCGAACTGACTTTCTGGGTCTGACCCAGTCTGTCGAGCGGTTCAGTCTGCTCAGTTCATCCTAGTCCACTAGACCCGACCCAACGGACTATGTGGAAAATTCGGGCCGAAGTCGCCACGTGCGTGACTTGGCCCAAAGTCCAGTGGCATGTTCAGCCAGCGCCGCGAGGGGAACAACTCGAGTGGCTCAGTTTGAGAGGCCAACAATAGGTCACGTGGGGCGCGGGTAGGCTGCGGGTGCACCAAGAATGGTGCAGTAGGGCATGGGGGTGCTGGGAAGGGCGTCAGGGCGCTCGAGTAGGGCACCAGGACGCACCGAGCAGGGTGGCTAGGGTGCGTGGGAGACGGAAAGGGCACCGGGGGGAGGGGGGGGGGGGGCAGACGGCCTGGGTGCCGGGAAGGCGGCCCGGGCGCGCCAGGTAGGTATCCTGGGCACCGGGCAGGCGGCCAGGGTGCTGGGTAGGGCACGAGGTGCGCCAGCAGTGCGTAGGGTGCTTGGGCAGGGTGCCGACGGGCCGGGCAGGCCACAATCTTGGCCGGGGCGCATGCCGGGCAGCGTGCAGGTAGGATGGTCGGGCACTGCTCGGTCGGCGGCGCTGTTCGCAGAGGCCACAGGTAGCGCAACCTTTATTCTCCATCTTCGTCGCAGTTGCCTCATTACCATGCCATCATTACTTCACCGTCGACTCAAGGTTCCAAAACTCTAATGGTTGCCGAGGGGTCGGGCCGTGTTCATTCGGCCCAAACCCTCCACGTTAGAATGATAGTAAGTGGCTCATGAAGTTGATTCAATGTGAGAGGATAAAGCATTAAACAACATATAACACACCCCTACCTTTTTAATTATTGGGCATTCGTTCGTCGCAGGGGAAGATGATGTTGTCGTTGTTCGCCGTACGCTTCCACTTCTAAGCTCGTGCGTTGTTCCGTTGATAATGAAGAGGAAGAAAGAAGGGTCATAAAAGAGATCCCATGTCAGAAGGGGGGGAGGTTCTGAGGAAGAAGCTGAGGAAGAAGCGTTGTCGCCGACATCTTTGCGTTCTTCGTTGGAGGATTCTCTTCTCCCAAGCTCTTCTCTAAAGAGAAAATAAACATGCCAAAATAATATATTTTAATCTATTATGCCCATTGGCATGAATTAATTAAGTGGGAACCACATAATTAAGTTCACGATGTTGGCACAATTATTCAAAATTTAAAAAAAGAGGAGAGGATCCACCCAATTAATTGCACGATAGGTTGACATATTAAATTTGGGGAGTTTCCTTCAATTAATTAGGGGTTTTTAGGAGGTTTTATCCTCCTCCATTAAGAGGTGAGTTAGATACCAAGAGGCTCTCCCCCATCAATGAGGGAGATTTGAGAGGTTTCCTCCCCTCCCATTAAATGGGGGGTTATGCCCCGTGTGGATTCCACGTCATAACCTCTCGCGGGAGGTTATGCTGCTCGGGTGGTCCCCACCCCAATTATCCTCCCATGGAAGGTTAGGGTGTGGTGGTCCCACCACCAACTCCCATGTGGAACTTTTAACCAACTTTACCACATGGTTTAGGTTCAACAAAAATAAAATAAGTTGTCACTTATTTTATTTTATTAATCCACGTGTGACCCAAAAACCAACTCTCATACCCGATGAACCATCGTCGAGGGGAAAGTCTTCTTAAGCAAAAACTGGCGCTGCGAGTTCAAAGGTGCCCTCAGATTTCAATTCCAAGCACCCATTCAAAAGTTATAGAAACCCGCTTATACGTTTACTGAATGTACCCGAACAAAACTTCAAAAATTGATTCCGGGAACACCGGGCCTCAGAATCAAGTGCCGTCATAAACTGTAGACTCGTAAAATTACCATGAATTTTAAAAAAAAATTTCATAGGAATTTTGGGTCTTTACATAATCAATCATGCATTAAATATTTCATTTAAATCAACCCATTCATTTTACCCAAACATGAAAAATTTAGTTATAAGGGACACGTTTCAATTGGGAGGTACCATGGTATATTCATTTAAGATATTCCACCATATTAAATAATCCATCCTATAAAACCCATTTAACATAACCAATTACTTCAATTAATTATCTCATGGAAGCTCCATTTATTAAATCAAAGGGTTATTTAGAAGATGACTTGATTATCAAAGAAATTTCCTTTATGGAAAATTCCATCCTTAATGGCGCCAATAAACTAAGATGTACCTTGGTTGATATTAAATAAACATGTATCAAGGGTAATTTCATTTAAAAACTATGCTATAGGGGGAAAAGGAGTTTTAGGCACTTTGCATAATTGACAAAAAATGGCCAATTTCACTTGGCACACACATGGGGCGAACATATAAGGTATATACAACCTATGAACACCCAAAAAGGATCATTTGTCATATAACATGATGTAAGGATAAATTAAACACAATTGAATTAGTATAGTTGATATGATCATCAGAGTCTGACTTATGGAATGACTCCATACTTATGAAATATCCAAAACATGAAGGGAAATCAATGTGGCCACCTACCTCAAGGTTGTAGATAATGCCTTAATCAATATCAAAATCATATTCAGAGTAGGTTGGAATATATATGAGAAATGTTCCAATGAAAAAAATTAGGGCTTATGATCCTCCACATAAACAACACAATGGATAGAAAGATAAACATTGATAGTAGTTAAGAGACTAGAGGATATTATCGAGACAGATTAAATGCTTTAGACGGATTGAAGAATGAACATCAGACTGTGGAATTTATTCAATGCCTAGACTGACAGATTTAGATGATCAAAAAAGAATAAATAGAAGTATGGTATTCTAGAGAATAAAGGGAAAAGAAATTAATGATTAAAGATTAAGTGAGGGAAATTTTGACATTTCATTCCAAAATATCAATGTGAACACTTTCTAAACCATGTGCTAATCATGTACGATTGTCTGAAGAGAAGGGGAAACCCATAAAATTAGGCGAACAGTTTGACTAACCATGTGAAAACCATATAGAGAGGCTTTGTCCCATAACTGCAACATGCTTCAAGGTCATGTACCCTGGGTCTCATGCTTGTAGGAAAACTATGCATCCTAGTATGTTTTCCACAATTTGGAGCTCCAGTATCTGAATGAGCCCTAGAAATAACCATGAAAACCATTTATTGATTAAAAATATTTATTAGGGAATTTAGGTTATTAAAATTTTAAAAATAATGATCCATACCTTCATTTAAAAGACAGGTTGTTACAGTGTATGAAGGTAGGACACATAAATCCTAATTTTCCACAGCTTAAGGATGATAAAAATTCAACAAATATATACTTCATGAAAGCTAATTATAAAAAGAAAGCTATAAAGGCCACCTGAAGTGCTTCTAAATATTCTAGCAGGTTCACATCATCAAAATCAAAAAATAAATATCCTAGTCAAGATTCTAACATATTCTTTATGGAAAATTCATATAATGTATATTCTTACTATTCTTATAAAAATGAGCATGATCGTGAATATGAAAATGAAAATTTCACATATGAAGAATTAAAAAAATACTTTACCATCTTAGAGACTAATAATTAAGTCTTAAAGAAGGAAAAACACTCTTAGGAACTCCTATAATAATATTTTCAATGAAGAGGAGGAGTTTAAAAAAACAATTTTTGATTTTAAAAATCAATTGGAAAAGTATACTACCTCAAATACTAGACCAGTTAAGACAATATAGAACATATAGAAGGATGTTCAAAACATTAAATATATGGAAAGTGTTTTTAATATATTTTAATATAATCTAAAAAAAACATGGTAATAATTAACTCAAAAATGAAAAATTTGGAATATGCAGTCTTGGTGAAATGCCAAATTTTTATAAGAAATATTTTGAATGTAGTTCTAAAAACAATAACCTTTCTAAAGATACCTATTTTCATTATGGAGAAATATGATATTATGATAACATATGTAATATAAAAAACCCCTAATTTTGTAAAATTTGAAAAATTATTTTCTTATAAAATATTTTTTTAAATGTGTTACCATTTTTTTAGAGAACATAAATAGATTTGGATTACCATGTATCTGTAGGTAACATTTTTAGACCCAAGAACATATGTGTACCAAAAAATATGGTTGTTTGATTTATCATTGTAGGTAACAAAATAGATGAAAAAAATGAAAAATAATTTATGTACATTATTTGTTCAAGATATATGAATATAGATTTATCAAACATTCACTCAGTATCCAAGATCAATGGAGGCCATGTCACATTAGGTGATAGTGAAGAAGGAAAAATTGATAGCATTTGATATTTTATACATCCTAAATAAATTCTTATCAACATAGTTATTTTTGTTAAAGTCTTGATGAATAACTTCATATGTATTCCTCAACTTTGTGATTATGGTTATTTGATTGTTTTTTCTATCAATGCATGTTTAGTTTTAAAATACTTATCTCTCAAGTTCAAAGACCAAGAAATGATCATATTTATAAATTAGGTCTCAATTAATTGTGTATACAAAAATAAAAATTGTTTTAATACTAAAATTTATGAATCATGGACTTGTTATAGAGGGCTTGGAAATTTTAATGTTCATTCCTTAAAAATTTGTCAAAGAAACATACGTTTTTCTTACTTTCATGACCTTAAATTAGAAAAAAACTATATGAGGCACCTAAAATGGGAAAGGAAAAAAATTATATTTTAACCCAATTAAAGAGGTTATAATATCTAGACAACTTGATATTATTCATATGGAAGATTTCAGGCCTACTATAATTGAAATACTTTCTATTAAATTGTTTGTATTCGTGTTGGTTAATGATTTTTCAATATTTACACGACTTTTCTTTTTAATAATTAAAATTTAATATCGTTCTATTTTTATTAATATCAATAAATTTGTGAAAAATGAAAATGGTATCAAAATTGTGACTTTGAGAAGTGATATTGGAGGTGAATTTGAGAATCATGAATTTAATTAATATTTCTAAAATTAAGGTATTAAACATAATTTTTATACCCCCATGACACCTCAAAAGAATGGTTTTGTTTAAAAGAGAAATAAGGGTTTTCAATAAATTTATAGAACCATGTAATGTGGATATGACATGCCCACTCATTTTTGGGATGACCCTATTAACAAAAACATGTTATGATATTAACAGTGTTCTAATATTACCCATCTCAATGGAAAAACCATATGGGTTATGGAATAACAAAAAACTAAAAGTATGGTACTTAAAAGTATTTGGATGAAAGGTTTACATCTTTAACACAAAGGATAATCCATGTAAGTTAAACCCAATAGATAATGAAGGAATTTTCCTAGGTTGTTTTATTAATTCCAAATCCTAAAGAGTTTTCAAAAAAAGTTCTTGTATTTTTAATGAATCAACTCATGTAAAGTTTTATGAAACTTTTTATTTTGATCATAAAATGACTCAAGAAGATGTACTGAATGATTCTATTAGAACAGGAGACCTAAATCTATGTTTAAAAAAATGTATGATGATTTGGAACCATATTATTTTAAGCCATATCCAATGAGGGTTGATACTAGTGAACCGACATGTGTTCTGACTAGATAACATAAAATCATAAATACCATCTTTTAGAAACATTTATAGGAAGATTATATTAAGGATTTATTACTGGAATAAATATAGGGAACCTAATAAAATTTTCATCAATGCTATTCCAGTAAGAACCTAGATTTGTAGAAGAATATTTATCTGATGAAAGTTAATTATTTCTATGTAAGAAGAGTTAAATCGGTTCGAAAAGAACAAATCATGGGAATTAGTTGATGGAACCTCTAATTATCTTATAATTGAAAATAATTGTTATTTTGAAACAAATAATATGATCCTTGTGTAATAAATATAAAAAATATAGACTATTTGAAAAAGGATACAATCGGGAAGAATGAATAGACTATGAAGAAACCTTTTCACCTGTATCCAGGTTAGAAGCAATTAGAATTATTTTAGCACATACATATTATATGAAATTTAAATTATATAAGATTGATGTTAAATATTATTTTCTAAATATATTTTTAATGGAGGAAGTTTATTTCAAAAAATAGAATGGTTTTGAAGACCATCATTTTTAAAATTATGTTTTCAATCTTATCAATGCTCTATATAAACTTAATCAAGCACCAAGAGAAGGGTATGAGAGATTAAGCTCTTTTATTTTATAAAACAATTTTATTATTGGAATAGAAAATCTTACATTATTTAGGAAAATTTCTCCTCAAACATTTCATTTGTACAAATATATATTGATGATTATATTTTTTAGATAATGAAATAAACAATTATGTAATGAGTTTTCAAAACTTACTCAAAAATAAATTTCAATGACTATGATGGGTTAGTTAAAAAATTTTAATGGATTTAAATTTTCCAAAAAATATTTTGAAAATGTTTTAAACTAAAGTAAATACACATTTTATTTAATCAAGATGTATTTACTTGATTATGGTAAGACTTATTCAAATAAAATGAGCTCCAATATTAAACATGATAAAAATGAAACTGGAAAACTATTTGACAACACATTTTATAGAGGAATCATTAGAAGTTGATATTATCTTACAAAAAGTAGAAAAGACATTATGTCTTTAATATGTCTTTGGAAATACATTTCAATAAAATCTTAAAGAATATAATTTAAATGATTAAAAAATAATTTTATGAAATTTAAAAGGAATTGTATCTCTATCTCTCCTTTTCCCAAAAAACTATTATTTTAATTTATTTTCATATTCAGATGATGATTTTTCTAGATATACATTATATCAGAAAAGAACCTTAAGAATATTTCATTTTATTATAATATCTATATTATCTTGGTCAAGTAAGAAACAATACACTATAGAATTATCAACGATGGAATCAAAATATATTACAGCAGGAAGTTGTTGTGAACAAGTGTTGTAGATGAAACACAACCTAATAGATTTTTTATTTAATTTTAATTATGTTTCAATAAAATGTGATAACACTAGTGCTATAAACATTTCAAAAAATATAATTAAACATTCCTGAACAATTTAAATTGATTTGAGACATTATTTCTTAATAGATAATGCAAAAAAAGTGTTTCCTATTTAAAATTAATTTTTACTAAATTGATTTTGAAATAAAAATTAAATTTCCATCTAGTCAGTGATTTTTGAAGAAGACGTCGAAATAGAACCTTCCCTGAATTAGAGGGATTTATCTTGGAACAAATTTTTTAGTGATGTTGTAGTTCATGCAATTTTTCTTGTTTTAGTAGAGATTATAGTCCAATCTGTTGATATAAGCCATGTTATCAATAATGAGACTATTCAAAAAACTAGAATATAAGTAAGAGTTGTTTTTTAGTATAAAGGAAAAGATTCCCCTAATGTTTTTTCAGCCACTACCTTTACATCATTTAGACCTAATTTTATCCCAATTTTATTTTATAGACAAGAGTTGGTCTCATATGTCAAAATATTAGTATGTTTTTGTTAAAGAAGGACAATATGAACCTTGTTGGGTGCAATTTCCTTGGTTGAAATATCTCCGTCGAGTGAGGAAAGTGTAATAATTAGGCCTGAATATGTTGACCTGGTTAGTCAAAATTTCACTGATGAAGAAGAAAAACATGAAGGAAATGAAACTCAGTTGGTTAAAAGTGAAAGAGTAAGATTGTTTTTTAGAGAACTGTCTAAAGAGGATATAATAAATGTTGATAGAAATCAACAAGATGATGATACTAGAAGCATAAAAGTTCATAAATAATTTTTTTATTAATCATGAAAAACATACATTATGAGAAATTATTATAGTGGAATTATAAAAATATTATGAGTAAGATAGATAATTCTACAAAATGTTTATTTTGGAAGAGGAATAATTAAAATTTCAGTTTATGGAGTCAATAAATGCAATTATGACTCTCTATGATCATGCTTTCTCAAGAGATGATATTGGAGAAGTAAAGCTTTTAGTATTGTTTGTGGTTAAAAAGTTATTAGTGGATAACTATTTAGAATCCTTAAATGACCTGGATGTTTTATCAAATTTATAAGGAGTGTCTTTGGTGATAAACATAATTATTTCTACAATAATATAATTACAGTATGAACTTTTATCCACAGAAGCGATTTAGGAGCTTGAAATGGATTTCATAAATGAAATAAGAAGTTTTCCTTCATTTCCTCAAAATTATATTGCATCAATTGAATGGTATAAGAATGAAATAAATCCCAATTATTATAAAAGGTTACATAAGTTCAATATCTTACATATTTTGTTCAAAACTATGTATGTTTTATCATTACTAGATTACAAAAGAGGGATGGATCCCTGGATAATAATGTTTGATGTTTTGGAAAAGCTATTTGATGATTTACACCAATGGGTTGTAAGAAATTTGAATCTATAATCCTTGTTAGATGATGCAGATGAAGAGGCATATGTATTTGTTGCACCTCAGGAAATAAAAGTGTTTATAAGAGGAAAAAAATTGTTTCACTATATTATTTGGCTGATATTTGAGATAAATAGTATGAAGCATTAAAGAAGTTGATAATAAGTTATTCCAAGATGGGATATATAGAGATGTAGATCATATATGGATTTAAAATACTTTATCATTACTATAATAATTAAATGGTTAAAAGGAACAATTCTTGTGGTGAAAATTTATTTCATATTAAAGGTAGAAATCTACCTGGACCTCCCATCATTGATCGCCATGATTCTTTTGTGCAATGTATAAAAGAAATATTTCACCCTAATGATATTTATCAACTGGAAAATCTCAGGTTTGATGAAGAATTATCTTTTTCAATACCTAAATCATCATCTAAAATATCCTTTATACCTACAGATAACTTTGATGTAGTGAGATCCCAACAATCTATTCTCAACATTGAATCCACTTCTGTCAGGATTTCTTGAATTGATCGAGTAGGACTTGGAGAATATTTACTAATGTTGGGTGATGTTATTGTAGAAATAGATAATTCTTGTCACACGCCATTATTTTTTTTTAATTTTTTTTCAAATTTATTTAGTTTTTTTATATTTTTCATTTCAGGCAACACTGAATATAACTTGTGTTATTCATGTATTCACTATAACAAAATTGGGTTTATCCAGTATTAGGGATTTAATATTTCTAGCTAAAAGCACTATTAAAGGTGGTCTTTAACAATACTAAAAAAGCATTGTTAAAGGAGGATCTATATCAGTGCTTGTAAAAAACTACTAATAAATATCCCCTTTTAACATTACTAGTAAAAAAGTGCTAATAAAGAGTTTTTTTTCAGTGCAAGTAAAAAACCATTGATAATGTGGGGTATTTTTCAGCGCTAGTAAAAAAATTTGACGAAAAAAAGAATTACATTTAATTAAAAATAATATATTAATATATAAATATATTTATATTCATATATATATATATATATATTAAACATGTTTTAGATAAGGATAAATATCCATTTATGCTTAATATAGAATAAATTGAGTGAAAATGGCTTATAAAATAATTAATAAATATTTTTAAATAATAAATTTCTAATTATTATCTAGTATTAGATATTTAATAACAACGTGAAGATAAAAAAATAAAAAAATAAAAGTTTTAAATTAATTTGAAAATATAATTTGAAATTCAAATGGTTATAAAATTTTATATAGATGTCTGCTTGAGCTCTACCACATATAAAATCGATGCCTATGATGAGATATATGCCATGGTGACATGGGGAAACCCCTTGTCGTGGATTTCGAATCCCAAAAGGCCAAAAAGACCTCCAAAAATTAGTTTTTAGTAGGGGTAATCCAATTTTTTAAAATTCGATGGAATTTTAGCCTCGTTTAAGGTGGAATTTTTCCCATTTTATAACACTCCAAGAACTTTTCGTATGTATCCTTTAAAATTTATCATCTTCTATAGTTTATGGTTTAGGAAACATTATTTTTAAAACCATAATATAATATTAAATATGACTATAAGAATATTAATTCCACCTTGAGGAATAGTAATATGATGAAAAGAATAGTAAATTCATGTATGGAAGTGTAAATAAAATTTGGGTAACATAAAAATTAAAAATACACTATATTTATATCATAAAATAAGAAAATAAATATTTTAAAAATGATAAATTAAGTGTCGGTATTTTTTTGAAAAATGAATTTTTATTTACCATATATTAATTAATATAATGATTTAAAAGATGTTGAGTCAATAAGGTTTTCCTTATGACTTTTCCATTCCTTCTTGTTTTGAAAAACACAAACACCTTATCTTAAAGAAAATCTGATTTTACCCTATATTTTACTTCTATAAGGTAAATCTCCTTCCCCAAGGAAATCTAACCTTACCTAGACTTCATTGCTCAAATCATAATTTTTCTTAAGTATAAAAATTGGATTCATATCTAAAAACTTGAAATCATATAATACTTAGACATGAAGCATTCTATTTTAGGATCCGAATTCCTGTTATGAACTTTTATGAAGTTATACTCCGAATTCCCTATTACGAAATTTTATGAAGTTCAACTCTGAATTTTGATTACAAACTTGTATAAAGTTCTAAATATGAATTCTAATGATGAATTATGATTATGAATTCTCATTACAAATTCTTATGATGAATTCTGATTATGAATTATCATTACGAATTCTAATGATGAATTCTAATTACAAATTCTCATTACGAATTATGATGATGAATTCTAATTACGAATTTTGATGATGAATTCTAATTACAAATTCTCATTACAAATTCTGATGATGAATTCTAATTGAAAATTCTCATTACAAATTCTGATGATGAATTCTAATTATTAATTCTCATTTCGAATTATGATAAAGAATTCTGATTACGAATTCTCATTACAAATTCCTTATAAAAACAGAATCTGAATTTCCCTGTATTATAGACTTAGAATTCATTTACTCACATTCCGAACATTCATATTTACTTACATTATGAATATTAGTTCTTGGTTATTCTTCCAGTTGTTCCATTATAAAATGACTTCGTGCCTTCAGTTATCAACTAACCGTTGTTTGAGTGACACATGTACAGGTCCCTCTGAAATTCAAGGAAAAATATGATCGTTGGAGGAGGGAGCTGACCGTTGGAGATGTGCCTATAATTAGGATCTCATTTGAAAGAGCTCGAGATACTTGAAAACATCTTTGACATCTATGATTACATGCTGTTGAAGTTATTTATAGAGATAGAGGCTCTTATAAACTCTCAAGCTTCATGCAGAAAGTTTAAACAACTTGTTCAAACTTTGCTTCATGTAGAGTTGCTTCATGTGACTCCGATTGTTGTTGTGTACAATCGAGGTATTCCGGGGATCGGAAGACAGAGGTCCTGACTACCTGATAGTTAAGGGCTTTCGGGGATAGCAAGACAGACTCCGATCTTCATATCGAGGGTTTAACCTGGTGTGGGTAAGACAGACTTTCTTGAAAGTATAAATCAAGGGACCTTTTTCCAAGGTTGTTGGATACCCTTCTCTTTGGGTTAAAATATTTACTACTTGTTACTAGTTTTGTTTCAAGTTTTCCAATGCAATTTGTACTGTCAAGGAAAGTATATATTTCTTATAATTCCTCATATTTTTACTCCGATTTAGTACGATTCTATACTATTTAAGGTAGAATATTATCTTTTGTAAACTTTTGTTAAGTTTCATTTCTAGAGTCACTTTTCTATAATCAAGCAGGTTATTTGAACATTGAGGTTTTGTGAATTTTGGTTATTTGTAAAAGTTCCAAAGGAATTTTTAAAGTATTCAATTCACACCCTCTTGTATTTGTATCTCATTTTACATATTTAATCCTAAATTTGGTATTGTAGAGAATATCATACTCAAACATACCATTGTAACAATTGGTATCAAAGGGATTGTTCAACCTGATTTAATCTCACGATTAGATTCAGAAGAGAATACTCAAAAATGATTTCTCAGAATCATATTTTCTAGATTCATGTTTTTCAGATTCATATATTCGGACTCACATAGTTTGGATTCAGTTTTACTTAGATATACTCTTGCTCTATTTATTCCTTGCTTAGGAATATTTTCCTTGTCTACAAACTCTTACTACTAACAAGTTTTTGTGCCAAATATTTTCATAAGAATGAAAGGTTTAAATGTTGGATCCATAGATCATCTAAATCCTACCAGACCACCTATTTTTGATGGAAATGATTATGAGTACTGAAAAGATAGGATGATGAATTTTGTTATCAATACTGGAGTTGATAACTATCTAATGCTGACTGTAGATTATAAGATTCTGGATAAGGATTTGAGAACCTTTATGAATAAGGAGAAATCATAATATCAACCAAATTTCAGAGTCAGAAATAATTTTTTGTGTTCCATGACTAGGAATATCTATAGTAAAATATCGTCATGTGAAGCTGCAAACAATATCTAGAAGAAACTTTAAGTTACACATTTTGGTACATCCAAAGTCATCGAAACAAGAAGAGCCATGCTCAGAGCTTAATATCATAGTTTTATTTTTCTTTATGGAGAACCTGTAAGCAAAGTACAACAAAGGTTTATGAATATCATAAATAGCTTGAAATATATGGGGGAAAATGTTTGGATGATGAAGCTATTGTGGATAATATCATAGATATCATGCCAAATGAATGGGAGTCCAAGAGGACAACTATTGATGAGAATTGGAAAGTCACTCATATTTCCTTAGATGAGTTGTTTGGAACTCTTCTTCAGCATGAAACCAGAATGAAGAGAGATGCTAAAAATGTCATGAAGAAGAATGGGAATGGAGGAGTTGCTTTTACTATCACTTATAAACATATGAAAGCCAAGACCCCAGAAAGAGTAACTAGATCAAAGGCAAAGAAAGTCATTATTCAGTCAGAATCTAGTGACACAAAAAAGTCTGAGAATGAATTAGAAAATCTTTCTTGGAGAATGAATAAGAATGTAGCTCAGAATAATCATCGTAATAAGTACAAGAAGAGAGACTATATATATAATAAATATGGAGAAGTTACTTGTTATGAATGTATAAGAACATGTCATATCAGACCTAATTTTCCTTTATTGAAGAATAAGGAAAAGAAGGAAAGGAATTCATAACGGAATAAGAAGAAATTCTATAGATCAAAGAACAAGAAAAGTATTAAAGATAATGATACTTGGAGTGCTAGCTGTGGAGACTCTTCAGAAAGTGAATCTTATGAATATGATTTTCAGCACAGAAGAATATGGGATTCTTTGCTACTACTTCTTTATCTAATACATGTCTTATGGCTAAGGTCTGCTCTGTTGAGACTTTTACAAATTTATCTTTTGATAAGAATTACTATTCCTTAAAATAGTACTTCTAATGAAAAAACTTCACCTTTAGAAAATGAAGAACCTTCATATGAAGAAGTATCTATATTTTTCAAGTTACTTGAAGCAAAAAATTGTAAAATTTCTATGAAATTAATCAAGGCAAAAACTAGGGAAGAAATTATTACAAAAATGATTTCAGATCATTCTGGAGTTCTTGGAGAAAAAGATGAGCTTTTAGAAAAACTTTTTAAATACCTTGAGGAAGAAAATTATACTAAGGAAGAACTTTCTAAATATCTTACGAATGATATTTGAAAGATAAAAGTTTTTGAGGAAAAATCTAACTTTAAGGAAATGATTCCTGAGGATAGGAATTTAGTCATCAGACTGAAATCCGAAATATTTTCTCTTAAGATGCTTCTTGAAAAATTTACCTCTGGAAAGAAATTTTTTGACAAGATGTATTCTCAAATCAAACCTCAAGTAAACACTACTGGAGTAGGTTATACATACCAAAAACTAGTTTTCAAAAACAATTATTTTTTTTCCTTCTAAATCCCCTTTTTCTACTAAATTTCAAAGTGGTGGGCATTGGAAGAAAAATTTCTCTTTAAATAAAGTTCAATCTCTTGGGTTTCATAAAGCTTATTTTTCTAAATAGATGTGGATACACAAAATTTTTTTGTCTAACAATTCCGGATCCAAGAATGTTTGGATTCCAAAAATCTATTTATTTTATTATTTTCATGAAAATAGAGAAGGTACCAACATCAATACGTGGAAGATGGATAATGGATGTTCCAGGCATATGACTAGTAATAAAAACAATTTTGAAAAGATTATAAAGATGAAAGGAGGAAAACTAACTTTCAGAGATAATGCTAAGGGAGAAATTATTGGTATAGGTAACATTTTTATTCTTGGAAAAACTTTGATTTCAAATGTTTTATTTGTTAAAGGTCTTAATCACAACCTTAGGAACATATGTAAACTTTATAAGAAAGGACTAGTTATGGATCTACCAGAGCTTAGATTAGATTCTTCAAAAGTTGGTGATCCTTGTCAATATGACAAGAAACATAAATCAAGTTTTAAATCAATTGGTGAAGCCTCAACTACTGATGCATTACAACCAGTGCATATGGATCTTTTTGGTCCGACACAAACTGGAAGCATTGGGGAAAATTACTATGTATTTGTTTTGGTTTATGATTACACTAGATATACGTGGGACTATTTTCTAGCAAATAAGTCTGAAACTTTTTATTATTTTAAAAGTTTTAGAGCCCAATTCAAAAATTAGAAAAGCCTTCCATTGAAAACTATTCATAGTGATCATGGAGGAGAATTTCAAAATTCTGATTTTGAAACTTTTTGTAGTAGATAAGGCATTACTCATAACTTCTCAGAACCTAGAACAACTCAACAGAATGGTGTTGTTGAAAGAAGAAATAGAATTCTTCAAGAGATAACTAGAACCATATTGAGTGAGTATTCTGTTGCCAAAAATTTTTGGGCTGAAGCTGTAAGTACTGATTATTATACTATAAATCAAGTTTTGATTATACCT
The DNA here is from genome assembly GCA_963277665.1 of Viscum album. NCBI lineage: Eukaryota > Viridiplantae > Streptophyta > Magnoliopsida > Santalales > Viscaceae > Viscum > Viscum album. Next base: position 1,500,859,658 of record OY728137.1, on the reverse strand, counting down.
TTTCTTAATAAAACTTCTTATGAGTTATGGAATGGTAGAAAACCTAGACTTTCCTACTTCATGGTTTTTGGTTTCAAGGTATTAATTTTGAATACTAAAGATAATATTCATTAAATTTTCACCAAAATCTGATGAAGGAATTTTCTTAGGCTACTCCACAACTTCTAAGGATTATAGAGTTTTCAACAAAAATACGTGTATTGTTGAAGAGACAGTGCATGTCAAATTTGATGAAACTGATACATTTGTTTTTAAACAACCCGTACTTATATCTTCGGATGTGTTTTCAAAAACTGATAATAAAACTTTCATAGAAGATCCTTCTGACAAGGAAAATGTTCAATAAGATACTTCTGAAACATTTACCCCATATGATTTCCTACCCTATATTGATGAACAGGTTTTACAAAACCCAAATAAGCAGTTTCTAAAGAATCATCCCAATGATAGTATAATTGGTGATTTGAATAAACCTGTAAGTACTAGAAGTTCCTTAAGAAATTAAGTAGAACATCTTGCATTTATTTCCCAATTAGAACCAAAAATCACTGATGAAGCTTTAGGTGATGATGATTGGATAAAATCCATGCAAGATGAACTAAATTAATTCGAAAGGAATAAAGTCTGGACCTTGGTTGAAAGACCTAAGGAAACTTTTGTTATTGGAGTAAAATGGGTCTTCAGAAATAAGTGTGATGAAAATGGAATCATTGTAATAAATAAAGCTAGATTAGTTGCTAAAGGCTATAATCAACAAGAAGGAATAGACTATGAAGAAACCTATGCTCTAGTATCTAGACTTGAATCTATTATTATTTTACATTCCTTTACAACATTCTTCAATTTCAAACTTTTTCAAATGGATGTGAAATGTGCTTTTCTTAACGGTTATATTCAAGAGGATGTTTTTGTTGAACAACCTTCTGGATTTGAAGATACAAAACATCCTGATCATGTTTTTAGACTTAGTAACGCTTTGTATGGCCTTAAACAAGCCCCTCGAGATTGGTATAATAACCTTACATGATTTTTTCTTCAAAATAACTATGTTAAGGGAAATAAAGATCCAACCATTTTTATAAAGAAAGATAAGATAAATGTTTTGATTATTCAAATTTATGTTGATGACATTTTATTTTTTTCAAATCAGCAATCTTTAACTGATTCCTTTGTGGATCTAATGAAATCTGAGTTTGAAATGAGTATGATGGCCAAGTTAACATTTTTTCTTGGTTTTCAAATTTCTCAAAAACCAAAAGGAATCTATATATCCCATCATAAGTATATTAAATATCTTCTTAAAAAGTATGGATATGACAACACTAAAAGTATAAGTATTCCCATTCGTACCTTAAACACACTTGATCTTGATAAAGCTGGAAAACCAGTAGATAAAACATCTTTTAGAGGGATGATAGGAATTCTACTTTACTTGACAGTGAGTCGTCTAGACTTAATGTTTTTAGTATGATTATGTGTAACATATCAATCCAATCCTAAGGAATATCATTTAAAGGCAGTGAAGATAATTTTTCTCTACTTAAAGGGAACCATAGATTTAGGATTATTTTATACTTATAGAAATGATTTTGTTTTAAAAATATTTTCGGATGCTGACTTTGGTGGATGTAGAATGGATAGAAAGATTACATCCAGAACTTGTCATTTCCAAGGAGATTCATTCGTTTCTTGGTCTTGTAATAAGCAACACTCTATATAACTTTCCACTACTGAAGCCAAATATGTAGTAGCTGGAAGTTATTGTGCTCAAGTGTTGTGGATGCAACACACACTCATAGACTATGGCTTGAGTTTTACTAAAACTAAAATTTTGTGTGATAACATAAGTGACACTGCCCTCAATAAAAACCCTGCACATCACTCTCGTGCAAAGCACATAGATATTAGTCATCAATTTTTTAGGTATCATACACAAAAATAAGATATCATTCTTCAATTCATTGGAATGCAAGATTAACTTGCTGACATTTTCACAAAATCATTACCTTCCGATAGATTTGAATACATTAAATAGAAGTTAGGAATGATAACTGTGAGGTAATCTTCCTATATTAACTTTCTGTTCAACCAATCTCCTTACAGAAATAAACCCCTTTTCATAGGGGTAGTACATCTGTTTTTAAAGTTTATAAATATTTTTGTAGTTAGTTTTTCAAAATTTTCATAATGAAAATTTTTGTTGTTAGTTTTTCAAAATTTTCGTAATAAAAATTTTCATAGTTAGTTTTTCAAAATTTTCATAATGAAAATTTTCATATTTAGTTTTTCAAATTTTTTGTAATAGAAATTTTCGAATTTAAAACTTTTGTAATGGAAATTTTCAGAACTAGAATTTTCATAGTAATTTTTTTTCATACTTGGGGTTTTCGTAATGAAAACTTTCATACTCAAAAAATTCTTAGTGGATTTTTCATAATAATTTTTTTCTGTAGTCAAATTTGTTTGTTCACGAAGAATATCACCTATTAAGAATAACCTTCTTAGCAATCAGAATGGTATGATCTCCTTCTTATGATTTTCCTAGTCATTATTTTATTTCTGGTATTTTCTTTTGTATTTCAACTCTCATATTCTAATTTTCTCAAATCCGATTTTTTTTGAAAACCTCAAAAGATCAAAATCACCCAAATTTTCCTTGTGGCAATTATATCAACCGTCGGATCAGATCAAATCATTTCTCAATCATTAAATTGGTTTTGGAAGTCGAAAGTTCGCTTCAACGCCTATATAAATGGGACCCCCGATGGTTGTCCCACATCATTTTTCAAGCTTGTGCGTGCTGAACCTCTGACTCTCTACAAAAGACTATTCCGAATTCTTCAGAAGTGCTCCAGTCCGAATGTCTGAAGAAGCTCTTTCTCAGGATATGTCTATTCTGAAACCAATTTCGGAGTGGAAAATTTATAGGGAGATGTTGGTACACCCAAATATTTTCAGTAAGTATGACTCAATTATTGCCAAGAATATCAGGATCAATGGTTGGGAAAGTATAGCTATTTCTAAGACAACATCACAAGATGTAGTTTATCCGGATCTTCTCATTGAATTCCATGAATCAGTTTACTTCTTCAAAGAAGAGGGTATATAAAAAATTATCTTTTAAGAGTTATGGAAATACTTACAAACTATTTTACACCAAGGATGCAAGCTTGGGGGGGATAGAATATGAAGGGAAATCTGAGTTTTTCTCACAAAAACTCCCAGAGGTTCAAGGAAGTTTCTTCAAGGTGAAGGCCATTGAATGACTTGGTCTTAATGATGTAAAGACAAACAAGATTTTCCATCTATCTACCAATAATCGGATTCTACAATTATGGGTGCAAGGTCTTATTGTACCGAGGAAGGGTTATAAGGACACCCTCAAGAAAAGAGATATGTACATCTTATATTTTTTAGTAAATCTAAGGAAAATCAATTTGATGAGGCACATCCTCATTACAATTCAGAACATCAAGAATGGGAACCTCAGAGGTCAGATTATTATGTATTTTTCCTTACTCTCAAAGCTAATAGTTCAATGCCTAGAATCCTTCAAAATTCCCTGCAGTTCCAAGGAAAGTAATTTCAAAGTAATTCTGATAAGTGATGACACCCTCAAAAGAATGAATGTAGGATTATCTAAGGAGACATGGGAGTTTTATGATCTTCCAGTGGAAGAGGCAAAACCGAATCTAGAAATGTTGAGAAATCCGAACCTTCAAAGAAAGCTAGGAAGAAAATGAAGTTGAAGGAAGTTAAGGAAACAGATAAAACCCCCAAACCTAAAGAACCTCAATCCGCACCTCCTAAACCAAAGAAGTAGAAGTCCTACCCTAATGAAGTTTTAGAAAAATGGAGGGAGGATTAGAAAAGTAGAAAAGTAGGGGAGCCATAGTTTGGTTTAGATCCTGCTGAGTATAAGGACTTAAAAGAAACAGCTGCTGAAGAGCTTGAGAGGCAAGAAAAGGATAAAGAGCAGAAGAAGAAGATGATAAAGACCAAGATTTGTCAATACCTTCTGAGGGATGCTGAAATTTCTTCCAAGAACATCCCTGTTCCGATAAATTTCCTTGTGGAAAAATTTCCCGAGACTCCAGGAAAGAGGTCTATGGCACCAGAAAAGCAACAAGAGATAACTATGGAAGTGAAGAAAGCTGAAAAAGAAGTGCAAAAGGCTGAGAGCAGTGGTGGCTTTGATTATGTAATCAAGAAAGTTAAAGACTATCATGATAAGGAAAGTGCTTCTGAGAAATTTTCACTATGGACTTCTCAAGTCGGATCTTCAAAGCGTGCTACACCTAGAGATGATGAGAAGGGAGAATAAAAAGTCAATAAGCCATATGAAGAAGAAAGTCATAATCATGACTTTATCCATTCTGAGGATATTCTGGCTAGTGCTGAAAAAGAGAAGTTTGATAAAGACAAGATTGTACAATTATCAGGAAGTGAGCATGAATCACCAGATGAAGAGGATAATCTGAAAATCAGTAAGGGAAAAAATAGTGGTGGATACCCCAACAAAAGAAATTTTTAGGTATAAAGAAGTTGGAGGTCCTTCAAAGAGAAAGCTAGTGGAAATAGAAGAAGAAAAATCTCCAAGTAAACTATCATATTCAGAGTCATCTACCTTAGGGCTTGATTTTGTTGTATAGTCTCTAAAGAAGCTGGTTTATACCATTCTAATTTTTCCAGTGATTGAGTCTAGATTCCAGATGTTTCAGCACAGTATGAATTAGAAGTCAGACTCCATATCAATGGTAATGGAAAAATGTGTGAAGATAGAGACTGATCACAAAAATTTCCTAATCAACTATAAAGCCCATAGAAAATTTTGCAAGCATATGTCCAAATGGTCTAAGAAAATTATTGAAGATATAGAAGAGCTTGATGAGTTTTAGGAAGATGTAAAAGAAGATTTTGGTATCGAAGATGCCAAAATCAAAATATTCTCAGACAGTTTTCAGGAAAATCTAAGTCTAGAACAAAGTTCTCAGATTCATGATGTAAAAGATCTGAATAGAAAGATGATCTATATTGTTCAAATCTTGAAAACAGAGAAGGAACTTTGGAGTGAGATGCAAGAAAATATTTTTAAGAAAGATTAATTTCTAAAGGTTCAGAAAGAGTCCATAAAGGATCAGGTATAGGACTTGAAGGATAATTAAGACATGATCAAGGCTTTAGAGAATCAATCTGAGGAGGATCATAAAGAGTTGAAGAAGTTTAAGACCATTGTCAAGATGCTAATGCCCAAGGAAAAAGAAACAAAATAGAACACTCCGATATTTTGTTGAATTTTTTCCCTTGTACTAATTCTTTCAATTATAATGGAATTATGCTTGTGTGTTTGATTGTCTACACTAATATTTCAGTTACTTTATTATTTTCCATTCCCTCAAACTCTTTTCGAAAATCACAAAGGGGGAGGAGGAAAAATAATTCTAAAGGAGAGAAGAAAAAGGCTTCTAAGTATAATAAGATACATCCCTAAGGGGGAGTCTATCTAAGGGGGAGTGATCATTATGAAGATTTCCACATCCAAATGAAATTTCTCATTCTGAAAATCTAGAATATGATCCTTAGAGTTCCAAATCCTAAAGGGGAGTTAGTCGTATTCACCATTGTCCATGAACAAAAGGAGATAAGCTTTATTTCAAAGTCTTGAAAATATTTTTCTATGTCCTTATACTCTTTTTCAAAGGATGTTTGTGCTTTCCAAAAAGGGGGAGACTGTTGAGTCAATAAGGGTTTCCTTATGAATTTTCCATTCCTTCTTGTTTTGAAAAACAGAAACACCTTATCATAAAGAAAATCCGATTTTACCCTATATTTTACTTCTATAAGGTAAATTTACTTACCCAAGGAAATATACCCTTACCTAGACTTCATTGCTCAAATCATAATTTCTCATAAGTATAAAAATTGGATTCATATCTAAAACTCAGAATTGTATAATACTTAGACATGAAGAATTCTGTTTTAGGATCTGAATTCCTGTTACAAAATTTTATGAAGTTCTACTCCGAATTCCCTGTTATGAAATTTTATGAAGTTCAACTCTGAATTATGATTACGAACTTGTATAAAGTTCTAACTACAAATTCTAATGATGAATTCTGATTACGAATTCTCATTACGAATTCTGATGATGAATTATGATTACGAATCCTCATTACGAATTCTGATAATGAATTCTAATTACGAATTCTCATTACGAATTCTGATGATAAATTATGATTACGAATTCTCATTACGAATTCTAATGATGAATTCTGATTACGAATTCTCCTTACGAATTCTGATGATGAATTATGATTATGAATTCTCATTATGAATTCTGATGATGAATTCTGATTACTAATTCTCATTATTAATTCTGATGAAGAATTAGGATTATGAATTCTCATTACAAATTCCTTAGAAAAATTGAATATGAATATCCCTGTATTATAGACTTCGAAATCATTTACTCACATTCTGAACAATCATATTTACTTACATTCTGAATATTTGTTTTTGGTTATGCTTTCACTTGTTCCATTATAAAATGATAGTGTGCCTTCAGTTATCAACTAACCGTTGTTTGAGTGACACATGTACCAGTCCCTCCGAAATTCAAGGAAAAATACAACCGTTGGAGGAGGGAGCCGACCATTGGAGATGTGTGTATAAATAGAAGCTCATTTGAAAGAGCTCGAGATACTTGACATCATCTTTGACATCTGTGATTACATGTTGTTGAAGTGATTTATACAGAGAGAGGCTCTTATAAACTCTCAAGCTTCATGCAGAATGTTTGAATAGCTTGTTCAAACTTTTCTTCATGTATACTTTCTTCGTGTGACTCTAATTGTTGCTGTGTACAATCGAGGGCTTCCGGGGATAGGAAAACAAAGGTGCTGACTAATTGATAGTTGAGGGCTTGCGGGGATATCAAGACAGACTCCGATCTTTGTATCGAGGGCTTACCCTGGTGTGGGTAAGATAGAATTTCATGAAATTATAAATCAAGGGACCTTTATCCAAGGTTGTTGGATACCCTTCTCTTTGGGTTAAAAGATTTACTACTTGTTACTAGTTTTGTTTCATGTTTTCCGCTACAATTTTTATTGTTATGGAAAGAATAACTTTATTATACTTCCTCACATTTGTACTTTGATTTAGTTAGATTCTATACGCTTTAAGGTAGAATCTTATCTGTTGCAAACTTTTGTTAAGATTCATTTTCGGAGTCACTTTTCCGGAATCAAGCAAGTTATTAGAACTTATAGGTGTTGGGAATTTTGGTTATTTGTAAAAGTTCCAAAGGAATTTTTAAAGTATACAATTCACCCCCCTTTTGAATTTTTATCTCATTTACATATTAGATCCTACATTTGGTGTTGTAGAGTATATCATACTCAGACATACCATTCTAAGAAAAGAAAATTTATTTCCATTAAATATATTCATAAATAAATATTTTTTCCTCTTTTCATTATATGATAATCATAGGAGAAATTCATTAATTTTTCAACGTGTCATAAAACTAGTCATAATTTTTAAATCCGATTTTTTTTGAATAAATGATGATTTTAATTAAAAATTAAATTTATCATATTTTGAAAAATATTTTCCAAAAATAGAGTTCATTTTTTAATTCTACAAGTTAAAAATGGTTAGGGTTAATTTTCGGTATTTTTTCTAAAATGTTTGATTTTTTTAACAGTGAAATACGATAATTTATAATATATATACATTATAAGTTAATTACACTATTTCTTGAGGTGCCAATTTACCACCTTCGTGGATGATGAGTTTTCATTTTTAAATTCCACCTTCAAGGCTTGTCATAAAACCATTTTTAGGGTTAAAAAATACTTTAATATATGTTATATAGGTTATTTAATGTTTTGCAACTAGTAAAAAACATAATATTAATACATAATAGAAAACAAGTTTGCGATGATCCAAAAAATCCAAAATTACATAAATAGTTATCATTAATGCTTTATCTAATAAATAAACTTCATATCTAAAAAATTGATATATAATAACATAAAATATCCTATAAGTTCATTAATAACATATAATTTAAATTCTAGATAACTATTCCCATTTCACATGATATTTCATACATGTATATAAGTGAACCAATCATAAAAACCATGGAAACCAACACTCCCAAATGATGAAATTGAATCCCACAACTCATCCAAAAATGGATGATAAGAGAATTGATTGTTGATATTACATTAACATAAAAAGATTATAGTATATATATGTCAATGGATTTATCATGCATCTTTGGACAGATGAGGTAATTAATGGATAATAAAAGAAAATAAAATAAAAACTAAAAGAACAAAAGGGATCTTACCTCTTTAATCTCTATCCTTGAGAACCAGTATAAGTAACATTGAAATGTTATCTTGGGTTTTACTAGAAAAAAAATGGGATCTTATCTTCCATTTTTTTTCAAAAAATGAAAACATCTTCTTTGAGGTGCCAATTTACCACCGTCATGGACGATGAGTTTTCATTTTTAAATCTCGCCTTCAAGGCTGGTCATAAAACCATTTTTATGGTTAAAAAATACTTTAATATATGTAATACAGTTTAATTTATATTTTTTAAATAGTTTAAAAACATAATATTAATACATAATAGAAAAAAAGTTTGTGATGATCCAAAAAATCCAAAATAATATAAATAGTTATCATTAATGATTTATCTAATAAATCAACTTCATATCTAAAAAAATGATATATAATACCATAAAATATCCTATAAGTTCATTAATAACATATAATTTAAATTCTTGATAACTATTCCCATTTCACATGATATTTTATTCATGTATATAAGTGAACCAATCATAAAAACCATGGAAACCAACACTCCCAAATGATGAAATTGAATCCCACAACTCATCCAAAAGGCTACAAATAAACATAATAAAATTATTCTAAATAAAATGAATGTTTAATAGGTTCTTAATTAAATTATTAATGAATATAATTTCATTATCTAGGACATTAAGCAAAAGTGTAGAACACTTTCAGATATAAGTTATGGGTTTCTTTCCGAACATCTATTTTTCATTTAGGTTACACTTTCTATCTATTTACCCTAATATAATTTTTCATTATTTTAATATAATTATTCTACATTATATTTATATTTTCCATACACATGTATTAATGTCAGTTCATCTCTCTTTTATGGGATAATTCATGTTTTATAAGTTTCCCTTTTCCATTCCTCCCGATAAGCAAGCCCGGTAAAAGGTTACTTCCCAATATTTTACACATTTTCAAGTACACTCCACAATCTGTTTTAAGACACAAATATTTCTTTAAAATCACACTTTTAATCATGAAAAACTATCTTAGAACTTTTCTGGTTTTATTATAACAATTAATCTTTGTTACATTTATAGTCTCTTTTATATTTTCTCTTAAACTGCATGGAAGTGGCCCTTTTCTAATGTTTCTTAAAAACTCTTTTTACCTATTTTCACTTTAGTAGAAAATATTTCATGCTTCAAACATAAGTTCATTGTACTTAACTTTTCTTTTATGGGATATATATTTTTATAATATGATTTTACACAAATAAAAATGATTTTCTAAAAGAACTATTCTTTGCAAAGTAAAAAGTGTATTTCTACAATGAATTCCTCGGTGATTTTATTAGAGTATTTTCATGTATTACAAAACACCATAATGAATATTATTTTTAAATTTTATTGATATTATATGATATAATATACCTTATTTTATTAAATGGTGTAACACCCCGACCCCAGTTACCCAGAGTCAGTGCATTATTTTAATACATTGGCATGATTACAAGGAATCACATCCTGAAAGACCGATCAGTTTAGAAGTCTTGAAAAATAGATTACATACATTAAAGTTAAATTACAAATTATAAAATAAAGCACAACATAAATGATCCTTTTAAAAATCAATTAATCCCCTAGCTTAACCCTACTTATCAATGATAATACACTTCTTTTAATCCTGATAAAATTAAAACATAGAAAGGGGTGACATCAGATGCTCAATAAGGGTAACAATATAGCAGAAACTTTCATAAATAATCATGAACAATTAAGGAAATGTATAAGAATAAAAGAAAATCATTTTAGACATAAAATTACTGATAATATGGAAAAGATACAATAAAATAATTCCATTTACTTATTCACATGGATATTCTACTAGTCGAATAATAACATCAAATTTCAATAGCCACTTTCATAATGATAGAATGCATAATGCCAGACTTCATAACCACATAGTCAAGGCCTTGTGCCAAGAATACAAATAATATTTTGTCAAGGCCTTCTTCCAACACACTGTTTTGTCTCATGAGACCTACCGATGCATCGATGAGCTATAGAGGGATCCACCCGTCACTTACTAAGTCCAATGCATTCCTCATATGAAAAGGTTTAAACATAACATAAAAATTCGTATTAAAATTAGCATACAAAATGTCAAAACTTTATCCATAAACCATGAATGGTATAAAAAAACACATCCATGGTCAAACATATCACAAAACCTTTAATACCATATGTAATATTTGTATCAAAATAAATAAACTTAAAACAACTTCAAAATCCCTTAAAGGATTTTGACATAGATGAAAATGATTTGTAAAACTCTTTGAGAGAAATATCCTTTTTTCATGAAAACATTTAGAAGTCACACAATTTAGAAAGGAAGACATTTAGAGACATTTTTGAATCAAAGTGTCCCATACCACTTTGAAACTTTTTAAATTAATTTTAATACATTCATGTCCATTTAAATAAATCCTTAAAACTATTTTGAAAACATGTACATTAATGTGAATGGTTTAGAAGAATAAATCTTTAAAACATTTAAAATTATGTTTTAGTAAAAAGTCACTTAAAAAGGATCCCTTTGAAAACTATTTTATGAAACATGTATATTGATAATAAATATGCCCTAGTAGATACTTACATAAAAACAACCTCAAATAATAAAGAGATTGTGAAATTAACCCTTACCTAGCACTTTCCTTTAGTCAAGGGTACATTTAACCTTATTTTTGAAGACCATAGTATGTTATTAAATTATAATAGAACCATATTAATATTTAAAATATTATATTTGATTCATTTATGACTTTATACCACCAATTTAATAATAATTTCTAGGTTAAATTAACATTTTGGGTAATAATCGCTTTCTTTATCATACATGTTTTAACTTGTTACTCTTGATTGTATCACTTAGATAAAGATTTAAATACATCCAGAATATAAAACATGATTTATATATCATATATATTTAGAATAAAAATATGTATAATATACATATAAATGAAATGGAAAACACCATTTATGGAGATGGTAGTCCGTACATACGCATAAGCGATGTTTCCATTTTCATATCATATTGATTAGAACTAAGTGAATAAGTTATATGTTAGTACATATATATATATATATATATATATATATATATATCTCTCCAGTAGAATTATTATTTCATATATTAAATACTTATTAATGATATATATTTTATAATCATCATTGAATGGTGAACGTTGAAATGAATCTCATCACGTCGTGGAGAGGGTAATCCATACGTTCCCACGTATGGTGACTTTTTCATTTATAGGATGGATAGAATAATGAATATGGTTGTACCATTTCTATAATAACATCATAGTATATTGAAGATACTCAAGTTATTATTTTATAATGGAAACAAAAAAAAGAAGAAGTGGAAGAAGAAAATAACTTGAAAGATGTGATGAAATATTTACCTCCTTTTCAGGTTCTTCCTTTTGATTTGAACAAAAGGGATCTTTATGTAGGATTTATGACTAAAGGAAGGCCTCTATGATGAAGGGAGTAATTTTGGTAGGATATTTTGGGTAGGGGTTGGCTGAGGCAAATGGATTTGGCTGTGTAAAATTAAGAGAATGGGAAGTTCCCTTTTATAAGAGAGGTGAGGGTTACTTTAGAAAAAGTTTGAAATATTATTTTATAATAAAATAATTTTTGGTTTCTAATGGCTCTAGAATAAATTATTTAAAGGATAATGTTAGGATGGGTCGAACACCTCTCAACCAATAGGTTTTAGAGAAGTTTAGGTTACCATTTTAATCATATATTTTAGATTTAACTCTTAGTTAAATAGTTTAACTTTTATTATGTCTTCTTGTATTATTACACTATAAGGTCAATAGAGATACTATAAACTTTCAAGATAACCTCAGGTGGTTCATTATTGACATATATAATATTATTTAATCCTTTTTTAAAAACCTTATAATTTTTCAGAATTTTATATCAACCAATAATATAGTATTTGTTTTAAAAACTATTTTATGTCAATTTTGACATTATTTGGTATTTGTTTTTTTGTAAAAATTATAAAAGCATGATTAATTCGAAAAAAATTTATTGAATCAACCCTAACATGTCATATTAACCTATAAAATTAGGTGAATTTATCAAAAATTTCAAATTACATTTCTTTGGGTATTTATAATACCAATTATTTTAATCTTTCATTAATAAGGTAATTACTGCATCATTATTGTGTCATAAATAAATTTAATTATTTTATGTATAAAAATTATAAATAAAATACCATTATGTATTAAATCTTTTTATATTTATAATGAATATTTATAGTCGAATTTTTATTGTGTGTAACCCTATATTAAAAATGGTTTAGTTGTTAAACCTTGAATTTAACTCTTTTAACTCTTCTTTAAATAAAATAATAATAAATGTCCTAATCTAATCCAAGTTGACCAAAGAGGTCCATATTTTTTTCCTAAGGTTAGTTTTTTTTTCTAATTATACTTATCCAATAGAATTAGGACTTGTGTTTGGGTAATAATAATATCATTTTTACCCATAATTACCATATTTAATTTTAACCGCGATAAATAAAAGTAAAAAGTTACTATTCTCCAAAAATTATTTTTATCTTATTGAACAAAATTTTACTTAATGATATTAACCTTGTATTTTGGATTTTTGAAATTCAACTCATAGAAGCGGTAAAATTATGTTTTATGCAAATTTGCAAATGCTCCTAGGAGGTGGGTAAAAGACAGTAAAAAGTTCAATAAATTTTTTATATATCTAATATTATAATAAAATGAATCCAACGAATTATATTGATCATATATAGGTATTATGTATCTATTTTAACCTGAAATAAATTTAATTAAAATAAATAATTATTTAATTAAAAAGTATTTTTTAACCAATAACTTAGTGTTTTTCACTATTCATCAAAAATTGAAAGTTTTCAGAAAAATACCAACATTTTACAATAAGATAATTTTTATATTCTGAATTCAAAAATTAAGTCTATTTTACCAAATTCAACACAAATAAGTTTGAAGTATTAATTTAAAATTATTTCCCGTTGTCAAAACTGAAAAGCGTGTTTTTAAGAAATAATAACTAACAAAAGATTGATTCTTGTTTATGTTCAATTTCACAGTGAAATTATTTGAAATGAATAACATTGGATTAAATGGTAAAAATATAATCTATTTATACATTCAAACCCTTAAAATGTATAATTTGACACTACAAATTATTTTGATTAAAAAATTTGTTTCCAGTTAAAATATAGTATTTTTCACTATTCACCCAAATATGAAAGTTATCAGAAAAACACCAAAAATATATTGAAACTAAATTCTTATGTCCTGATTCTAAATAATAAGTTTATTTTGTCAAATTGAATATATAAAAGTTTCAAATATTTTATTTAAAAAAGGTTTTCTATTAAAATGCGTTAACATTTCATTTAAAAAAAACACTTATTTTATCTGAAAAAAATGAATTTGTTTTTTCATTATGTCTAAGATACTCATAATATGGATTCTAATATTATAAGGATTATATAAAATTTAAAATTTAGTTAATACTATTTATATCCTCTTTTTAACGGCTAGTTTGGTAAATCATGGTGTGCTTGAACTCGGTGTTGCATGTAGTGCAAGTTATTGAATTACTTTGAAGAAATAACATGATATGAATTCTTGGGGTGTTACGTTCTTCCCTAATTCAATAAATTGCATTCTCACAATTTGAAATTGTTCTTCAAAAAAATAGTTGAAAATAGAAAATACCTTTGTGGGAAAACCCACATCAGAAATTGGGTTAATAAAATTTAGTCTTAATAAGAGTAAAAGAAATTATATATATATATATACTTGACAAGTAGAGTTTCATCCTTCAACTAATTCCTATAAAAAACTCATCTTTCACTCTAAAATATTTCAAAAAAATATTATATTTATCCTAATATTATAGGGTTCAAAAAATGATGAATTTATAATTCATTTGTCAGACTATTAAGAAAAACTAAATTAGAAAAACCAGTACATCATGTAGTGCAGTCGTAGGTGATGCACCTTTGTCGCTCTTCGGTTGTGGGTTCAATTCTCGTGGCCTTGCTGGACACGACATGTTATCGCCTGACCTTCAGGTTGTCCTTTTTATGACAATCCAAAAATAATCTCGAGAAATTATTTAACCTTAACAATAGTATTCAATGTTGAACTTAATCAATTCCATCCTTTAGAATTATCCAAAATATTTCTTTCCAAACTCAGAGTCCAAAATTTATAAGGAAGGTAAACACAATGAATATCCTTTTCTCCATGTAATAACATGTGAATAACTTCATCATGTATTATTTTAAAACATCGTAACACCCTGAATTACCATAAAACCTTATGGATTACATTCATGCTCCCTTATTCTTTATAGAATACTGGATATAAATCTTATATCAAAAAATGTTGTAAAATACAACAATGATGGAATATACAAATCATTAATCAGTTTCAAGGTAGTCAAGAATATCCAATATAATTTATCCAAATCAATCATCTCTTATTCCAAAACCAATACCTTAGTATCAGGACCATATTAAAGATTTGTCTTTCCTTCAACCATGTATTTTACAAAAAATTTATCTTTCCCCTGAGTCACTCTTCTTGGTTTCACACAATCTCAAGTCCTTAATGGAATATTATTGCAATACAATCTCTATCTACAGTATAATTATTATAACATGTAGATCATTAATACAATACACAAATGACACAATACTTTAATAACGACATAATAACTCTTAATCATTCCTCTTTATCTTCAGTAGTATCATAACTTGATTATTATCCAATAGGATCATTTGGCGTATACTCTGATGATTTGGACATTGATTCGCATAGTGTACCAACTCCTTGTAGATAAAGCATTGTATATTTGAAACCTTTTTATTACCTTTGCAATCACATTCTTGGTGTCTTTTTTTCCACAATTATAACAAACTCTAATTCTCTTCAAGAATTTACCAAGGTGATTCTTTCCACAGTTATCACATATGGGAAAATCCTTATTTCCCTTATTCCCTTTATCCATATTTCTTTCTACCATCCTTTTCTTCTTTAGATTCCCTTCAAAGCCATAGGACTCAGATAATTCTTTACTGATCTTATTAACACATGATACTATTTCCTCATATGATGACAATATGCGGGTGACTATTTTTTTCTAAATGTTGGCTTCATACCATGAATGATATGAAACTTATTACTCTTTGGATCATATGTATTGTTGGAGTTCTCATTCCTTCTACTGGGCACTATTTATAAACAATGACATACACTTGGTCAGTTTATGAATCATAATTCATAATTCCAAACATTTAAAATACCTAACATAATTTGAACAGTTTATGGAAATAATCCATAATCACAAAAATGTTTTCTTTGAGGAGGTATATACTCATAAACCCTTCATAGTGTTTTGTAAAGAAAATGTGAATTATCCTAAGAATATCCCCCAGGAGGGTCGTAACCAAGAGTGCAACAAGGATAGTTGTCATTCACCATTTCCCAATCGAGTCTAGCTCAAAGCGGTGTTTTCAGGTTTTACCCCTAGGTATATCTGTGCCAGATTCGCCTCTACCTGCTCATATCCAGATAAAGATTTATTGCTTGGAAAACTCACAAAATCTCTATACTACCAAAATTCTAGGAATTTCTTCTATACTAATCCTCAAAGTCCATCTTAGGGTAATGTGCTCTAATCAAAGTTTATATCAATATAGTTTCCAAGGTTTTTTCTAAACTTCCTCTGATACCAAATGTAATTCCCTGATCCCAGTTTCCCAGGGTCAGTGCATTATTTTAATAAATTAGCATGATTATAAGGAATCATGTTCTGAAAGACCGATCAGTTTAGCAGTCTTGGAAAATAGATTACATACAAGAAAGTTACATTACACATTATAAAATAAAGAACAACATAAATAATTCATTTAGAATCCAATTAATCCCCTATCATAACCCTGATTATCAATCATAATACACTTCTTGAAATCCTGAGAAAATTAAAACATAGAGAGGGGTGATCTCAGATGCACAGTAAGGATAACAATATAGAAGAAAATTTCATAAATAAGCATAAACATTTAAGGAAATGTATAAGAATAAAACAAAATCCTTTTAAACATAATCTTCTGTGTAATATGGAAAAGATACAATAAAATAATTCCATTTACTTATTCACATGAATATTATACTAGTGTAATAATCACATGCAATATCAATAGCCACTTTCATAATGATGGAATGCATAATGCCAGATTTTATAACCACATAGTCAAGTCCTTGTGCCAAGACTACAAATACGATTTTGTCAAGGCCTTATGACAGGACAATACTTTGTCTCATGATACCTACCTATGCATAGAGGAGCTATAGTGGGCACCACCTGTCACTTACAAAGTCCAATGCATTCCTCATATGAAAAGGTTTAAACATAACATAAATATTTGTATTAAAATTTGCATACAAAATGTCAATACTTTATCCATAAACCATGAATGGTATAAAAATAACACATCCATAGTCAAACATATCACAAAACCTTCAATACAATATGGAATATTTTTATCACAATAAACCAACTTCAAGCTAGTTTAAAATCCATTAAAGGATTTTGACATAGATGAAAATGATTTGTAAAACTCTTTGAGAGAAATATCCCATTTTCATGAAAACATTTAAAAGTAACACAATTTAGAAAGGAAGAAATTCAAAGAAATTTTTGAATCAAAGTTTCCCATACCACTTTGAAACTTTTGAAAGTAATTTTAAATCCTTCATGTCTATTTAAATAAATCCTTAAAATCATTTTGAAAACATGGATATTAATGAGAATGGTTTTGAAGAATAAATCATTAAAACATTTAAAATGATGTTTTAGTAAAACGTTCCTTAAAAAGGATCCCTTTGAAAACTATTTTATGAAACATGAACATGGATAATAAATATTTCCTATTAGATACTTACGTAAAAACAACCTCGGATAATAAAGAGATTGTGAAATTAACCCTTACCTTGAACTTTCCTTTAGTCGAGGGTAAGTTTAACCTATTGTATGAAGACCATAGTATGTTATTAAATTATACCAGAACCATATTAATATTTATGGTGTCATAAATGATTCATCTATGACTTTATACTACCCATTTAATAATAATTTCCATGTTAAATTAACATTTCGGGTAATAACCACTTTCATTATCATACGTGTATTAACTTGTTACACTTGATTGTATCACATAGATCAAGATTTAAATACTTCCAGAATAAAAAACATGATTTATATATAATATATATTTTGAATATAAATATGTATAATAGACATATATATGAAATTAAAAACACAATTTATGGAGATGGTAGTCCGTACGTACGCATAAACGCTGTTTCCGTTTTCATATTGTATTGATCAGAACTAAGTGAATGAGATATATGTAAGTATATATAAATATATATCTTCAGTATAATTATTATTTCATATATTACATACATATTAATGATATATATTAAATAATCATCGTTGAATGGTGAACGTGGAAATGAATCTCATCACGTCGTGGAGACGGTAATCAGTACGTACACACATATGGTGACTTTGCCATTTATAGGACGGATAGAATAATGAATATGGTTATACCATTTATATAATTACATAAAAGTATATATAAGATACTGGAGTTATTATTTTAGATTGGAAACAACAATGAAAGAGAAAGTGGAAGAAGAAAAGAACTTGAAAGATGTGATGAAATATTTACCTCTTTTCAGATTCTTCCTTTTGATTTGATGAAAAAAGATCTATAGGTTGGATTTATGACCAAATTAAAGCCTCTAAAATGAAGGGAGGAATGTTGGGAGAATACTTGGGTAGGTGTTGGCCGAGAAAAATGGCTTTTGAGGTGTAACATTAAGAGAAGGGGAAGTTCCCTTTTATATGAGGGGGGAGGGTTACTTTAGGAAAAGATTGAAATATTATTTTTTAATAAAATCATTTTTGGTTTATAATGGATCCAAAATGAATTATTTAAAAAATAAGGTGGATATTGGTCAAAATTTTTTCAACCAATAGGTTTTATACAAGTTTAGGTGACCATTTTAACCATAACTTTTAGATTTAACTATTAGTTAAATAGTTTAACTTTTAACACGTCTTCTTGTATTTTTACACTATATGTTTAATAAACTTACTCTAAACCTCCATGAGAAACTAAAGTGGTTCATTAAGGAAATATATAATATTATTTAATATTTTTTGTCCAAACCTTATATTTTTAGGAATATTATATCAACCAATAATATAGTATTTTTTTAAAAACTATTTTATGTCAATTTTGACATTATTTGGTATTGTTTTTGTAAAAATCATAAAAGCATGATTACTTTGAAAAAAATTTATTGAATCAACCCTAACATGTCATATTAACCCATAAAATTACTTTAATTCATCAAAAGTCTCAAATTAAAATTATTTGGGTATTTATAATATCAATTATTTTAATATTTCATTAATACAATAATTACTACATCATAAATAAATTTATTTATTTAATGTCTAAAAATTATAAATAAAATACCATTATGTAGGAAATATTTTTATCTTTCTAATGAATATTTATAGTTTAATTTATATTGTTTGTAACCCTATATTAAAAATGTCTTAGTTATTAAACATTGAATTTAACTCTTTTAACTGTTCTCTAAATAAAATAATAATAAATGTCCTAATCTAACCCAAGTGAACCAAATAGGTTCATATTTTATTCCAAAGTTTATTTTTGCTTTGAATTATACCTATATAATAGAATTAGGACATGTGTTAGGGTAGTAATAATATAATTTTTACCCTTAACTACCAAATTTACTTTTAACCGTGGTAAATAAAAGTAAAACATTACTATTCACCAAAAATTATTTTCATCTTATTGAACAAAATTTTACTTAATGATATTAACTGTGTCTCTTGGATTTTTGAAATTAAACTCACAAAAGCGGTAAAATAATGTTTTATACAAATTTGCAAATGCTCCTAGGAGGTGGGTAAGTGACGGTAAAAAGTTCAATAAAATTTTTATATATCTAAGCTTATTATAAAATAACTCCAATGAATTATATTGAGATTATATAGGTATTATGTATCTATTTTTACCTAAAATAAATTTAAATAAAATAAATAATTGTTTGAATAAATATTCTGTTTTAACCAATAACTCAGGGTTTTTCACTATTCATCAAAAATTGAAAGTTTTCAGAAAAATACCAAAATTTTACCCTAAGATAATTTTGATATTCCAAATTACAAAATTAAGTCTATTTTACCAAATTCAAAACATATAATTTTCATTTATTAATTTAAAATTTATTCCTGTTGTCAAAACTAAAAAGAGTGTTTTTAAGAAATAATAACTAACAAAAGATTGATACTTGTTTACGTTCAATTTCAAAGTAAAATTATTTCCAATGAATAAAATTAGATTAAATGGTAAAAATGTAATCTATTTATACTTACAAACCATTAAAATGTATAATTTTACACTACCAATTATTTTGATTAAAAAATTTGTTTTCAGTTAAAATATAGTATTTTTCACTATTCACCCAAATATGAAAGTTATCCGAAAAACAGCAAAAATATATCGAAACTAAATTATTATTTCCCAATTCTAATGAAGAAGTTTATTTTTTCAAATTGAATATATAAAAGTTTCAAATATTGAATTTAAAAAAGGTTCTCCATTAAAAGGCGGTAAAATTTCATTTATTTTAAAATATACTTCTTTTATCTGAAAAAATGATTTTTTTCATTATTTTTAAGAAACTTATAATATGGATTCTAAAATTATAAGTATTATATAAAGTTAAAAATTTAGTTAATACTATTAATAACCTCTTTTTAACGGCTTGTTTGGTAAGTCGTGGTGCACTTGAACTTAGTGTTGCGTGTAGTGAAAGTTATTGAATTACTTTGAAGAAATATCATACTATGAATTCTTGGGGTGTTATATTCTTCCCTCCATAAATAAATTGCGTCCTCACAATTTGAAATTGTTCTTTGATAATAAAATGTTGAAAATAGAAAATACCTTTGTGGGAAAATCCACATTGGAAATTGGGTTAATAAAATTTAGTATTAATAAGAGGGAAAAAATTATATATATATATATATATATACTTGGAAAGTAGAGTTTCATCCTTCAACTAATTCCTACCACAAACTCATCTTTCACTCCAAAATATTTCAAAAAAAATATTCTATGTATCATAAACGTATAGGGTTCAAAAAATAATGAATTTATAATTCATTTATCAGACTATTTAAGAAAACTAAATTATACAAACCAGTACATCACATAGTCTAGTCATCGGTGATGCACCCTTATCACTCTTCGGTTGCAGATTCAAGTCTTGCGGCCTTTCCAGATGCGATGGGTTATCACCCAACCTTCAGGTTGTGCTTTTTATGACAATACAAAAATAATCTCGAGAAATGATTTAACCTTAACAATAGTATCAAATTTAAAACTTATTCATTTTCAAACTTTTGTCTTATCCAAAATACTTCTGTCCAAAATCACAATCCAAAATTTATAAGGAAGGTAAACACAATTAAGATCCTTTTTTCCACGTAATAATATGTGAATACCTTCATAATGTATTATTTTAAAACATAGTACCACCCTGAATTACCATAAAACCTTATTGATTACATTTATGCTCCCTTATTCTTATAGAATATTGGATATACACCTTTTATCCAAAAATGTTGTAAACTCCAACAATGATTGAATATATAAATCATTAATCAGTTTCAAGGTAGTCAAGAATATCCAATATAATTTATCCAAATTAATCATCTCTTATTCCAAAACCAATACCACAGTATTAGGACCATATTAATGATTTGTCTTTCTTTAACCATGTATTTTACAAAAATGTTTAACTTACCATTAAGTCACTTTTCTTGGTTCCATACAATCTCAAGTTCTTAATGAAATAGTACTGCAATACAATATTTATCTATTGTATAATTCTCAAAACATGTACATCATTAATACAATACTCAAATGACACAATACATTAATAACAACATAATAACTCTTAATAATTCCTCTTTATCTTCGGTAATATCATAACTTGATTATTATCCAATAGTATCATTTGTGGTATACTATGATGATTTCGACATTGATTCGGGTAGTGTCCCAAATCCTTTTAGATAAAGCATTGTACATTGGAAACTTTTTCCTTACCTTTGAAATCACGTACTTGGTTTCTTTTTTCTCTACACTTATAACAAACTCTCTTTCCCTTCAAGCATTTATGAAATTGATTCTTTCCATAGTTATCAAATATGGGAAAATCCTTCTTTTCCTTATTCCATTTATCCATATTTCTTTCTACCATCATTTTCTTCTCTGGATTCCCTTCAAAGCCACAGGACTCGTAGAATTATTTACTGATCTTATTAACACATGATACTATTTTTCATATGATGATAATACGTGGGAGACTATTTCCTTTCCAAATGTTGGATTAATACCTTTAATGATATGACCCTTCTTACTCTTTGGATCATACGTATTGATGGAGTTCTCATTCCTTATACTGGGCGCCATTTCTAAACAATGGCATACACTAGGTCAATTTATGAATCACAATTCATAATTCCAAACATGTAAAATACCAAAAGTAAATTGAACAGTTTATGGATATAGTCCATAATCACAAAAATGTTTTCTTTAAGGAGGTATATACTCATAAACCCTTCATAGTGGTCTGTAAAGAAAACATGAATTATCCTAAGCATATCCCCTGGGAGTGTCGTAACCAAGAGTGTAGGAAGGCTCATTGTCGTGCACCAGTTCCCATTCGAGTCTAGCTCAAAGCGGTGTTTTCAGGTTTTACCCCTAGGTACAACTATGCTAGAGCCGCCCTTACCTGCTGATATCTAGATAGGGATGTATTTCTTGGAAAACTCACAAAATCTCTATAGTACCAAAATTATAGGAAGTTCTTCTATACTAATCCTCAAAGTCTATCTTAGGGTAATGTTCTCTAATAAGAGTTTATCTAAATCTAGTTTCCAAGGTTATTGCTAAGCTTCTTATGATACCAAATGTAATTCCCTGAACCTGGTTACCCAGAGTCAGTGCATTATTTTAATACATTGGCAGGATTTCAAGGAATCAAGTCCCGAAAGACCTATCAATTTATCATTCTTGGAAAATAGATTACATACATTACACATTATAAAATAAAGCACAACATAAATGATCCTTTTATAATTCCATTAATCCCCTAGCTTAACCCTGGTTATCAATCATAATACACTTTGTAATCCTGATAAAATTAAAACATAGAAAGGGGTGATCTCAGATGCTCAGTAAGGATAAATATATAGTGTAAACTTTCAAAAATAAGCATAAATATTTATGGCAATGTATAAGACTAAAAAAAATCCTTTTAAACTTAAAATTTATCATAATATGGCAATGATACAATAAAATAATTCCATTTACTTATTCACATGGATATTCTACTAGTTGAATATTCACATCCAATATCGATAGTAACTTTCATAATGATGGAATGCATAATGCTAGACTTCATAGCCTCATAGTAAATGCCTTTTGCAAAGACTACAAATAAGATTTTATCAAGGCCTTATGCCAAGACACTAGTTTGTCTCCTGAGACCTACCTACCCATCAAGGATCTATAGCGGGATCCACCCATCACTTACTAATTCCAATGCATTCCTCATATGAAATGGTTTAAACATAACATAAACATTCATATTAGAACTGGAATACGAAATGTCAGTACTTTATCCATAAACCATGAATGGTATAAAAATAAAACATCCATAGTAAAACATATCGAAGAACCTTTAATACAATATGAAATATTTGTATCACAATAAATAAACTTCAAACAAGTTTAAAATCCATTAAAATATTTTGACAGAGATGAAAATGATTTGTAAAACTCATTGAAAGAAATATCCCTTTTTCATGAAAACATTTTAAAGTCACAAAATTTATAAAGGAAGAAATTTAAAGACATTTTTGAATCAAAGTGTCCAATACCAATTTCAAAATTTTTAAATTAATTTTAAAACATTCATGTCCATTTAAATAAATCCTTAAAACCATTTTGAAAACATGGACATTAAGGAGAATGGTTTAGAAGAATAAATCTTTAAAACATTTAAAATGATGTTTTAGTAAAAAGTACCTTAAAAACGATACCTTGGAAAACTATTTTATGAATCATGGACATGGATAATAAATATTTCCCCGTAGATACTTACGTAAAAACAACCTCGGATAATAAAGAGATAGTGAAATTAACCCTTACCTTGCACTTTCCTTAAGTCGAGGGTATGTTTGAAATTTTGTATAAAGACCGTAGTATGTTATTAAATTATACCAGAACCATATTAATATTTAAGATATCATAAATGATTCATTTATGACTTTATACTACCCATTTAATAATAATTTCCATGTTAAATTAACATTTCGGTTAATAATCGCTTTCATTATCGTACGTGTTTTAACTTGTTACACTTGATTGTATCACTTAGATAAAGATTTAAATACTTCCAGAATATAAAACATGATTTATATATCATATATAGTTATAATATAAATATTTATAATAGACATATATATGAAATTGAAAACACCGTTTATGGAGACGGTAGTCCGTACGTACGCATAAACACTTTTTCCGTTTTCATATCGTATTGATCGTAACTAAGTGAATAAGATATATGTAAGTACATATATATATATATTAAGTAGAATTATTATGTCATATATTATATACTTATTAATTATATATATTTTATAATCATCTTTGAATGGTGAATGTGGAAATGAATCTCATCACATCATGGAGACGGTAATCCGTACGTATGCACGTATGGTGACTTTGTCTTTTATAGGACGAATAGAATAATGAATATGGTTGTACCATTTATATAATAACATCAAATTATATATAATATACTAGAGTTATTATTTTAGTATGGAAACAAAAAAGAAAGAGGAAGTGGAAGTATAAAAGAACTTGGAAGATGTGATGAAATATTTACCTCTTTTTAAGGTTCTTCCTTTTGATTTGATCAAAAGGGCTCTATAGGTTGGCTTTATGACCAAATGAAGGACTCTAGGATTAAGGGAGGAATGTTGGGAGGATATTTGGTCAGGGTTTGGCCGAGACAAATGGTTTTGGAGGTGTAAAATTAAGATAAGGGGAAGTCACCTTTTATAAGAGAGGTGATCATTACTTTAGGAAAATATTGAAGTATTATTTTATAATAAAATAATTTTCGGTTTATAATGGCTCAAAAATAAATTATTTAACGGATAAGGAGGGTATGGGTCAAACACCTCTCAACAAATAGGGTTTATACATGTTTAGGTTACCATTTTAACCATATCTTTTAGATTTAACTCTTAGTTAAATAGTTTAACTTTTACTGTGTCTTCTTGTATTCTTACACTATATGGTTAATAAACTTACTCTAAAATTAAAAGAGAATATAAAGTGGTTTATTAATGACAAATATAATATTATTTAATCCTTTTGGTCTAAACTTATATTTTTTGGAATATTATATCAACCAATAATGTAGTATTTGTTTTAAAAACTATTTTATGCCAATTTTGACATTATTTGGTATTTTTTTTTGTAAAAATCATAAAAGCATGATTACTTCGAACAAAATTAATTGAATCAACCCTAAAATGTAATATTAACCTATAAAATTAGTTTAATTTGTCAAAAGTCTCAAATTACATTTATTTGGGTATTCATAATATCAATTATTTTAATCTTTCATTAAAACGGTAATTGCTACATCATTATTGTGTAATAAAAAAATTTAATTATTTAATGTCTAAAAATTATAAATAAAATAAAATTATGTAGGAAATCATCTTATATTTCTAATGAATATTTATAATTGAATTTATATTGTGTGTAACCCTATATTAAAAATGGATTAGTTATTAAACATTGAATTTAACTCTTTTAACTCTTCTTTAAATAAAATAATAATAAATGTCCTAATCTAATCCAAGTGGACAAAATAGGTTCATATTTTATTCATAAGGTTGTTTTTGGTAGAATTATACTTATCCAATAGAATTAATACATGTTTTAGGGTAATAATAATATCATTTTCCCTTAATTACCCTATTTACTTTTAACCGTGTTAAATAAAAGTAAAAAGTTACTATTCACAAAAAAATATTTTCATATTATTGAACCACTTTTTACTTACTGATATTAAACTTTTCTCTCAGATTTTTGAAATTAAACTCATAGAAGTGGTAAAATTAAGTTTTATACAAATTTGCAAATGCGCCTAAAAGGTGGGTAAAAGACTGTAAAATGTTCAATAAAATTTTTATATATCTAAGCTTATTATAAAATGACTCCAATGAATTATATTGAGATTATATAGGTATTATGTATCTATTTTAACCTGAAATAAATTTAAATAAAATAAATAATTATTTAAATAAAAATTCAGTTTTAACCAATAACTCAGTGCTTTTCACTATTCATCAAAATTTGAAAGTTTTTAGAAAAATACTAAAATTTCATCCTAAGCTAATTTTGATATTATGAATTCAAAGATTAAGTCTGTTTTACCAAATTCAAAACATATATGTTTCATTTATTAATTTAAAATTAATTCCCATTGTCAATACCAAAAAGCGTGTTTTTATGAAATAACAACTAACAAAAGATTGATACTTGTTTTTGTTCAATTTCAAAGTGAAATTATTTCTAATGAATAACATAGGATTAAATGGTAAAAATATAATATATTTATACTTACAAACCATTAAAATTTATAATTCATCACTACACATTATTTTGATTAAAAAATTTGTTTTCAGTTAAAATATATTATTTTTCACTATTCAACTGAAAATGAAAGTTATCAGAAAAACACCAAAAGTTTATTGAAACTAAATTCTTATGTCCCAATTATAAAGAAGAATTTTATTTTGTCAAATTTAATATATAAATTTTTCAAATATTGGATTTAAAAAACGTTCGCCATTAAAAGGCGGTAAAATTTCATTTAAAAAAAATACTTCTTTTATCTGAAAAAAAGGATTTTTTTATTATGTATAAGAAACTCATAATATGGATTCTAAAATTATAAGAATTAAATAAAGTTTAAAATTTAGTTAATACTATTCATAACTTCTTTTGAACGGCTTGTTTGGTAAGTCGTGGTGCACTTGAACTCGGTGTTACATGTATGTAAGTTATTGAATTATTTTGAAGAACTAACGTACTATGAATTCCTGTGGTGTTACAAATGGTTTACGATCAGTTTGGCCATGGATGTGCTATCTTGATATCATTCCCCACATTACTCACAATGGTTAGTGATTATGTTTTTTGATTGGGGAATATTATTTACATTTCATACATATATATGTTGTTTATGTTTTACTCCATTCATATGTGGAATGAATTGGACTAAGTAAGTGACTGAAGGGGCCCAATATAGCCACTCGGTGATTTTGTAAGTGTACTGAGAAAAAACCGATACAGACTTGGCTATGGAATTGACCATTTCTTTTTTATATATGGATTTGGAAGAGGCCATAAACATTTATTTTTATGTGTCTAGACTAAGGCCTTTAAGATATGTTTCAGATGTTCAACATTTTGCATTCCATTATTATGTAATTAGTAATTGATATTCAATGTTATTATTTAACTAGTAGAATACACATGTTTATGTTTCATTACCATGTTTCTAATTGTAGGGAATTATTTATTTAGATGTTATTGATTCCATAATGTGATCAAGATTACATTTTATTAGCATGTGTTTTTAGTTATTCACCTTTCCTTATTGTTTATGTTTATATTAACTTCCACTATATTTCTTTCCCTTCCTGAGCATCTGATCTCACCCTTTTCTTATGTTTTAAATTTCCCCAGTTTTCCAAGATGTATATTTTGAATGACTTGAAAGATAATATAAGAGTTTATGGGTGTTTCCAATATATTTTATATATTGTTTTTCATTTCTAATTTATAATGTAACAAATATGTATTTATCTAGTTTTCCAATGCTATTAAACAATTTTTTCCCTTTAGGATGTGGACTCAAGTTCATATTAGTAATGTAATTAAGTAAGCACCAACTACGGGATACTAGGTCCAGGTTCTTTACTGTTGGTATCCGAGGAAATTTAGTAGAAACCTTATAAACTTGATTAGGGAAAAAACCCTATGATATAGTTTGAGGATAAGTATATAAGAACATGCTAGAAATTTTTTAAGGTAGATATTATATGAGTATTATTATAAATACACCCCTCTCTAGATACTATTAGTGGATGTGGTTTTGGAATAGATATACCTATGGGTAAATGACTCCGACAAGGTGCATCAGGCCTAACTCAATGTAACTTGGTACATGACAACGATCCTTAATACTCACCTGGTTTG
Source organism: Viscum album (assembly GCA_963277665.1). Classification (NCBI taxonomy): domain Eukaryota; kingdom Viridiplantae; phylum Streptophyta; class Magnoliopsida; order Santalales; family Viscaceae; genus Viscum; species Viscum album. The sequence continues at coordinate 1,500,831,762 of OY728137.1, read as the reverse complement.
AAACTTCTAGGGGATATGATTTGGATAATTTACATTTTTTTTAAAAACCATTAATGAAGGATTTAAAATTAAACCCATCCTCAATGAAACCATGTTTATGATTATGATATTAGCTATGAATCAATTTCTAGCTTATGTTAAGTGTTTTTCTAGTTAAAAAATTATTCATTTTATTCATAACCAAATTTATTTTATGCCATTATTGAGAAATGGTACCTAGTGTAATGAATGGAAACCATATCAACACATGTATTCTATATAGGGATTTCTCTCCTATGAAAGATAATGATGTTGGAGTAGGAGCTACAACTAGAGATGGAAAACTTATAACTATACTTGGATAATTTACTAAGGTTAGAAGTAAAAACCTTACTCTAATAGAGTAGACCAATCTAATATATAGTGTAACAATGTTAGACAACTTTAAGTGACAACAACCTCAATCACTCAATGAGAGAACAAATCCACTTGTAGTAGAGTAATGGATAAATTCCTTAGAGAAGATATTTCCTTCCTTTAGATGTAATGAAAGGGTGAAGTTTATCAAGATATATTATTTCCTCTAAGGAGAAGATGATAAATGGTGGGTTTTTATTCAAAAAACAAAAGAGGATGAATAAATTGAGAATATGGAATAGAATTATTTTAAGGAATGTTCCTTGGAAAAATATTTCCCTAGGGAATAACTAGTAAATATAGGGAGACAATTCTTGAGCCTGAGACAAAAAAAGTGGATGAAAACATTACCAAGTATGAAGCCAATTTTAAAAGGTTATAAATGAATTATAAGGATTATATAAATAATCCAAATAGTAAAACAATCTGAAATAAATAACCATACCACTCAAGTTTCTATAGGACACCTGGCAGTCTAACTGCTTCAGGTCATGGATGGAATAAAATTTTAAACAGTTACTATATATATTGTTGTAATATATATATATATATAGTATAAATGTATATTTCATACACGTAGATAAACGAAGTGCGTGCAAAAGCCTAATGTCCATATAGCTTGAATTCTAGTAGCTAGCGGGACTGGAGCGTAACTCAGACATCCAAAACCAGTCTAAACAAGCCTAAAAACACAGGCAATAGGGTAATTTCCCAACATCCCAATAAGAGTGAGAGACATCATACAAAAAAACTTGGTATGGAGAGTGATACACTACAGAAACAATATAATCATTGAATGTGGTACATAAATCCCAACACCCATATAATATCACCGGAGAAAGTTTCCATTCTCAACATATGACGTAAGGGAGTGTGATTTGCCTCTTGGCTAAACAACCCTTATTATCATACATAGAATCAATAAAGGAATACTATATATAATATTCAATATGATACAATACCACTCAATAAATATTATTACCAAGGATTTAAATATTTTTAAGGCATACTCATGTTTATATCATGACATGTGAGGCAATACCTCTCAAATGTTCCTTTAGATCAACTCAATTCCATTTCAAAATATTACAATTCATAAAAATAATTTTATATAGAATAAAAAGGGTCATGGTCTTACCATAACTTGAGGTAATTACATTTAAAACCATTTGATTCAATTTATTAATGTAAATCAATCAGGAATTAACCATTTCATTTAAATCGACCCATTCAATTTACCAAAACATGAAAAATTCACTTATAAGTGTCAAGTTTCAATTGGGAAGTTGCATGGTATATTTATTTAAAGTATTCCACATTCTTACACAATCCATCCTATAAAACCCATTCACCTTACCCAATTATTCTAGTTCATTAATTCCTAGAAACTCTATTTATAAAATCAAAGGGTTATTTAGAATATTACTTAATTATCAAGGCAATTTTACACATAGAAAATGGAATCCTTAATGGGGACAAGCACCTAAGAGGTTCCTTGGGTAATATTAAATAAACATTTATCATGGTAAATTTAATTTAAAAACTATTCTATAATGGTAAAAGGAGTTTCAGGCACTTTGAACAATTGAACAATAATGCCCAATTTCACTTAGCACACCCATGGGGTGACCATATAAGGTATATACAACCTATGAACACCCAAAAAAGTATCATTTAGAATATGAAATGATTAACGGATCAATTAAACATAATGAAATTAGTATAATTGATTTTATCGTCAGAGGACGACATATGGAATGGCTTTATAATTAAAAAATATCAAAAACTTGAAGGGAAAACAATCTGGCCACCTACCTCAAGGCTGTAGATAACACCGTACTCAATACCAGAGTCAAGTATAGATTAGGTTGGAAGATATCTAAGAAACGGTCCAATGAAAAAAATTAGGGCTTATGAGCCTCCTCCTAAATATTATAATGGATGGAAAGATAAACATTGATTGGAGTTGAGAGACCAGGGGATCTCACCAAGATAGATTCAATTCTTCTGACGAATCGAAGAACAGAAATCAGACGGTGGAATTTACTAAATGACTAAGTTGATAGATTTAGATGATCAAAGGATAATTAATAGGAAGATAGTATTATAGGGAAGAAAGGTAAAATAAAATAAATCATAAAGTTTAAGTGAGGTAAATTATGATATTTCATTCCAAAATATCATAGTGAACGATTTCCAAAACATGTGCTAATCATGCATGATTTTCTATAGAGAAGTGTCACCTGTCACAATTAGGTTAATGGTTTGACTAAACTTGTGAAAAACATGAATAATTTATCTTCTACATAACATTAACTAGCTATATGGTCATGCACCCTAGGTTGTATGCTTGAAGAAAAACCGTGCATCCCAGTATGTTTTCCCCAATTTAGAGCTCTAGGATCTGAATGAGCCCTGGACATAACCGCAAACACCATGTATTTATTATATATCTTTATTAAATAATTTAATGTATTAAAACTATATAACTAATGATCTGTACCTCCATTGAAAATATGTTTTGTTATAGTGCATGAAGGTAGGACACATCAAGCCTAATATTCCACATCTTAAGAATGATAAAAAGTCAGCAAATATATACTTCATGAAATTAGGTTATAAAAATAAATCTATAAAGGAAACATAGAGTGCTTATGAATATTCTTACTGGTGCACATCATAAAAATTAAAAATTAAATATCCTTGTCAATATTCCATCATATGCTTTATGAAAAATTCATATAATGTACATTCTTACTATTCTTATGAAAATGGGCATGATCATGAATAAGAAATTTAAAATTTCTCATATGAAGAACTAAAAAAATACTTTACAATCTTAGAAACTAATAATGAAGGCTTAAAGAAGGAAAAAAATATCTTAGGAATTCCTATAATAAATTTTTCAATGAAGAGGAGGACTTTAAAAAACAATTTTAGATTTTAAAAATCAATTGGAAAAGTCTACTTCCTCAAGTACTAAACAAGTTAAGACAATATATAGCCTACATAATGGGGTTCAAAACATTAAATATATGGAAGTGTTTTTCAATAGAGTGTAATATAATCTAAACAAAAATATTGGTAATAATTAACTCAAAAATAAAAAATTAGGAATATGGAGTCTTGGTGAAATACCCAAATTTTATAAGAAACATTTTGAACCTAGTTCTAAAAATATTAACCTTTCCAAAGATACATATTTTCATTATAGAGAAATAAGATATTTTTAAAACATATGTAATCTATAAAACCAGTAATTTTGTAAAATTTGAAAAAATATTTTGTTATACAATATTTCTCTAAATGTTTTACCATGTTTTCTAGAAAACACAAATAGATTTGGAATACCATGTCTTAGTCGGTAACATTTCTAGACCCAAGAACATCTGTGTACCAAAAAATATTTTTGTTTGATTTATCATTGTAGGTAAAAAAATAGATGAAACCAAATTAAAAATAATTTATGAACATTAGTTGTTCAAGATATATGAATATATATTTCTCAAGCATTCACTCACTATCCAAGATTAATGGAGGCCATGTAACATTAGGTATAATGACCTGACCATAAACATTACATAATCTTGAATTAAATTAATAATTCACATTGAGGATCTTTTTAGGTTTAGAGTTTTAGAGAATTAGGCCACAACTATTACATTACATCTCAAAAATTACAAGGTAAACACTTGTACCGAGTTTCCATTTTTTCATAAAATAAAATTTTTTGAAAAAAAGAGTCATGTAAAGTCCCATGTTTTATATAGCATGAATTTTCCTTCATCTCATCCTAGACCATATTCATCTTTAATCCCTGTGAAAAACATTTCAAAACTTGGGATGAGCATAAAAAGCTCATAAAGGGTTATTAAACAAAGAAAGAAAACATTAGTTCATCAATATATACGTAACATAAGATCTTTTACATACCTTATTAAATCATAATATTTACATAGTAAACACAAATAAAAAAGGTGACTTGTGGCATCCATAACAAACTTACATTGTAGCTTTCATAGCTACGTAGGGAGTTACATTTGGAATACCCATCATAGTATATTCCCTAAATCTCTTACGAGAAACATTCACATTTACCTCCTTCATGTTACCCAATGCATTGGAGAGCAATATCGGGCTCACCTGCCCTAGGTTTATCACAGAACAAACCATATACATAAACAATGCCCAAGAACCATAACACATAAAAAAAGCATAATGGAAAGATAAAATTTCCACATTTTAATCACAATATATTATTTCAAGATACTGAAATAATAAATTCTTTATCAAAACCATATTCAATACCAAAATATGTAAAAATGGTATATAGTATTTATTTTTCTTTAAAATAACACTACGGTTTGTTAAGGAAGCCAAAGATCAAATAATACTTATGGCAGCAGAAAGTTCATTGTCACTGCTTACATTAAAAAGAAACATTATTTTTTGTCATTTAGTAAAACACTTGAAAGAAAAATATTCCCTTTTAATGAAATAAAAATTCAAAGGTGTTTATACAGTGTATAAAAGAAAGTCATGTATTAAAACAAAATATGCCTCAATGAAAGGAGATTGAGACGAAGTCCCTTACCTTGTGTCTAACTTGACTTGTTCATTTTTTAATCTACTGAATAATAAACTAAAGTTTATTTCTAATTTATTTAGAACATTTTTCAAGTTTATTATTACTTTTATATCACTTATTACCTTTCTATTACAATAAGTTAATTATTTGAGTTCATATCGGACATTTTGTTGATGTTCAGAATTTGAGTTAAAATGAATTTGTTATAATTATAAATTATTCATGTGGTCGAAATTCCATTATATCTAGAATGATATTCATGATTTATATATCATATATATTATATATATCTAGTATATATATGTATTTATAATAGTACATAACATTTTGAAATAAGAAATGAAATGCACCATTCATGGAGACGGTAAGCTGTACGTACGCATGAACGCTACTTTCATTTCTATTTCATATTTTAATGGAATGAAAAAATTATGATACACAGGTATATCATAATTCTAGTATAATATAATATATATAATCTCAATAACTACATCCTTTATATGGTCCACATATGGCATGAATGATTCATATCACTTTGAGGGGGCGGTAGTCCACACTTCCTCAAATGAAATTATCACGTTTTCTCTTAATCGAAACCATAAAGGTATGATATAAATAGAAAATACAGAAGAATAAAGAAAACATAAACATAATATATATCATATATAAATACAGTGACATCATAATTACACCATGATAGGTAGTAGAGGATAATTGAACAATCATTGTTTCGTGAGGCGTTAGTTTTCCATCCACAGAAACAGTATGTTCTTTACCCATTAGATGGAGGTTTGTGTAAGTGTAGTTATAATAATTATCATAAAACATCCTAGTATATTTAGGATACTGGTTTTGTTAGAAAAGAAAATAATAAATAGATTTTAGGGGTTGGGGAAGTAAAATAAAAGAATAGAATTTAAGAGAAACTGTTACCTTTAATTCAGGTAACTTCCCTTTGGTTTGAACCAAAAGGACTTCTTGAAGTGCCTTATTCCAAAGTTAAGGCTTCTATGTGGAAGAGAGGGATCTTGAGAGATTATTTGGGCAGTTTTTGGAGGATCCAAGGGGCTTGATAAGTGTGAGGAATGGGTTAGAGGTGAGGGCTTTTTATAAGGGGGAGGATGGGCTCTTTAGGAAATTGTGAAAATATTATTTTATTATATAATGATTTTCAGTTTCTAAACGTCCAAAACTAATTAACGTCAAAGATAAGATGACTCATGGTCGAAATAAAATCACCTAATAATAATTGGATTGGTTTTGGATATTGTTTTAATCTTTATAATATGATTTCTTTAAATCATTTATTAATGAGGTAAACACTGCATCATTATTATGTCACAAATAATTTAATTTATTTAATGTCCAAAAATTATAAAAAATACCATAATGTAGGAAATATTTTCATATTTCAAAAAAATATTTATAGTAGAAAAGATAACTTATATAACCCTATGTAAAAATTAATATACTAAAATATATTTGTTTATGTCATTTTTTCATTTACTATAAGTTAAATAAAATAAAGTTTCATTATCACTCTTAAGTGGCTCTATGGGGTCCCAAAATAGACCCAATGATGCCCATGGTCGGCCATGACTCATCAAATAAGTTTAGTACAAGTTTTAAGGTGATTTTTTATTATTATGATATTCTTTTTACATTGAATTACCCTATTTACCTTTAACCGTGGTAAATAAAAGTCAAAAGTTACTATTCACCAAAAAATATTTTCATCTCATTGAACCAAATTTTACTTAATAATAACAAAAATGTATGTTGGATTTTCTAAAATCTTTTCACAGAAGTGGTAAAATTTCATTTAAATGAAAAATTCAGTTTTTAACTACTACTAAGTGGTTTCACTATTCATCAAAAATTGAAGTTTTTCAGAAAAAACCAAAAAATATGCCTAAGCTATATTTTATATTAAAAATTTAAAAAGAATGTATATTTTACGAAATTCAATACATAGTAGTTTCATTAATTAATTTAAAATTAATTCTCATTGTCAAAATAAAAAACGTGTTTTTAAGAAATAATAACTATCAAAAGATTGACACTTGTTTATGTCCAATTTCAAAGTGAAATTACTTCCAATGACCAACATTAGATTTAATGGTAAAAATATAATATAATTACACTTTTAAAAAAAATAAAAAGATAATATAGCCATATAAAAAAATTAGATTTAACGGTAGTTTTCAATTAAAATACATTATTTTCCATTATTCATCAAAAAAATACAAAAATTTTACCCAAAGGGAATTTTGATGTCCTGATTCTAAATAAGAACTTTATTTTGTAAAATAGAACAAATAAAAGTTACCAAAAATATATTTAAAGAGGGGTTTCCATTAAAAGGTGGTAAATTGACCTTTTAAAGAATATTAGAGTATTTATGCTTAAAATCAGATTATTTCTTATTTTAAGCCTATAAATTTTTATTTGATACATGTAAAAACATTTATCAAACGTGTATAATCATATTGTAGTTAGTTATATTTAATCCCGTTATTACAATGGCGGGGCGTTAACTACCATTTAAAATAATAATATTATATTATTAGTGTGCAATGTAAGATTGCAAAGTAACTTGTTGTTGTGTATTGGGTACGAAATCAAACAAAGAAATCCATTTTAAAGTAAAATTAATATTTAATTCAAAAGTATTAATAAAAATGAAAATGTATTATTTCTTTATTTACCAGGGATGTTACATCCTTTCCACCTTTTGGAAATTGCATCCTCGAAATTTTATTCATTTATCAAATAAATGGGGGTATTTATCCCTTATAGAATTTTTATATTCCCACGTTGCTTCTTCAACGATATGGTTTTTCCACAAAACCTTTACCTGGTGAATTACCTTATTCCACAACACTTTGTCTCTTCGGTCAAGAATCTGGACTTTTTGATCCTCATAAGATAGATTCTCTTCCAACTGAACTACCTATGGACTTAAAACATGAGATGGATCTGACATATACTTTCTCAATATTGAAACATAAAAAACATTGTGTACCTGATACAAACTTGGAGGTAAAGCCACTCTGTATGCAACTAATCCAACTTACTTCAGTATTTTATAATTTCCAATGAACCTCAGACTCAACTTTCCCTTCTTTCTAAAATGCACTTTTCCATGGAGAAACTTTGAGAAAGACATGATCACCTACCTCAAAAGAAAGATCCTTCCTCCGATTATCCTCATAAATTTTCTACCTACTTTGAACTATTCTCTTGTGCTTCTGAATCAACTAAACCTTTTCTCCCATCTCTTCTACTAATTCTGGTCTCATCAGCTTCCTTTCACCTACTTCATCCCAAAAGCTGGAGTTCGACAACGCATATCATATAATGTCTCAAATAGAGCCATCTGTATACTAGAATGAAAACTATTATTATATGAAAATTCAACCCAAGAAAGATGTTGGTACCAACTTCCCCTAGTAATCTAGTGAACAAGAACATAGCATTTCTTCCAAGGCCTGAATTTTTTGTTCTGACTTCCCATCTGATTGAGGATGAAAAGCTGTAATAAAATTTAATTTAGTACCCAATGACTTCTGAAGGCCTTTAAAAAAGTTAAAAGTAAACCTGGGATCATGATCAGATAAAATGGATAGGGGAACACCATGAAACCTGAATATCTCTTTAACATACAACCAAGAATGTTGATCTAGAGACAAAGTATCTCGAATAGGAAGGAAATGAACAGATTTTGTCAATTGATAAATAATAACCTAGATTGCATTATTAGCTTGATATGTCTTCGGTAATCCCACAACGAAGTCCATGGATATATTTTCCCATTTCTACTATGGTACTGGTAAAGACTGAAGCACCCATTTAGGTAACTGCTGCTCTACTTTAACATGCTAACAAGGAAAACACTTCATAGTAAAATTAGAAATTTATCTTTTCAATCTATCCCACCAGTAATACTCTTGAAGATATCTGTGCATCTTAGTACTGCCAAGATAAACTGAAAACGGGGAACTATGAGCTTCACATAACAACTCATTCTTAAACTGTGAATCACAAGGCACACATAATCTCTTTCCAAATCTCAAAACACAATCATTATCAATGTTAAATTTAGGCAACTAACCCTTCTGAACCAACTTTATCTTTTTATACAACTCACTATCTTCATTTTTTTCTTGTTTTATTCGGTCTGATAGAGATGATTTCACTAACACCTAAAACAAAATAGAATAATTTCCTGCACCATCAACTTCTATTCCAAATTTCATCAAATCAAAAACCAAATGATCTTGTTCCAAACGTAGCATGGTTAATGAAGCATTACTTTTTCAACTCAAAGCATCAGCTACTTTATTTTATTTTCCTAGATGGTAAAGGATCATGTAATCATAATCCTTGATTAATTCCAACCATCTCCTCTATCTCATGTTCAATTATTTATTAGTGAATATATACTTCAAACTTTTTTGGTCAGTATATATTTCACATTTTACTACATATAAATGATGCCTCTAAATTTTTAAAGCAAGAACAACATAAGATAATTACAAATCATTTATATGTTAATTTAACTCATGAGGTTTCAACTGACATGAAGCATAAGCAATTACCAGATCATTATTCATAAGGACACAACCAAGTCCATTTAATGAAGCATCACTATAAATAACAAAATCACCATTTCTGGAAGGTTGTGCAAAAATTGGATCATTCACCAATCTTCTTTTCAATTCCTGAAAACAATAATCACATTCTTTTGTCCAGATGAATTCAACACCTTTTCAAGTTAACTTAGTCATTAGACTTGATAACCTTGAAAAGTTTTCCACAAACCTTCGGTAATAACCTAAAAAACCAAGAAAAATACACATCTCAGTTATATTTGTGGGTGTTGGCCATTCTTCAACAAATTTTGTTTTAGCAGGATCAAAAATTATGACATTTTTTGAAACAATGTGACGAAGGAAAAAAATGTTTTGTAACCAAAAATCACACTTGCTGAATTTATCAAATAGTTTATTTTATTTTAAGGTTTTTAAGACAGACCTTAAATGACTTTCATTCTCCTCTTTATTTTTAGAATAAACCAAAATATCATCAATGAACAAAACCAAAAACTTATCCAAGAACTCACAGAAAATTCTATTCTTAAGATACATGAATACAACAGGTGCATTGGTGAAACCAAATGGAATAACTACAAATTCATAATGGCCATATCTAGTATGATACACGGTCTTTGGAATGTCTGCTTCCTTTACTTTCAACTCATGGTACCCCAAACTCAATTCAATCTTCAAAAAATACTGATATCTCTAGAGCTGATCAAACAAATCATCAATATGAGGCAAAAGATAATTGTTCATAATAGTGATATTATTCAATGCTCTATAATCAATGCAAAGTCTCGTTGAACCATCTTTCTTTTTAACAAACAAGACAAGACCACCCCATGGTGATATGCTAGGTCGAATAAGACCTTTATCTAACAACTCCTGAAATTTCTTATTTAACTCTAAAAGTTCAATTTGAACCATTCAATAAGGGGGTTTTGAAATTGGTTTAGCATCAGGAACTAAGTCAATAGTAAATTCAACTTCCCAATTAGGTATAATACCAGGAAACTCATCAGGAAAAACATCAAGGTACTAATTTACCACTGGAACATCATTAACCTAAAAAGTTCATTTGTTTTATACAATATGTTCAAGGTAACATTCATTTTGATATTTTACTAGTTTCTCAGCTTCCTGACATGTTATCAAAATTAAGGGTTCATTCTTGTACAAAAATAGAAAATATTTCTGAAAAGAATCGTATTTATCATTGTAGTCAATCATAGCATGATAAATAGAAATCCATCCCATATCCAAAATAACATGAAACTCTACTAGAGGAAAAACAATAAGGTTTACAGGTAGTTTCTTTCCCCACACAAGGACATGAAGGTTCTTATAATTTATTTTTGTCTCAACATTTCCAGTAGATGTTTTTACCATAATTTAAAGATTCATATCTTGATATGTAATTCCAAATTTACTAGAAAACTTCTCAGAAAAGAATTAATGTGTAGACCCTAAATCAAATAACACATTGGTATAATCTGAACAAACAAACAGTGTACCTAATGCTAATTCATTTGATGGCCCAACATCTTATGAAGTAGTTGCAAAGGATTTCACCACCCCTTTTTACTTGTAGACTGGATGATTTCACTCAGTTGAGTTCTTAATTGAACTCTCATTTTCATAATGACCCATTTCATTGCACTTAATACATTTTACTGATTGTAAATAATCTTTTGTCTTACCATTACCCTTCTCTTTTTCAGTGAAATTATGAACTTTATGTCCGATTTTTACACATTAGAAGAATTTACCAGAATTCAAAATACATTCCACAACATGTTTTTTACCACAATTTTCACAAACTGTAAAATTAAGTTTCTTACCATCTGACTTTTTTGAAGGGTTATTCCCTTTCATCTGCCACCTCGACCTCTTATTTTGTTGTTTGTCAAAGAAGACCTGATCATCGGCAAACTCCATTTGCACCTTCTCCTCACATCGATTTTTTTTTCATAACTTTTTAACTCACAAGAAGCTAAATCCCTTTGATAATTTGGATTTAATCCTAAGTAAAAATGGTTGATTTTACTATCAAGATATCATATGAAATTTGGAGCATACCTTTCCAGTCAAGTGAATTTTGCTTCATAAGAAGCCACTGAGTCATCCTCCTGCCTCAATTCCAAGAATTGTTTTTTTATCCTAAGACGAACCACCTTAGGAAAATATTTCTCAAGAAACATACCTTTCAATTCATCCCAATCAAGAGAATAAATCTCCTCACTGTCCCTGATATTTTTCACCATCGACCACCACTAATTAGATTCACCTTTAAAATAGTAAACATCGAGACTAACCTTTTGATGTTATGAACACCCCATGACATCAAAAATCTAATCCAATGCTTTAATCCACCCTTCAGCTAGAACAGGGTTAGATGATCCTCTAAAAAATGAGGGATGATGCCTCATGAAATGATCCACTACTGACGTGTTCCTCTGTGGTTATCCTGGATGATCTCATGCATAGATACCACCACCATTTATAGCCCGAGTCAACTATTATATCACTAAAAAAACTATTCAGTTCCGGTTCCAACCATCTTAGGTTGCTGATTTGGAAGGTTGTCTTCCTCCTGATGTCATCCCAACATAGCTACCCTGTTTCCTCTATGGAAAAACATTATGAACACAAAGATAACTTAGGAGAATAAAGATGTAAATTTGTAAATGATATAATTTCAATATTAACATAAATTAATTTATGGATTTTCATTTAATAATACCCTGAATTCTTATATTTTCTAAACCTACCTCTGAAACCAACTACAAGGACACAACCTTAAACATTACATAATCTTTAATTAAATGAATATTTCAAATTGAGGATATTTTAAGGTTTAGAGTTTTAGAGAAATAGACCATAACTATTACATTACATCTCAAAAATTACAAGGTAGAAACTTCTACAAATGTTTATTTTTTTTATAAAATAAAAACTCTTGAAAAAAGGGTCATATCTAGTCCCATGTTTTAGATTGCATGACTTTTCCTTGATCTCATCCTTGACCCTATTCATCTTTAAGTTCTTTAAAAAAAATTCAAAACTTGGGATGAGCATAAAAATCTCAGTAAGGGTTATAAAAAAAAGAATGAAAACATTAGTTCATCAATACATATGTAACATAAGCTCTTTTACATACCTCATGAAATTATAATATTTACATAGTAAAAAAAATCATAAAGGTAACTTGTGGCATCCATAACATACTTACATTGTAGATTTCAAAGCTACGTAGGGAGTTATATTTGGAATACCCATCACAATATATTCCCTAAATACCTCTGGAGAAACATTCACGTTTACCTCTATCATGTTACCCAATCCATTGGAGAGCTATCCTAGGCTCACCCCCTAGGTTTATCACGGAACCACCCATATATGTAAACAATGCCCAATAACCATAACACATAAAACAAACATAATGGAACGATAAAATTTCCACATTTCAATCATAATATATCATTTCAAGATTTTGAAATAATCAATTATTTCTCAAAATCATTTTCAATACCAATTTTTTTTAAAAGGGTATATAGTATTTATTTTTCTTTAAAAAAACACTACGGCTTGTTAAGGAACCCATAGATCAAATAATACTCGCGGCGGTGGAAAGGTCATTTTCACTACTTAAATTAAAAAGAAACATTCTTTTTTTTAATTTAGTAAAATAATTTATAGAAAAAGATTACCTTTGAATGAAATGAAAATTAAAAGGTGTTTATATAGCGTATAAAAGAATGTTTTGTATTAAAACAAAATATGCCTCAATGAAAGGAGATTGAGACGAAGTCCTTTACCTCATGTTTGACTTGACTCGTTGGTTCTTTAATATCATGAATAATAAACTAAAGTTAATTTCTACATTATTACAAACACTTTTCAAGATTATTATTCCTTTTATATCACTTATTACCTTTTTATAACAATTAGATAATTATTTGGGTTCATATCGGACATTTTGTCGTTGTTCGGAATTTGAGTTAAAATGAATTTGTTATAATTATAAATTGTTCACGTGTTAAAAATTCCATTATCTACATAAGTATATTCATGACTTAGATATCATATATATCATATATATCTAGTATATATATGTATTTATAATAGTACATAACATTTGGAGATAAGAAATGAAATGCACCGTTAATGGGGACGGTAAGCCGTACGTACGCATGAACACTACTTTAATTTCTATTTCACATTTTAATGGAATGAAAACATAATGATACATAGGTATATTATAATTCTAGTATAATATTATATATATATAATCTCAGTAACTCTATCCTTTATATGTTCCATGTATGGCATGAACGAGTCATATCACTTTGAGGGGCGGTAGTCCACACTTCCTCAAATGAAATTATCGCGGTTACCCATAATGAAACCATAAAGGTATGAAATAAATGGAAAATAAAGAAGCATAAAGAAAACATAAACATATTATATATAATATATAAATACGGTTCCATCATAATGGCCACCATGAGAGGTGGTAGGATATAATTGTACAATCATCATTTCGTGAGACGTTAGTTTTCCATGCATAGAAATAGTATGTTCTTTACCCATTAGATGGAGGTGTGTGTAAGTGTAGTTCGAATAATTCTCATAAAAACATCCCAGTATATTGGGTATACTGGTGTTATTATAAAACAAATTAATAAAAAGAGTTTAGGGGTTTTAGAAGTAAAATAAAAGAATAGAATTTAAGAGAAACCGTTACCTTTAATTCGGGTAACTTATCTTTGGTTTGAACCAAAAGGACTTCTTGAAGTTCCTTATGCCTAAGTTAATGATTTTAGGTGGAAGATAGGGATCTTTAGAGATTATTTGTTCAAGTGTTGGATGATCCAAGGGGCTTGAGAAGTGTGAGAAATGAGTTAGATGTGAGGAATTTTTATAATGGTGAGGAGGGGATCTTTAGGAAAGTGTCAAAATATTATTTTATTATTTAATGATTTTCAGTTTCTAAAGGTTAAGAACTAATTAAAGTGAAAGATAAGATAACTAATGGTAGAAATAAAATCATCCAATAAGAATTAGAAAGGTTTTGGATATTTTTTTAATCTTTATAATTTTATTTATTTAAATCAGTTGTTAATGAGGTAAACACTACATCATTATTATGTCATAAATAATTTAATTTATTTGATGTTTAAAAATTATAAAAACAACCATAATGTATTAAATATTTTTAGATTTCAGAAAAATATTGATAGTAAAAAATATAACTTTTATAACCCTATATAAAAATTAATTTACTAAAAGATATTTTTTAATGTCATTTTGCCTTTACTTTATGTTAATTAAAATAAAGTGTCATTATCACTCTTAAGTGGTTCCATGGGGTAAAAAATAAACCCACAGATGCCCATGGTTGGATATAACTCATCAAATATGGTTAAGATAAGTGTTAAGGTATTTTTTAATTATTATGATATTCTTTTTACCATGAATTACCCTATTTACCTTTAACAGTGGTAAATAAAAGTAAAAAATTACTATTCACCAAAAAATATTTTCATCTTATTGAACCAATTTTTACATTATAATAACAACCATGTATGTGAGATTTTTGAAATTTAATTCATATAAATGGTAAAATTTCATTTAAATGAAAAATTCAGTTTTTAACTACTACTTAGTTGTTTCACTATTCATCAAAAATTGAAGTTTTTCAAAAAAATACCAAAAATTCAGCCTAAGATATATGTGATATTCTGAATTCAAAACTGATGTATAGTTTACCAAATTCAATGCATAGTAGCTACATTAATTAATTTAAAATTAATTCCTGTTGTCAAAATAAAAAACGTGTTTTTAAGAAATATTAACTATCAAAAGATTGACACTTGTTTATGTCCAATTTCAAAGTAAAATTACTTCCAATGAACAAAATTAGATTAAATGGTAAAAATATAATCTGATTATACTTTAAAACCAATTAAAAAGATAATCTATCCATATAAATAAATTAGATTAAAATGTAGTTTTGAATTAAAATACATTATTTTCCACACTATGAGGATGTGCCCGTAAGGGGCAGAGCACAACCAAGGATTTTGTCTAGGGTGTACAGTCATTTACACTCCATTCCTTCATTCCTCTAGAGAGTAGATTTGGGTTCAGCATAGTAGCAGGTGCCCAGATGGTTTTGAAGTATGCCGAAAACGGTGGTGACTTATGATCATTGATGAGACGGTCCTTGGTGGAGGCACTTCAGCGCCCTCATAGCCAGATCCAGTTTGGAAGACCAGATCAAGTCTGATTTGATTTTGGTATAATAGATATGGATGATGGTGGGATAGTCTCAACGACACAGTGTGGAATGGTTCAGTGGCAGGTCCCTTTTGGTCTTCAGTGGCATCTCCCCATGAAATGCTTCCCCCCCAGGCTTCATCGACGGATCTCATTGAAGGAATGGTATTTCCTCAGTGGTGCGTCGACTCGTAGAGAAAATTCAAATGCTCTGGATCTGTGCCAGATATGTTCAACTTCAGTTCAGTTTGAAACTGCAGAGCATTTGCGAGACCGACACGAAGAGGTCTGTGGGTTACATGCTGAGAAAGAGGAAGAGATGGAGGCTTCAGGCGCGGCTGGAGGCCGAGAGCATTGAGGCAGTCCGGCGATAACCTGATGGAAGAGGCATTATGGCGGGTTCCATTGGTTTTTTTATTTTTTCTTTCAAGATTCAGGCATGGGACTTTGATCGCTTCTACCAGACGGGTGTTTTCTGGACTTTTGGTTATCTGGCCATTGGGCATGTAATGGCTTTTGGCTTTTGGGCCATTATAATGTGTTTTGTAGTGGGTTGATCCCTCTATCCCTACAATCATGTAATGGGTTTCCCCTACCCAGTTTAAAAGGTTTTTTTTTGTATTTTTATTTTTTTAATAAAGGGTCTTGACCCTAATCCTTTGGTCCAAACATTATTTTACACTATTCATCAAAAATTTAATTTTATTAGAAAATAACAAAATTTTACCCAAAGTGAATTTTAATGTCTTGATTATAAAGAATAATTTTATTTTTCAAATAGAACATATAAAAGTGACCGAAACTAGATTTAAATAGGGGTTTACATTAAAAGGTGATAAATAGACATTTTAAAGAATATTAGAGTATTTATGCTTAAAATCAGATTTTTTTCTTATTTTAAGCCTCTAATTTTTTTTGGATAAATGTAAAAACATTTAACAAATGTGTATAATCATATTTTAGTTAGTTATATTTATTTCCACTATTACAATGGATAGGCATTAACAAACATTTAAAATAATAATATTATATTGTTAGTGTGCAACGTAAGATTTCAAAGAAACCCGTTGTTGAGTATTGGGTATGCCATCGAACATAGAAATCGCTTTTAAAGTAAAATTAATATTTAATTCACAAATATTAATAAAAATTAAAATGTATTATACATTTATTTACTTGGGATGTAACATTAGGTGTTAATGAAGAAGGAAAAATTGATGGCATTGGATATATCTGAAATCCTCAATTAATTATTATCAACATAGTTATTTTTGTTTAAGTCTTGATGAACAACCTGATATGTATTCCTCAACTTAGTGAGGATGTTTATTCAATTAGTTTTTCTAAAAATGTATGTTTAGTTTTAAAAGTCTAATATCTCAAGTTCAAAGACCAAGAAATGATAATATTTATACATTAGGTCTCAATTAATTGTGTAGACAAAATAAAAATTGTTTGAATGAAACAAAATATGAACCATGGACTTAGTATAGAGGGCTGGAAAATTTTAATGTTCATTCCTTAAAAATTTGTCTAAGAAATATATGTTTTTTTGACTTTCTTGACCTCAAATTAGACAAAAATAAACTATGCGAGGCACATAAAATGGTAAAGAAAAAAAATTCATATTTTAATCCAATTAAAGAGGTTATAATTTCTAGACCTCTTGATATTATCCATATGGAAGAGTTCATGCCTACTATAATTGTAATACTTTCTGTAAAACCATTTTTCTATATGTTGGTTAACAATTTTTCAATATTTAAATGGGTTTACTTTTTAATAATTAAAAGTGTAGATCGGTCTATTTTTATTAATTTCTATATGTTTGTGAAAAATAAAAATGGCATAAAAATTGCGACTTTGAGAAGTGATATTGGAGGTGAATTTGAGAATCATGAATTTAATTAATATTTCTCAAAATAAGGTATTAAGCAAAATTTTTATACCCCCAAGACACCTCAAAATAATGGTGTTATTTAAAGGAGAAATAATACTTTTTAATAAATTTATAGAACCATGTTATATGGATATGACTTACTTATTTTTGGAATGAATCTATTAACAAAACATGTAATATAATTAACAGTGTTCTAATATTACCTATCTCAATGAAAACACTATATAGGTTATGGAATAATGGAAAACTGAAGGTAGGGCACTTAAAAGTATTTGGATGCAAGGTTTATATATTTGACACAAAGGGTAATCTAGGTACGTTTGACCCAAAATATAATGAAGTTATTTTCCTAGGTTATTATACTAATTCCAAATCCTATAGAGTTTTCAAGAAAAGGTCATGGATTTTTGAAGAATCAACTCATGTAAAGTTTGATGACTGTTTTTTATCATAAAATGAATCAAGAAGATATATTGAATGATTATATTTGAACATGAGACCTAAATATTTGTTTAACAACAACATGTATGATGATTTGGAACCTTATTATTTTAATCCATATCCAATAAGGGTTGATACTAGTGAACTAGCATGTGTTATAACTACATTATATTAAATCTTAAAAACCATAATTTATAAACATTTATAGGAAGGTTATATGAAGGATTTATTACTGAAATAAATACAGGGAAACTAATATAATTTTCTTCCATGCTATCATAGTAAGAACCCAGATCTATAGATGAATATTTATCTGATGAAAGTTGATTTTTCGGATGTAATAAGAGTTAAATTAGTTCGAATAGAGCAAATTTGGGGAATTAGTATATATGACCTCTGATTATCTTATTATTGAAACAAAATTGGTATTTTGAAACAAATAATATGATCATTTTATAATAACTATTAAAAGCTAGACTATTTGAAAAGGGATACAATCGGGAAGAATGAATAGACTATGAAGAAACCTTTTCACTGGTTTCTAGGTTAGAAGTAATTAGAATTATTTTAGAATATGCATATTATAGGAATTTTAAATTATATAAGATTGATGTTCAATATTATTTTCTGAATATATTTTTAATAGAGGAAGTTTATGTTGAAAAATAATATGGTTTTGAAGAACCATATTTTCAAAATTATTTTTCAAGCTTATCAATGCTCTATATGAACTTAATCAAGAACGAAGAGTAGGGTATGAGAGATTAATCTCTTTTATTTTATAAAATGGTTTCACTGTTGGAATGGAAAAACCTACATTATTTAGGAAAATTTCATCCTCATACATTTCATTCGTACAAATATATATTGATGATTATATTTTTGGATCATGAAATAAAATATTATGTAATGAGTTTTCTAAGCTTACTGAAAAATAAATTGAAATGAGTATGATGGGTGAGTTAAACTACTTTATTGGATTTCAATTTTCCAAAAAATATTTTTAAAATGTTTCAAACTAATGTAAATACATACTTTATTTACTTATGATGTTTTGACTTTAAAATGGAAAGACTTATTCAAATCTAATAAGCTCTAATATTAAACATGATATAAATTATACTAGAAAACCAATTAACAACAAGTTTTATAGAAGTATCATTGGAAGTTTATAGTATCTTAAAACAAGTAGACAAGAAATTATGTTTTCTATATGTATTTGGAAAAAAATTTCATTAAAATTCTAAAAATATAATTTAAATGTTAAAAAATGAATTTTAATAAATTTTAAAGGAATTGTATCTCTATCTCTCCTTTTCCCAAAAACTTATTTTAATTTAACTTCATAATCAGATGATGATTTTTCTAGATGTACATTTTATTATAAAATAACCTTAAGAACATTCCATTTTCTTATAAAATCCATAGTATCTTGGTCAAGTAAAAACCATAATCTGTAGCATTATTAACTACTGAATCAAAATATATTAGAGTAGGAAGTTGTTGTGAACAATCAATGTGGATGAAAAAAAACCTAGTATATTTTTATTTAATTATTATTGTGTTTCAATCAAATATGATAACACTAGCGCTTTCAACATTTCAAAAAATATAATTAAACATTCACAAATAATTCACATTTATTTGAGACATTATTTCTTAAGAGATAATGCACAACAAAATTATATCTATTTAAAATTCATTTTCACAAAATTTATTTTGAAATAAAAAATTAATTTCCTTCTTGTCTATGATTTATAAATAATTCATAGAAATAAACCATTCCTAGACATAGGGAAATTTATCTTGGATGTGATTTTCTAGTGATGTTGTAGTTCATGTGATTGTTCTGGTTTTAGTAGAGCAGATATTTTAATCTACTGATATATGATATGTTATCAATAATGAGACTATTGAAAAAAGAATAATACTAGCAAGAGTTGTTTTTTAGTATATAGGAAAATTTTATCCTAATGTTTTTTCAGCCACTACCTTTTCATCAGTTCGACCTAATTTTATCATAATTTCATTTTCAGAAAAGAATTGGTTTCAAATATCACAATATTTGTATATTTTTATTAAGGAAGGAGTATATCAACCTTTTTGGATGTAATTTCCTTGGTTTAAATATATCTGTTGATTGAGGAAAGTGTAATAATTAGACCTGAATATGTTGACTTGGTTAGACAAAATTTCAATAATTAAGAATAAAAACAAGAAGGAAATGAAACTCAGTTGGATAAAAGTGAAAGAGTAAGATTATTTTTTAGAGAACCGTCTAAAAAGGTTATAATAAATGTTGATAGAAATCAACAAGATGATGATTCTAGAAGCACAAAAGTTAGTAAAGAATTTTCTTTTATTCATGACAAACATACATGATGAGAAATTTGTTGTGTAATTATAAAAATATTATGAGTGAGATAGATAATGCTACTCAATGTTGATTTCAGAAGTGGAATAATTTAAAGATTAGTTTATGGAGTCAATAAATGATATTATGACTCTTTCTGATCATTCTATCTCAAGAAATGATATTAGAGAAGTAAAGATTTTAGTTTAGTCTGTGGTTGAAAAGTTATTATTGGATACCTATGTAGAATCCTTAAATGACATTAATGTTTTATCAAAGTTAGAAGGAGTTTATTTGATGATAAAAACAATGAATTCTATAGAAATCTCATTGCAGTATAACATTTTATCCAAGGAAGAAATTTAGGATCTTGAAAGGGATTTCATAAATGAAATACAAAATTTCTTTCATTTCTTAAAAATTATATTGTTTCAATTGAAAAATATAAGAATGAAATCAACTCCCAATTATAATAAAATTTTAGATATATTCAATATCTTATATATTGTGTTCAAAAAGATGTATATTTCATCATTACTAGATTTCAGAATATGGATTGATCCCTAGACAATAATGTTGATGTTTTGGAAAAGCAGTTTGATGATTTACCCTAATGGGTTGTAAGAAATTTGAAGCCATAATCCCGAAAAGATGATAAAGATGGAGAGGCATATATATTTGTTGCACCTTGGGAAAGAAAAGTTTTTATAAGAGGAAAATAAATTGTTTCAATAGATTATTCAGCTGGTATTTGAGATAAATAGTATGAAGCAATGAAGAAGTTGATAGTCAGTTGTCACAAGAAGGGAAGTGTAGAGAAGTAGATCATACATTTATTTAAAACCATTTATTATTACTATAATAATGAAATGGTAAAAAGTATCATTTCTTGTGCTGATTCTTTATTTTATATTATATGTAGATATCTGCCTGGACCTCCCATCATTGATCTTCATAATTCTTTTGCGTAATGTCTAAAGGAAATATTTCAACCCACTAATATTTATCAACTGGAAAATGTTGGGCTTGTTAAGAATTATATTTTTCTATACTTGAATCATAATCTAAAAAATAATTTATACCTATAAATAAATTTGATGTAGTGAGAGCCCAACAAGCTATTCTCAACCTGAAATCCATTTCTGTAAGAATTGATCTAAGTGATCGAGTATGCATGGATAATATTTACTAATGTTGGGTGATGTTATTATAGAAATATCTTATTCTTGTGACACCCCATTATTTTTTGAAATAATTTTTCAAATTAATTTAGTTTTTTATATTTTTTATTTCATGCAACACTGAATATAACTTGTGTTATTTATGTATTCTCTACAACAAAATTGGATTTATCAAGTTTTAGGGCATTAATAGTGCTAACTAAAAGCACAGTTAAAGGGGGTATTTAACAATGCTAAAAAAGCATTGTTAAAGTGGGATCTATATCATTGTCTGTAAAAAACCACCAATAATGGCCCCCTTTTTACAGTGACTGTAAAAAAGTGCTGCTAAAGGGTTTCTTTCTTCAGTGCTAGTAAAAACCACTAATAAAGTGGGGGATTTATCAGAGCTTGTAAAAAACATTGATGAAAAAAATAATTAAATTTCATTAAAAATAATATATTAATATATAAATATAAATATATTCACACACATATATATGTTATATATATATATTTTAAATATGTTGTAGATAAATCTAAATATCCATTTACACTTAATATATGTTAAATTTAGTGAAAATGTATTATAAAATAATTTAAAAATATTTTAAAATAATAATTTTCTAATTATTATCTAGTAATAGATATTCAATAACAATTTTAAGATAAAAATATCAAAAAAATAAAAGTTCTAAAATAAGTTGAAAACGTAACTCGAAATTCAAATGGACCCAAATTTTTATATATGTGTCTGCTTGAGATCTACCACATATCAAATCAAATACTATGATGAGATATATGCCATGGTGACATGTGGAAACCCCTCATTATGGATTTAAAATCCAAACAAGCCAAGAAACAACCAAAAATTAGTTTTTAGTTGGGGTAAGCAAATTTTTTAAAATTCGATGGAATTTTAGTCTCGTTTATGGTGGTATTTTCCCCATTTTATAACAACCCATGAACTTATGGTATGTATAATTTAAAATTTATCATATTCTATATTTTATGCTTCAGGAAACATTAAGTTTAAATCTATAATATACTATTAAATATGACTATAAGAATATTAATTCCACCATTAGGAAAAGTAATATGACCAATAGAATAGTAAGTTCACCCATGTAAGTGTAAATAGAATTTTGGTAACTTATAAATTAAAATATATTATAAATTAAAATATATTATCATTCTATGATAATCTTAGGAGACATGGATTAATTTTTCAACGTGTCATAAAACTAGTCATAATTTTAAAATCAGTATTTTTTTGAATAAATGATGATTTTAATTAAAAATTAAATTTAAAATATTTAGAAAAATATTTTCTTAAAATAGAGTTCATCTTTTAATTATACACGTTAAAAATGGTTAGGTTTACTTTTTGTTATTTTTTCTAAAATGGTTGAATTTTTTAATAGTGAAATACGATAATTCATAATATATATACATTATAAGTTAATTACACTATTTTTTGAGTCATTGATGATGTAACCACCATAATATAGAACTATCCTTTTCTATTTACTTTAATTAGTCTAGGGTATCAAAACAATTTATATTCTTGAGATAAAATAATAAACTAATGAATAAAATAATAAAAAAAACCCTTCCCCTCCACTATAAATACCACCCATAACCAAATTTTATCCTCACACCACTAAATCTATGAAGCTTATCCAATTTCTTCCCAATAAAACTCCCAAAATCCCACTCCCCCCACATTTTAGCCCTTTTGGTCTAACCCAAAATACAATTTCAATGTTACTTAAGGAGGTTCTCAAGGAGAGAGATTGAAGAGGTAAGATCCCCTTTTGTTCTTTTAGTTTTTATTTTATTATATTTTATTAACATTTACTTACCTCTTGTGTCCAGAGATTCATGATAAATACATTAACCTATATATACTATAATTTAATTATGTTAATGTAAAATCAATAATCAATTCTTCTATCTTTTATTTTTTTTCTTCTGAAAATGAAAACATCTTCTATGAGGTGTCGATTTACCACCTTCATGGATGGAAAGTTTTCATTTTTTTAATTCCGCCTTCAATTCTGTTCATAAAAATATTTTTAGGGTTAAAAATAATTTAATATATGTAATAATATTAATTTATAGTTCTGGAACTTGTATAGAGACAAAATATTAATATATAATAGAAAACAAGTTTGTGATGATCCAAAAAATCCAAAATAATATAAATAGTTACCATTAATGATTTATTTAATAAATCAATTTAATATCTAAAAAATGATATATAATACTATAAAATATACGATAACTTCATTAATAACATATAATTTAAATTCTAGATAACTATTCCTATTTCACATGATATTTCATACATGTATACAGGTGAACAAATTATAAAAACCCTGGAAACCAACACTCCCAAATGATGAAATTGAATCCCATAACTCATCAGAAAGGCTAGAAATTAACTTAATAAAATTATACTAAATAAAATAAATGTTTAATAGGATATTCATTAAAGAATTAATGAATCCAATTTCATTATCTAGAACATTAAGTACAAGTTCAGAACACTTTCATACATAAGGTATGGGTTTCTTTCCAAACCTCCACTTTCCATTTAGTTTACACTTTCTATCTTTTTACCCTAATGTAATTTTTCATTATTTTAATATAATTATTCTACATTATATTTATATTTTCCATACTTATGTATCCATGTCATTTCATCTTTATTTTATGGGATTATTCATGTTTTATAAGTTTTACTTTTCAATTCCTCCTGATAAGCAAGCCCAGTAAAAGGTTACATCCAAATATTTTACACATTTTAAAGTACAATCCATAATCTATTTTAAGAAACCAATATTTCTATAAAACCACAATTTTCTTAATTAAAAACTAAATTATAAATTTCTTGGTTTTATGATAAAAATTAATCTTTTTAACATTTATAGTCTCTCTTATATTTTCTCTTAAACTGCACAGAATTGGCCCTTTTCTAATGTTTCTTAAAAACTCATTGTATATTTTTTCACTTTATTTGAAAATATTTTATGCCTAAAACATTAGTTCATTGTACTTACCTTTTATTTTCTTGGATATACATGTTTATAACATGATTTTACGCAAATAAAAATGATTTTAGAAAAGAATTATTCTTTACAAAGTAAAAAAGGTATTTCTATCAAGAATTACTTGGTGATTTTATTATAGTATTTTCATATATTACAAAACACCATATTTAATATTATTATTAAATTTTACTGATATTATATGATATCTTCTACCTTATTTAATTAAACAGTTTATGATCAGTTTGACCATGGATGTACTATCTTGAAACCATTCACCATATAACTCACAATGGTTAGTGATTTTGTTTACTGATTGGGGAATGTTATTTACATTTCATAAAAATATATGTTGTTTATGTTTTACACCATTCATATGAGGAATGTATTTCACTAAGTGATAGGAGGGGCCCAATATAGCCCCTTGATGAATTGGTCAGTTTCATGAGACAAAACTGATATAGACATGGCTGCGACCTTGACCATTTATTTTTAGATATGGATTTGTATGAGGCCATAACCATTTATTTTAATGTTTCTTGGATAAGGCCATTATATTATGTTTCAGATGTTCAACATTATTCATTCCATTATTATGTAATTAGTAATTGATAATCTATGTGATTATTTGACTAGTAGAGTATACATGTTTATGTTTTATTATCATGTTTCTAATTATAGGGAATTATTTATTAAATGTTATTGATTCCATAATAAAATAAAGATAACATTTTATTAGCATGTGTTTTTAGTTATTCACCTTTCTTTATTATTTATGTTTATATTAGCTTCTACTGTATTTTTTTCCTTACTGAGCATATGAGCTCACCCATTTCTTATGTTATATATTTTCCCAGTTTGCAAAGATTTATATTATGAATGACTTGTAGGATAATATAAGAGTTTATGGGTGTTTCCAATATATTTTATATATTGTTTTTACTTTCCAACTGGTAATGTAGTAATTTTGTATTTATCTAATTTTCCAAAGCTATTAAACTGTTTTTTACTTTGGGATGTAAACTTATGTTCTTATTAGTAATGTAATTAATTAAGCACCAGCTATAAGATACTGGGGTTAAGTTCTTTACAGTTGGTATAAGAGGAAATTTAGTATAAACCTTATAAACTATATTAGGGAACAAACCCTAAGATATAATTTGAGGATAATAATATAATAACATCCTAGAATTTTGGTAAGGTAGAGATTATATGGGTCTTATTACCAATAAATACCTCTCTAAATAATATAAGTGGATGTGGTTTGGGAATATACATACCTATGGGTAAATGAATCTGATAAGGTATATCAGGCATAACTCAGTGTAACCTGGTACACGACAATGATCCTTAATACACACCTGGTTTGAAACTCCTAGGGGATATGATTAGGATAATTTAAATTTTTAAAAAAACCATTAATGAAGGATTTAAAATTAGACATGTCCCCAATGAAACCATGTTTATGATTATGATGTTATCTATGAATCAATTCCCAATTTATGTTAAGTGTTTTTCTAGTTCAAAAATTATTCATTTTATTCATAACCAAATTTAGTTTATGCCTAAATTTAAAAATGGTACATGATCAACACATGTATTCTATATAGGGATTTATCACCTATAAAAGATAATTATGTTAGATTAGGAGCTGCAACTAGAGCTAGAAAATGTATAACTATACTGAGACAATTGACTTAGGTTAGGAGTAAAACCCGCACTCGAATAAAGTATCCCAATCCAAAATGTGGTGTAACAATGTTATAACACTTTATGTGACAACAATGTCAATCATTCAATAGGATATAAAATCCATTTGTAGTAGAGTAATGGATAATTTCATTAGAGAAGATATTTTTTTCATTTAGAAGTAATGAAGGGGATAAGGTTATAAAGATAAATTATTGCCTCTAAAGAGATGATGATAAATGGTGGGAATTGATTAAAAACACAAAATAGGATGAAGAAATTGAGAATATGGAATGGAATTATTTTATGGAAATTTTATTGAAAAAATATTTTCCTAGGGAATAACAAGTAAATATAGGGAGAGAATTCTTGAGTCTAAGATAAAGAGTGGATGAAAACATTACCAAGTATGAATCCAATTTTACGAGGTTAAAAATTCATTCTATGGATTACATACATAATCCAAATAGTAAAACAATACTAAAATAAATAACCATCCCACTCAAGTTTCTATAGGAAACCTAGCGGTCTACCTGCTTCAGGTCATGGATGCAATAGAAGTCTAAACAATTACTATAGATATATTATTAATATATATATATATATATAGTATAATTTTATATTGAATACACCCAGATAAACCAAGTGCATGAAAAATACTAATGGCCATATAGCCTGAATATCGATTGCTAGCTTAACCCGGGCCTAACTCAGACATTCAAAACCAGTCTAAACGAGCTTAAAAACTCAAGCAATAGAGTAATTTATCTACATCTCAATAAGAGTGAGAGAAATCATATATCAATAATCGGTATGGATAGTTAGCCCCTAGGGAAAGAATATAATCATGGAATGTGGTACATAAATACCAACACTCATATAGTATCATTAGATAAAGATTCCATTCTCAACATATGATGTATGGGAGGGTGATTTCCCTCCTAGATCAACACCCCTTACCTTAATACATAGAACCAATAAAGGAATTATCATATTTAATATTCAATATGATACAATACCACTCATGTAATATTTTTACCTGGGATTTAAATATTTTTAAGGCATACTCATGTTTATAACATGACATGTGAGGCAATACCTATCAAATGTTCCTTTAGATCAACTCAATTCCATTTCGAAACATTATAATTCTGAAAAATAATTTATTATAGAATAAAAAAGTGTCATGGTAAAACCATAACTTGGGTTAATTCCATATAAACCGTTTTATTCAATTTAGTAAAGTTAATCAATCATGAATTATCCATTTCATTTAAATCAACCCACTTAATTTACCAAAACATGAAAAATTCACTTATAAGGGTCAAGTTTCAATTGGGAAGTTCCATGGTATATTAATTTAAAGTATTACACCATATTACACAATCCATACTATACAAACCATTCACCTTACCCAATAACCCCAATTCATTAAATCATTGAAACTCTATTTATAAAATTAAAATGTTATTTAGAAGATTACTTGATTATCAATTCACTTTCCCACATGGAAAATTCCATCCTTAATGGGACCAAGAATCTAAGAGGTGCCTTTGGTAATATTAAATAAACATGTATAAATGGTAATTTCATTTAAAAAATATTCCATAAGGGTAAAAATAGTTTTAGGCACTTTGAAAAATTGAACAAAAATGTCCAATTTCTCTTGGCACACACTTGGGGTGACCATATAAGGTATATACAACCTATAAACACCAAAAAAATATCATTTGGAATATAACATGATTAGATGATCAATTAAACGTAATGAAATTAGTCAAATTGATATGATCATCAGAGGAAGATATACAGAATGACTCCATAATTAAAAAAATATCCAAAACTTGAAGGGAAAACAATGTGGCCACCAACCTTAAGGCTGTAGATGATGACTTACTCAATATCAGACTCGAATTCAGAGCAGGTTGGAAGATATCTGATAAACGTTCCAATGAAAAAAAATTAGGGTTCATGATCCTCCACCTAAATATCATAATGTATGGAAATATAAACATTGATAGGGGTTGAGAGACTAGGGGAGATCACCGAGACAAATTCAATTCTTCCACTGGATTGAAGAAGGAAAACCAGACGATGGAATTTATTCAAAGGATAGGTTGAGAGATTATAGGATCAAAGAAGAATAAAAAGGAGGATAGTCTTATAGATAATAGAGGGAAAATAATAATTTTTAAATGGTTAAGTGATGGAAATTTCTAAATTTCATTCCAGAATATCATAGTGAACGGTTTCCAAACCATATGGTAATCATGCACGATTTTCTGTAGAGAAGGGTCACCCTACATAATTAGGCAAATGGTTTGACTAACCATGTGAAAACCATGAAAAATTTATCTTTTCCATAACTGCAACTAGCTATACATTCATGCACCCTTGGTCACATGCTTGTAGACAAAAAGTGTATCCTATTATGTTTTCCTCAATTCAAAGCTCCGAGCTCTAAATGACCCCTGGACATAACCGCGACCACCATGGCTTAATTATACATATTTATTAGGGAATTTAATGTATTCAAACTATTTAACTATTGATATGTACCTTCATTGAAAATATTTTTTGTTATAGTTCATGAAGTTAAGACACATCAAGCCTAATTTTCCACAGCTTAAGGATGCTAAAAAGTCAGCAAATATATACTTCATGAAATTTGGTTATAAAAAGAAAGGTATAAAGGCCACTTGGAGTTCTATTGATGATTCTTTCAGGTTCACATAATCAAAATCAAAATCTAAATATCCTAGTCAAGATTTTAACATATTCTTTATGGAGAATTCATATAATGTACATTCTTACTATTCTTATGAAAATGAGAATGATCATGAATATGAAAATTAAAATTTCTCATTAAAGAATTAAAGAAATAATTTACCATATTAGTAACTAAAAATGACATCTTAAAGAAGTAATAAATCTCTTAGGAACTTCTATAATAATATTTTCAATGAGGTGGAGGACTTTAAAAAAACATTTTTTGATTTTAAAAATCAATTGGAAAAGTATACTACCTCAAATACTAAACAAGTTAAGAAAATATATAACCTACATAATGAGGTTCAAAATATTAAATATGTGGAAAATGTTTTCAATATAGTTTAATATAATTTAAATAAAAATATTGGTAATAATTAACTTAAAAATAAATAATTTGGAATATGGAGTCTTGGAGAAATGCAAAAATTTTATAAGAAATATTTTGAACTTAGTTCTAAAAACAATAACCCTTATAAAGATACCTATTTTTATTATAGATAAATGAGATATTTTGATAACATATGTAATCTATAAAACCTATAATTTTTTTAAAATTTGGAAAATGATTTTATTTTAAAATATTTTTCTAAATGTGTTACCTTGTTTTCTAGAAAACACAAATATATTTGGATTACCATGTCTTAGTAGGTAACATTTCTTGACCCAAGAACATCTGTGTACCAAAAAATATGGTTGTTTGATTTATCATTGTAGGTAACAAAATAGATGAAAAAAATTAAAAATAATTTATTCACATTAGTTGTCCAAGATATATGAATACAAATTTCTCAAATATTCACTCACTATCCAAGATCAATAGAGGCCATGCCACATTTGGAGGTAATAAAGAAGGAAAAATTTATGGCATTGGATATGTCAGAAATACTCAATCAATTATTATCAACATAATTATTTTTGTTTAATTCTTTATGAACAACCTGATATGTATTCCTCAACTTTTTAAGGATGTTTATTCTATTATTTTTTATAAAAATGCATATTTAGTTTTAAAAGACTAATCTCTTAGGTTTAAAGACCAATAAATTATAATATCTATACATTTGGTCTCAATTAATTTTTTAGACAAAATAAAAATTGTTTAAATGGTAAAATATATGAATCATGGACTTGGTATAGAGGGCTTTGAAAATTTAATGTTCATTTCTTAAATTTTTTTCTAAGAAACATATGTTTTTTGACTTTCTTGACCATAAATTAGACAAAAAGAAACTATGTGAGGCACACAAAATTGTAATGAAAAAGAATTCATATTTTAATCCAATTAAATAGGTTATAATATCTATACCTCTTGATATTATCCATATGGATGAGTTCTGTCCTACTATAATTGCAATACTTTCTGTTTAATCATCTGTCTTTGTCTTGGTTAACGATTTTCAATATTTACATGGGTTTAATTTTTAATAATTAAAAGCTATGATCGTTCTATTTTTATTAATGCCTATAAGTTTTTGAAAAATAAAAATGGCATCAAAATTTTGACATTGAGAAGTGATATTTGAGCTGAATTTGAGAATCATGAATTTAATTAATATTTCTCAAAATAAGGTATTAAACAAAACTTTTATACCCTCAAGACACCATAAATTAATGGTATTGTTTAAAGGAGAAATAATAATTTTCAATAAATTTTAAGAACCATGTTATGTGGATATGACATTCCCACTCATTTTTGGGATGAAGCTATTAACAGAACAAGTTATGTTATTAACAATATTCTAATATTACCAATCTCAATTAAAACACTATATGGGTTATAGAATAACAAAAAACTAAAGGTAGGGAACTTAAAAGTATTTAGATGTAAGGTTTACATATTTAAAACAAAGGATAATATAGGTAAGTTCAACCCAAAAGATAATGATGGAATATTCCTAGGTTATTCTACTAATTCCAAATCATAAAGAGTTTTCAAGAAAAGGTCATATATTTTTGAAGATTCAACTCTTGTGAAGTTTGATGACATTTTTGATTTTGATCATAAAATTACTTAAGAAGATTTATTGAATGATTATATTAGAACACAATACCTGAATATCTATTTAACAACAACATGTATGATGATTTGGAAACTTATTATTTTAATCCATATCCAATAAGGGTTGATACTATTGGACTAGAATGTGTTCTAACTAGATTATATAAAATCATAAATAACTTATTTTAGAAACATTTATAGGAAGCTTATATGAAGGATTTATTTCTGGAATAAATATAGGGAACCTAATGTAATTTTATTCCATGATATCATAGTAAGAACTTAGATCTTTATAAGAATATTTTTCTGATGAAAGTTGATTTTTCCTATGTAAGAAGAGTTAAATAAGTTTGAATAGAACAAGTCAGGGGAATTAGTTGATAGAACCTCTTATTATCTTATAATTGAAACAAAATTGATATTTAGAAACAAATAATATGATCATTTTATAAAAACTATAAAAAGGATAGACTATTTGAAAAGGGATACAATCAGGAAGAATGAATAAACTATGAAGAAACCTATTCACCTGTTTCCAGGTTAGACGTAATTTGAATTATTTTATCATATGCATATTATATGAATTTTAAATTATATAATATTGATTTTCAATATTATTTATTGAATATATTTTTAATAGATTAAGTTTATGTATAAAAACAACTTGGTTTTGAAGACCCACATTTTCCAAATTAATTTTTCAAGCTTATTAATGATATATATGAACATAATCAATCACCAAGAGTAGGGTATAAGAGATTAATCTATTTTATTTTATAAAATGGTTTCATTTTTGGAATGGAAAATCCTACATTATTTATGAAAATTTCAACCTTATACATTTAATTCATAAAAATATATATTGGTGATTATATTTCTGGATCTTTACATAAAAAATTGTGTAATGAGTTTTCAAAACATACTCAAAAATAAATTTAAATGAGTATGATGGGTGAGTTAAACTATTTTAAGGGATTTAAATTTTCCAAAAAATATTTTGAAAAAGTTTTAAAATAAAGTAAATATATACTTTATTTACTTAAGATGTTTTTACTTGAAAATGGTAAGACTTATTGAAATCAAATGATCTCTAATATTAAACATGATATAAATGAAACTGAAAAATCAATTGACAACAAGTTTTATAGAGGAATCATTGGAATTTTAGAGTGACTTAAAACAAGTAGACAAGACATTATTTTTTAGATATGTCTTTGGAAAAATATTTCAATAAGATCCTAAAAATATAATTTAAATATTTCAATTTTTTTTTTAAAAATTTAAAAGGAATTATATCCCTATCTCACCTTTTACAAAAAACTTATTATTTTAATTTAACTTCCTATTCAGATGATGATTTTTCTAGATGTACATTATATTGGAAAATAACCTTAAGAAATTTTCATTTTCTTATAAAATCCATAGTATCTTGGTCAAGTAAGAAACCACAATCTATAGCATTATCAACTACTGAATCAAAATATATTACAGTATAAAGTTGTTATGAACAAGTGTGGTGGATGAAACACAACCTAATATATTTTTTATTTAATTATAATTGTGTTTCAATCAAATATGATAACACTAGTGCTATCAACATTTCAAAAAATATAAT
Organism: Viscum album; assembly: GCA_963277665.1. Taxonomy (NCBI): domain Eukaryota; kingdom Viridiplantae; phylum Streptophyta; class Magnoliopsida; order Santalales; family Viscaceae; genus Viscum; species Viscum album. The sequence continues at coordinate 1,500,798,913 of OY728137.1, read as the reverse complement.
TAAACATTCATGAATAATTCACATTGATTTGAGACATTATTTCTTAATAGATAATGCACAAAAAGATTATATCTACTTAAAATTTATTTTCACAAAATTGATTGTGAAATAAAAAATTAATTTCCATCTAGTCAGCGATTTATGAAGAAGACATGAAAATAGACCTTTCCAAAACATAGGGGAATTTATCTTGGATGAGAATTTCTAGTGATAATGTAGTTATGAGATTGTTCTGGTTTTAGTAAAGAGGATTGTTCAATCTGTTGATATAAGATATTTTATCAATAATGAGACTATTGAAAACAGAATAATACTTGTAAGAGTAGTTTTTTAGTATAGAGGAAAATACGATACTAATGTTTTTTTATCCACTACCTTTACATCTATTAGACCTAATTTTATCCCAATTTCATTTTCTAGACAAGAGTTGGTCTCAGATATGACAATATTAGTAAGTTCTGGTTAAGGAATGACTATATCAACCTTGTTGGGTGCAATTTAGTTTATTAAAATATATCTTTTGAGTGATGGAAGTATAATAAATAGACTTGAATATATTAACTTGGTTAGACAAAATTTCACCAATGAAGAATAAAAAAAAGAAGGAAATGAAACTCAGTTGGTAAAAAGTGAAAGAGTAATATTATTTTTTAGAGAACTATCTAAAGGGGATATAATCAATTTTGATAAAAATGAACAAGATGATGATGCTGGAATCAAAAAAGTTCATAATTTTTTTTTTTCTTATTCATGAAAAACATACATGATGAGAAATTTCTATAGTGGAATTATAAAAATATTTTGATTGAGATAGATAATTCTAATCAGTGTTGATTTCAGAAGTAGAAAAATTAAAAGTTCAGTTTATGGAGTCAATAAATGATATTATGACTCTATGCGATCATGTTATCTCAAGAGATGATATTAGAGAAGTAAATCTTTTAGTTTAGTCTGTGGTTGAAATGTTGTTAGTGGATAACTCTATAGAATCTTTAAATGATATGGATGTTTTATAAAATTTTGTAGGAGTGTAGTTGGTGATAAATATAATTAATTCTTAAAAAATATCATTATAGTATGACATTTTATCAAAGGAAGTGATTTTGGATCTTGAACGTGCTTTCATAAATGAAACAAGAAGGTTTTTTCCATTTCCTAAAAATTATATTGTATCAATTGAACAATATAAGAATAAAATCAACTCCTAATTATAATTAAAGGTTACATAAGATCAATATCATACATCTTATGTTTAAAAAGATGTATGTTTCATCATTACTAGATTATAGAAGATGGATGGATCCCTGGATAATAATGTTGATGTTCTGGAAAATCTGTTCGATGATTTACACCAATGGGTTGTAAGAAATTTGATGCCATAATCCTTTAAAGATGATGAAGATGAAGAGGCGTATGTATTTTTTTCCACTGAGGAAAGAAAAGTTTTTATAAGAGGAAAAAAATTGTTTCAATAGATTATTCAGCTGGTATTTGAGATGAACAATACGAAGAATTAAAGAAGTTTATAGACAATTGTTCCAAGAAAGGATATGTATACAAGTAGATCATACATATATTTAAAACCATTTATGATTATTATAATAATTAAATGGTTAAAAGAATCAATTCTTGTGTTGATGCTTTATTTCAAATTAGAGTTAGACATCTTCCTGGACCTCCCATCGTTGATTTCAATGATTATTTTGCACAATGTCTAAAAGAAATATTTCAACGCACAGATATTTAGAAACTAGAAAATCTTGGGTTTGCTGAAGAAGTATATTTTTCTATACCAGAATCATCACCTAAAATATCATTTATGCCTACAAATAAATTTGATGTAGTGGGATACCAACAAGATGTCCTCAACATCAAATCCACCTCTATAAGGATTGCTCAAAGTGTTTGAGTAGGACTTAGAGAATATTTACTAATGTTGGGTGATGTTATTGTAGAAATAGCTGATTCTTGTCACACCCCATTATTTTTTGAAATGTATTTTCAAATTAATTTAGTTATTTTGATACTTTTCATTTCATGCAAAACTGAATATAACTTGTGTTATTCATGTATTCTCTACAACAAAATTGAGTTTATCCAGTATTAGTGATTTAATAGTGCTAAATAAAAGCACTGTTAAAGGGGGTCTTTATCAATGATATAAAATCATTGTTAAAGGGGGCTCTATATTAGTGATTGTAAAAAACCACTAATATTGGACCCCTTTTAACAGTTCTAGTTAGAACGTGCTGATAAAGGGTTTCTTTTTTCAGTGCTAGTAAAAACCACTGATAAAGTGGGGGATTTATCAGTGCTAGTAAAAAAAATTGTTGAAAAAAATAATTACATTTCATTAAAAATAATATATTAATATATTAATATATTTATATTCACACACATATATATATATATATATATATTAAATATGTCATAGATAAGGCTAAATATCCATTCACACTTAATATAGAATAAATTTAGTGAAAATGACTTATAAAATAATTAAAAAATATTTTTAATTAATAATGTTCTAATTATTATCTAATAATATATATTTAATAACAATTTGAAGATAAAAAAATCAGAAAAATAAAAGTTCTAAAATAAGTTTGAAACATAACTCAAAATTAAAATGTCCATACCTTTTTATATAGGTGTGTGCTTGAGATCTAATATATATAAAATTGAATCCTATGATGAGATATATGACATGGTAACATAGGGAAACCCCTCGTCATGCATTTAAATCCCAAAAGGCCAAGAAGACCTGTAAAAATTAGTTTTTAGTTGGGGTAAGCCAATTTTTTAAAATTCGATGGAATTTCAGCCTCATTTAAGGTGGCATTTTTCCCATTTTTAACAACCCAAGAAATTATGGTATGTGTAATTTAAAATTTATCATCTTATATAGTATATGGTTTAGGAAACATTAAGTTTAAAACCATAATATACTATTAAATATGACCATAGGAATATTAATTCCACCATTAGGAATAATAATATGACCAATAGAATAGTAAGTTCAAATATGGAAGTGTAAATAAAATTTGGGTAACTTATAAATTAAAATACACTATATTTATAACATATAATAAGAAAATAAATATTTAAAAAATGATAAATTAAGTTTTAGTGTTTTTGTGGAAAATAAATTTTTATTTACAATTTATTAATTAATATAATTATTTAATAGAAAATTTAATTCTATTAAATAAATAAATTAATTAATATTTCCTTTTCTTTTCATTCTATGATAATCTTAGGATACATGGATTAATTTTTAAACATGTCATAAAACTAGTCATAATTTTGAAATTAGTATTTATTGAATAAATGATTATTTTAATTAAAAATTAAATTTATCATATTTAGAAAAATATGTTCCTAAAATAGAGTTCATTTTTTAATTCTACATGTTAAAAATGGTTAGGGTAAATTTTCAGTATTTTTTCTAAAATGGTTGAATTTGTTTAACAGTGAAATATGATAATTTATAATATATATACATTATAAGTTAATTACACTATTTCTTGAGTCATTGATGATGTAACCACCATAATATAGAAATATCCTTTTCTCTTTACTCTACTTAGTCCTGGGTATCAAAACAATTCATATTCTTGAGCCAAAATAATAAGCTAATGAATAAAATAATAAAAAACCCTTCTCCTCCACTATAAATACCACCCCTAACCACCTCTTATCCTCACAACTCTAAATCCATGAATCTTATCCAAATTCTTCCCAATAACTCTCCCAAAATTCCCTCTCCCCACATTTTATTCCTTTTGGTCTAACCTAAAATAATATTTTAATGTTACTTAAGGAGGTTCTCTAGAAGAGGGATTGCAGAGGTAAGATCCCCTTTTGTTCTTTTATTTTTTATTTTATTTAATTTTTTTATCCGTTACATAACTCATCTATCCCGAGATGAATGATAACCCCATTAAATTATATATAATATAATTTTATTATGTTAATTTAATATCCACAATCAATTCTCTTATCTTCCATTTTTTTCTGAAATTAAAAGCATCTTCTTTTAGGTGTTGATTTACAACTTTGTAGATGATGAGTTTTCATTTTTAAATTCCACCTTATTGGATGGTCATAAAACTATTTTTAGGGTTAAAAAATAATTTAATATATTTAATATAGGTTATTTAATCTTCTGGAACTAGTAGAGAAAAATAATATTAATACATAATAGAAAACAAGATTGTAATGATCCAAAAAATCCAAAGTAATATAAATAGTTATCATTAATGTTTTTTATAATAAATCAACTTCATATCTAAAAAAATGATATATAATACCATATAATTTCCTATAATTTCATTAATAATATATAAATTAAATTCTAGATAACTATTCCCATTTCACATGATATTTAATACATGTATACAAGTGAACCAATCATAAAAACCATCAAAACAACACTCCTGAATGATGAAATTGAATCCCATAACTCATAAAAAAGGATAGAAATGAACTTAATAAAATTAAAATAAATAAAATAAATGTTTAATAGGTTTTTGAATTAAAGTATTAATGAATCTAATTTTATTATCTTTTACATTAATCATAAGTGCATAACACTTTCAAACATATGGTAAGGGTTTCTTTCCGAACCTCCTTTTTTCATTTAGGTTACACTTTCTATATCATTACCCTATTGTAATTTTTTATTATTTTAATATAATTATTCTACATTATATTTATACTTTCCATAATCATTTATCCATGTCATTTCATCTTTATTTTATGGTATAATTACTGTTTTATAACATTCGATTTTCAATTCCTCCTGATAAGCAAGCCTGGTAAAAGGTTACTTCCCAATATTTAACACATTTTCAAGTACACTCCAAAATATATTTTAAGACACAAATATTTCTATAAAATCAAACATTTCATCAGGAAAAACAAACTTAGATCTTTTTGGGTTTTATGATAACAATTAATCTTTATTACATTTATAGTCTCTTTTATATTTTCTCTTAAATTGCACGGAAGTGTCCCTTTTCTAATGTTTCTAAAAAACTTTTTTTATATGTTTTCACATTAGTTGAATATAATTTATTCCTAAAACATAATTTCATTATACGTATCTTTTCTTTTTTGGGATATACATGTTTATAATTTGATTTTACGCAAATAAAAATGATTTTCTAAAAGAACTATTCATTCCAAATTAAAAAGGGTATTTCTATCAAGAATTACTTAGTGATTTTAGTAGAGTATTTTCATGTATTACAAAACAACATATTGAATATTATTATTAAATTTTATTGATATTATATGATATCATCTACAATATTTTATTAAAAACTTTATGATCAGTTTGACCATGAATGCTCTATCTTGATACCATTCACCATATTACTCACAATAGTTAGTGATTATGTTTACTAATTTGGGATTATCATTTACATTTCATAAAAATATATCTTGTTTTTGTTTTATTCCATTAATATGTGGAATGAAATGGACTAGGTAAGTGACCGGAGGGGCCCAATATAGCCCCTCGATGAATTAGTAGGTGTCATGAGACAAAACATATATAGATTTGGCTGAGGCATTGACCATTTATTTTTAGGTATGTATTTAGACGAGGCCATAAACATTTATTTTTAGGTGTCTCAGATAAGGCCTTTAAGGTAAGTTTCAGATGTTCAACATTATGCATTCCATCATTATTTAATTATTAATTGATAATCCATGTGATAATTTGATTATTAGAATATACAGGTTTATGTTTCATTATATCATGTTTCAAATTATAGGGAATTATTTATTTTCATGTTATTAATTCTATAATGTGATCAAGATTACATTTTATTATCACGTATTTTTAGTTATTCACCTTTACTTATTTTTTATGTTTATATTAGATTCCACTATATTTCTTTTTCTTACTAATAATCTAATATCACTGTAAAAACTCGAGATTTTATGAGAATTATTCTTTTTAATTTCTTTGATGACTTTTTTTGTACGCTACAACAAGATTATCTTGTGATATACGCAACACCGTATTAGCTTGAAGTGTACGCAAAACTATTCTTGGCTCGTGTTACACACAATTTCATGTTCGTTTTGTGGAAATTATTTTGCGCAACATTAAGTATAGATTTTGTTTAATGTATAAATGGAATAAGTTTTGATTATGTTATACAAAACATTGAGTGTATATATATATATATTCAATGTATAAATGAAATATGGTTGGATTCTGTTATACGCAACAACAAAGGAGTTTTTCACTACACGCAACCCTAACTTGGCTTACATTACACGCAATTGTGACCTTCCTCGATAGCGTGTGTAGTACGCAATACCGAGTTTCACTAAATGAGATATTATTATAAGATTATTATGAACTAGACGTTGTGAATAGTAATACCCACCTTTTTAAATATTATAAATTTCATATTTCAAAATGGACTTCATTTTTGGAGTTGGAATATCGAAATTAGCCTAGGGTGAAATTTTGGTATTTTTCTGAAAACTTTCAATTTTTGATGAATAGTGAAAACACTGGGTTACTATTTAAAAACCAACTTTTTATTTAAATAAATATTTAGATTATTTAAATTTATTTTAGGTCAAAATTGATACATAATACCTATACGAGTTCAATTTAATTCATTGGAGTCATTTTATAATAATTTTAGACATATAAAAATTTTATTGAACTTTTCACCGTCTCTTACCTACCTCTTAGGAGAGTTCGAAAAGTTACATAAAACTTAATTTTACTGCTTCTGTGAGTGGAATTTTCAAAATCCGAGAGACATAGTTAATATCAAGGACTAAAATGTGGTTCAATGAGATGAAAATAATTTTTGGTGAATAGTAACGATTTACTTTTATTTACCACGGTTAAAAGTAAATAGGGTAATTAAGGGTAAAAATGATATTATTATTAGCCTAAAACATGTCTTAATTCTATTGGATATGTTTAATTAGACCAAAAACAACCTTAGGAATAAAATATGACCATTTAGGCCCACTTGGATTAGATTAGGACATTTAATATTATTTTAATTAAAGAATAGTTAAAATAGTTAAAATCAAAGTTTAATAACTAAAACATTTTTAATATAGGGTTATACATAAGATAAATTAGACTATAAATATTAATTAGAAATTTAAAAATATTTCCTACATAATGGTAGTTTATTTATAATTTTTAGACATTAAATAATTTAATTTATTTATGACATAACGATGATGCAATATTTATCTTATTAATGAAATATTGACATAATTGATGTTATAAATACCAGAATAAATGTAATTTGAGACTTTTTATAAATTCAACTAATTTTATAGGTTAATATGACATGTTATTATTGATTTAATTAGCTTTTTTTAACTAATAATTCTGTTATAATTTTCACAAAAATCAATTACCAAATAGTGTCAAAATTGACATAAAATAGTTTTTAAAACAAATATTATATTATTAATTGTTATTTTATTCCTAAAAATCTAATGTTCGACCAAATGTCTTAGATAAGGTTATATATATTAATAATAAACAAATTTGGGTTATTTTGGCTTTTTATAGTAAGTTTATTAACCTTATAGTGTAAGAAAACAAGATGACACGGTAAAAGTAAAATTATTTAACTTAAAGTTAAATCTAAATGATAAGGTTAAAATAGAAACCTAAACTTGTCTAGATTCTATTGGTTGAGAGGATTTAGACCCATACCCACCTTATCTTATAAATAAATCCATTTGGAGCTATTAAAAACTGAATATGACTTTATTATAAAATAATATTTTAAGTTTTTCCAAAGGTGCCCCTCTCCTCCCTTATAAAAAGGGCACCCATTCCCTCTTCTCTTCACACCATTTTGAGCCTTGAAGCTCGGACAAACCCTTCCCATTTCTCTTATACACTTTCCTAGAAACATTTTTGAGGTTCTGGTATTCTCAAAATACCAACTCTACTTCCTTAATAGAAGGCTTAAAGGAGGTGCGCCGAAGAAGAGGTAATCTCTTCTTTCGATTCTCTCAAGTTTATTTCTTCTTAAACTTATTCTTATTTGGTTGTTTCATTATAAATTAATAACATCAGTATCACTAATATAATGATATGTTATTATGAATATTAAAAACCCCTATTTCACCTTCTATCCATCCTACGGAAAATGAAATCACCACACGTGCGTACGTACGGAATACCGTCTCCATGCTGTGGTGCAATCAATTTTTCCACCACCACCTTACATGGATGGGTATAATGGTGTAAATAAATAACTATATATGGTTATTTTAAAGTGATATTGATTCTTTAATATTATACATACACTTCAATACAATTCCACGATCATGGGAATGATATCATCGCTCGTGCATACGTACGGACTACCGTCTCCACGAACGCGATGAGATTAATTTTCCATGATTAACCATTCAAAAATGATTATAATATATATATAATGAATAATAATGAAATATATGACATAATGAAGCTACTGGATTTATTTATACATATACATATATATATATATATATGTCATCTACTTTTTTTCATTCAAGTCAATAAAGAAAGGAAAACATCGTGCATGCGTACGTACGACCTACCGTCTCCATGAACGGTGTGTTTCATTTCATTTATCTATCTATTATATATATATATATATACTGAATATATATGATATATAAATCATGTTTTACATTCTGTAAGTAAGTAAATCATGATATATGTAATAATAATATCAAGAACAATAAGTCAAAACACATACGATAAATGAATTTTTTTACCCAAAACGCTACTTTAACATGGAATTAACAAATGAATAGGTAATATAAATACCTAAGTGAACCATATATGATATAATAACAATGAATATGATTCTTTAATAAGTCAATGACATTATTTAAATCATTATACAGGAGGTTTGGATACATACGAAGCATATCAGACATAAGGTAAGGGATAAATTTTCCAATCTCATTTTATCTGAGATTGTTTATTCGTATGTATTCACTGGGGTTATATTTATCAGCCATGTTCTTGTTTTCAAAAAATGGTTTCATGTATTTTTAAATTCCTTTTTACCCATTTTGGAATTTTACTACATGTTATGTAATGAATCTTTCTTTTGTTTACGTTATGAGGTACTTTTTTGACTTTTCCGACAAAAGTACAAGAAGAATGTTATTTTTAACTTATACGGCGTGAACAAATTTTTACGGTTTCATAATGCCTTATTTTCATGAAGCTTAATCTACAAGATTTTATAACTATTTTCAAAAAAATACTTTTCTTTTAAAATTGCATGGAAATTTGTGAAAAGAAAATTATTTTCAAGAAGAAAGGATATTTTCCTCAAGAATTCATTTCAAGTGTTTTATCAAAACCATTTTCCATCTAAGATGACATTATTTCATATGTTTATGTTTCAAGTGTAATATCTCTATGATTTACATGGTTTCACTTTTCTTATGATGAAACGATATCCATTTCTTATATATGGATTATGTTATGATGGGATGATGTTTATGAAACCCATTTTTATTCTTTGGGTTATGATGAATGATTTATGTTTATATTGTGGCACAAGTAATAATGATTTCATTATGATATGTGTGGTATCTATATCTCCATACAATAAATTGGGCAAAGATTTATATCTCATGAGACATACATGGCTGGAACAGTAAGTTAATCCGGTTCAGTGATATAGGACTGGAATGAGGAGTGAACTCGATTCAGAAAGGGACTTTGTCCACTAAGATGGCCTTGGCAGAAATTCCTTGGATACTATGGAAATAATATCAAGTTCTTAATGGTTTTCCACAATTAAATATTTTATTCCCATGCTATTTTATCATGATTTATGTTTTTTTATGATCTATTCCTTGTGTACTTTCAAGATTTATGTCGTTGCTCATGATTTTTATGTTTAGATTTTATGTTCAAGTTTTTTTTGCATGTAAATGTCTATGGATTGTTTTATGTTCTCTATGATTACCCTTACTGAGCATTTAGTCTCAGCCTTTATATGTTTTCTTTTCCCTAGGATATAAATAATGATTTTAGGTATGGAAACAAAAAGGGGAAGATTGTTATGGGAGATGTTGAAGATCTTTCAACATTATTAGAACTTTATATTCCAAGTTTCCAAAGACACTAAACTATTATAGTCCTTTGGTATCTATTTTTGTCATGTATTAAGTATTCCACAAAATTAATGTAATGTCCATGTAAGTCAATCTTTGGGTCTCTACAGTTGGTATTAGAGGAAAGGTTTAGTCAACCTTTGGAAACTAGGATGCGAGAACTTTAGTGAGATCCCAAGATATATTTCTAAGGTATCTCTAGGGATGTCCCTAAGGTTAAGTACATGTATATGATATAGTCCTAGAATTATGGTAAATATCTTAGAATATAACCTAAGATGTTATATTTTGAAGGTAATCCCCCTTGATTATGATTTTGGCCTCTCACACTATTCTTTTTGGGTTTTTAGAAAATTTCTGGGAATGAGAAGATTCACGATAATAGAGGACATGATGGATAATGGAATGATATTTTTCAAGAGCAACCGAATGAAATTGGATCTAGTGGTCCACATATCATTATTATGCCTAATCAGAAATCTCATAATATGATCAATAATCACAACTTTGTTAAGTTTCCAGACTCAGCTAATAAGAGAAAGATGGAGTTTCATGATGATCATAGAGGAAGGAAAGTTCAATTTCTATCATGTAAATCATGTGGGAAGAGGCGTCAAGTAGAATGTTTCAAAGGAACTGGAAGATGCTTTGGGTGCAGAAAAGAAGGACACAAATCTAGTAAGTGCAAAGGAAAAGGTTCAGTTAAAACCATAAATAAAGATAATGGTTTTGCTATGACATCAACAATGACTAGATGTTTTAAATATGGAATGTATGGGCATTATGGAAACCAATTCCCTAAGGGAAAATCTCATGAAGAGAATCAGCATGGTCATATCTAGTATTTATGTGGATGATGATGAGGAGACTATAAATGATATATGAGATGAAAGAAGTGTTGAAGCATGGTCAATGGTTTAAGAAGGTAATGGAATGATCGTATGTTTATCAAGAGTTATGTTGTATAGGTAATTTAATGGTACTATGGAATAAAGAAACATCTAAGGATTGTTACACTATTATTTTTCCTAAAGTATTTGAAAGTATATGTTGAATGGTACTGGTAACCATGAAAAGTTATTCAGATATTTTTGGAAAGAAGATGATATGCACATAATGAATGGATAAGGAATAAATAATATGTTTTATAGTATTCATGAGCTCATGATTGTTATAAGGACTAAGTGATATCATGGTTTGAGTATATAAAATTTTGGGATTTTGGTATGCGGAAAGATTTAACTTTTGACAACACTCATGTTTTCACTTAGGTTCAAAAGGTATTCATTTTTCAAGAGAATACATGATTAAGGCCTTCGAATGTTTGGAATGTAACCAACAATACATATCTTATGATATATGGGGATCAACTATGGTATTAACATGCTTGTTATATAAACTCTCTGGTAATCGTTTTCACAATAATATGAGATTGGACAACAGTATTTTGGATAAGACTAAAGATTGGAATGGATTATGTTGGACATAAGTTAGTATTGTTTAAGTCTTGAACTTTTTTGATATCATTGATGGAAAGTTAATATAATTTATTTTTTGAAATAAAGGAAAACCTGTAGGACGGGTGACAACCCGTCACGTCACACAAGGCTATGGGAATCGAACTCAAAACTAAAGTGCGACATGCCTTTATTTCCTACCACTAGCCTACAGGAAGTCCCTGGTTAGTAGAAACTAGTTTTATTTTATTATGTAGGATGAGAGATGAAGTATAAGTCCATTTTGGAACCATATATGATTAATCTCACCATATATGGACTTTGTATATATATTCTTCTAATTAAAATTATTCAACTTTAGGGAAATGATCTTGAAAAAAAATGTTTTCCTAGTGCCCTTATATCCGATGAATCAAATGGTACCCTAGATCATCACAAATTTATTGCTTTGTGATTGTTGGATTTTTCATAGCAATGTTTTCTAACACTCTCCATTAGATCATTATGGTTAGATTTCTCTTCCATATCCATATTTTCACCGATGTTCTCCTACATGCAATCCCAGTGATTAGTTAATTTGGGTAACCATTACGTTTCATACTTTAGTTTTTAATGATAAGTTTTGGTATTTCTTTTTATGATGTGTGTTTCTATTAAATAAACTTTCATGTAGAAATCCATTTATAACCCCGACGAATTTTAAGGGAGAAATTCATTTTACAGGGGGTAGAATGTAACAACTAGAGATTTTATGAGAATTATTCTTTTTAATTTCTTTGATGTCTTTTGTTGTACGCTACCCCAAGATTATCTTGAGCTATACGCAACACTGTATTAGCTTGCAGTATACGCACCACTATTCTTGGCTCGTGTTACACACAATTTCAAGTTAGTGTTGTGAAAATTATTTTACACAACATTAAGTATAGATTTTGTTTAATTTATAAATGAAATAAGTTTTGATTATGTTATACGCAACATTGAGTGTGCATATATATATATATATAATGTATAAATTAAATATGGTTGGATTTTTTTATACGTAACAACAAAAGATTCTAACACTACACACAACCCTAACTTGGCTTACATTACACGTAATCGTGACCTTCCTCAATAGCGTGTGTAGTATGCAATACCGAGTTTCACTAAACGAGATATTATTATAATATTATTATGAACTATCCGTTATGAATAGTAATACCCACTTATTGAAATTTTATAAATTTTATCTTTCAAAATGGACTTCATTTTTGGATTCGTAACATCGAAATTATCCTAGGGTGAAGTTTTGGTATTTTTCTGAAAACTTTCAATTTTTGATGAATAGTGAAAACACTGGGTTACTATTTAAAAACCAACTTTTTATTTAAATAAATATTTAGTTTATTTAAATTTATTTTAGGTCAAAATTGATACATAATACCTATATGAGTTCAATGTAATTTATTGGAGTCATTTTATAATAATTTTAGACATATAAATATTTTATTGTACTTTTCACCGTCTTTTACCCACCTCCTAGGAGAGTTTGAAAATTTACATAAAACTTAATTTGACCACTTCTGTGAGTGTAATTTCAAAAATACGAGAGACACAGTTAATATCAAGAAATAAAATGTGGTTAAATGAGATGAAAATAATTTTTGGTGAATAGTAACTTTTTACTTTTATTTACCACGGTTAAAAGTAAATAGGGTAATTAAGGGTAAAAATGATATTATTATTACCATAACACATGTTCTAATTCTATTGGATATATTTAATTCGACCAGAAACAACCTTAGGCATAAAATATTACCATTTAGGACCACTTGGATTAGATTAGGACATTTAATATTATTTTATTTAAAGAATAGTTAAAATAGTTAAAATCAAAGTTTAATAAATAAAACATTTTTAATAATGCGTTATACAAAAGATAAATTAGACTATAAATATTAATTAGAAATAAAAAAATATTTCTTACATAATGGTATTTTATTTATAATTTTTAGACATGAAATAATTTAATTTATTTATGACACAATGATGATACAGTAATTATCTTATTAATGAAATATTGACATAATTTATGTTATAAATACCAAAATAAATGTAATTTGAGACTTTTTATGAATTAAAATAATTTTCCAATTTAATATGACATGTTAGTATTGATTTAATTAGCTTCTGTTGAACTAATCATTCTGTTATGATTTTCAAAAAAATCAATTACCAAATATTGTCAAAAGGTACATAAAATAGTTTTTTTAAAAAAATATTATATTATTAATTTTTATTTTATTCCTAAAAACCTAAGGTTCGGCCAAATGACTTAGATGATGTTATATATATTAATAATAAACAAATTTGGGTTCTTTTGGCTTGTTATAGTAAATTTAATAACCTTATAGTGTAAGAAAACAAGATGACACGGTAAAAGTAAAATTATTTAACTTAAAGTTAAATCTAAATGATAAGGTTAAAATAGAAACCTAAACTAGTCTAGATTCTATTGGTTGAGAGGATTTAGACCCATCCACACCTTATCTTAGAAATAAATCAATTTGTAGCTATTAATATCCGAATATGACTTTATTATAAAATAATATTTTAAGTTTTTCCAAAGGTGCCCCTCTCCTCCCTTATAAAAAGGGCACCCCTTCCCTCTTCTCTTCACACCCCTTTAAGCCTTGAAGATCGGAAAAACCCTGCCCATTTATCTTCTCCACTTCCCTAGAAAAATTCTGGAGGTTCTGGTCTTCTCAAAATACAAAGTCTACTTCCTTAAGAGAAGGCTTAAAGGAGGTGCGTCGAAGAAGAAGTAATCTCTTCTTTCGATTCTCTCAAGTTTCTTTCTTCTTAAACTTCTTCTTATTTAGTTGTTTCATTATAAAGTAATAACATCAGTATAATTCAAATAATGATATGTTATTATGAATATGAAACAAACCTATTTCACCTTCTATCCATCCAATGGAAAACAAAATCACCACGCGTGCGTACGTACGGAATACCGTGTCCATGCCGTGGTGTAATCAATTTTTCCACCACCACCTTACATGGATGGGTATAATGGTGTAAATAAATAACTATATATGGTTATTTTAAAGTTATATTGATTCTGTAATATTATACATACACTTCAATACAATTCCATGATCATGGGAATGATATCATCGCTTGTGCGTACGTACGGACTGCCGTCTCCATGAACGCGATGAGATTCATTTTCCATGATTAACCATTAAAGAATGATTATAATATATATATAATGAATAATAATTAAATATATGACATAATTAAGCTAATGGATTTATTTATACATACATATATATATATTTATATATATATATATATATGTCATCTACTTTTTTCATTCAAGTCAATAAAGAAAGGAAAATAGCTTTCATGCGTACGTACGACCTACCGTCTCCATGAACGGTGTGTTTCATTTCATTTATTGATATATTATATATATATATAATGAATAGATATGATATATAAATAATGTTTTACATTCTGTAAGTAAGTAAATCATGATATAAGTAATAATAATATCAAGAACAACAAGTCCAAACACGTTCGATAAATGATTTTTTTTACACAAAAACGCTACTTTAACATGGAATTAACAAATGAAAGGGTAATATAAATACCTAAGTGAACCATATATGATATAAAAAAAATGAATATGATTCTTTAATAAGTCAATGACATTATATAAATCATCACACAGGAGGTTCAGATACATACGAATCATATCAGACATAAGGTAAGGGATAACTTTTCCAATTTCATTTTTATCCGAGATTGTTTATTCGTACGTATTCACTAGGGTTATATTTATCATCCATGTTCCTATTTTATAAAAATGGTTTAATGCATGTTTAATGTCCTTTTTACCCATTTTTTAATTTTACTACATGGTATGTAATGAATCTTTCTTTTGTTTACGTTACGAGGTACTTTTTTGACTTTTCCGAAAAAAGTACAAGAAGAATGTTATTTTTAACTTATACGGCGTGAACAGATTTTTACAGTTTCATAACTCCCCATTTTCATGAATCTTACTCTACATTATTTTATGACTATTTTAAACAAAATAATTTTCTTTTAAAATTTCAGGGAATTTTGTGAAAAAAAATGATTTTGAAGAAGAAAGGATATTTTCCTCAAGAATTCATTTCAAGTGTTTTATCAAAACCATTTACCAAATAAGATGAAATTATTTCATATGTGTATGTTTCAAGTGTAATGTCTCTATGATTTAAATGGTTTCACTTTTCATATGATGAAACGATATCCATTTTATTATATGGATTATGTTATGATGGGATAATGTTTATGAAACCCATTTTTATTCTTTGGGTTATGATGAATGATTTATGTTTATATTGTGGCACAAGTAATAATGATTTCATTATGAGATGGGTGGGATCTATATCTACATCCAATTAATTGGGTAAAGATTTATATCTCATGAGATAGACATGGTTGGAATGGTAAGTTAATCTGATTTAGTGATATAGGACTGGAACGAGGAGTGAACTCGATTCAGAAAGGGACTTTGTCCACTAAGATGGCCTTGGCAGCAATGCCTTGGCTACTATGGAAATAATATCAAGTGCTTAATGGTTTTCCACAATTACATGTTTTATTCCCATGATATTTTATCATGATTTTTGTTCCTTTATGATCTATGCCTTGTGTGCTTCCAAGATTTATGTCGTTTCTCATGATTTTGATTTTTAGATTTCATGTTCAAGTTTTTTTTGCATTTAAATGTCTATGTATTGTTTTATGTTCTCTATGCTTACCCTTACTGAGAATTTGATCTCACCATTTATATGTTTTCTTTTCCCCAGGATTTAATGAAAGGTTTTAGGTATGGAAACAAAAAGGGGAAGATTGTTATGGGAGATGTTGAAGATCTTTCAACATGATTAGAAGTTTATATTCCAAGTTTCCAAAGACACTAAACTATTACGGTACTTTAGTGTCTATTTTTTTATGTATTAAGTATTCCAGAAAAGTAATGTAATGTCCATGTACATCAATCTTTGGGTTTCTACAGTTGGTATCAGAGGAAAGGTTTAGTCAACCTTTGGAAACTAGGATGCGAGAACTTTAGAGAGATCTCTAGAGATATTTCTAAGGTATGTCTAGGGATGTCCCTAAGGATAAGTACAAGTATAGGATATAGTCCTAGAATTATGGTAATGATCTTATAATTTAACCTAAGATGTTATATATTGAAGGTAATCCCCCTTGATTATGATTTTGGCCTCTCACACTATTTTTTTGGGTTTTTAGAAAATGGCTGGGAATGGGAAGATTCACGATAATAGTGGATATGATGGACAATGGAATGATATTCTTCATGAGCAACCAAATGAAATTGGGTATGGTGGTCCACATATCATTTTTATGCCTAATCAGAAATCTCATAATATGATCAATAATCTAAAATTTGGTAAGTTTCCCAACTCAGGTAATAAGAGAAAGATGGAGTTTCATGATGATCATAGAGGAAGGAAAGTTCAATTTCTATCATGTAAATAATGTGGGAAGAGGCATCAAGGAGAATGTTTCAAAGGAACAAGAATATGCTTTGGGTGTGGAAAAGAAGGACACAAATCCAGTAAGTTCAAATGAAAAGGTTCAGTTAACACCATGGATAAGGATAATGGTTTTTCTATGAAATCAACAATGATTAGATGTTTTAAATGTGGAATGTATGGGCATTATGGAAACCAATTCCCTAAGGGAGAATCTCATGAAGAGAATCAACATGGTCATATGGATAGTATTTATGTAGATGATGATAAGGAGACTAAAAATGATATATGAGATGAAAGAAGTGTTGAAGCTTGGTCAATGGTTTAAGAAGGTAGTGGAATGATTATATGTTTATCAAGAGTTATGTTTTATAGGTAATTTAATGGTACTATGGAATAAAGAAACATCTAAGGATTGTTACACTATTGTTTTTCCTAAAGTATTTGAAAGTATATGTTGAATGGTACTGGTAACCATGAAAGGTTATTTAGATATATTTGGAAAGAAGATGATTTGCACATAATGAATGGATAAGGAGGAAATAATATGTTTGATAGTATTAATGAGATCATGATTGTTATAAGGACTAAGTGATATCATGGTTTTAGTATATAGAATTTTAGGATTTTGGTATGTGGAAAGATTTAACTTTTGACCGCACTCATGTTTTCACTAAGGTTCAATGGGTGTTCATTTTTCAAGAGAATACATGATGAAGGCCTTAGAATGTTTGGAATGTGACCAAAAATACATATCTTATGATATATGGGGATCAACGATGGTATTAACATGCTTGTTATATGAACTCTCTGGTAATCATTTTCACTATAATATGAGATTGGACAATAGTATTTTGGATAAACATAAATATTGGAATGGATTATGTTGGACATAAGTTAGTATTGTTTAAGGCTTGAAATTTTTTGATATCATTGATGGAAAGTTATAATAATTTATTTTTAGAAAAAAACGGACAACCTGCAGGACAAGCGACAACCTGTCACGTCATACAAGGCAATGGGAATCAAACTCAAAACCGAAGTGCGACATGCCTTTATTTCCTACCACTGGCCTACAGGAAGTCCTTGGTTAGTAGAAAATAGTTTTATTTTATTATGCAGGATGATAGATGAAGTATAAGTCCATTTTGGAACCATATATGATTAATCTCACCATAGATGGACTTATGTATATATCTTTTGCTAACTTATGTTTGCGACAGATGGAATGACCTATCATTCCATCGCATGATCTACTAAAACTTCGCAAAAGACAAATTCAACTTCATTTCTTAAAGAGATGAAGTGGAAATTGTTTAAGGCCTGAACAACAGTGAGATTTTACCAAAATAAAGTAAGTATTTCTTCTAATTCAAATTCTTCAACTTTAGGGAAATGATCTTGAAAAAAAATGTTGTCCTAGTGCCCTTATATCTGATGAATCAAATGGTACCCTAGATCATCACAAATTTATGGATTTGTGATTGTTGGATTTTTCATAGCCATGTTCTCTACCACTCTCCATTAGATCATGATGGTTAGATTTCTCTTCCATATCCATATTTTCACCTATGTTCTCCTATGTGGAAACCCAGTGATTAATTAATTTGGGTAACCATTACGTTTCGTACTTTAGTTTTTAAAGATAAGTTTTGGTATTCCTTTTTAGAATGTGGGTTTCTATTAAAGAAACTTTCAAGTAGGAAACCATTTAGAAACCCGATGAATTTTGAGGGCAAAATTCATTTTATGGGGGGTAGAATGTAACAACCCAAGATTTTATGAGAATTATTCTTTTTAATTTCTTTGATGTGTTTTGTTGTACGCTACACAAAGATTATCTTGTGCTATACGCAACACCGTATTAGCTTGCAGTATACGCAACACTATTCTTGGCTTATGTTACACACAATTTCAAGTTAGTTTTGTGGAAATTATTTTACGCAACATTATGTATAGATTTTGTTTAATGTATAAATGAAATAAGTTTTGATTATGTTATACGCAACATTGAGTGTATTTATATATATTTAATGTATAAATGAAATATGGTTGGATTCTGTTATACGCAACAATAAAAGAGTCTTACAGTACACACAAACCTAACTTGGCTTACATTACACGCAATCACGATCTTCCTTGATAGCGTGTGTAGTACGCAATACCGAGTTTCACTAAACGAGATATTATTATAATATTATTATGAACTATCTGTTATGAATAGTAATACCCACTTTTTGAAATTTTATAAATTTTATCATTTAAAATGGAATTCATTTTTGGATTTGGAATATCGAAATTAGCCTAGGGTGAATTTTTGGTATTTTTCTGAAAACTTTCAATTTTTGATGAATTGTGAAAACACTGGGTTACTATTTAAAAACCAACTTTTTATTTAAATAAATATTTATTTTATTTAATTATATTTTAGGTCAAAATTGATACATAATACCTATATGAGTTCAATGTAATTCATTGGAGTCATTTTATAACAATTTTAGACATATAAAAATTTTATTGAACTTTTCACCGTCTTTTACCCACCTCCTTGGAGAGTCTGAAAATTTACATAAAACATAATTTTACTACTTCTGTGAGTGTAATTTCGAAAATCGGAGAGACATGGTTAATATCAAGGACTAAAAGGTGGTTTAATGAGATGAAAATATTTTTTGGTGAATAGTAACTTTTTGACTTTTATTTACCACTGTTAAAAGTAAATAATGTAATTAAGGGTAAAAATGATATTATTATTACCCTAAAACATGTACTAATTATATTGGATAAGTTTAATTCGACAAAAAACAACCTTAGGAATAAAATATGACCATTTAGGCCCACTTGGATTAGATTAGGACATTTAATATTATTTTATTTAAAGAATAGTTAAAATAGTTAAAATCAAAGTTTAATAACAACAACATTTTTAATATATGGTTATACATAAGATAAATTAGTATATAAATATTAATTAGAAAGCTAAAAATATTTTCTACATAATTTTATTTTACTTATAATTTTTAGACATTAAATAATTTAATTTACTTATGACACAATGATGATGCAGTAATTATCTTATTAATGAAATATTGACATAATTGATGTTATAAATACCCAAATAAATTTAATTTTAGACATTTAAAGAATTAAAATAATTTTCTATGTTAATATGACATGTTATTATTGATTTAATTAAATTTATTTGAACTAATCATTCTGTTATGATTTTCAAAAAAATCAATTACCAAATAGTGTCAAAATTGACATAAAATAGTTTTTAAAACATATATTATATTATTAATTGTTATTTTATTCCTAAAAATATAAGGTTAGGAAAAATGATTTAGATAAGGTTATATATATTAATAATAAACAACTTGGGGTTAGTTTGGCTTGTTATAGTAAGTTTATTAACCTTATAGTGTAAGAAAACAAGATGACATGGTAAAAGTAAAATTATTTAACTTAATGTTAAATCTAATTGATAGGGTTAAAATAGAAACCTAAACCTATCTAAATTATATTTGTTGAGAGTATTTAGACCCATCCCCACCTTAGATTCTAAATAAATTAATTTGGAGCTATTAAAAACTGAATATGACTTTATTATAAAATAATATTTTAAGTTTTTCTAAAGGTGCCCCTCTCCTCCCTTATAAAAAGGGAACCCCTTCCCTCTTATCTTCACACCCTTTTGAGCCTTGAAGCTCGGCCAAGCCCTGACAATTTATCTTCTCCACTTCCCTAGAAAAATTCTGGAGGTTCTGGTATTCTCAAAAGACCAACTCTACTTTTTTAAGAGAAGGCTTAAAGGAGGTGCGTCAAAGAAGAGGTAATATCTTCTTTCGATTCTCTCACGTTTCTTTCTTCTTCAACTTCTTCTTATTTAGTTGTTTCATTATAAAGTAATAACATCAGTATCACTCATATACTGATATGTTATTATGAATATGAAACAAACCTATTTCACCTTCTATCCATCCTACGGAATACGAAATCACCACGCGTGCGTACGTACGGAATACCGTCTCCACGCCGTGGTGTAATCAGTTTTCCCACCACCACCTTACATGGATGGGTATAATGGTGTAAATAAATAACTATATATGGTTATTATAAAGTGATATTTATTCTGTAATATCATACATATAGTTAAATACAATTCCACAATCATGTTAATGATATCATCGCTCGTGCGTACGTACGGACTACCGTCTCCACAAACCCGATGAGATTCATTTTCCATGATTAACCATTCAAGAATGATTATAAAGTATATATAATGAATAATAATGAAATATATGAAATAATAAATATATTTGATTTATGTACATATATATATATATTTCATCTACTTACTTCCATTCAAGTCAATAAAGAATGGAAAACAGTGTTCATGCATACGTACGGTCTACCGTCTCCATGAACGGTATGTTTCATTTCATTTATCTATCTATTATATATATATATATATACTGAATATATATGACATATAAATCGTTTTTTACATTCTGTAAGTAAGTAAATCATGATATAAGTAATAATAATATCAAGAAAAACATGTCCAAACACGTATGATAAATGAAACAAATTTACCCAAAATGCTACTTTAACATGGAATTAACAAATGAATGGGTAATATAAATACCTAAGTGAACCATATATGATATAATAGAAATGAATATGATTCTTTAATAATTCAGTGACATTATTTAAATCATTATACAGGAGGTTCAGATACATATGAAGCATATCAGACATACGGTAAGGTATAACTTTTCCAATCTTGTTTTTATCCGAGATTGTTTATTCGTACGTATTCACTGGGGTTATATTTATCATCCATGTTCTTGTTTTCTAAAAATTGTTTATTGTATGTTTAAAGTCCTTTTTACCCATTTTTTACTTTTACTACATGGTATGTAAGTAATCTTTCTTTTTTTTACATTACGTGGTACTTTTTTGACTTTTCCGACAAAAGTATGAGAAAAATGATATTTTTAACTTATACGGCGTGAACGGATTTTTACGGTTTAATAACGCCTCATTTTCATGAAGCTTACTCTATAAGATTTTATTAATATTTCAACAATATACTTTTCTTTTAAAATTTCATGGAATTTTTTGAAAAGAAAATTATTTTGAAGAAGAAAGGATATTTTCCTCAAGAATTCATTTCAAGTGTTTTATCAAAACCATTTTCCATCTAAGATGACATTATTTCATATGTCTATGTTTCAATTATAATGTATCTATGATTTATATGGTTTCAATTTTCTTATGATGAAACAATATCTATTTGTTTTATATGGATTATGTTATAATGGGATGATGTTTATGAAACCCATTTTTATTCTTTGGGTTATGATGAATGATTTATGCTTATATTGTGGCACAAGTAAGAATGATTTCATTATGAGATGGGTGAGACCTATATCTCCCTCCAATGAATTGGGTAAAGATTTATATCTCATGAGATCAACATGGATGGAATGGTAAGTTAATCCGATTCAGTGATAGATGACTGGAACGAGGAGTGAACTCGATTCAGAAAGGGACTTTGTCCACTAAGATGGCCTTGACAACAATGCATTGGATACTATGGAAATCATATCAAGTGCTTAATGGTTTTCCACAATTACATGTTTTATTCCTATGATATTTTATCATTATTGATGTTCCTTTATGATCCATGCTTTGTGTACTTCCAAGATTCATTTCGTTTCTCATGATTTTGATTTTTAGATTTTATGTTCAAGTTTTATTGCATTTAAATGTTTATGGATTGTTTTATGTTCTCTATGCTTACCCTTACTGTGAATTTTGGCTCACCCTTTATATTTTTTATTTTCCCCAAGATTTAAAGAAAGGTTTTAGGTATGGAAACAAAAAGGGGAAGATTTTTATGGGAGATGTTGAAGATCTTTCAACATGATTAGAAGTTTATATTCCAAGTTTCCAAAGACACTAAACTATTACAGTCCTTTGGTGTCTATTTTTGTTATGTATTAAGTATTCTGCAGAAGTAATGTAATTTCCATGTACGTCAAGCTTTGGGTATCTACACTCACACCATTATTATGATTTATATTTCCTCAGTTTGAAAAGATGTATATTATGAATGACATGCAAGATTATCTAAGATTTTATGGGTGTTTCTAATAGATTTTATATATTGTTTTTCCATTCCAAGTTGAAATGTAACAATTGTGTATTTATTTAGTTTTTCAAAGATATAAAACTATTTTCTCCTTTGGGATTTGAACTCTAGTTCTTATTAGTAATGTAATTAAGTAAGCACCAGCTACAAGATACCGGGGTCAAGTTCTTTACAGTTGTTATCAAAAGAAATTTTGTAGAAACCTTATAAACTAGATTAGGGAACAAACCCTAAGATATACTTTGAGGATAAGCATATAAGAACATCCTATAATTTTGGTAAGGTAGAGATTATATGGGTCTTATTAGCAATATATCCCTCTATAGATACTATAAGTGGATGTGGTTCTGGAATAGATATAACTATGGGTAAACGACTCCGACAAGGTGCATCAGGCCTAACTCAGTGTAACCTGGTACACGAAAACAATCCTTAAATCTCACCTAGTTTGAAACTCATATAGGATATGATTAGGATAATTTATTTTTTTTAAAAACCATTAATAAAGGATTTAAAATTAAACATGTCCCTAATGAAACCATGTTTATGATTGTGATATTAGAAATGAATCAATTTTCAATTTATGTTAAGTATTTTCTAGTTAAAAAATATATTCACTTTATTCATAAACAAATTTAGTTTATTCCATTGTTTAGAAATGGTTCCTAGTGTAAGGAATGGAAACCTTATCAACATATGTATTAAATATAGGGATTTACCTCCTATAAAAGATAATGATGTTGTAGTAGGAGCTGTAACTAGAGTTGGAAAACATATAACTATACTAGGACAATTGACTTAGGTTAGGAGTAAAAACATTACTCGAATGGAGTAACCCAATCCAAAATGTGGTGTATAAATTTTAGACCACTTTATGTGACAACTTCCTTAATCATTCAATGGTACAAGAAATCCATTTGTAATAGAGTAATGGATAATTTCTTTAGAGAAGATATTTCTTCCATTTAGTAGTAATGAAAGGGGGAAGGTTATCAAGATAGATTATTGCCTCTAAGGAGATGATGATAAATGGAGGGAATTAATTCAAAACAAAAAATAGGAGGAAGAAATTTAGAATATGGAATGGAAGTATTTTAAGGAAATTTTCTTGGAAAAATATTTCCCTTGGGAATAATGAGTAAATATAGGGAGAAAATTCTCGAGTCTAAGACAAAAAGTGGATGAAAGCATTACCAAGTACAAATCCAATTTTAAAATGTTAGAAATTCATTCTATGGGTTACATACATAATCCAAATAGTAAAATAATACTAAAATAAATAACCATCCCACTCATGTTCCAATAGGACACCTGGCGGTCTACTTGCTTCAGGTCATGGATTGAATAAAAGTCTAAATAGTTAATATAGATATAATAGTAATATATATATATATAGTATAATTTTATATTTCATACACCTAGATAAAATAAGTGCATGAAAAATCCTAATGGCCATATAGATTGAATACTAGTTGCTAGCTGGACTGGGTTGTAACTCAGACATCCAAAACCAGTCTAAACAAACCTAAAAACACAGGCAATAGAGTAATTTCCCTACATCACAATAAGAGTGAGAGAAATGATACAACAACACTTAGTATAGAGTGTGAGCCCCTAGGTAAACAATACAATCATGTAATGTGGTACATAAATCCCAACACCCATACAGTATCACTAGAGAAGGATTCCCTTCTCAACATATGATGTAAGGGAGTGTGATTTACCTCCTGATTCAACACCCCTTACCATCATACATATAATCAATAAAGGAATACTCATATTTAATATTAAATATGATATAATAACACTCAAGTAATATGTTTACCAAGGCATTGAATATTTTAAGTCATACTCATGTTTATAAGATGACATGTGAGGCAATACCTCTCAAATGTTCCTTTAGATCAACTCAATTCCATTTCAAAACATTACAATTACTAAAAATAATTTTTTATATAATAAAAAAGGGTAACGGTCGTACCATAACTTGGTGTAATTCCATTTAAAACCATTTTATTCAATTCATAAATTTAATCAATCATGAATTAACCATTTCATTTAAATCAACCCATTCAATTTACCAAAACATGAAAAATTCACTTATAAGGGTCAAGTTTCAATTGGCAAGTTCCATGGTATATTCATTTAAAGTATTCCACCATATTAAAAAAACCATACTATACAACCCATTCACCATACCAAATTCCTTCAATTAATTAAGTCCTTGAAACTCCATTTATATAATCAATGGGTTATTTAGAAGATTACTTGATTATCAATGAAAATTACCACATGGAAAATTCTATCCTTAATGGGGCCAAGCACATAATAGGTGCCTTGGGTCATATTAAATAAACGTTTATCAAGGTTAATTTCATTTAAAAACTATTCTAGAAGGGTAAAAGGAGTTTTAGGTACATTGAACAATTGACCAATAATGTCCAATTTCACTTGGTACACCCATGCGGTGACCGTATAAGTTATATACAACCCATGAACACCCAAAAAATTATCATTTGGAATACAACATGTTTAAAGGATCAATTAAACATAATGAAATTAGTATAATCGATATGATCGTCAGAGTCCAACATATGGAATGACACCATAACTCTGAAATATCCAAAACATGAATGAAAAATAATGTGGCCACCTACCTCAAGGCTATAAATGATGCCTTACTCAATATCAGACTCAGATTCGAAGTAAGTTTGAATATATCTGAGAAATGGTCCAATGAAAAAAAATTATCGCTTATGATCCTCCACCTAAATAACATAATGTATGGAAAGATAAACATTGATAGGAGTTGAGAGACTAGGGGAGCTCACCGAGATAGATTCAATTCTTTCGACGGATCGAAGAATGGAAATCAGACGGTGGAATTTATTCAATGCCTAGGTTGAGAGATTTAGTTGATAAAAGGAGAATAAAATGGAGGATAGTCTTATAGATAAGAAAGAGAAGAAAATAAATCTTAAAGATTAAGTGATGTAAATTTTAATATTTCATTCCAAAATATCACAGTGAACGGTTTCCAAAGCATGTGCTATTCATGCAGGATTTTATTTTGGGAATGGTCACCCTAAACAATTAAGAAAATGGTTTTACTAACCATGTGAAAACCATAAAGAATTGATCTTTACCATAACTTCAACTAGCTATATGGTCATGCACCCTAGGTTATACGCTTGTAGACAAACCACACATCGGAGTATATTTTCCCCAATTTGGAGCTCCGGGCTCTGAATGAACCCTGGACATAACCGCGAACACCATATCTTGATTATACATCTTTATTAGGGACTTTAAGGTATTCTAACTATATAACTAATGATCTATAACTTCATTAAAAATATTGGTAGTTATAGTGCATGAAGCTAGGACACATCAAGCCTAATTTTCCACAGCTTAAGGATGATAAATAGTCAGCAAATATATACTTCAAGAAATTTGGTTATAAAAAGAAAGCTATAAAGGCCACCTGGAGTACTTCTAAATATTCTTGTAGGTTCACATCATCAGAATCAAAAACTAAATATCCTATTCAAGATTCCGGAAATGTTTTATGGAAAATTCATATAATGAACATTCTTACTTTTCTTATGAAAATGAGCACGATCATGAATATGAAAATTAAAATTTTTCATATAAAGAACTAAAAAAATACTTTACCATCTTAGAGACTAATAACAGAGTATTAAATAAAGAAAAAAATCTCTTAGGAACTCCTATAATAATATTTTCAATGAAGCGGAGGACTTCAAAAAAAATTTGATTTTAAAAATCATTTTGAAAAGTATACTACCTAAAATACTAAAAAAGTTAAGACAATACATAACCTACATATAGATGATAAAAACATTAAATATAAGGAAAATATTTTCAATATAGTGTAATATAATATAGACAAAAATATTGGTAAGAATTAACTCAAAAATAAAAAATTTGGAATATGGAGTCTTGGTGAAATTCCCAAATTTTATAAGAAATATTTTGATCTTAGTTAAAAAAACAATAACCTTTATGAAGATACCTATTTTAATTATGAATAAATACGATATTTTGATAACATATTTAATCTATAAAAGTTTTAATTTTTTTGAAATTTGAAAAATTATTTTGTTATAAAATATTTTTCTAAATGTGTTACAATGTTTTATAGAAAACAAAAATAGATTTGGATTACCATGTCTTAGTAGGTAACATTTCTATACCCAAGAACATATGTGTTCTAGAAAATATGGTTGTTTGATTTATCATTGTAGGTAAGAAAATAGATGAAAAAAAACTAAAAAAAAATTACATAAATTATTTTTTCAGGATATATGAATATAGATTTGTTAAACATTCACTCACTATCCAAGATCAAAAGAGGCCACGTCACATTAAGTGATAATGAATAAGGAAAAATTTATGGCATTGGATATGTCATAAATCCTCAATCAATTATTATTCACATAGTTATTTTATTTAAGTCTTGATGAATAACCAGATATGTATTTCTCAACTTTGTGAGGATTTTTATTCGATTTTTTTTTCTAACAATGCATGTTTAGTTTTAGAAGACTAATCTCTCAAGTTCAAAAACCAAGAAATAATAATATCTCTACA
Source organism: Viscum album (assembly GCA_963277665.1). Taxonomy (NCBI): domain Eukaryota; kingdom Viridiplantae; phylum Streptophyta; class Magnoliopsida; order Santalales; family Viscaceae; genus Viscum; species Viscum album. The sequence goes on along the minus strand of OY728137.1, from coordinate 1,500,770,999 downwards.
CTAGGTCTCAATTAATTGTGTATAAAAAATAAATAAATTTTTAAATTCTAAAATATATGAATCATGGAATTGGTATAGAGGAATTGGAAATTTTAATGTTCATTCCATAAAATTTTTTCTAAGAAAAATATATTTTTTTGACTTTTTTGACATTAAATTAGACAAAAAGAACCTATGTGAGGCACTTAAAATGGTAGAAAATTCATATTTTAATCCTATTAAAGAAGTTATAATATCTATACCTCTTAATATTATCCATATGGAAGAGTTCTAGCCTACTATAATTACAATACTTTTTGTTAAATCATTTATCTATGTATAAATTAATGATTTTTCAATATTTACATGGGTTTAATTTTAAATAATTAAAATTAAGATCATTATATTTTTATTAATTTCTATAAGTATATGGAAAATAAAAATAGAATTAAAATTGTGACTTTGAGAAATGATCTTGGAGGTGAATTTGAGAATCATGAATTTAATTAATATTGATCAAAATAAGGTATTAAACATTATTTTTAGACCCCTAAGAAACCTCTAAATAATTATTTTGTTTAAAGGAGAAATAATACTTTTCAATAAATTTCTAGAACCATGTTATGTGGATATGACATGGCCACTCATTTTTGGGATGAAGCTATTAAAAAACATGTTATGTTATTAACAATGTTCTAATATTAAATATCTCAATGAAAACACCATTTAGGTTATAGAATAACATAAAACTAAAGGTAGGGCACTTAAAAGTATTTGGATTAAAGGTTTACATATTTAACATAAAGGATAATCTAGGTAAGTTCAACCCAAAATATAATGAAGTTATTTTCCTAGGTTATTCTACTAATTCCAAATCCTATAGATTTTTCAAGAAAATGTCATGGATTTTGGAAGAATCAACTCATGTGAAGTTTGATGACAGTTTATCTTTTGATCATAAAATGACTCAAGAAGATATATTGAATGATTCTATTATAACATGAGACCTAAATATATATTTAAAAACAATATGTATGATGATTTAGAACCTTATTATTTTAATCCATATCCAATGAAGGTTGATACTAGTGAACCAACATGTGTTCTAACTATATTATATAAAATCTTGAAGACCATATTTTAGAAACATTTATTATAAGATTATATGAAGGATTTGTTACTGGAATAAATATAGGGAACCTAATAGAATTTTCTTCCATGCTATCATAGTAAGATCTCAGATCTGTAAAAGAATATTTATCTAATGAAACTTTATTTTTTCTATGTAAGAAGATTTAAATCATTTCGAATAGAAAAAATCAGGGGTATTAATTTTTTGTACTTCTGATTATCATATAATTCAAAAAAAATTGTTATTTATAAACAAACAATATGATCATTATATAATAACTATAAAAAATCTAGACTATTTGAAAAGGGATACAATTGGGAAGAATGAATAGACTATGAAGAAACATTTTCACGAGTTTCCAGGGTAGAAGCAATTAGAATTATTTTAACATATGCATATTATATGAATTTTAAATTATATAAGATTGATGTTCAATATTATTTTATAAATATGTTTTTAATAGAGGATGTTTATGTAGAAAAAAACATGGTCTTGAAGACCCACATTTTCAAAATTATTTTTTCAATATTATCACCACTCTTTTAAACTTAATCAAGCACCAAGAGTAGGGTATGAGAGATTAATCTATTTTATTTTATAAAACAGTTTCATTACTGTAATGGAAAATCCTTAATTATTTAGGAAAATTTCATCCTTATACATTTCATTCATACAAATATATGTTAATGATTATATATTTGGATCATGAAATAAAAAATTATGTAATGAGTTTTTAAAACTTAATCAAAAATTAATTCAAATGAGTATGATGGGTGAGTTAAACTATTTTAATAGATTGAAATTTTACAAAAAAAATTAAATTTTTTTAAACTAATGTAAATACATACTCAATTTACGTAAGATGTTTTGACTTGAAAATGGTAAGACTTATTCAAATTAAATGAGCTCCAATATTAAACATAATATTAATGAAACTGGAAAACCAATTAACCACAAGTTTTATAGAGGAATCATTAGAATTTTATAGTATCCTAAAACAAGTAGACAAGATATTTTGTTTTCGATATGCCTTAAGAAAAATATTTCAATCAAATCCTAAAAATATAATTTAAATTTTTCTAAAATAATTTTATGAAATTTAAAAGAAATTTTATCTCTATCTCTCCTTTTCACAAAAACATATTATTTTAATTTAACTTCATATTCAGATGATGATTATTCTAGATATACCTTATATTGGAAAAGAACCTTAAGAACATGTCTTTTTATTATAAAATCCATAGTATCTTGGTCAAGTAAGAAACCAAAATCTGTAGCATTATCAACTACTAAATCAAAATATATTATAGTAGGAAGTTGTTGTGAAAAAGTGTTGTGGATGAAACACAACCTTACAGTTTTTTGATTTAATTATAATTTTTTTTCAATCAAATATGATAATACTAGTGCTATCACCTTTTTAAAGAATATAATTAAACATTCACAAATAATTCCCATTGATTTGAGACATTATTTCTTAAGAGACAATGCACAAAAATATGATAACTATTTAAAATTCATTTTCACAAAATTAATTTGGAAATAAAAAATTAATTTCCATCTAGTCAGTGATTTATGAAGAAGACATCAAAATAGACCCTTCCAAGAATGAAGGGAATTTATCTTGGATAGGATTTTCTAGGGATGTTGTAGTTCATGTGATTGTTTTGGTTTTAGTAGAGAGGATAGTTTAATCTTTTGATATAAGATATGTTATCGATAATGATACTATTGAAAAAAGAGTAATACTACTAAGAGTAGTTTTTTAGTATAGAATAAAATATGCTCCTAATGGTTTTTCAGCCACCACCTTTACATCAGTTAGACCAAATTTTATCCCAATTTCATTTTTATACAAGATTTGGTCTCAAATATCACAATATTAGTAATTTTCGATAAAGTAAGGACTATATCAACCTTATTGGGGGTAATTAACTTGGTTGAAATATCTCTTTCAAGTGAGTTAAGTGTAATAATTAGACCAGAATATGTTGACTTGGTTAGAAACAATTTCATCGATGAAGAATAAAAACAAAAAGGAAACAAAACTCAGTTGGTTAAAAGTGAAAGAGTAAGATTATTTTTTAGAGAATTTTCTAAAGAGGATATAATCAATGTTGATAGAAATCAACAAGATGATGATGCTAGAAGCACAAAAGTTTATAAATAATGTTTTTTATTATTCATGACAAACATACATTATGAGAAATTTCTATAGTGGAATTATAAAAATATTATGAGTGAGTTAGATAATGATACTCAATGTTGATTTTGGAATTGTAATAATTAAAACTTCAGTTTATGGAGTTAATAAATGATATTATGACTGTCTGCGATCATGCTATCTCAAGTGATGATATTATAGAAGTAAAGCTTTTAGTTTAATCTGTGGTTAAAATGTTGTTAGTGGATACCTTTGTAGAATCCTTAAATGAAATGGATGTTTTATCAAATCTAGAAGGAGTGTATTTTGTGATAAACATAGTGAATTCTACTAAAATATCTTTGTAGTATGACATTTTATCTACAGAAGGGATTTAGGATCTTGAAAGTGATTTCATAAATAAAATAAGAAGGTTTCCTATATTTCCTCAAAATTATATTGTATAAATTGAACAATATAAGAATGAAATAAACTACCAATTATAATAAAAGGTTACATAAGTTCAATATCTTTCATCTTATGTTAAAAAAGATGTATGTTTCATCATTACTAGATTACAGAAGATGGATGGATCCCTGGACAATAATGTTGATGTTTTGGAAAAGTTGTTAATGATTTACACCAATGGCTTATAATAAATTTGAATCCATAATCATATAAATATGATGAATATTAAGATGTATATGTATTTATTTCACCTCAGGAAAGAAATGTTTTATAAGAGGAAAATAAATTGTTTCAATAGATTATTTAGTTGGTATTTGAGATAAACAATAAGAAGCATTGAAGAAGTTGATAATCAGTTGTTCTAAGAAGGGATATGTTGAGAATTAGATCATACATGGATTTAAAAATATTTATGATTACTATAATAATGAAATGGTTCAATGGATAAATTCTTGTGCTGATGCTTTATTTTAAATTATAGGTAGACATAGGCCTGGACCTTCCATATTTGATCGCCATGATTCTTTTGTGCAATGTCTAAGGGAAATATTTCAACCCACTAATATTTATCAACTGTAAAATATTGGGGTTGCTGAAGAAGTCTCTTTTTCTATACCTGAATCATCATCTAAAATATCATTTATACCTATAGAAAACTTTTATGTAGTGAGAGTACAACAAGATGTTCTCAACATCAAATCCACTTCTATAAGGATTTCTCGAAGTGATCAAGTAGGAATTTGAAAATATTTACTAATGTTGGGTGATGTTATTATAGAAATAGATTATTCTTTTCACACCCCATTATTTTTTGAAATACGTTTTCAAAATAATTTAGTTTTTCATATTTTCTTTTCATGAAACACTGAATATAACTTGTGTTATTCATGTATTCTCTACAACAAAATTAGTTTTATTCATTATTAGGGATTTAATAGTGCTAAATAAAAGCACTATTAAAGGGGGTCTTTAACCATGCTAAAAAATAATTTTTAAAGGGGGCTCTATATCAGGGCTTGTAAAAAGCAGCTAATAATGGCCCCTTTTAAAAGTGTTAATAAAAACGTGCTGATAAAGGGTTTGTTTTTTCTGTGCTAGTAAAAACCACTGATAAAGTGGGGGATTTATCAACACCTAGTAAAAAATATTGATGAAAAAAAGAATTAAATTTCATTAAAAATAATATATTAATATATAAATCTTTTTATATTCATATATCTACATTATATATATTTTAAATATGTTTTAGATAAGACTAAATATTTATTTACACTTAATATATAATAAATTTAATGAAAATGGCTTATAAAATAAATAAAAAATATTTTTAAATAACAATTTTCTAATTATTATCTCGTAATAGATATTAAATAACAATTTAAAGATAAAAAATAAAAAAAATCAATGTTCTAAAATATGTTGAAAATGTAACTCAAAATTCTAATGGCCATAACTTTTTATATAGGTGTTTTCTTGAGATCTACCATATATCAAATCGAAGACTATGATGAGATATATGACATGGTGACATGGGGAAACCCTTTGTTATGTATTTAAAATCCAAAAAGGATATGATGACCTTAAAACATTAGTTTTTAGTTGGGGTAAGCTAATTTTTTAAAATTTGATGGAATTTGAACCTCATTTAAGGTGGTATTTTTCCTATTTAATAAAAACCATGAACTTATGGGATGTATCATTTAAAATTTATCATATTCTATAGTTTATTCTTTAATAAACATGAATTTTAAAACCATAATATACTATTAAATATAACTATAGGCATATTAATTCCACTATTAAGAATAGTAATATGACCAGTAGAAAAGTAAGTTCACCTATGGAAGTGTAAATAAAATTTGGGTAACTTATAAATTAAAATATAATATATTTATATCATAGAATAAGAAAATAGATATTATAAAAAAGATAAATTAAGTGTTGTTATTTTTGTAAAAAATAAATTTTTATTTACAGTTTGTTAATTAATATACTTATTTCAATGAAAATTTATTTCCATAAAATAAATTCATAAATTAATATATTTTTGTATTTTGATTCTATTATTATCTTAGGAGACATGGATTAATTTATCAATGTTTCATAAAACTAGTAATAATTTTAAAATTAGTATTTTTTAAATAAATGATTATTTTAAATAAAAATTAAATTTATCATATTTAGAAATATATTTTCCTAAAATAGAGTTCATTTTTGAATATTACTCATTAAAAATGGTTGGGGTTAATTTTAGGTATTTTTCAAAAATGGTTGATTTTTTTTATTAGTGAAATATGGAAATTCATAATATATATATATATATATATATATATATATTATAAGTTAATTACTCTATTTCTTAAGTAATTGATGATGTAACCCCCATAATCTAGAACTATCCTTTTATCATTATTGTACTTAGTCCTTGGTATCAAAACAATTCATAGTCTTGAGAAAAAAAATAATAAACTAGTGAATAAAATAATTAAAAACCCTTCTCCTCCACTATAAATACCAACCCTAACTACCTCTTATCCTCACACTTCATAATCCGTGACGCTTATCCAATTATATCTCAATCAATTTCCCATGATTCCCCTCCAACATTTTATTCCTTCTGGTCTAACCCAAAATACCATTTCAATGTTACATAAAGAGGTTCTCAAGGCGAGGGATTCAAGTGGTAATATCCCCTTTCGTTCTTTTAATTTTTATTTTATTTTATTTTCTTATCCTTTACTTACCTCCTCTATCCAAAAATTCATGATAAATCCATTAACTTATATATACAATTGTTTTTTTTATGTTAATGGAATATCAATAATCGATTCTCCTATCTTCCATTTTTTTTATAAAAATGAAAACATCATCTGTGAGGTGCTGATTTACCACCTTCACAGACGAGTAGTTTTCATTTTTAAATTCCACCTTCAAGGATGGTCATAAAACCATTTTTAGGGTAAAAATGAATTTAATATATGTAATACATCTTATTTAATGTTTTTTAACTAGTAAAAATACATAATATTAATATATAATAGAAAACCAACTTGTGATGATTCAAGAAATCCAAAATAATATAAATAGTAATCATTAATGCTTTATCTAATAAATCAACTTCATATCTAGAAAAAATCATAATTAAGACCATTAAATATACTATATGTTCATTAATAATATATAATTTAAATTCTGTATAACTATTCTCTTTTCAAATGATATTTCTTACATGTATACAAGTGAACCAACCATAAAAACCATGGAAACCAACACTCCTGAATGATAAAATTGAATCTCCAAACTCCTCAAAAAGGATAGAAATAAACTTAATAAAATTATAATAAATAAAATAAATATTTAATTGGTGCTTAATTAAAGTATTAATGAATCTAATTTCATTATCCAGTACATTAATCCCAAGTGCAGAACACTTTCAGACATAAGGTAAGGGTTTCTTTCTAAACATCCATTTTTCATTTAGGTTACACTTTCTATCTCTTTACCAAAATGTAATTTTTAAGTATTTTTATATAATTATTATAAATTATATTTATATTTTCCACAAACATTTTTTGATGTCATTTCATCTTTATTTTATAGGATAATTAAGGTTTTATAAGATTCCTTTTTTAATTCAGCCCGATAACAAGCCTGTTAAAAGGTCACTTCCCAATATTTTACACATTTTCAAGTACACTCCATAATCTATTTTAAGACACAATATTTCTATAAAATCACACTTTTTATCATGAAAAAATATCTTTGAACTTTTCTAGTTTTATGATAACATTTAATCTTTGTTATATTTAGAATATGTTTTATATTTTCTCTTAAACTGCATGAAAGTGACCCTTTTCTAATGTTTTTTTAAAAACAATTTTAATATGTTTTCACTTAAGCTGAAAATATTTAATTCCTAAATCATAAGTTCATTTTAATTACCTTTTATTTTCTTGTATATAAATGTTTATAATCTGATTTTATTCAAATAAAATTGATTTTCTAAAAGAACTATTCTTTGCAATGTAAAAAAGGCTATTTCTATCAAGAATTCCTTGGTGATTTTATTAGAGTATTTTCATGTATTACAAAACACCATATTGAATATTATTATTAAATTTTATTGATATTATATGAAATCATCTACCTTAATTTATTAAATGGTTTATGATCAGTTTGACCATGGATGTGCTATGTTGATACCACTCACCATATTACTTACAATGGTTAGTGATTATGTTTTATAATTGGGGAATATTATTTACATTTCATATATATATATATTGTTTATGTTTTACTCCATTATTATGTGGAATGAATTGGAATAAGTGACAAAAGGGGCCTAATATAGACCCTTAATGAATTGGTAGGTTTCGTGAGATAAAATTGATATGGACTTGGCTGGGTCCTTGACCATTTATTTTTAGATATGGATTTGGATGAGGCCATGGCCATTTATTTTTAAGTGTCTTGGATGAGGACTTGAAGGTATGTTTTATATGTTCAACATTATGCATTCCATCATTATGTAATTATTAATTTATAATCCATGTGATTATTTGACTAGTAGAATTTACATGTTTATGTTTCATTATCAAGGTTTTAATAATAGGGAATTATTTTTTTAGATGTTATTGATTCTATAATGTGGTCATGAATAAATTTTATTGGAATGTGTTTTTATTTATTCACCTTTATTTATTATTTATGTTTATATTGTCTTCCACTATATTTATTTCCCTTACTGAGCATATGAGCTCCCCCTTTTTATGTTTTATTTTCCCTAGGGTGAGAAGATGTATATTATGAATGAATTGAAGGATAATATAAGAGTTTATGGGTGTTTCCAATAGATTTTATATATTGTTTTTCTTTTCCAATTTTTAATGTAACAATAATGTATTTATCTTGTTTTCCAAAGATATTGAACTATTTTCTCCTTTGGCATGTGAACTCCTGTTCTTATTAGTAATGTAATTAAGTAAGAACCATCTACAGGCTACTAGGGTCAGGTTCTTTACAGTTGGTATCAAATTAAATTTAGTAGAAACCTTATAAACTAGATTAGGGAACAAACCCTAAGATATACATTGAGGATAAGCATAGAAGGCCATACTAGAATTTTAGTAATGTATGGATTATATGAGTCTTATTAGCAATACATACCTCTTTGGATACTGTAAGTGGATGTGGTTTTAGAATAGATATATCTATGGGTAAACTACTCCAACATGGTGCATCAGGCCTAACTCTGCATAACCTGGTACACGACAGTGATCCTTAATACTCATACAGTTTTACACTAATCAAGGATATTCTTAGGATAATTAATTTTTTTTATAAACCATGATGAAGGATTTAAAATTAAACTTTTCCTTAAATAAACTATGTCTATGATTATGTTATTAGTTATGAATCAATTTAAAGTTTATGTTAAGTGTTTTTCTAGTTCAAAAATTGTGCATTTTATTCATAACAAAATTTAGTTTATGCCATTATTTTGAAATGGTACCTAGTATAAGGAATGGAAACCATATCCACACATGTATTCTATATAGGTATTTACCTCTTATACAAGATAATGATGTTGGATTTGAAGCTGCAAATAGAGCTAGGAAACTTATAACTATACCAAGACAACTGACTCAGGTTAGGAGTAAAAACCTTACTTGCATAGAGTTATCTAATCCAAAATGCAGTGTAACAATGTTAGAAATCTTTATGTGACAAAACCTCAATCATTCAAGGGGACAACAAATCCATTTGTAGCAAAGTAATGGATAATTTCCTTAGAGAAGATATTTATTTCATTTAGAAGTAATGAAGGGGAGAAGGTTATCAAAATAGTTTATTGTATCTACGGAGATTATGAAAAATGCTGGAAATTGATTAAAAACACAAAAATAGAAGGAAGAAATTATGAATATGGAATGGATGTATTTTAAGAAAATTTTATTGGAAGAATATAACCCTTAGGGATAGCGAGTAAATATAGAGATACAATTCTTGAGTCTGAGACAAAAACTGAATGAAAATATTTCCAATTATTAAGACAATTTTACAAGGTTATAAATTCATGCTATATATTACATAAATAATCCAAATAATAATATAATACTGAAATTAATAACCATCCCACTCAAGTTTCTATAGGACACTTGGTGGTCTACCTACTTCAGGTCATGGATGGAATAAAAGTCTAAACAGTTACTGTATATATAGTAGTAATATATATATATATAGTATAATTGTTTATTTCATACACCTAGATGAACCAAGTGAGTGAATAATCCTAATGGCCAAATAGCTTGAATACTAATTGCTTGCTGGACCAGGGCATAACTTAGACATCCAAAACCAGTCTAAACGAGCATAAAAAGTCACGCAATAGGGTAATTTACCTAAATCCAAAAATGAGTGAGAGATATCATACAAAAACACTCAGTATGGAGAGTGATCCACCATGGAAACAATATAATCATGAAATGTGGTACATAAAGCCCAACAACCATATAGTATCATTGGTGCACGATTCCTTGCTCAATGTATGATCTAAGGGAGTGTGATTTCCATCATGGATCAACACCCCTTACCATCATACATAGAATCGATAAAGGAATATTAATATTTAATATTAAATTTTATACAATAACAATCAACTTATATTTTTACCAAGGCTTTAAATATTTTTAAGTCATACTCATGTTTATAACATGACATGTGAGGAAATACCTCTCAAATGTTCCTTCAGATCAACTGAATTCCATTTCGAAACATTAAAATTTATAAAAATAATTTTTATATAGAATAAAAAAAGGTTCATTGTTATATCATACCTTGGGGTAATTCCATTTAAAACCATTTTATTCAATTTAGTAAAGTTAATCAATAATTAATTAACCATTTCATTTAAATCATCCAATTCAATTTACCAAAACATGAAAAATTCACTTATAAGGGTCAAGTTTCAATTACCAGGTGCCATGGTATATTCATTTAAAGTATTCCACCATCTTACACAATCCATCCAATACAAACCACTCACCTTACCTAATTCCTTCAATTCATTAAGTCTTAGAAACTCCATTTATAAAGTCAAAGGGTTATTTAGAATATAAGTTATTATCAAGGTAATTTCCAACATGAAAAATTCCATTCATAATGGGGCCAAGCACCTAAGACGTGCCTTGGGTAATGTTAAATAAACATGTATCAAGGTTAATTTAATTTAACAACTATTCTGAGAGGGTAAAAAGAGTTCCAGGAACTTTGAACAGTTGACCAAAAATGGGCAATTTCACTTGGCACACCCATGGGGTGACCATATAAGGTATATACAACCTAAAAAAATAAAAAAAGGATCATTTGGCATATAATATGATGAAAGGATCAATTAAACATAATTTAATTAGTATAATTGATATGATCATCAGAGGATGACATATGGAACGATTCTGTAATTATGAAATATCTAATACTTAAAGGGAAAATGATGTGGCCACCTACCTCATGGCCGTAGATAATACCTTACTCAATATCAGACTCATATTCATAGTAGGTTGGAATATATATGATAAATGGTATAATAACAAAATATTAGGGCTTATGACACTCTTCCTAAATAGCACAATAGATGGAAACATAAAAATTGATAGGAGTTGAGAGAATATGGGATCTAACCGAGAAAGATTCAATGCTTCTAAGGGATGAAAAAACAAACATCAGACGGTGAAATTTATTCAATGCCTAGGTTGAGAGATTGATATGATCAAAGGAGAATAAATTAGAGGTTATTATTCTTAATAATAAAGGGAAAAAAAATATCTTAAAGATTAAGTGAGGGAAAATTTGACATTTTATTCCATAATATCAAAGTGAACGATTTCCAAACCATGTTCTAATCAAGAACGGTTGTCTGTAGAGAAGGGTTACCAAGTACATTTAGGTGAATAGTTTGAATAACCAGGTGAAAACCATGCAGAATGGGTTTGTAACATAACTGCAACTAGTTATATAGTCATTCACCCTTGGTCGCATGCTGGTAGAAAAATCCTACATCCCAGTATGTTTTCCCCAATTTGGTGCTCCAGGCTCTGAATGTGCCCTGTACATAACGGCGACAACCATGTCTTGATTATAAATCTTTATTAAGGAATTTAAGGTATTCAAATTTTATAACTAATGATCTGTAACTTCATTGAAATGATGGGTTGTTACAGTGCCTGAAGCTAGGAAACATCAATTCTAATTTTCCACAACCTAAGGATGAAAAAAAGTCAGCAAATATATACTTCATGAAAGTAGGTTATAAAAAGAAAGATATAAAGGAAACCTAGAGTGCTTTTGAAAATTCTTACAGGTTCACATCATCAGAATCTGAAACTAAATACCCAATTCTAGATTCCAACATATGCTCTATAGGAAATTCATATAATGTACATTATTAGTATTATTATAAAAAATGGGCATGATCATGAATATGAAAATGAAAATTTATCAAAGTAAGAGTTAAAAGAATGATTTAACATCTTAGAGACTAATAATGAAGTCTTAAGGAAGGAAACAATATCTTAGGAACTCATAAAATCATATTTTCAATAAAGGGGAGGACTAAAAAAACAATTTTTGATTTTAAAAATCAATTGGAAAAGTCTACTACCTTAAATACTAAACGAGTTAAGACAATATAGAACCTATAGAAGAAGGTTCAGAACAATAAATATGTGTAAAATGTTTTAAATATAGTGGAATATAATCTAAACAAAAATATTGGTAATAATAAACACAAAAAGAAAAAATTTGGATTATAGAGTCTTGGTGAAATGCCAAACTTTTATAAGTAATACTTTTAATCTAGTTTTAGAAACAATAACCTTTCCAAAGAAACCTGTTTTAATTGTTGAGAAATTGGATATTATGATAACATATGTAATATAAAAAACCATTAATATTATAAAATTTGAAAAATGATTTTCTTATAAAAGATTTTTTTAAATGTGTTACTCTGTTTTCTAGAAAACACAAATAGATTTGTATTACCATGTCTTTGTAGGTAACATTTCTATATCAAAGAACATATATGTACCAAAAAATATGGTTGTTTGATTTATCATTATAAGTAAGAAAATATATGAAAAAACTAAAAAATAGTTTATATACATTATTTGTTCAAGATATATGAATATAGATTTCTCAAATATTTCCTCACGATCTAATATCAATGGAGTCCATGTCGCATTTTGTGGTACTAAAAAAGGAAAAATTGGTGTCATTGGATATGTCAAAAATCCTCAATAAATTATTATCAACATAATTCTTTTTCCTGAAGGCTTGATGCACAACCTAATATGTATTACTCAACATTGTGGTGATGATTATTCAATTGTTCTTTATAAAAATGCATGTTTAATTTTAAAATACTATTATCTCAAGTTCAAAGACCAAGAAATCATAATATCTATACAATAGGTCTCAATTCATTGTTTATACAAAATATAAATTGTTTAAATGTTAAAATTTTTGAATCATGGACTTGGTATAGAGGGATTGGAAATTTTAATGTTATTTCTTTAAACTTTTTTCTAAGAAACATATTTTTTTGACTTTCTTGACCTTAAATTATATAAAAAGAAACTATGTGAGGCACTTGAAATGGGAAAGAAAAAAAATTCATATTTTAATCAAATTAAATATGTTATAAAATCTAGATCTCTGGATATTATCCATATGGAAGAGTTCAGGCCTACTAGAATTGTAATAATTTCTGTTAAATCATTTTTCTATGTGTTGGTTATTGATTTTTCAATATTTACATGGGTTTAATTTGTAATAATTAAAATTAAATATCAATATATTTTTATTAATTTATATAAGTTTGTGAAAAATGAAATGGGTATCAAAATTATGGAATTGAAAAGTTATCTTGGAGATGAATTTTAGAATCATGAATTTAATTAATATTGCTCAAAATAAGGTATTAAAAATTATTTTTCTAACCCCCATGACACTTTAATTAAATGGTGTTGTTTATAGAAGAAATAAGACTTTTCAATAAATTTCTAGAACCATGTTATGTGGATATGACATTCCCACTCATTTTTGAAATGAAGCTATTAAAAAAACATGTTATGTTATTAACAATGTTATAATATGACAGATCTCAATGTAAACACCATATAGGTTATGGAATAATAGAAAACTAAAGGTAGGGTACTTAAAATTATTTGGATGCATTGTTTACATCTATAATACAAAAGAATCTTTTTTAAGTTTGATCCAAAAGATAATGAAGGAATTTTATTAGGTTATTCTACTAATTCTAAATCTTATAGAGTTTTCAATAAAAGGTCATGGATTTTTTAAGAATCAACTCCTGTGATGTTTGGTGAAAATTTTTATTTTGATTATAAAATGATGCAAGATGATGTATTGAATGATTCTATTAGAACACGAGACCTGAAACTCTATTTAACAACAGTGTGTATGATGATTTGGAACCTAATTATTTTAAGCCATATATTGTGCGGGTTGATACTAGTGAACCAACATGTGTTCTAACTAGATTATATAAAATATTAAAGAACATATTTTAGAAAAATTTATAGGAATCTTATATGAAGAATTTATTACTGGAATAAATGCAGAGAACCTAATAAAATTCTCTTCCTTGCTATCCTAGTAAGAACCAAGAATTTTAGAAGAATATTTATCTGATGAAAGTTGATTTTTTCTATGTAAGAAAAGTTAAATCAGTTTGTAAGGAACACATTAGGGAATTAGTTGACAGACCCTATGATTATCTTTTAATTGAAACAAAATGGGTTTTTAGAAACAAATAATATGATCAAGGTGAAATCACTATAAAAAAACAAGACTATTTGATAAAGGATACAATTAGGAAGAATGGATAGACTATGAAGAACCCTTTTCACCTATATCTAGGTTATAATCAGTTAGAATTATTTTATCATATGCATATTATTTGAGTTTTACATTATATAAGATCTATGATAAATATTATTTTATAAATAGTTTTTAATGTAGGAATTTTATGTAGAAAAAAACCCAATTTTGAAAAACCTCGTTTTCAAATTTATGTATTCAAGATTATCAATTATCTATATAAACTTAATCAAGAACCAAGAGTAGAGTATGAGATATTATGATATTTTCTTTTATAAAATGGTTTTATTATAGGTATGGAAAATCCTATATTATTTATGAAAATTTCATCCTTCAAAATTTCATTCGTATAAACATATATTAATGATTATATTTTTGGATTATGAAATAAAAAATTATATAATGAGTTTTCAAAACAGACTCAAAAATAAATTTAAATGAGTATAATAGGTGAGTTAAAATATTTTAATGGATTTAAAATTTCCAAAAATATTATGAAAATGTTTTAAACTGAAGTAAATACATATTTTATTTACTTAATTTGTTTTGAATTGTAATTGGTAAGACTTAATCAAATCAAATGAGCTCCAATATTAAACTTGATATGGGTGAAATTGGAAAACCATTTGACAACAATTTTTATAGAGGAATCATTGGAAGTTTATAGTATGCTACAAGACAATTAGATTTCGGTATGTCTTTGGAAAAATATTTCAATCAAATCATAAAGAATAAAATTTAAATGTTTTTAAAATAATGTTAATAAATTTAAAAATAATTATATCTCTATCTCTCCTTTTCCAAAAAAACTTATATTTTAATTTAGCTTCATCTTCAGATGATTATTTTTATAGATGTACATTATATTTGAAAAGAACCTTAAGAACATGTCATTTTCATGAAAAATACATAATACCTTAGTCAAGTAAGAAACAACACTCTAAATAATTATCAACTACTGAATCAAAATATATTACATTAGGACGTTGTTGTGAACAAATGTTGTAGATGAAACACAACCTGATTGATTTTGGGTTTAATTTTAATTATGTTTCAATCAAATGTGATAACACTAGTTCTATAAACATTTCAAAAAATATAATTAAACATTCATGAATAATTCACATTGATTTGAGAAAATATTTCTTAATAGATAATGAAAAAAAATATGATATCATTTTAAAATTAATTTTCAAAAAATTGATTTTGAAATAAAAAATTAATTTCCATCTAGTCAGTGATTTATGAAGAAGACATTGAAATAAACCCTTCCCAGACTTAGTGGAATTTATCTTGGATGATATTTTCTAGTGATTTTGTAGTTCATGAAATTGTTCTTGTTTTAATAGAGAGGATAGTTCAATCTATTTATATATGATATGTTATCGATAATGATACTATTGAAAAAAGAAGAATAATAGTAAGAGTTATTTTTTAGTATATAGGAAAAGATGCTTCTAATGTTTTTTCAGCCACTACCTTTACATCAGTTGAAACTAATTTTATCCCAATTTCATTTTTTAGACAAGATATGGTCTCAGATATGACAATATTAGTATGTTTTGGTTAAGGAAGGACTATATCAACCTTGTTGGGTGTAATTTCCGTTATTGAAATATCTCTTTTGAGTGAGGCAAGTGTAATAATTAGACTGGAATATATTTACTTTGTTAGTAAAAATTTCACCGATGAAAAAGAAAAACAGGAAGGAATTGAAACTTAGTTGGTTAAAAGTGAAATAGTAAGATCATTATATAGAGAACTATCTAAAGAGGATATAATAAATGTGGATATAAATCAACAAGATAACGATGCTATAAGCACAAAAGTTCATAAAGAAATTTTTTATCTTATTCATGACAAACATACATGATGAGAAATATCTATAGTGGAATTATAAAAATATTTTGAGTGAGAATGATAATGCTACTCAATGTTTATTTTGGAAGGGGAATAATTAAAAGTTCCGTTTATGAAGTCAATAAATGAAATTATGACTTTGTGATTTTTCTATCTCAAGAGAGGATATTAAAGAAGTAAAGATTTTCGTTTATTCTATGGTTGAACAGTTGTTAGTGGATACCTTTGTAGAATCCTTAAATTATGTGGATGTTTTATCAATATTATAAGGAGTTTCTTTGGTGATAAACACTAAAAATTATACAAAAATATCATTGTAGTATGACCTTTTATCTAAGGAAGAAATTTAGGATCTTGAAAGGGATTTCATAAATGAAATCAGATTGATTCCTTCATTTCATCAAAATTATATTATTTCAATTGAAATATATAAGAATGTTATCAAATCCTAATCATAATAAAAGGTTCCATAAGTTCAATATATTACATATCATGTTCAAAAAGATGTATATTTCATCATTAATAGATTACAGAAGATAGAGGGATCCTTGGACAATAATTTTGATGTTTTGGAAATGCTGTTTGATGATTTAAACCAATGGGTTGTATTAAATTTGAAGCTAGAATCCTTATGAGATGATGAATATGAAGTGAAATATGTATTTGTTGAGCATTAGGAAAGAAAAGTATTTATAAAAGGAAAATAAATTGTTTTAATAGATTATTTGGTTAGTATGTGAGATAAACAATATTAAGAATTAAAGAAGTCAATAGTCAGTTGTTCCAAGAAGGGAGACAAAAATAAGTGGAGCATATATGGCTTTAAAACTCTTTATGATTACTATAATAATAAAATGCTTAAAAGTATCAATGATTGTGATGATTATTTATTTCATATTAGAGGTAGAAATCTTCCTGGACCTCCCATCATTGATCACCATACTTCTTTTGTGCAATGTCTAAAGGAAATATTTCACCGTATTGATATTTATCAACTAGAAAATCTCAGGATTTCTGAAGAAATATTTTTTTCTATACCTGAATAATCATCTAAAATATCCTTTATACCTATAGATAACTTTGAAGTAGTGAGAGCCCAATAAGCTATTCTCAACACTGAATCCAGTTCTGTAAGGATTTCTCATAGTGATCGAGTAGGACTTGGAGAATATTTACTGATATTGGGGGATGTTATTGTTAAAATATCTGATACTTGTCATAGATTTTAATTTTTTTGAAATATGTTTTCAAATTAATTTAGTTTTTTTTTTCATATTTTTCATTTTATGGAACACTAAATATAACTTGTTTTATTTATGTATTCACTACAACAAAATTGAGGTTATCCAGTATTAGGTCTTTAACAGTGCTAACTAAAATTACTATTAAAGGGGGTCTTTAACAATGCTAAAAAAGTGTTGTTAAAGGGGGATCTATATCAGTACTTGTAAAAAAGTACTAATAAAGGCCCCCTTTTATCAATGCTAGTAAAAAAGGGATGATAAAAGGTTTCTGTTATTAGTGCTAGTAAAAAACCACTGATAAAGTGGGGGATTTATCAACATTAGTAAAAAACATTGATGATAAAAAGAAATACACATAATTAAAAATAATATATTAATATATAATTATATTTATATTCATATAAATATAATATATATATATACATGAAATACGTTTTAGATAAGGAAAAATATCTGTTTACACTTAATATATAATAAATTTAGTAAGAATGGCTTATAAAATAATTAAAAGATTTTTTTAATTAATAATTTCCAAATTATTATCTAGTAATATATATTTAATAAAAATTTAAAGATAAAAAAATCAAAAAAATAAAAGATATAAAATAAGTTAAAATTGTAACTCGAAATTCAAATGGCCATAACTTTTTATATAGGTGTCCTCTTGAGCTCTACCACATATCAAATCAAATCCTATGATGAGATATATGCCATGGTGACATGGGAAATCCCCTTTTCATGAATTTTAAATCCAAAAGGCCATGAAGACCACCAAAAATTAGTTCTCATTCGGGGTAAGCCAATTTTTTAAAATTTGTCGGAATTTCAGCCTCGTTTAAGTGGTCTTTTTACTATTCTATAACACCCCAAGAACTTATGGTATGTATCTTTTAAAATATATCATATTCTATAGTTTATGATTTATGAAAAATTATGTTTAAAACCATAATATACTATTAAATATGATATATGAATAGTAATTATACCATTAGGAATAGTAATATGACCAATAGAATAGTAACTTCAGCTATAGAAGTGTAAATAAAATTTGGGTAACTTATAAATTAAAATATACAATATTTATATCATAGAATAAGCAAATAAATATTATAAAAATGATAAATTAGGTGCCGGTATTTTTGTGAAAAATAAATTTTTATTTACAATTTAATAATTAATATAATTATTTAAAAGAAAATTTATTTCTATAAAAGAGATTCATAAATTAATATTATTTTTTGTCTTTTGATTCTATGATAATATTATGAGACATGAATTAATTTTTCAATGTTTCATAAAAAATTCATAATTTTAAAATCAATAATTTTTGAATAAATTTTTATTTTAATTAAAAATTAAATTTATAATATTTAGAAAAATATTTTCATAAAATATTATTCATTTTTTAATTCTACACATTAAAAATCGTTGGGGTTAATTTTTGGTATTTTTATAATATTGTTGAATTGTTTTAATTGTGAAGTACGGTAATAAAGGCTATATATACATTATAAGTTAATTACACTATTTCTTGAGTCATTGATGATGTAACCAAAATAATCTTGAACTATCCTTTTCTCTTTACTTTATTTATCCTTTGTTATTAAAACTATTCATATTCTTGAGCCAAAATAATAAACTAATGAATAAAATAATCAAAAAACCCTTCTCCTCCACTATTAATTCCACCCCTAACCACCTCATATCCCCACACATCCAAATCCTTGAAGCATATCCAATTTATTCCAAATACCTATTCTAATCCTCCCCAAACATTCTATTCCTTTTAGACTATCCCAAAATACAATTTCAATGTTACTTAAGGTGGTTCTCAAGGAGAGGGATTCAATAGGTAAGATCTCGTTTCGTTCTTTTAATTTGTATTTCATTTTATTTATTATCCTCTACTTACATCCTATATCGCAAAATTAATGATAACCACATTACCTTATATATACTATAATTTTATTATTTGAATGGAATATCAACAATAAATTCTCCTATCTTTCCTTTTTTCTAATAATGAACACATCGTTTGTGAGGTGACGATTTTACACCTTCGTGGAGGATGTGTTTTAATTTTTAAATTCGGCCTTCAAGACTAGTCATGAAAAAAATTTTAGAGTTAAAAAGAACTTTAATATATTTAATATATCTTATTTAATGTTCTATAACTAGTATAGATATATTATATTAATACATAATATAAAACCAGTTTGTGATGATCCAAAAATCCAAAGTAATATAAATAGTTATCATTAATGCTTTATCTAATAAATGAACTTAATATCTCAAAAAATGATATATAGGAACATTAAATATCATATGAGTTCATTAATAACATAAAATTTAAATTCTGGATAACTATTACCATTTCAAATGATATTTCATACATGTATATAAGTGAACCAATCATAAAAACCACAGAAATGATCACTCCCGAATGATGAAATTGAATCTCATAACTCATCAAAAATGATTGAAATGAACTTAATAAAATTATATTAAGTAAAATAAATATTTAATAGGTTATTAATTAAAGTATTAATTAATCTAATTTCATTATCCATGACATTAAGCACACGTGCAGAACAATTTCAGACATAAGGTAAGGGTTTCTTTCCGAACCTTCATTTTTCATTTTGGTTACACTTGATATCTATTTATCTTAATGTAATTTGTCATTATTTTTATATAATTCTTATAAATTATATTTATATGTTCCATATTCATGTATCCATGTCACTTAATATTTATTTTATGGGATAATTCATGTTTTATAAGTTTCCCTTTTCAATTCTTCCTGATAAGCAAGCCCAATAAAAGGTTACTTTCCAATATTTTTCACATTTCAAAGTACACTACATTATATATTTTAATAAAAAAATATTTTTATAAAATCACACTTTTATTCGTGAAAAAATAACTTAGAACATTTTTATTTTTATGATTACAATTAATCTTTTTTTACCTTTATATTCTGTTTTATATTTTCTCTTAAACTACACGGAAGTGGCCAATTTCTATTATTTTTTAAAAACCATTTTTTGATATTTTCACATAATTTGGAAATATTTTAGGCCTCAAACATAATTTCATTGTATATTTCTTTTGTTTTCTAGGATATAGATGTTTATAATCTGATTTTATGCAAATAAAAATGATATTGTTTAAAAAATAAAAAAGGGTATTTCTATTAAGAATTCCTCGGTGATTTCTTAGAGTATTTTCATGTATTTAAAAAACTATATTGAATATTATTATTAAAATTTATTGATATTGTATGATATCATATACCATATTTTATTATATGATTTGCGATCATTTTGAGAGTGAATGCGCTATCTTGATATGATTCAGCATATTACTCACAATGGTCAGTTATTATGTTTACTAATTGGGGAATGTTAATTACCTTTCATATATATATATATGTTTATTGTGTTTTACTCCAATCATATGAGTAATTAATTGGACCTTGTAAGTTCCAGGAGGGGCCAAATATATCCCCTCGATGAATTGGTAGGTGCCATGAGACAAAACTGATATGGACATGGCTGATGCCTTGACCATTTATTTTTAGATTTGGATTTTGATGAGGCCATAACCATTTATGTTTAGGTGTCTTGGATAAGTCCTTGAAGGAATGCATCAGATGTTCAAAATTATACATTCCATCATTAAGTAATTAGTAATTGAAAATTCATGTGAATGTTTTACTAGTAGAATATACATGTTTATGTTTCATTTTAATTTTATTAATTATAGGGAATTATTTATTTTGATGTTATTGCTTCCATAATGTTATCAAGATTACATTTTATTGGAATGTGTTTTTAGTTATTCACATTTCTTTATTATTTATATTTATATTATCTTCCACTTTATTTTTTTTCTTACTTAGCATCTAATCTCACCCCTTTATTATGTTTTATTTTTCTATAGGGTGAGAAGATATATATTATGAATGACTTGTAGGGATAATCTAAGAGTTTATCAGTGTTTCTAATATATTTTCTATATCGTTTTCCTTTCAAAGTTTTAATGTATCAATTATGAATTTATCTAGTTTTCCAAAGATATTACACTATTCTATCCTTTAGGATGTGAACTCTTATTCTTATTAGAAATGTAATTAAGTAAGCACTGACTATGGGCTACTGGGTTCAGGTTCTTTAAAATTGGTATTAGAGTAAATTTAGTATAAACCTTATAAACTAGATTAGGGAACATACCCTAAGATATAGTTTGAGGATAATAATAGATGAACATCCAAGAATTTTGGTAAGGTGGAGATTATATGGGTCTTATTAAAAATACATGCCTCTATAGATACTATTAGTGGATCTAGTTCTGGCACAAATTACCTATGGTTAATAGCTTTGATAAGGTACATCAGGCCTAACTCGGCGTAACCTAGTACATGAAAACGAGCCTTAATACTCACCTGGTTAGACAAACCTTGATGATATGCTTATGATAATTTAATTTTTTTTACAAACCATTATGAATTATTTAAAATAAATCCTTTCCCAAATGAAACCATGTTTATGATAATGATGTCATCTATAAATCAATTTCTAGTTAATTTTAAGTGTTTTTCTTGTTAAAAAATTATGCATTTTATTCATAACAAAATTTAGTTTATGCCATTATTTAGAAATGGTACCTAGTTTAAGGAATGTAAACCATATCAACACATGTATTTTATATAAGGATTTACCTCTTATACAAGATAATGATATTGGAATAGGGGATGTAACTAGAGATGGACAACTTATAAGTATACTGGGACAATTGACTCAGGTTAAGAGAAAAAACCTTACTCGCTTAGAGTATTCCAATATACAATGTGGTGTATCAATGTTAGATCTCTTTATGTAACAACAACCTCAATCATTAAATTTGAAAACAAATCAATTTTTAGTAGAGTAGTGGATAATTTTCTTAGAGAAGATATTAATTTTATTTAGAAGTAATGAAATGGATAAGGTTATCACTATAGTTTATCATTTCTAAGGATATGATGATCAAAGGTGGGAATTGATTCAAAACACAAAGGAGGAGGATGAAATTTAGAATATGTAATGGAAGTATTTTGAGAAAATTTTCTCGGAAAAATATTTCCCTCCAGGAATAGCGAGTGAATATATAGAGATAATTCTTGAGTCCGAGACAAAAAAAAGTGTATAAAAAAATTTCCATGTATGAAGATAATTTTAAAAGGTTAGAAATGAATGATATGTACTATATATATCACCTAAATATAAATATTGATCAATTATTTTATGGGTTAAAATCATTCCTCTGAAAGGCACTGGTCACCCAAAATTTCACATCATACGAAGATATGGTCTCATGTGCTATCAAGATAGAGAAAGCATTTAATAATTATTATGACTTTAAGTGAAATAAAGATAAGAAGATAATGATATATCAAGATATGGAGAAAGGGAAAAAGTAGAGGAAGGATTGTCCAACATGTTATAATTGTGGAAAGAAACACATCGATACTTGCTTGATGGGAATGAGAGTTTGTTACAAGTGTGGACATAAAGGTCACTTGTCTTATGAATGAAAGGGAAAGAAAGAAGTCGTAAATGTGAAACTATTCGACTATAATAAGACATGAAACAATGAAAATTAATTTCCGAAGTTTCAAAGAAATATAGTCCATAAAAAGAAAAGTAATCAAGGTCAATATTATGCTATTTCTATTGTCAAAGTGGAATAATTGATGTATTTGTGTTTTTATATTCAATAATGTTTTTATTATATTCTAGTTATAAGAATCATGAGATTTATAAGGATTATACATTATTACTTATTATTTATGGGTTTGGAATAATTTATGTTTTAATTAAGGGTTTAAATGATATTAAGTTAAAAAAATATTTGGTATGGGAAAATAAGAGCTATATTATTAGGGGAAATCTTCTGTTTAGCTGATTTTGGAAATTTAGTGAGCTTCCTTCGAAATTTTCATTATTTGATTTTGGAATGAAATATTTTGGATGAATATTAAAGATAATTACTTATGGAATGGATTAAAGATATTATTGATTAAGGTTAAAGTATGAAAAACTATGCTAACCATTTTTTTAGTAAACATTTAAATAATGAAGGAATGACTTGTGGATCTTATGACTCATAAAAGTGAACCTAGATGAAACATTTGTCTTGAATATCCATTATAGATTTAAGAAATGAAGTGGAGATATATTTAAGCACACCTAAAGTCTGACATGGAAAGGAATCAAGTAAGTTTATTTTCTGAAGTACCTATATGTATAGTAAAATAATCCCTCAACTATAGGAAATGGGTTTTTAAAAAAATAGGTTATCCATTTATTTTTCTTTCTAATAAATCCATGGTAACATAAATGATAAAAAATTTATAGTTTTGTGATGGTATAATTTATAATAACCATTTTATCTCACTCTTAATGATAACATGATATTTAGATCTTCTTCCGTGACCATATTTTCACTTTTCACTAATGTCATGTTATTCCAATTCCTAATTTTGTGGTGACCTTCACATTTCCATTTACCTCTTATTAAAAGGATATTTTGTTAACCTTATTTCTAGTTTTGGTTTCTCAAAAATTAATTTTGAAGTTTCAAACTTTTATTTATTAAGTAAAACTTTAAATTTTGATTAAAAGATTTACTAAATATGGGGAGAATATAACACCCAAAGATCTTATGGTATGTCTCTTTTAAAATTGAGCATCTTCGATAGTTTATGATTCAGACAAAACAATGTTTAAAACCATAATATACTATTAAACATGAATGTAGTAATAGTAATGTTACCATTAAGAATAGTAATATGACCAATGTAATAGTAACTTCACCTATGAATGTATAAATAAAATTTCGTTAACTTATAATGGAAAATATGTTATATATATATCATGGAACACATAAATAAATGTTTTAAAAATGATAAATTCAGTGTTGGTATTTTTGGAGAAGATAAATGATTATTTACATTTTTATAAATAATATACCTATTTAAAAGAAAATTTATTTTCATAAAATAGATTCATAAATTAATAATTTTTTTCTTATGATTATAAGATAATCTGATGAGAGTTGAATTATTTTTTCAATGTGTTATAAAAACTAGTTATATTTTTAAAAACTATATTTTTTGAATAAATTATGATTATAATTAGAAATTAAATTTATCATATTTATAACATTATTTTAATAGTATTTATTTCAATTTTTAATTATACATTTTAAAAAATAGTTAGGGTGAACTTTTGGGATTTTTCCAAAATAGTTTATTTTATTTTTGTGAATAGTGAAATACATTAATTTATGGTATATATACATTATAAGTTAAATACACTATTTATTAATTCCTTACTGAGGTAAGAACAAAAATATAAAAATATAATTCACTTCTATAAAAATATCTTACTGCCACACATCTACCACCAAAGATTAATACAACTGTGGCAATCGGTTCTCTGTTGCCGCGATTTATTTTAAACCCGTGGAATCCCATTTTGTTCCACTTAAATTTTTTCTCAAGAATCATCCCCATATTATCCCTCCCTCTATTGAGATGAACCCTTATCACTTTGTGGTCGAACCCACCTCCTTCGCAGATCCTCCTTTGAAGACGGTCCCCTCCAGTGCTGGTCCCGATGATCCTCCTCCTCCAACATAGGTAGGCTACCTCCCCACCAATGTTTCTCACACGCGGCCTCCCCACCTCCATGATGATGCGGGTCCAAAGAAACCTCTCCACCTCCTCCAACACAGGTCTAAAGAGACCTCTCCTTCCTTTTATGGTCTTCCTATTTCAATTGAGCTCTGATACAGAAAACCCACCTCCTTGCCAATGCGGCTCCGATTCGACCTCCCCACCACCCTCCTAATGCATTTCAGACACTGTGGTAAGAGTTCAGACAAACCCTAAGGTACTAATATGGTCAGATTTATGTGGGTTCTCTTTAGAGTTAGGGGTTACCACATATTTTTGGAATCATTTGACCTGATTGAGGCTTGATTAGGTCTCACTTTGATAACGAGTCAATGGTTTTTGAACCCTATATTGAGATTTTTAGCACACCTTATGTTTCTTATTATCAAGGGTATTTAGATTACATATTTGGTTCTATTAAACCATTATTTGATTGTTTCATGCCATTTTCACATGATCTTGGTAGGTGTTTCCATGTGATTTAATTTTCTTTGAAAACCATGTGATTCTTGTGTTTTCTAAACCCATTATTATTTCATTACTTTTATAATTTCATGTGTTTTGTTGATATGTTCTTATGTTTCTACTAAATAAATTAAATTTATGTAGTTCCATATGTATTTAATGATGTTTTGTTAAGGTAAAAATATTATATTAGGAATTTTTGATTAATGTTTTGTTTCAAATATTACAAGTTTCATTTTTTGTATTTAACAGTGTATAGTCATGACAATTAATCATTTATAGTATTCTAGCTATGTGATTTTTCTACTGGTTCTAGGTAGGATATCTCCTTCTTATCTATTCTCTTATTCTCACATATGTTTTTTCTTTCCCTTTACTATAAATGGATTCTATAATTTTATATTTCACTAAATTCATGGTGAAATCCATTTTAATACCTCAAATTATCCTTTTTGGGTTATAGAATACTTAAGTGGTGAATTGTAATATACTACTCATTTTTTTGATTAAATTACTTTATGAAATTAATCTATTGGGTTTTTCTTAGTTCTAGTATTTAATGCATGAATTATTATGTATGATTAAATTAGGTATTTATATAAATTGATATGTTTGATGATTATATTTATATTTTACCTCTATTCTAACTAGGTTTCAGTTTGGTTTCCAATATGGTGATTTTTGTTACCTGGGTAATTGATTGTAAATGATTATGGATAACAAAACTTTCATATAAAACCAAGTCCATAGAGAGTCAATAATTTAAAATAATCAAATCCTTTATTCCAGCATAATTCAAATAGTGAAAATATTTTAATACATATCCTTATTCTAGAGACCTGAGAAAATTCTTTGATCCTATTAGAGAAATTCTAATTAGAACCCATGTAAAACATCACTGGCCATTTTTAATAAATACCACATATATTTTAATTTGTAATCAAATATAAATGAATATAAAAATGAATGTGTAAGAAAACCATATCAGTAAGAGGTATAGAAATATCCTTCTACTGCAGCTCATTCCTCTTTATAGCCCGTGATGGAACGTATGATACATATAAGACTGACAACATCAAAATTATCACAAATATGAACCATGTATTTGAACATAGCATACAAAAGGGACATATTATTTGATTTTAGGAGTATATATGAAGGCATTATTATAAAAACCAACCATTAGAATGAAATAAAATAAACACATCATGTTTGTTTTATCAGTACTCATAATGGGGAAACAAATAAAATAAACACTACATTTTTGTAAGCTCAAGCCTCCATACTGACTAAACAAATTTTGATCTTCTTAATCATCATATTTATCACACAGTCATCTTTTTTAGCTATTCTCAAAAATTATTCTCAAAATACTCTGTCAACTATCGCAAAAATATCAAATAATCACTAATACTATTTTCTTATCCCTTATTTTATATTCTCAATCACATGAACATATTTCTAAATAATCACTTAATCATGAATTATGATGTTGTTCTCTTCCCATGGTATGACTTCCTCTTAATCAGTAGAACCAGATTCACATGATAATTCTTTCAAAATTGAACCTTTATGCAGATTTTTTGTTCACGTATCACAAGATAATTATCTTTATTAATTTTCCATGAAAATTATCTAAAATTAGGGACTAATACTAGCCTCATAATATTTTAATAATCCTATCTTCTAGAA
This sequence comes from Viscum album, assembly GCA_963277665.1. Lineage (NCBI taxonomy): Eukaryota > Viridiplantae > Streptophyta > Magnoliopsida > Santalales > Viscaceae > Viscum > Viscum album. The sequence continues at coordinate 1,500,743,391 of OY728137.1, read as the reverse complement.
TTTCTTCTTCCTGGATTTTTCACAATGTATCCTCATCCTTATGGTAAATAACCCTTATGAAATATTTCACACAAGACTTATGAAATGACTGTATATCTTATAAAAATACCATAATTCTAATATCATTTCCACAATTCTTATGAAATCAACATATAGTCTTATCAAAACTCTAAAAATATTAAAAATCACCACAGGTATTATTGAAATCATAATAAGACTTACAAAAACTCTATATGTTTCATGAGATTCCCATAATTAGTACATAAATTTTTAGGACATAGCTAAATTTTATCTTCCAAATATAATTTATAAATATCTTTAATAAAACATATAACTTATTCAATTCATGTTAACTCATTTACAAACACTCCAAATAAACTTTTCTCCTCTATCGCAATCAAACCCTTCCTCTCACGGTCGAAACCCTTCCGCCTTCCCATTTTCATGCCTCTGCCTCAATCAAACCGTTTCCCCTTTTCTTACCTATTTCACAATCAAACCCTTCCCCTCTCCCCACCATCCCCTCCTCACCTACCCAACCTCTCCCCCTCTACCCCACCAGCCCCTCCAACTGCCCAACCCCTCCCTCTCCACCCTCCCCCTATCCAACCCCTCCTCCTCCCCCTCACCAGCCCCCCTGCCCAGCCCACTCTCTCCCTTCCCAGCCCCTTCCCCTCCCCTCCCACTACCCATACCATACCCCTCCTTCTAGTATCCCCTTCCCCCATTCCCAACTCCTCCCCCACCCCTCCCCCTACCTAGCCCCTCCCCCTCCCCCACCACCCCCACCAGCCCCTCCCCCTAACCAACCCCTCCCCCTGCCTGCACACCATCCCCTATCATATACACGTATTACAACCCAATATTCATAGAAAAACCATCTTTAATATATAAACCCTATGGTCCACTCTAATTTTATCATTCTAATATGATTCATTGCACACTAATCCAATATTTGAATCCTTTTCCACTATATAAGTATCTAATAATGATACCCTTTGTATGTATTATTATATTTTTATTAGGATATAAAATGTTACCTCCACTTGTATCTCAAGTATTTTAGTATATTTTTTAGATAATTTAAATCAATGATGATTATGATTTATTAATTTAGAATATTTATCAATATCTAGAAATATGGGAACTTTCTATCAACCTAAGGTTGATCTTTCATGGTGTAATAATTGATAGTAATAGATTTCATTATGTATTTTCTTAACAAGACATAAATATTAATTAGTGGATATGGGTATTGTTCTTATATGATTATGATTTAAACATCTCATATAATTTAGTAAATGATAATGTTATAGTTGATGCATTAATCTTGACCATTTACTTATGTTTCTCAAGAAGCATGTTTGGAATAGAATCTTATGAATGAGTCCATATACCAATTTTTCTTAACAATGAATGATTTTAAACATTGTTATTTACAATCAACAATTTTACTAACTTTTTATTTATTCATATTAGAATGAATAGAAGATGTTTGTATAATGTTGATCGGATCACTAATGAGTTTTATAAGTATTTGGAATATTTTTTGGGATATTTCATTAAATAATGGTTCAGATGATGGATTGATCTGATGCCCATGTATTAATTGAATTGGAAGAGCATGGTTAACATGAAAGGAATTAAGTTACCATATCACTAAAAAAGGTTTTCAAAAAGGTTATCTTTTTTGGTATCACAATAGAGAAAAGTTCAAACGGAGAATGATGTTGATTCAGCTGAAAGGATCTGAATGGAAAATCTGACTTCCGATCAGTTTCAATTTGCTTCTCAAGCCAACACTTCATGTAGATAAGTGGAATAGGAATTGAATACAGGAACATAGTTTTCATATAACGATCAAAATGATGACTTTAATCATGTTATAAAGTTGTTAGAAGACTCAAATACCCTAGTATACCAGTCATGTGAAAAAATGGCCAAACTAAAGTTTTTAATGTGACTGTATCATGGGAAAACAATGTATGGATTTATTAACACAATGATCATCTATCTACTTACCATTTTTAAGGAATTTATACCAGATGATGCATGTATACCTGAAAATTATTATATATAATCAAATTTGGTTGAAAAATTTCGATTTTCGAGTACTAAAATCCACACATTACCTAAAGATTGTTATCTATTCTATAAGGATAATTTTGTGTTAAATGAGTAAAAAAAATGTGGTACATTGATATTGAATACTAATAAATATTAAACTCAATCCCATGTACCAGAGAAAGTGATGTGGCACTTTCCATTGTTTCCCAGACTTCTAAGACTTTTTATATCAGAATAAATGGCTAAGAACATGAGATAGAATGAAGATGAAAGAAACAAGGATAATAGTGATATAGTTTATCCTGATGATGGGTTAGCATGTAGAAAATTTGATAGGTTACATCCTGATTTTGTAACTAGACCATGGAATGTTATATTGGGGTTGTCATGTGATGGTTTCAAACCATTTCAGTAGATGCATACTGCATATTGTACTTGGCATGTGTTAATTTATATTTATAATTTCCCATCATGGATGTATATGGAAACACCAGTTAATATCATTAGTATATTGATTTCTAGACCCAATGATCCTGGAAATGATATTGAAATATATTTTGAACCATTAATAGATGATTTGAAGGATCATATAACTATTGGGGTGTAGACATATGATGCATTTCGAAAGGATTACTTTATGCGTTTTACAACATTATTATGATAAATAAATTATTTACTTGCAAATGGATTTATGTATAGTAGTAGTACCAAGGGGAGATTATATTTCCCTATATCTATGAAAAATACATGTTTTAAGAGATTAATGTTTCTCTAGACATTTAGTTTTATAGGGGATCGATTATTTCTACAAATGGATCATCCATATAGAAAAAAATGAAGACAATTTGATAATTCCATAGAGACATATGAAATAACTCAAAAATTGTCAGGGGTGATATCCTTAAAGAACATGACAGTTTGAATTTTTTTCATAGAAAGGTTCAATTAAATTCCAAAAAGAGGAAGAATGTTCCTTCGAATTCCAACAATAATTGGATAAAGAAAATTATATTCTATGAGTTTCTGTATTGGTCATCAAATTTTCTACATCAATTCTTGGATGTAATATATATTGAGAATAATGTGTGTGAAATGTTACAAGAAATGATTTTAAATATAAAGGGAAAGAAAAAATATTATTTTCACTCACATCATGATTTAATGGATTGGGGTATAAAACCAAGGCGTCATATTGAGTTAATTGGTCAAAATCAGTGGAAAGTCCCTTTTTCTTTCTTTTCGATGACAATTGCACAAATTTGTTTTATGTCTTGGAATGTTTAAATGTTCCATATGGTTATTCAAGTAACATTTTTAAATGAGTGAATACACAAGATGTTAAACTAAAATCCCTCAAAAACCAGGACTACCATATCCTAATGCAGGAATTGATTCCAATTTCTATTTGAAATTTAATATCATATAATGTCAAGGTTTCTGTGATTAGATTATACCACTTTCATTAAGATATTTGTGCTAAAATAATGAACAAAATCATTGTAAAAAACTATAGAAAGATGCACCGATCATTCTTTGCAACTTGGGGAAAATTTTCCCCCCATCATTTTTCACATGTATATTACATATTACCATGAATCTTCCAACAAAAGTAATTTTTGGTGGTCTCATTTCTATTCGTTGGATGTATCCAGTAGAAAGAAGGATGTTTACAATGAAATATTATGTGAGAAATAAGAATCATCCAGAATGGTCTATTGTGAAAGGTTATTTTTCACAGGAATGCATGGATTTTTGTTCAATGTATTTGAGTAATGTAACTATGAGATAAAATCAACCCATGATAAATAAAGATGAGAAGTATGATCCCATTGAGCCAACATTTCTGTCACTTCCACAAACTAGGGGGGATATCTGGATCATACAGGTTGTGTATTTTTAATAGGGATGAGTGGGAAATGACTAATCATATGATATTATTTAACTGTCGTGTGGTTAACAATTACATCAAGTAAATAAAATTATATATATCTATATATTTGGGTATTTTTTTCATAGTTCTTGATATCATTAAATTTTTATATTTTCAGAGATTATAGTAAAATTATACAAATATCACATCACACTTTATCTATTAAGAGGCAGGAGCAATTATAGAGAAAATAATTTCCTTCTTGGTTGCAGTAAAAGGTAACAAATTATTTTTGGTCATTACCAAATATTTGGTTGTTGTTTAATATTTTTTTTTCAATATATTTCAGGTCCAATGATTGCCTATGGAAGATGTATATGCCGAAATAAGGGATTTTCCATTTGGTTTGAACAATGTGGTTCATGATTGTAAATAAATGGTTGTCAATTGTTTTAAATTCATTACAAAATGATGTGAAAAAAAGATGGAAACATAGCATGATGGTGTCATGATAAGTGCTATAGAGGATTTTTATGCTAGTGTATCAAACAAACAACCTTGATCAGAAAATATTTCATATTATGGGGTTGTTGAGAGAATAGCTTTATTAGATTACTATGAACATGGTCATATCACTATAATGAAATGAAAGTGGTTTGACTCAATGAAATGATAAGTATTGTATATAGATAGTTGTAGTTTTAGAGTGACTGATACGAAACATCATCTTTGAATAAATGACCCTTATATTCTTGCATCACAAGCTATATAATTATTTTATGTAAATGACCCTTTAAATCCACAATTTTGTGTTATTGTTTATGTTATTCCTAGACCTATTTTTGATTAAGTATTGGATGATGGGGATGTTTTGGATGAACTGGTCGTTATTCACTCAAATGTATCATTCAATGATACAGATGATTAAATTGTGAGAATGGATTGTAAACCAAAAATTATAATATAGAATGCCTAGAATTACATGTTTCAAAGTATTTAGAATATATTATTCTAACCTGGTGTGTGATTTTTTAAACTTTTAAAGTATCATCTTTGTTTGTTTTGTAATGTTTTTATTTAGTGATCAAACAACATAATGAAAAAAACATAAAGGGAATATGTAAATTTTTGAAAAATAATATGAATTTTATTGGAATATTTATAGTTATTTAATGATTTGTTATATTTTTAAAATTTTCACATCACTTTTGGACTTTATAGATTATAATGTCTTATGAGGAGGTTTAGAGAAAAAAAAATAGAGGTAAAAGATTGTCGATAAAGAGAAGTTGGCTTGAAAAGTATGATTATTATGGTGAGTCCCTTATTTATTGATTGATTATGTATGAACTTTACTCAAATCATATTTAATATGAACCAGAATAATTGATGAGGAAACTTGCTTTCAATGAAGATGGTTTAGGAACTCCAGAATATAGGACTGGCCCTACATGCATCCCCCTTACATGTACCGTCTCACAATCCATATCTCTACAGTCACTAGGACACTTTCCTCCCATCATGCCCCAAACATATATGACTTATCAACACATGGGCGGTAATAATTTTTATCAATTTCCTCCTCCTACCATGTAGGGTAGTCCATCTCCTTCTATCCATCATCCTTTTTACCCTTATCCACCTTCATCTGTATAGGGTACACCTCCATTGGTTATGCCCCCTGCTTACCCATACCCTCCTAGCCAACCTCAGCATCGAAAGTATAATATGGAGGGTATAACTCCATTGGTTATGCCCCTTGTATACCGGTACCCTCCTACCCAACCTCTACATCCACAATCTAATATGGATGGTACACCTCTATTGGTCATTCCCCCTATATACTTGTACCCTCCTACCAACCTCAGCATCCACAGTATACTATGGAGGAAACTTCTCTAGTTTCTTCCCCCCAGTACAATGTGCAGGATCAGACAACCATAAATTGTGCTACCAGTACATGTTTATTAAGTAACTAAATTAATAAATTTTTATTAAATTTCAGTTATATATGTGTATAAAATATTCTTTTAATATTTTAGGATCATCTTATTCTAAAATATGTGGTTATACAAAGATGCATAACGTGTGGAATAGACACAGACAAATTATGGTTAACTATAATGATGAAATTCAAATTATTGAATAAAATGGTAAAGAATTGTGGTGTTTTATGGGGACATTCAGTAGACATAATAATATTGTTCCAGTTCAAGAAATCAAGTGGAGAAAAGTAAGATAAGAAATAAAAGACAAGGCTTGGGAGAAAATTTGGGAATATATTTCTTAAAATTACATTTCAATTTCTTTATAAATTATTATTGATATTTTTTTTGAATATTCATCTTTACTATAACTTCTTGGATAGTCTCCATGATAAGAGTGCTAGATTAGTAAAACTGGGGGAGATGTGGTGGGTCTATAATAATGACCTGCATGTTTTACGGAAAAAAGAAGAGGCACTCATCTTGAAAATGAACCGATCTTCAATGAATGCCCAATTTCACAATACAAAGAATTAATTGCATATTGGATTTGTTCCTCATTAAAGGTAATTTACAATATTAATGTTTTTAATAAATTTATTTTTTTCATTAAAATTAGATTTCTATAGTGGATGATTTTATTAGATGTTATTGTGTTCTATTTTATTTTTCAGACCTGGTTATTTCAGTTATGTCTTGAACTCATTGAATTGTTAAGTTAAAATGATGATTTTTATCCCTTTTGACTTGTTGAAAGGCTAGTTTATTTTTTTAATAATCGGATTCATCTAAAAGGAACATAAGAAATAAAGTAACCATGATATATAATCATACTATGGGGTGAACTACACTTCCAAATCATGAATTGTTATAGGTAATATATGATTTAACATTGAATATACATTTATTTTTTCATTGATTTATGTTCAATTTACATTTATAAATGGGCATTAAATATATAAGGATTTATTCCAAGATCATTATTGTTTTTTTATAGTAGAAAAAGGAAATATGGAACTGCTTTGAATTAGGCGATGTAGGAAAAATTGTAAGAATCTTTTTAAAATTTTAGCTTTTAGTATGCAGTTTCATTCACTAAAAATTTTATGAGTTGTGTTTTCCCTATAGGGAATGAGAATGCTTGAGTCAATTATATCACTTGTTCCAATGGTATTTTATAGGAAAATACATTATATTCCACTCTATTTAGTATTCCTAATCTTAATTTAATAAGTTCAATTCTTGATATGGTTTAAAAAGGACATATGAAATACATTCAAGGAACCTTCTCATTTCTTTTATACTAGTCATATAATTATGTTTCTCTATGGAGGTTTAATGAATATTTAGACTCTCAAATAGGTCCATAACCATTAATAATATATCTATAAACCCAAAAAACATCCCAAGATACTAATATAAGTTATAGTAACTCATAAAAGTTGTATAAATAATATAAAAGTACTCACTATCAATTGATGATATCAAGACCTTAGATAAATATTAAACAAAAAACTTTGATCCTACCAAACATGTCATCGATACAGTAAAGGGGATATAGATTCTTAACCATAACCATATTAAAACTATATAAATATAAACATAACTATAGTAATCAATATTCCTTATTGGGAAACTATATAGGTGCACCAAAATGGGAATTCTTGGTTGAATAAACCCTTCACCTATAAATCCTCATGTTAATACTTTAGCACATGAAGCTCTATAGGATCCATTATATATATAATAGGGGATAAAGGATCTGTACCTAGAATAATCTTGATTATAAAATCATTCTCACCATCTTGTGGAAATATAGATAAATACTTAGGAATAATTTGAAAGAACTAGTAAAATATGAGAAGAAAAATATCTTGGAATGTCCCCTCATCCCTCAAAGAAACTCTATCCAAATAGACCATGATCTTCACCATTTTCTAATTAAATGAATCCCATTGTTTTGAAAATGAATCATTCCATATGGAAAATAATTTAATCCAATGAGACGGGGGTGTAATTACTTTATAACCATAGAGAGAAAAAGACTTTGACCACTACAAGCCATCTAATAGAATATAGGGATTAGATTAAAGCATTATTTCTTAAAATCATAATTTTTTTTAAAAACACCAATATGGAAATAAGGGTGAATGTATAGAAAAACATCACATAAACATTCACTGTATGGATTTACATGTATCCAATCTTCATATGGGAATCAAAAAATCAAGATCCCCCAAAAAAGGAAAATTTATTTAGTATACCAAAAGCCCTTATTTATGTCTTCCTACCAGTACTAATCTTCATAATTCTAGAATTATTACCAATGAAGATGATATAACACTTGATGTAAGGGATGTTCATATAACAATTTGTGAAACTAACTAATGGAGAAATAAATAGTTTTTTATGGAATAGTCATCATTACAGAAGAGTACAAGCATTATTATATTGTTGTTTCTCTTCTACCAAGCCTCAAGTGATAAATGATAGTTTATATATGAATTACTTTAGAAATGTAATTTTTTCTTCTTCTCCTCACAACCTCACTCATCAATTCATGCATCATATAGTTATAGTAGATGAGGTCATGTATTATTAGCTTAGGTGTGAAGTGAATGCAATCATTCTATCATTCATTTATCGATGTTATTGAATAAAAGAAGGGTATTGATTTTATCTTCTACAATGAAATCTATCCCAGTATTAAGGCTAAAGGAAATAATTCTATGAGTTCTAAAGGATGATTGGAAACATCCCATGAGTATTTCCAGCAGCTTATAGAAGAATGCTATTTTTCTTTCCTTTTACCCTATAGATTGAATAAATACATTGAATCAAAATAAAAAAATGATTATTACTTACTAGATCATACTTTCACTAACATTGTGTCTATAAGGAAAAATGAATAATTCCTTGAATGAGTGAAAGAGATTAGTCAATATTGGTGTAAAAAATATTGAATACATAGTCACACACTGCTCTACCCTAAATGTATTCCATATAATAAGAGTTTCACAAATTAAGGATCAAATATATTATAAACTACCTAATCTCAAGTTATTTTTAATCTCTGTAGAGTCACAAAATAGTCAAATAATATAATCAATATTAAATGAATATTAGATATGAAGAGACAAAATCTAGGAAGGAGGATGCTACTATAAAATCGTGTTTATCGAGTCTTGAACACATTAACTCTTTCTCAAATACATTAAATCTTGCTTGAATACATTAAATATTTCTTTAAAACATTCATGTTTTATATTTTTTTGATTAAATACTAAAATGGTAATGCCCTTTTATAGTATGTTCTTCAATCTATAATGGCAAAGGAACCAGAAACATTTGGACCAAATGATTATTTACATTAGGTTCTTGGGAACAATCACAATGGAAGAGTTCGTTGTAAACTAGGAATAAAATTATGCCATCTAAATAATGGTCATCAGGTATTGAATCTTCTATAAATATTTCAGTAATGGTTACCAAAGAACTATTACATGCTGCCATTGAGACAACAAAGCAAGAAGTAAGATTAGAGTCTCCAAAGATGCAGAAAAATGAAAATGAACAATTGTTCAAGTTGATATCATCTATATTCTCTTTACTTCTGCCAGAGGGTACAGAAAAAATGGATGTATGTTTATCATGTTTGTGATTAATGTATGAGGATGGTGTTGATTATGTAACTGAAGATGATGGTGGAGAGGTTGTTGATGGTAGAGAGGCTGAAGATGTTGCTAATGGTGGAGAGGCTAAAGATGTTGTTGATGGTGATGATAATGCAGTTGTTAGTGGTATAGATATTGATGCTATTGATATCAGTACTGATGATGATGAGGATTTAGATGAAATTTTGGAGTGACATTATTGACAGTTTCTGTATCTATCATATTTTTTATTGTTTATAAAATTTTAATTTTACATGCATTAGTTTTTTTATTTGTATGTAAATGAGATGCAGCAATGGTATTTGGAATTTGTTACAGGTGTATGTGTATGATGTATTTGTATACTACAGGTTTGTGCAGGTTTGTGCTATTTTTTTCAGATGAAAGGAGCCCACGACCATGATTTTAAACATAGATATAGGGAGGATAAAACCATGGTTTTAATTGTGGTCATAGCTTCCTATTGAAATGGATTAATTGTGGTTGTAGGTCTATAAATCCAAGGTTAAAACTTTGGAAATAGGCACCTATGACCATGGTTAAAACCATGGATTTAGGGGCCTACATCCACGATTAAAATGAGGATTTAGGGGCCTACGACCATAATTATACCCTGGAAATAGGCACCTATGACCGTGGTTAAAACAATGGAAATAGGAACCTATGAACACATTTAAAATCTTGGCTGTAGTTTTCCCCTACTGCCATGGTGACAGCCACCACAATTAATGAAAACTGTGGAAATAGGCTATTTCCATAGTTATAGGGTCTATAAACATATTTCCAAACCAAGGATATAGGTACAATTTATAGTTTTTATTCTTTATTTATTGTATTTAGTAATGGGAATAAAAAATATTCATATTCATGAGCCAAAATAATAAACTAATGAATAAAATAATAAAAAAACACCCCTCTCATCCACTATAAATATCACCCCTCACCACCTCTACTCCTCACTCTTAAAAATCCTTGAAGCTTTTATAATTTATACACAATAACTTTATCAAACATTTCCCCAAAATTCAGTTCTTTATGGTATATCCCAGAATAATAATTCTATGTTCCTTAAGGATGTTCTCAAGGAGAGGAATTCAAGAGGTAAGATCCCCTTTATTTCTTTTAATTTTTATTTTCTTTTCTTTTTATATCCTTTACTTACCTCATCTATTAAAACAAGCATGATAACAACAATATTTATTATATATATATTAATTTTATTATTTTAATAAAATATTAACTATCAATTCTATTCTCTTCCACATTTAATTATAAAAATGAAAACATCGTCTGTGAGGGTCAATTTTCCACCTTTATGGATGACGAGTTCTTATTTTTCAATTCTGTCATCAAGGATGGTCATAAAATAATTTTTATAGTTAATAAAGATTTTAATATATGTAATAAATTATATTTAATGTTCTTTAACCAGTATATATACATTATATTAATACATAAGACAAGACTTGTTCGTGATGATTGAAAAAATTCCCTAATAATCTAAATGGTTATCATTAAATATTTATTTAATGAATGATCCCCATATATAGAAACAAAATTATATATAAGACCATTAAATATCCTATAAGTTCAATAATAACATATAATTTCAATTTGGGACAATTACCCCCATTTCACAAGATATTTCATACATGTATTCAAGTGAACTAATCATAAAAAACAAGGAAGCATACACTCCCAAACTACAAAATTGTATCTCATAACTCATAAAAAAGTACATTAATAAATTTACTAAATTTATACTAAATAAAAAAAAATTCATAGGTTCAGAACTAAATTATTATTGAATCTAATTTCATTATCCACAATATTAAGCATAAGTATAAAACACTTTCAGACTCAGGGTAATGGTTTCTTCCTGAACATTCATTTTTCATTAGGTTTACCCTTTCTCTCTCTTTATTACAATGTTATTAATAATTATTTTTATATAAATATTATAAATTAAGTCTATATGTTTCAAAATAATATTTCTAAACCATTTCATCTTTCTTTTATGGGATAATACATTTTTTATAATGTTCCCATTTAAATTCCACTTGATAAGCAAGCCCGGTTAAAGGGAACCTCCAAATTTCAAAAAAAATTTCAAGTAACATCCATAATATCTATTAAGAAACCAATATTTTTCTAAAACAAAAATTTTTATCATGAAAAACTATGTTAGCACTTTTACAGATTTATATAAAGAATTAAGCCTTGTCATCTTTAAATAATGTATTATATTTTCTCTTAAACAGCACTGAAGTGGCCGATTTCTAAAGTTTCTTAAAAACCCTTTTCACATGTTTTATGCCTCAAACATAATATTATTGTAGTTACTTTTTTTCCAAGTATATAGATTTCTATAATATGTTATTATGAAAAATAAAAATGATTTTCCAAACAAACTCTTCTTTATAAAGTAAGAATGGTATTTCTCTCTTGAATTCCTTGATGGTTTTATTAGAGCATTTTTATCTATTTAAACACAATCTATTTAATATAATTATTAATTGGGACTGATCTTTTATTATATCATCTACCCTATTTTATCAAATGTTTTATGATTATTTTGACTGTGGATGTGCTATGAATACACTATTCACTATATTACTCAGATAGGTTGGTGATTATGCTTACTGATTAGGGAAAGTTTTTTACATTATATATATATATATGTTGTTTATGTTTCACCACATTAATATGAGAATTTAATTGGAATTAGTAAGTGTTGGTAGGGGCCTTCTATATCCTCTTGATCAATTGGTAAGTCACACAAGACAAAAAAAGATATGGACTTGGCCGAGGCCTTGTTTATTTATTTTCAGATATGGATTTGGCTAAGGAATTAACCATTTATTTTTAGATTTTTTGGATGAGGCCTCAATGATCATGTTTTAGATTTATAACATTATTTATTTCATCATTATGATATTAGTAAGTGATAATCCATGTTATTATTCAACTAGTAGAATATCCATGGTTATGTTTCATTCTCATGTGATTATTTATGAGGAATTGTTTATTATGATTTTACTCCATCCATAATATGCTCAAGATTATGTTTTAAGGAAATGTTTTTATTTATTCACCATTACTTATTATTTATGTATATATTAGTTTCCATTGTATTGCTTAACCTTACTGAACATCTGATATCACCCCTGTTCTTATGTTTTATTCTTCCCTAGTATGCGGAGATGTATATTCTCAAGGACGTTTAGTGATAATATATAAGTTTATGTGTGTTTTTAATGGATTTAATATGTTGTTTTCTATTCAAAGTTGTAATGTAAAAATTATGTTTGTATCTATTTTTCCAAATCTACTAAACTACTCAGTCCTTTGGGATGAAAATGTTTGTTCTTAGTACCAATGTAATTAGGTAAGGAACCGATTATGAGCTATTAGGGATAGGTATTTACATGTTTTTAGTCAAGAATGAATTTATTCCAAGGGATTACATTCATATTGATATTATGGTTCTGAAATATTATCATTTTTTTATAATTTAGTTTTATTTATAATTAAAGATACTCATATATTCTTATATTTACTTTAAAAAAATCACTTGTATAAATAAATATATGAACATATTTATTTAGAAATGTATTTTTAAATATATATAATAAATAATTATTATTCATTTTATATAATGAAAAAAATTATCCATTTTATATACCTTATATATATTGATTCTTATGTATATATATAACTATACAATTAATATTTATATATAGACTTGTGTGTGTGTCAATAATTAACGAATATATATGTATATATATATTGTAATATATATAAATAAAAAAATATTCTATAAATTTATTTAAAATGATATATAATCATTTTTTACATTATACTATTACATATATAATATTTATATATACTTATATGTGTGTTTTAATAACCAGATTTATATTTATATTTTATTTAAAAATAATTATAAATGAGAAAAAAATAATTAGAAAAGAAAAATAAAAAAATATAAATATATGCCTAATATAAATATATAAATAGAAATATTATGAAACAGACAAAAAAATAACATGGTGTAGAGGTAAAGGCAATCCATCTTCAAATGATAGGTGCATGGTTCAAATCTAGGCAGCCACAGGAGGTTGTAAATTCTCAAATCATTGATAAATGGGTGGTGGGGTGAAAATCACTAATAGGGGGTGGAGAACAATTAAAGGGATTTTGGAAGTGTTGATAAAGGGTCTATGCTCATTGATCTATGAAAAAAACATTATATTACCTCCATTAATAGAACTTTTTTTTGGGGTTGTTAAAGAAAACCTTTATCAGCATTAAAAAAGCGATGTTAATGGGGGTCACTACTACAATTTTGGGCTTTGAAGACTCTTAAAACGGGCGAAACCCACTGGCGGTCAATGCGCTTTGCCAAAAAAAGGGGCTTCGGCGCCCCCTCCCCCCACCACCTCCCTCACCCTTGACCTAGCCCCCCTCATCACCCTCCTATGCCCTCCCCGCGCGCCCTCCCCCATCGCCTCATCGCGCGCCCTCGCCACCCTCCACTGCTTGCCACCCTCCACCCTCTGCCCTCGTCAGCCTCAGCCCTCTGCACTCCCTCCACCCTCCGCCCTCTGGCTCTGGCCACCCTCCGACTGCCCTCCGACTGCCCTCCGCCCATCCTCCGCCCTTCTCTCCATCCACTCTGTCACCCCTCTACCCTCTGGCCTCCGACCCCACCGTCTCCTACCCCTCTACACTCCGGCCTCCGGTCTCTTCCCTCAGCCCTCTGCCCCCTCTCCCCCACCCCGGATGGTCCCCCCACCTTCGAAATCCCCCCCGCACCCCGGAAAACCCCCCTCACCCCGGACAACCCTCCTCACACCCCAGACAGCCCCCACCCTGGACAACCCCCCCCCACACTTCCCATCCCCCGTCCCCTCACCGCCTCCTCTCCTTTGGCTCCCTGACGCCACCCCCGCCCATCCCCTCCCTCACCACACCGCCTTTGGCTCTGGCTCCCCTTCACTACCTCTCCTCTCCCTTGTAGCACTACCTTTGGCTCCCCTCCCTTCCAGGTTTGTAGCTCAATCAGGTATTACATGGGCTTTCACTTACATTATTATTTTATCAATGGTTCATAAACAATTTATTAGTATTTATTTTAAATATAGTTGATTTGAAAAATGAAAATGTAATAATTATTGTGTAAATGTTTGTTATACAGATATTATTAGGGATAATAATTGGATTGATCTTCCAAATCAAATGTCTAGAGAATATTTTAATGGAATTATATAGTTTATTGACTTCACTAGAGGATCTGAAAGTGACTATATTAGTTGTCCATGTAGAAAATTTGATAACAGATATCAATTCACATGAGATACTATGAGGGAGCACCTATTCATTAATGGATTTCTGAAAAAATATAAGAGTTGGACTCGTCATGGAGAAGAATATGTTCGTTGTCAAAATATGAATACAGTTCAGATGGATGTTGATGCAAGGATGATTGATCCAATGCACGAAATGCTTACTAAAATGGTACGTGGGTTTGATCCTAAAGGAATTGACATCCAGAATCTTGAGACCGGTGAGATAAATCTTCTCTCTAGTGCATATCGTTATTCGAGGAGGTTTTATGAAGCACTTGATGATGCAAAAATAGAACTATATCCTTGATGTACTTATTACAATAAACTGTCGTTTCTCGTGGAGTTTTTGAATTTGAAGACTTTGAATAATTTGTCAGACACATCATTTGACATGCTTTTGGTGTTATTGAAAAGGGTTCATCCTGTCAATGCTAAGATTCCTGAGTCGTATTACCATGCTCGTAAGTTGACAGAGAACTTAGGTTTTACATATGAGACCATAAATGCATTTTCAAACAACTATATGTTGTGTAGAAAGGAAACTGCCCATTTAGATATTTGTATGGTTTGTGGTGCTTCTAGGTGGAAAGAGAACAGGGGAAATAAGACTCATCAAAGTCAGATTGTGATATAGGGGAAACTGATTGCCGTAAAGAGAATGCATTACATTCCCCTTAAACTGAGGTTGAAAATATTTTTTTATGTCATCTAAAGTTCCTAATTTAATGAGATGGAATGCAGAAAGAGTTCATGAAAGTGATATGTTAACCCACCCGGAAGACTCTCATGCGTGGAAGTATTTTGATAAGAGACATCCTGACTTTGCTAAAGATGTTCGTAATGTCCGATTGGTATTGGTAGCAGATGGTTTAAATCCATTCAAGTTTATGGTTGGGGAAACTCATAGCACATGGCCCGTGGTGTTGGTTCCGTATAATATTCCTCCGTGGCTTTGTATGAAGCAATAATTTATATTACTTTCCCCTCTTATTGATGGACCTAAAAGTCTGGGTGATAAGATTGATGTTTACCATCAGCCATTGATTGATGAGTTGAATGAATTTTTGGGTGATGGAGTGATGACTTATGACTGTGAAATGAACGAAATGTAAAAATTGCATGCTTCTTTATTGTAGACAATCAATAACTTCCCAGATTATGAAAATTTATCAGGCTGAAGTACGAAAGGGGAATTTGGTTTCCCTTGTTGCAATAAAAGTAAAAAAATCTGTATGGCTTAATCATTTCAAAAAATGGGCATACATGGGTCACATGTATTTTCTCCCCCCTCAGCATATGTTTAGAAAAGACAGAGTGGCATTTTCTAGTTCTAAAGAGTTTAGCCCAACACCAAAGATCATGACATGAGTCAAAATGTTATTGCAGATTGAGGAAGAAAACATCCGCACGGTATACGAAATTCAGGATTTGGTGGCTCCTCTAGTACGTAGTATTCATGCTGCGGGTAGGCAGCGCAGTCACAGTTGGAAACAGGAAATTATTATTTATAGTCTTCCATATTGGGAAACTAACATGTTGAGGAATAATTTTGATGTCATGCACTTTGAAAAAAATGTTTGTGATAACATATTGTGGACCATTTTAGGTGTCAGTGGAAAATCAAAGGACCATGTTAATGCATGCCGTGATTTGGAAGAAATGGGTTTATGGAAACATTTGCATTTATAGTTAACTGAGGGAAACAAGGTATATATGCCTACTTCACAGTATACAATGACCACAAAGGAGAAAGAGACATTTCCTTCCATTTTAAAGATGCTCAAGGTGCCTGATGTTTACTCTTCTAATATTTCAAAGTGTGTGAATCTGATGAGCAAGACATTGCAAGGGTTTAAAATTCATAACAATCACATATTACTTCATCAGTTGATTCCAATCGAAATTTGTGATTGTTTATCCCCCAATGTTGTTCAGTCGTGGATTGAGATGAGTAATTTTTTTATACAACTTTGTTTAAGAAATCAACAAACGAGTGATTTAAAAAGTTTGTAGGACCGAATTGTACTTACGCTTTGTCACATTGAGAAACTTCCCCCCCCCCTCATTTTTCGATGTTATGGACCACTTGATAGTGCACCTAACTGATAAATTAATGGCTACTGGTCTAGTGCAATTCAGGTAGATGTATCCTGTTGAGCTGTATTTGAGTACATTGAAACCATTTTTACGCAACATAAGTCGTCTGGAGGCATCAATAACCAATGGTTATTTGATGGATGAGTGTACTAATTTTTGTGTAGAATATCTTACGGATGTTGAAACAAAATTAGATAAGTCCTCTCAAATTCACGATGGACCAGTTGGAGAAGGAACCACATTTGATATGGACAACATTGAGTGGATACAAGCACATCGATATATCTTGTTCAATACTCCATCAGTTGCACCATTAATGCAGTAAGTATCTTATAAATGTTCTTGTATAACTTTTACATGTTTTGTTTGCATAAGTTGATCATTTAAACAATATGTTATCATTTTCAGGAAACACATTAACGAGATAAAAGAAGGGATGTATCGTGAAACTTAGTTTCAAATTCAACAATCTCATTATGCGTTATTTCATGATTGGTTCAAGGATTATGTACGTATAAATTTATTTTCATTATGAGTGAAGTATTATAATAATTTCTTTATGCATATATCAGTATTGAATTTTATAAATTATGTAGGTTCATAAGCTGAGGGAGTTAGGGGACCCCACGCTAACTGAAGAATTTATCTAACTGGCTGAGGGTCTATCTATAACAGCTCGTTGTTATAAATATATTGATGCTAATGGTTTTCGATTTCTCATTAAATATGTTGATGACAAACAAGCAACACAAAATAGTGGAATTGGTTGTCCATTTGTCAATTCTTGTTATTACTATGGTCAATTGATATACATCATTGAAGTTATATACACACACGGTTTTAAGTACATATTGTTAAAGTGTAATTTGGTTGATCCAGTGCGTGGATGTAAAGTCGATCAATTTCAGTTTTCATTGGTGAATTTTAACTATATGTTATACAGAAACAAACGAATTGAGAATGAACCTTTCATTTTGACATCACAAGCGGAACAAGTATTCTTCGTTACTTTGCCTTCGAATCCAATTTGGCAAGTTGTTGTCAAAATTTCTTGGTGAGGAGTGTTTTTTTGAAGAAGATGAACCTGAGACTGTTCTATTTGTTTCCAAAAAACTTGATCAACATACCGTAGCTAGACGTGAAGAAGATATTTATTAGGTCAGAGCAACTATTTAATGAGAAACGGTCAATTTTCATTTTTAATGAAAGGTATATTGTTTTACCGGTATTCAGTATTGAATGTCCTAGGATATCATAAATTATCTATCCATTTTATAAATCCTTGTAAGTTTTAATCCTAACTTTTGGAAGTTTATTCAGTTATAAATATTTAGAGTGATTTTACTCTTGGTATATTGATGTTATTGTCAGTGTATCTTCTCTTTGAGGTATTGTTCATCTGGTTCATGTGCTGCTTGAATTTTTATTAATTCAATCTGATATTTGGATATGTATTGATTGGTTTTGTACATAATTTGTATATCTATTTTGTTAACTTTCTTATTTTTTAAAAGTCATTCAAAACTAATTATTCAATCCATTTTTGTTTGATTAAAAATTGTACAAGTTTGATTTTTTTAAGAAAAATCCAATTTATCTTTTAGACACTTTGGATAGTCCCCTTACTAATGTTTTCTATGACTTGAGTCATGTCAGGGGAAGGGGCAGCAGATCCACATCATCCATCTGAGGCATCTATGTCTCAGGGTCGAGTTATGTTTGAATGTAATTGTCTCTATTTTTTATGTAATTGATAAACATATATATATATATATAACATCTGTCAAATTATATATAAAATTTCAACAGGATCAGACTCGATTGCTTCTTCCTCTCCTAAGAGAGGCCCTAGTCGTGGCATTTTATCATGGAATTCCGACACAATGATTGATGTTTCCTTTGATGTGGTATTTCATCCTGTGGGACTAAATACCCCTGTATTTATTCATCACCTGGTTCATATCATACATGACCTACATCGATTTCTATTGACCACACGTGAATAGAATTTTATCCCTTAGGACACATTAGATCGTCTTTGGAGGGAGGTTCAGGTAAGAAGACCATTTTACTTTATTCTCTATGTATAAAAAATACTAATATGTGTGATTTTTTTCTTTAATAGAAAAATTTTAAAGTATTCCCCGATGAGCTTCTGCCCATGTGTATGATAAAATGCCGTAAGATGTGGAAAGACTATAAAGCCAAAGTGAAGAGGGACCACTGGGTACTAAATGTGGGTGCCCCAACCATTCTGGTAAAAGTCCCAAGAGGTGTCCTCCCTACTCAGTGGCGTGACTTAGTTGCATATTGGTCTACTGAGGGTGTTGTGGTTTGTATATTTATTTTGGTGTATATAAATTTTCAAGAATGTGTGATTTGTTTGAAATTTGAATGAATTGAATGTAGGAGGTGTCAGCACACCATTCTGAGAATCAAGCGTTGCATGGACCACCTCAAAGGCTCGGGACTCGTCACGTGTCTCAGATATAACATGAGGTATTTATTATTCATTTTTTAATTTATTAATTAATATGGTTTTGTGTTTATATTCTATTCATATACAGTTGCGGGAGCAAGGTTCACCGACTGAAAAAATGTCGGTGTGGATGAGGAATCGTGATCGCAATGATCAAGAGGATGCATCATTGATAGTAAGTGCTTGTACTTACCAATACATACATAAATATATATATTAACATATATATGTATATATATTTAATGATTTAACAGGCTCAATTTGAAGTTGAGTTAGAACATCTGCCAGAGGACCAACGACAACTTCCCATGTGAAGGGATGAGATCTTTCATCACATTATTGGTCAGGATGGGCATGTATATAGTTTGACCTATGGAACATGGATTCCTCTTTCTGTAGTGTCACGCGCTGCGGTTGTCAGTACTGCTGTTGCTCAGATGACACAACAATTGTCAGATTTCGAGGCACGACTCTCCGCTTCCGAGGAGGTAAATGCGAAAATGACCGCTGAGGTTAGAGAACTGCGGGAATATGTGCATCCAGGTTATGGTGCAGGGGATCATATGATGCAAGTTTATCATTTATTTATTTACATTATTTATATTATTTTTTTAATGAAAATATTCATAATGTTTATTTGTTGTGGGCCCCTGGCCCACCTGATAGAGGTAGCAGTGATGACCACGAACGACACATCATATTCACGAGGTGTGTTTCTGTTTTTACTGGTGGGGTTGTTATTGATGTATAGGTTGGGTTTCTAGTGAGATTTTTTGTGATTTGGGGGTATCATGTGTGTTTTGTCCTAATGCAATGTTTGTGTGCACGAATTGAGAAGTAACCATGAAACTTATTAATGATTTGGATATTTAATGTTCATTTAATTCTTTAATGTTTTAAATTGCATGTTCTATAATAGTTTTGAAAAAACCATGTGAATCGTAATATAAACCATGAAACTTGTTTTTGATGACTGAGCTCAGGTTTCCTATTTGTAGTCCCCAGACAGCCCCCCCACAACCCCGGACAGCCCCCCCCCACCCCCACACCCCGGACAACCCACCCCACCCCCGGACAGCCCCCACCCCTGGACAACACCTCACACCCTGAACAGCAACCCCGCACCCCCAGACAACCCCCCCTTCCGCTCCCCTGAACATTCTGCCACACCCCCCGGGATCCCCCCACCCCCGGACAGCACCCCCCACCCCGGACAACCCCCAACCCCGGACAGCCCCCACACCCTCGGACAGCCCACCCCGCACCCCCCGGACAGCCCGCCCCACCCTCGGGCAGCCCCCCCCCACACCTCTGGATAACACCCCGCAGCCCGGACAACCCCCCCGCACCCCCGAACAACCCCCCCCCCCCCACCCCGGATAGCCCCCCCCCCACACCCCCCCGGACAGCCCGCCCCACCCCCGTACATCCACCCCACCCCCGGACAATAGCCCCTACCCCAGACAACCCCCACCCCCGGAGAGCACCCCACACCCCCCAGATAGCCCTCTCGCACCCCCAGGCATCCCGCCCCACCCCCGGACAGCCCCCACCCACCCCCAGACATCACCACCACCCCGGATAGCCCCCCCACCCAAGACAGCCCCCCCCCACTTCGGACAGCCCCCCCGCACCCCAGAACAACCCCCCCCCCCCCCCCCCCCCCCGCACCCCCCAAACATCTCTACCCACCCCCGGACAGCCCCCCGCCCCCGGAAAGCACCCCCACCCCGGATATCCCCCACCCCCATACAGAACACCGCACCCCCGTACAGCCCCCCCAACTTGCACCCCCCGGACAGCTCACCCCACCCCCGGATAGCCCCCCCCCCACCCCGAATAGCACCCCCACCCCAGACAGCCCCCCCGCATCCCCTGACAGCCCCCCCTGCACCCCCCGCACCCCCTCGGACAGCCCGCCCCACCCCCGGACAACCCCCCCACACCCAGACACCACCCCCACCCGGACAGCCCCCCCCAGAAAGCCCCCCCTCACCCCCAGACAGGCACCCCCGAACCGCCTGCCCCACCCCCAGAATCCCAGTGAATCTCAAGCATCTTGAATAAAAATAAATAAAAAAACAATTGTTGTAGAATCATCCACAGCTCATGACCTCAACATCTTATCCCAAACCAGGATTCGACATCGATTCAGATTATAATGTAACACTCGAAAGCATCACTACCCAAACACACACAACCACTCAAGATCATTTTATCAATAGGGCACCCACTCGAGTCCTTAGTTTCTATATGTATGAAGATTCATTCCTATTGGGATCCTCAGAAATAGTATACTACTTGAGAAATCCCTCATGGAATCCTAAAAGGGCATGTTGGGTGGTCAAAACCACTCGAAAGACCTCAGAATGCCATGAAATCATATGACAACAACTGTGGTGTGAATTGTGAAATGTTCGGGTAGACGACACATCAATCGAAGGTGCCATTTGACTGTAGTGACCGGAAACGCGTTTCCGGAGTCATAAAAGACCAAAATGGCGTGTCACGGTCCAATTCAGAGCAAACGTGCTCCAAATTACCTGAAACCATATGGAAACGATAGGAATATTATTAGTGACATGCAGGAGGAGAAACAATTCCCATCGGACGTGTGGTACGTGCGGTACGACTAAATGTGTCATTTTCAGCAGTTCAACGCGCTCTAAAAGGGCACGCTGGGTGGTCAAAACCACCCGAACGACCTCAGAATTCCATAAAATCATACGACAACAACCGTGGTGTGATTTTTGAAATGGTCGGGCATACGACACATCAATCAGAGGTGCTGTTTGACCACAGTGACCAGAAACGTGTTTCTAGAGTCATAAAAGACCAAAACAGCGTGTCACGGTCGAGTTCAAAGAATACGTGCTCCGAAAGACCTGAAACCACAAAAAACGATAGGAATATTATTCATGACATAAATTAGGAGATCACACGTCCATCAGATGTGCGGTGCACACGGTACGACCGAATGTGTTGTTTTATGCAGTTTGACGTGCTCTAAAAGGGCGCGCTGGGTGGTAAAAACTACCCAAACGACCTCATAATACCACGAAATCATATGACAACAACCAAGATGTAAATTGTAAAATGTTCGGGCAGAAGACATGTCAATCGGAGGTGCTGTTTGACAGTGGTGACCGGAAACACGTTTATGGAGTTATAAAAGACCAAAACGGCATGTCATAGTCTAATTCCGAAAAAACATGTTCTGAATAAACTGAAACCACATGAAAAATATAGGCATATTATTTGTGACATGCAGGAGGAGACAACACATCCATTGGACGTGCACTGTGCACGGTACGACCGAATGTGTTGTTTTAAGCAGTTCGACGCGCTATAAAAGTGCACGCTGGGTGGTCAAAACCACCCGAACGATCTCATAATTCCATTAAATAATACGACAACAACCGCAATGTAAATTTCGAAATGGTCGGGCAGAAGACACATCAATATGAGGTGCCGTTTGACCGTAGTGACTAGAAACGTGTTTCAGGAGTCACAAAAGACCAAAACGGCGTGTCACGGTAGAATTCAAGGCAAACGTACTCTGAATGACCTGAAACCACACAAAAACGATAGGAATATTATTTGTGACATGCAGGAAGAGACAACACATCCATCAGACATGTGGTGCGCGCGGTATGACTGAATGTGTCGTTTTCACCAGTTCGGCGCGCTCTAAAAGGGCACGTTGGGTGGTCAAAACCACCCGAACATTCTCAGAATACCATGAAATCATACGAAAACAACCGAGATGAGAATTTTGAAATGTTCAGGTAGATAGCATGTCAATCGGATATTCCGTTTGACCGTGGTGATCGGAAACGCGTTTTTAGAGTCCCAAAAGACCAAAATGGCATGTCACGGTCGAATTCAGAGAAAACGTGATCCAAATGACCTAAAACAAAACTAAAATGATAGAAATATTATTTGTGACATGCAAGAGGTGACGAAATGTCCATCGGACGTGCAGTGTGCATGGTACGACTGAATGTGTCATTTTCAGTAGTTCAACGTGCTCTAAAATTGAGCGCTAGGTGGTCAAAATCACCCGAATGACCTCAGAGTGCCATGAAATCATACGACAACAACCGCAGTGTGAATTATGAAATGGTAGGGTAGACAACACATCAATCAAAGGTGTTTTTGACCGCGGTGACCGGAAATGCGTTTCCGGAGTCATAAAAGGCTAAAACGGCATGTCACGGTTGAATTCAGAGAAAACATGCTTCGAATGACTTGAAACTATATAAAAACGATAGGAATATTATTCGGGACATGCAGGAGGAGACGAAACATCCATAGAATGTGCGGTGCATGCGGTACGACCAAATGTGTTGTTTTCAGCAGTTTGACGCGCTTTAAAAGGGCACTCTGGGTGGTCAAAACCACCGAAACAACCTCAGAATGCCATGAAATCATACGACAATAACTGAGGATTGAATTTTGAAATGATCAGGTAGACGACACATCAATTAGAGGTACCATTTGACCGCAGTGACTAGAAACGCATTTCTGGAGTCATAAAAGACCAAAACAACGTGTCACGGTCGAATTCAAAGAAAACATGCTCCGAATTACCTGAAACCACACAAAAATGATATAAATATTATTCGTGATATGAAGGAGGAGATGAAATGTATATCAGATGTGCGGTGCGCACGGTACAACTAAGTGTGTCGTTTTTAGCAGTTCAGCGCGCCCTAAAAGGGCACATTTGATAGTCAAAACCACCCTAACGACCATGGAATGCCATGTCATCATAAGAAAACAACCACGGTGTGAATTGTGAAATGTTAGTGCAGACGGCACATCAATTAGAGGTTCCGTTTGATAGCGGTGAGCGGAAACGCATTTCTGGAGTCAGAAAAGACCAAAACCGTGTGTCACGGTTGAATTCAGAGAAAACGTGCTATGAATGAACTGAAACCACATGAAAACGATAGGAATATTATCCGTGACATGAAGGAAGAGACAAAACATCCATCAGACATGCTGTGCATGTGGAAAACATTCCTTTTTAGACAACAAAACACTTTCAGAAACTGAAGAAAATACTCCAAAATAAGAAAAAAACTTCAAAAATGATAACATTTCTAAAATTGGTGGTTTTAAATTATTATAGCACCCATGAGATGTCAAATTTTATTTTATTATATGTATATAATAACTGAATAAATATGTCAAATTTACGTTTGTTTTGTTTAGTTTTTTTCTTTGTATCTTATTGTAGGTTTCCAAAGAAGATGGTTATGGATCGTTGAAGAACGCCTATCATTTATTGTTTATAATGATCTTGATGTTTTTGGTGTTTGGATTTGTTTTCAATTTTTTATGATTTATATGCTATTTTTTTATTGTGTACCATGATTTAAAAAAAAAATATTTCCAGTTTTGTGATCGCCATTGACGACCGCTATACGCCGATATTTCAGCCGGCTTCAGTGGCCACCAGTGGCAGTCGCTGTAGGCCGATATTCAGCGGGCTTCAGTGACCCCCAGAGGCGGTCACTGTAGGCCGACATTCAGCCAGTTTCAGCGACCACTAGGCGATCGATGTAGGCCGGTATTTCGGCCAGCTTCAGCGACCGCCAAAGGCAGTCGCTATAGGCCAAATTTTTAGTAGTGGGTCCTTGAACAATGTTAAAAAAATTCTAATAAAGGGGTGATTTATCAGATTTTTTAGTGCCATTAATAGAATAATCTAACTATGATTTTCTTGTGCTAATAATAGTTTAGGGCTTTCAACCATGCTCTGGTAGTTATCTCTTTTTTAGCGCTAGTAATGATTTATTTTTGTTCTATTTAAAGGCCTCTTTTGTAGTAGTGATTGCACACTATACCAAGTTAAGCTTGTGCTATACACAACACCATATTAACTTGTGTTACACAAAACACCAAGTTTATATGAAACATTATTTGATTATTATTAATATGTAAATAAAAAAATTATTACCTTGCTGTTAGAATGATGGGTATGAACAAGATTAACTAAATTATGGATGTATGGTTTATATATATAAAATCCTTTTGAATTTAAAAGGAAATATTTTTCTAAAATACAATTTAAATGAACACAATTATTTTTATACCAATAAAATAAAAAATAACTATTTTTGTATTATATACATTATATATATATATATAACTTTCAATATAATGATTAATATTAATCCTATATGTTTTCTAGGTATGATATAAAAAATAAATCTAGTTTCATACTTAAAAGTACTATATTTTTCTAAAAAGTTGTTTTACACCTTTTGATAGATCTCTTGTTTTAAATAAATTTATTACCAATTTTATATAATTTATTTGAAAAATAAACTTCTAATTTGAAATAGGGATATAAAATTTTATTTTGGTATAATTTTTGATATTTTTCTCATAAATTTCATGTTTTGATGAATAGTGTAAAATTACTAAATTTTAATTGAAAATAGAATTTTCGACTAAATAATTTATTATACTAAATTATATTTTTTAGTTTTTAAAATTATAAATAGATAATTTTTTATAGTTTAATCCAATTTAGTATGTTAGAACCAGTTTCACATTGATTTTGGGTAAAAGAAATTTTAAACTTTGGAATATTTTCACTTTAAAAACTTATTTCCTCATTCCATCAAAGAGATTAATTTTAAAATAATATAATCCAATTATTATTTTTCAATTTTTATAAATGGATTACATATTTGGAATCATAAGATCCAAATTTAGTAAATCAGTTTCTTTTTTTAGATAATATGAATAATAACTATATTAATTTGTATTCCCATGGTTAAGGGTAAAATGAAAAATTAAGGGTAGAAATAATATTATAAATATAAGAAAATTACCCTAACACATAGAAATATTTTATTGGATGAATTAAATTAGACCCTTAAAACATAAGGATCTAAATTTAATACTTTAAAAGACACTTGTTGATGATAATGACTTGGATATTATTAAAATCAAAGAGAGTGAAAAAATGTCAGACTCTTACTTTTAATAAGTATAATATTTTAAATATGGGGATAAATAGAAGATGTGATAGACTATATATTATTATGAAATATAAAATCGTTTTCTCTATCATGGTTTTTTTAAATATTTAGTGAATAGATATTTATCAAAAATAATAACACAATGATGAGCATTAATTATTCAATTAATAAAAATCTCAATTTTGTGATATTAAAAAATTTAGAAAAGATATAATTTGAATTAATTAATGTTTTACACTAATTTTATATTTGAATATAAATATTATGGGCGAATGAATGGAATTAATTTTAAATTATCCTCTTTTTATTGATTTTCTTAAAGTTAATGTAATTAATAGTGTCAAAATTGAATGTAATGATATTTTATGAAAATAATAATTTATTAAATTACTTAAAAATAATAAATATCATAAATAAGGACAAAAAATAAAAAAATACAGTTGAAAATTTCATAAACGTACCACTAAGGGTTCAATTGGAACCTTGTATGTAAAAATATCCACCTTCTAATATTGAAAATTTTGTTACCATAGTTAAAATAAAAATAGGTTAATTAAAGGTAAATGAAAAAGGTAAGGTTTAATATTCCAACAAAAAATTTCAAAAATATATTGGTTAAAGGTAAGACCACCCTATGCCACATTATATTCTAATATAATTCCTTTTTAAGGTATTTGGATTGATATTTTATTTATTATAAATTAATATTTTGACGAATTCCAAAAGTTCCCCTCACAATCATTATAAAAGGAAGCCTCCTCCCTCATTTGATTTCACCACATTTATCCTTATATATCCACAAAAATCTTCCAAATTATCTTTTAAACATCCCTAGAAATATTATAGAGGTTATGGTCTTTTCAAAATACCAACTCTAGAGTCTTTTAGAGGAGATCAAAAGGATCCATTTCAGAGAAGAGGCAATTGCGCTAACCATTCAATCTATTTTTCTACTTTTATACACCTCTTATAAATATATGATATATATAATAAAATAATAAATTCAGAATCCTAAATAATCATAAATATTATTATTATTATTAACACATAAGTATATATCCTCTCTCCCATCGAAGAAGAAGTTAAATTATCACTCATGCGTATATACGATATATCGTTTCCATGTAGCGATACAATTAATTTTCCATCACCATATTTTATTATTAGGACCTATTAATGGTATAATGTCTATATATAATTTATATGGCATAAATATACTTCTAAAATGATAATATCATCTCCACCTTTTTACCACCTAATCTTTTTGGAAATGATAATGTCCTTTGTGCTTATATATGGCTTACCATCTCTAAGAGGGGATGTGATTCAATATTAATATATATTTCACATTGGTTGTAATAAGTATTAATTTTTTGAATATATATGATAAATATTACATAATAATTATTCCTAAAATTATTATATATAATATAATTTATTCAATCCATCCAGAAAATAAAAATAGTGTTCATGCGAATGTATGACCAACTGTCTCCATAAACGATGATTTTTATTTTTTTATTTATAACATTTATGAATCACCATAAATATATATGTATATATATACAGAATATATATATATATAATATTTATGTCATTTTTATACTTACGGAGATGATTAAATCAGGATCTATGTAAGAGGACCATGAATACCAAGTCAAAACATGTACAAAAGGCAAATCATTTATTACCAAAACATAACTTTAACATTGAATTATTAATAATTGATTAATATGAACTCATAATTAAATAAAATTTTATATTATATATATGAATATGTTTCTTTGGAATATTTATAATGAACATATATTTATTATACAAGAGGTTTTTAAGATGCATGAAGTAAGTCAAGACTTACTGTATGGGATTTTTGCCTCACTTTTATTTTTGTGGGGCACATGCTATACAAACTACTTGTTTCTTATGCATGTTGTATATACTAGAAATGAATTTATTTAATAATTATTATCCTATATGTTATGTTATTTTCATATCCAAACAATTTTATTTCTTTCAAGGGGCATATGATTCAACTGATTATATACTGGTAAGGGTTAATTTCATGATCTCATTTAAACAGGATTTTTAAATATAAGTATATGTTGGGGAATATTTATCTTCCTTGCTCCTATTTCCTAAAAATGTTATCCTTAATATTTTTAATATTATTATACAATTTTTTAATGTCACTTTTATCTGTGTGTGAATTTTTACAAAATGGTTTGAAGGAATCTTATAGTCATTAGCCTAACAAGGTACATTGTGACTTTTCTTGAAATAATACAAGAGGATTTTTTATCTTATATGACATGAAATGATTATTCTACTTTCATAACACCTTAATAACTTGAATATTCAATTAAAATATTACAAGGATATTTTAAATGTTAATTTTTTATTTTTAAAATTGCACAAAATTTTAATAAAAGAAAATGTTTTCAAAATAGAAATTATATTTTCAAAAAGAATTTTTTTCAAGTGATATTTTTTCCATCCAGGATAAAATTATTTGATGTTACTTATGATTTAATAGAGATACTATTTAAGGATACTATCTATATTAATTATATGGTTGTTTTATGCTTATTATGGAATTATATTAATAAAACCCACAAATAATCAAGGGTTAGGTTATAATAGAATGATGTTTATGAAATCTATTTTATTTTATGATTTCTAATATGATGAATAGTTTATGTTTTTGTGGAACAAATATGTATAGTTTTCATTATATGATGGGTGGGACCTATATCTTTCAATAAATGAATTGGGTAAAGATTTATATCTCATGATATAATGATGGGAAACAATTCAATGGGCTAGAACCACTATGGGAAAAAGGGAAAACCTGATCCCTTATTAGGAAAGGAATGAAAATAGGGATGTTGGTGTGTCTCGTCCAGTAGATGTATTCCCCACAACTTTCCCAAATAAGGTTTGGATATGTGACTTGACTTATAGTGAATGAAATTATATATTTTTGTGTCTTCCACAATTCCATATCCTATTTCTACATTTTGCTTTCATGGTTTATGATTTGGACACCCCTATGATTAATGTCTTATGAAATGAAAATATTTATGCCATGAATCATGTAAATGATATTTGATATAAAATTTAGGATACTTAAATTTTATACTTATGATCTCATCTAACACCCCAAGCTTCCAAGATACGTTTATCTTTGAATAATGCAATAGCTTGCGCTGTACGCAACTTCAAGTTCTAGCACACCATGCCCAATCAAACTAGCCGTTATGAATATTAATACCCACTTTTTGGAATATTATAAATTTTATTTTTTAAAATGGAATTCATTTTTGTATTTGGAATATCAAAATTATCTAAGGATGAATTTTCGGTATTTTTCTGAAAACATTCAATTTTCGTTGAATAGTGAAAACACTGCATTATTGTTTAAAACCGAATTTTTATTCAAATAATTAGTTATTTTATTTAAATTTTTTAGGTTAAAATAGATAAATAATACCTATATATGTTCAATTTAATTAATTGGAGTCATTTTAATAATATTATATATATAAAATTTTGTTGAACTTTTAATGTCTTTTACCCAACTTCTAGGCACATTTGCAAATTTGAAAAAAATGTAATTTTACCGCATCTGTGAATTGAATTTTCAAAATCCTAGAGGAACAGTTGACATAATTAAGTAAAATTTGGTTCAAAAGGATGAAAATAATTTTTTTGAATAGTAACTTTTGAATTTTATTTACCACAGTTAAAAGTAAATAGGGTAATTAAAGGTAAAAATGATATTATAATTACCCTAAAACAGGTCCTAATTCTGTTGGATAAGTGAATTTCTACAAAAATAAACCTTAGGAATAAAATATGATCATTTTGGACCACTTGGATTAGATTAGGACATTTATTATTAATTTATTTAAAGAAGAGTTAAAAGTGTTAAATTCAAATTTTAATAACTAAAACATTTTTAATATAGGGTTATACAAAAGATAAATTAGACTATAAATTTTCATTATAAATATAAAGAAATTTCCTAAATAATGGTATTTTATTTATAATTTATATACATTATATAATTAAATTTATTTATGACGCAATGATGATGCAGTAATAACCTTATTATTGAAAGATTGAAATAATTGTTATTATAAATATTAATATAATTATAAATTGAGACTTTTGATGTATTCCAAGAATTTTACTGTATAATATGACATGTTAGGGTTGATTAAATAATTTTTTTTGAAGTGATAAAGTTTTTATGACTTTCCAAAAAACCAAATAGTAAATAGTGTCAAAATTGACATAAATGAGTTTTTAAAACAAATACTATATTATTAATTGATATAATATTCATAAAAATCTAAGGTTTGGACAAAGTACTTAGATAAAGTTTGATATATCAATAATTAACCAGTTGGGGTTCTCTTGGATTTTTATAATAACTTTATTAACCATTTATTGAAATAATACATGAATACATGGTACAAGTTAAACTATTTAACTAAGAGTTAAATCTAAAAGATAAGGTTAGCATGGTGACCTAAACCTGTATAAAACCTATTAGTTTAGAGGTTTAGACCAAGAATAACCTTATCCTCTAAATAAATCCTTTTTTAGCCTCTATAAACCAAATATGTTTGTATAATAAAATAAAATTTCCATATTTTCCTAAAGTGACCCACACCTATCTTATAAAAGGGTACTTCCCATTCTCTCAAAATGACACTTCCAAAGCCATTTGTATTGAAAAAAACCTGATCAAATATCCTCCCAAATACCTTAAATTAAACTAGAGGCCTTAATTTGATCATAATCTAACCTAAGGATCCCTTTTGATCAAATCAAAAGGAAGCACCAGAAGAAGAGGTAATAATTTCATCACATATTTCAAAATTATTTTCTTCTTCCACACCCTCTTTCTTTGTTGTTTCCATACCTAAATAATAAATTCAGTAATTTATACATAATTTGATGTTATTATAAAGATGGAACAACCATATTCATTATTAAATACAACCTATGAATGACAAAGTCACCATATGTGCGTACGTACGGATTACCATCTCCACATAGTGGTGTGGTTTGTTATTCAACACTACATTATTTGGATGGGTATTATAATGAGTATAATTTATGTAAATAATAAAAATAAAATTTTAATTATTCTTTATATATTATATACCATCAAATTAAATATAATTTCACTATCAATAGAATGATATTGTCATTCATGCGTACATACAGATTACTGTCTCTATGAATGCGATGAGATTCATTACCCATCACAATCATTCAAGAATAATTTTCATTTTATGATTAAAAATAATTTTTAAGAAAATAATATAATTCTAGATATTAATAAAATACATCCTATCCATAACAAACATGACTTACGTTACAAAACATATAAAGTAAAATGAATCAGTTAACACCCAAAACAATGATACTACTGAAATATTATTAACAAATAAATATTGGAAGATAATATATGATATAATATTTATGTATGTGTTTATTTTATAATTAAAGAAAAATTATTTAAATATTATATAGGAGGTTAACATACCATTGATCAAGGAAAAGTGTATGGTATGGGTTAATTCTACAATGTCTTCATTATCCGAGGTTGTTTATATGTGACTATCTACTAGG
This sequence comes from Viscum album, assembly GCA_963277665.1. Classification (NCBI taxonomy): domain Eukaryota; kingdom Viridiplantae; phylum Streptophyta; class Magnoliopsida; order Santalales; family Viscaceae; genus Viscum; species Viscum album. The sequence continues at coordinate 1,500,711,221 of OY728137.1, read as the reverse complement.
ACCTCTTTATCATCCACATCCATGTTTCTTAAAAATTTATTTCAAAACATTTTTACTATTTCCTAGAATATAGGTTAATGTTATTTATACCATTTTTTGAATATTTATAGAATATTTAAAAAGTAATATTTCTGTCGTTTTAAAAATAAGGTCCTTTACGAACGTTTCGACAAAATTAAGGAAAAAATGTTTTTTAACTTATACGGTGGGTGTGGATATTTTTCATTGTTATAACACCTTAGAAGCTTCCCTTACAATATTATAAGAATATTTTTTAAATAATGTTTTTCTTTTATAATTATGTGGCTTTTAAATTATTTTAAAATAGAAATAAATATTTTTCTCAAATAGTTATTATTTCATCTATGTCAATATCCTTTGATGGATTTTACACTTGTTTGATGTTAATTTATTAGGATAAAATATTACATATTGTATTGAAGGTTTTTTGATATGTTTGACTGTGTATGTGTTGTTTTTATACAATTCATGGTTTATGGTTAAATTATAATCATTTTTATGCCTGTTTTAATAAGAATGTTTATGTTATGTTTCAACCTTTTCATATGAGGAATGCATTGGACTTAGTAAGTGACGGGTGGAGACCACTATAGATCATCAATGCATCAGTAGGTCTCATGAGACAAACTATTGTCTTTTCATAAGGCCTTCATAAAATCTTATTTGTAGTCTAGGAACAAGGCCTTGACTATGTGGTTATGATTTCCGACATTATGCATTCCATCATTATGAAATTGGCTATTGATATTACACATGATTATTTGACTTTTAGAATATCAATGTGAATAAGTAAATGGAATTATTTGATTTCTCTTTTCCATATTATTTTGAATTGTATGTTTAAAAGGTGTTTTTTTAGTCTTATACATTTCCTTAAATGTTTATTCTTATTTATGAAAGTTTACGCTATATTGTTATCCTTACTAAGAATATGAGCTCACCCCTTTCTATGTTTTATTTTTCCTAGGATGAGAAGTAGTATATTACGATTAACCTGCATGGATAGTATAAGGGATATGAATGTGTTCAAATGGGACATAATGTTTTTTTTCATTTCATGAGGTAATGTAAAACTTATGTATGTATCTAGAACTTCCAAGGCTAATAAACTAATCATTATTTCGAGACTTGATATATTTTGATCAATCCAATGTTATGTAATAATGTAATAACTTTGGGTAACTAGGGCTAGGGCGTTATAGTTGGTATTAATGATAGTTTAGTAAAATCCTTAGAAACTAGATTTAGAAAAACTATGATTAGAGAAAATTACCCTAAGATAGACTTTGAGGATTAGTATAGAATAACTTCCTATAATTTTGGTAATGTATATATTTTTTGAATATTACAAGCAATACATCCTTGTTTGGATACGAGAAGGTAGAGGCAGCTCAGGCACAAATGTACCTAGGAGTGAAAACTCCGACATGGAGTTTCAGGCTTGAACCAGGGTATCCTAGTACACGACAATGGGCCTTGCTGCACTCTTGGTTACTACACTCATAGAGGATATGCTTAGGATAGTTCACATTTTATTTATAAACCATTATGAATGATTTATGAGTAAATACCTCCTCAATGAAAACAATTTTTTTATGATTATGGATTATATGCATAAATTGTTCAATTTATACTAGGTATTTTAATAGTTTGGAATTATGTATTACAATTCATAAACTAATCTAGTGTATTCCATTGTTTATAAATGATGCCTAGTGGAAGGAATGGAAACCATATCAATACACGTAATCTATGTAGAGATTTCCTTCCTACTCAAGATAATTATAGTGGAACTGGTGATACAACTACTGATGAACATCTTATAACTATATAGGGACAACTCAGTCAGGTTATGAATGATAACCTTACCTATATGGAGCACCCTGATCCACAATGTGAAGGATCAATGTTGGAATTCTTCATGAGGAAAAAACCACCAACATTCAATGGGACTACAAATCCATTTTTAGCTGAGAAATGGATATGTTCCTTAGAGAAAATATTTCATGCTTTGGGGAGTAATGAAAGGGAAAAAGTTGTCATGATAGTTTATCGCCTCACAAGAGATGCAGATCAATGGTGATCACTAATTCAAAACACAAAGAAGGATGTAGTAGTATCAAATATGTAAGGGAAGGGGTTTAAATAACTTTTCTTAGAAAAATACTTTCCTCATGACCATTGGGTAGATATGGAAAGACAATTTCTGAGTCTGAGGAAAAAAGAGGATGAGGATGTCGTAAAGTATGAGGCTAACTTTATAAGGTTAGCATGGCATGCATTAGATTGTATACATAACCCGAGAAGTAAGATTGATCAATTTGTATATGGGTTAAAAACATTTATCAATTGATAATTAGTCTCACAATCATTCACATTATACGAAGATATTTCCTCATGTGATATCAAGAAAAAAAAGAATTATCTAAGTCTTATGAATTTAAAGAAAACCAGGAGAAGAAGAGACCTACTGAACACTCTAAAAATAGAAACAAGGGGAAGAAGGGAAAAGTTGAATTTCTATCCTGCGATTAATGTGGGAAGAAACACCCCAGTACTTTCCTAAAAGGGATGTGATTCTTTTATAAGTGTAGGAAAAAATGCCACCAAGCTCATGATTTCAAGGGAAAGAAAGAGGCTGTCAATTTTGAATGCTATAATTATAGAGAAATGGGGAATTATGAAAATTAATTTCCTAATTTCCAAGGAAAATTACCTCAATAAAGGACAATAGAGCATGTAAAATCTTATGGGATCACTACTGCTAAGGTTGAAGCACCGAATGACGTGGTGGCAGGTAATATAATGGTTTCCTCAAATTTAGAAAATGATTTATTTGATTAAGGATCATTGCACTGTTTCATATCATTATAGTCTTCTAAGAAAATTAGATATTTCAATTTTGATTTAATATGGGAGTTTTCAGTCAAAACTCCGAAGGGAAGTATCATTGCAACAATGTTTTGTGAATAAGTTCCCATTAGGGAATATAAACACGATTTATCTAATGATCTGATCATCATACCCATGATTGATTTAGGTATAATCCTAGGTATGGATTGGATTTCAGACCATGATGTCAAAATTTATTATAAAAAGAAGGAGGTTACAATTTTTGATGATGATAAGAAGTACCTTATCTTTAGAGTAGAAACATCACCATCTAATTCTTATCTAGATCCACCCCCAATATCTCTACTAAATTCAATTATTGGGGAGGAAGAGAATAAAATAACTATTGGTAAGGAAAAGAATGTTCAAATAGAGGATGTACCTATTGTGCAGGAATATGTTGATGTGTTTCTAGAGAATTTACCTAGATGGACTTTATAATGAGAAATTGAGTTTTCCATTGATTTAATTCCAAGTTTGAGGCTTATATCGAAGACCCCTTATAGAATGGATACTGCGAAATTCGTTGAAATTAAGAAAAAACTAGATGAATTAAGTAATAAAGGATTTATTCGCCCTAGTGTTTCTCTATGGGGATCGCCTATTTGTTTTGTTATGAACAAAGATGGATCTATGAGGTTGTGCACTGACTACAGGGAGAACAATGATATAAAAATAAAGAACTAGTATCCCCTACCTCGCTTTAATGATTTATTTGATCAACTTCATGGAGATCAATATTTTTCAAATATTGTCCTTCGATCTGAATATCATCAGTTGTGTGTGAAGAAGGAATACATTCTGAAGACTACATTTCGTTCCAGGTATGGGCATTGCGAGTTTACAGTAATCCCTTTTGGACTAACTAATGCACCCTCTATCTTCATGGATCCTATAAATAGATTTTTCAAGGAATATATTGATTAATTTATATTGGTATTTATTTATTATATCTTGGTTTACTCCTTAATCTATGAAGATCACGAAAATCACTTGCGTACTATTCTAAAGACTCATAAAAGAAATGAATTATATGGGAAGTTTAGCAAGTGTGAATTCTGGCATCAAGAGATTTATTTTATTGTCAATTTTGTCTCTAAGGATGGAATCTATGTTGATCCTTTTAAGATAAGAGAAATAGAAGAACCTCTAGCACCGATGAGTATAATTGAGGTACACAGTTTTATTGGTTTAACAGGTTATTATCGGCGTTTCATCAATGATTTTTCTTGATTCGCTAACCCATTAACCAAGCTCTCCCATAAAAGGGTTAAATTGTTTTGGATAAAAGAGTGTGAATAATGTTTTGAAGAATTGAAGAGGAGATTAGTCAATGCTCTTATCTTGAATCTACCTTCAAGGAATGATGGGTTTGTTATTTATAGTGATTCTTTAAAGAAAGGACTTGGTTGTTTCCTTATGAATAATTATAGAGTTATTGACTTTGCATCATGACCGATAAAAAATCATGAAAAAAATTATTTCACTCATGATCATGAGTTTGCAGCTATAATATTTTCTTTGACGATATAGAGACACTATCTCTATGGTGAAAAATGTGAGATATATACTGATCACAAGAGTTTGAAGTATATTTTCTCATAGAAATAAATCAACATGAGGAAAAGATGATGACTCAAACTATTCATGGATTATGATTGCACTATACACTACCACTAGGGGAAGGAAAATATGGTGGTAGATTCTTTGAGCATAAAGGATCATGGAGTTTTGAACAAGATGAGAGTTTAAAGGGATACTATGTTCATGGATATAGTAAAAATGGATATGGGAATAATCATGGAAGGTGAAACATCAATACTTTTTCAAATGGTTACCAAAAAATATTTACTAGAAATGATAAAAAGTTCTCAGACTGATCATGATGATTTTTAAAATAAAATTAAAGTTGTGAATGATTGAAGATTGATCGACTTCATATATGAAGATGGGATTTTGAAATTTGGGAAGAGGCTTTGTGTTCCTAACATACCTGATCTAAAAAGGGAATTTTTGGATGATTCTTATAGCTCAAATTTCTCTATACACCCTGGTAGCACTAATATGAATAGATATTTGAAGAAAAATTTTTGGTGGGACAACATGAATAGGGAGATTGATGATTGTGTGTCAAGATGTATAGTTTGTCAAAAAGTTAAGGCTAGAAGACAACATCCTAGAGGAGTCATGCAACCTCTTCCCATACCTGATTAAAAATGGGATAATATTACAACGGATTTTTTCATGGGTATAACGAAGAATCCTATAAGGAATGATTCAATATGGGTCATTATTGATCATCCTACCAAGTCAACACATTTTATTGCCGTAATAGAAGATTTACCACTTGAAAGTTTAGTAAGAAAATATATTAATAAAGTTTTAAGACTTCATGGAGTACCCCTATCTATTGTTTCTGATCATGATCCCCATTTTACATTAAGATTCTGGAAATGAATTTAGAAGGCCTGAGATACTGAACTTCATTTGAGTACTTCCTACCACCCTCAAACCGATAGAAAATCAGAATAGACTATTTTAACCTTAGATGTCATGTTGAGATCATGCTCACTTTACTTTCAAGGTATACGAGATCAATATTTACTTCTCGTAGAAATTTCCAATAATAATAGCTTCTATTCAAGTATTCTAATGGAACTATATGAAGCATTATATGGAAAGAGATGTTTCACACCAACTTTTTGGTATGATGTTGGTGAAATAAAACTCATAGGTCCATAACTTGTTAAAGAAACAATGGAAAAGGTGAAGATTATCCAAACCCACATCAAAGAAGCTCAAAGTAGGAAAAAGAGGCATGGAAATAACCAAAGGAAATAAAATTAGAATTTCATGTAAAAGATCATGTTTTCTTGATGGTATCTTCATGGAAGGATGTTGTACAATTCGTTAAGAAAATTAATTTAAGTCCCAGGTACATCGGACCGTTCTAAATTCAAGAATGAATTGGAGTTATAGATTACCAATTGGAAATGACTCCAAGTTTCTCCAAAGTTCATGATGTGTTCCAAGTATCACTTTTGAGAAAATACATGACTGACCCAATGCATGCACTCACCTACAAAGAAATAGAACTGAAACCCAATCTGTCTTATTATGAAGAGCATGTCAAGATTCCTGATACCAGAGAACAAGTGTTGTGAAACCGTATGACTCATCTGGTAAAAGTTATTTGGGGAAACCATAAGATGGAAGAGGCAACATGGGAACCCGAGGAACTTATGGTGAAGAACCACTCAAATATTTTTATGCAGTAGTATTCTTGAAATTTCAAGGATGAAATTATTTCAAGTATGGAAAAATGTAACACCTCAAGCTTTCATGGTACGTTTCTCTTTGAATAATTCAACAACTTGTGTTGTACGCAACTTCGAGTTCCATCACACCATGACCAGTCAAACTAGCTGTTAAGAATAGTAATACCCACTTTTTAAAATTTTTAAAATTTTATTTTAAAAAATGGACTTCATTTTTGGATTTGGAATATCAAAATTATCTTGTGGTGAATTTTTGATGAATATTGAAAAACATAGCGTTATTGTTTAAAACTGACTTTTTTTTAAATAATTAGTTTTTTAATTTAAATTTATTTTAAATCAATATAGATAGATAATACCTATATATGTTAAATTTATTTCATAGGAGTCATTTTATAATAAGATTAGATAAATAAAATTTATTGAAACTTTAACGTCTTTTACCCACCTTATAGGCACATTTACAAATTTGCATAAAAGATAATTTTACTACTTCTGTGAACTAATTTCAAAAATCTAAGAGACGCAATTGACATCAATAAGTAAAATGTGGTTCAATTGGATGAAAGTAATTTATGGCAAATAGTAACTTTTGAATTTTATTTAACACGATTGAAAGTAAATACGGTAATTAAAGGTAAAAATGATATTATAATTACCATAACACATGTCTTAATTCTATTGGATAAGTGTATTTAGACCAAAATCAACCTTAGGAAAAACATATGATCCTTTTGGTCCACTTGGATTATATTAGGACTTTTATTATTATTTTATCTAAACAAGAGTTAAAAGTGATAAATTCAGTGTTTAATAACTAAACCATTTTTAATATAGGGTTATACATAGGGTAGATTCGACTATAAATATTAATTAGAAAGATAAGTATATTTCCTACATAATAGTATGTTATTTATAATCTTTATATGTTAAATAATTAAATTTATTTATGACAGAATGATGATGAAGTAATTACCTTATTATTGAAATATTAAAATAATTGATATTATAAATATTAATATAATTGTAAATTGAAACTTTTAGTGTATTCTATGATTTTTATAGGTTAATATGACATGTTAGGGTTGATTAAATAAATTTTTTTTGAGGACATAAAGTTTTTATGACTTAAAAAAACCAAATACTAAATAGTGTCAAAATTTACATAAATGTGTTTTTAAAACAAATATTATATTATTAATTGATATAATATTCCTAAAAATCTATAGTTTGAAAAAAGAACTTATATAAGGTTTTATATATCAATAATTAACCACTTGGGGTTCAATTTTCTTTTTATAGTAAGTGTATTAACCATCTATTATAATAATACAAGAATAAATGGTAAAATTTAAACTATTTAACTAAGAGATAAATCTAAAAGATAAGGTTAATATGGTGACCTAAACCTATCTAAAACCTATTGGTTGAGAATTTTTCTACCTATAAACACCTTATCCTAGAAATAAATTCTTTTGGAGCCATTATAAATTGAATATTATTTCATAATAAAATAATATTTCTAGCTTTTCCTAAAGTGACCCTCAACTCTCTTATAAAAGGGTACTTCCCCTTCTCTCAAAATCACTCATACAAAGCCATTTAGATCAGAAAAAACCTACTAAAATATACTAGCAACTACCCTCACTCCAACCTAGAGTCCTTAATTTGATCAGAGTTCAACCTAAGGAGCCCTTTTGATCAAATCAAATAGAAGCACTCGAAGAAGAGGTAATAATTTCATCACCTCTTTCAAAATTCTTTTCTTCTTCCACTTCCTCTTTATTTGTTATTTCATACCAAAATAATAACTCCAGTACTGTATACTTACTGGGATTTTATTATAAATATGGTGAAACTATATTCATCATTATATCAATCCTATGAATGAAACTCACCATACATGCATACGTACGACTTACTGTCTCCACTTTGTCGTGTAGTTTGTTATCTAGCACTTCATTATTCGGATGGGTATAATAATGAGTATAATTTATGTAAATAATAAATATAACATAATAATGATTCTCTATATATGATATAACATCCAATTACATATGATTTCACTATCAATTGAATGATATTTTCACTCATGCGCATGTACGGATTACCGTCTCCATGAACTCGATGAGATTCATTCTCCGTCATAATAATTCAAGAATAATTTTCATTTTGTGATTCAAAATAATTTGTAAGAACATAATATCATTATTGATATTAATAAAATACATCCTATCCATAAAAAACATGACCTATGTACCAAAATATATAAAGGAAAATGAATCAGTTAACACCCAAAACAATTATACTACTGAAATTTTATTATCTAAGAAATATTAGAAGATCGTATATTATATCATATTTATGTAGTGGTTCTTGTATAATTTAATAACAGTTATTTAAATATTATATAAGAGGTTAATGTACCCTCTATCAAGGAAAAGTACATGGTAAGGGTTAATTTTACAATCTCTTCATTATCCGAGGTTGTTTATACGTGAGTATATACTGGGACCTCTTTATCATCCATATACATGTTTCTTAAAAATATATTTGAAAACATTTTTACTATTTCCAAGAATATGGGTTAAATTTATTTGTAACCTTTTTTTTATTTTTATAAATTTTTTTGAAAGGAAACTGTCTGTCATTTTCTAAACAAGGTAATTTATGACCTTTTCGACAAATTAAAGTAATAATGTTATTTTAACTTATACGGTGGGTGCATATATTTTCCACTATTATAACACCTTTGAATTTTCAATTAAAATATTATAAGAATATTTTCAAAATAAATGTTTTCTTTTATAATTAGGTGAATTTGAATTTTTTTCAAAATAGAAATAGATATTTCTCTTAAATAGTTTTGATTTCATTTATGTCAACATCATTTGATGAATTTTACACTTATTTGAAGTTGATTTATTATGATTCAATATTCTATATTGTATTGAAGGTTTTGTGATATTTTTTACTATGGATGTGTTATTTTTATAGAATTTATGGTTTATGGTTAAAGTATAAAAATTTCTTATGCAATTTTTAATACGAATATTTATGTTATGTTTCATTATTTTCATATGAGAAATGCATTGGACTTAGTAAGTGACGGGTGGAGCCTGATATAGCTCCTCAATTCATCCGTAGGTCTTGTGAGACAAACTAGTGTCTTGGCACTATTAATTGACAAAATCTTATTTGTAGTCTTGGTATGAGGCCTTGTCTATGTGGTTATGATGTCTAGCATTCTTCATTCCATCATTATGAAAGTGGCTATTGATATTACATGTGATTATAATAATAATAGAATATCCACATGGATATATAAATGGAATTATTTTATTTATCTTTTCCATATTATGCTGAATTTTATGTTTAAAAAGGAATGTGTTTTTATCTTATACATTGCCAAAAAAAATTATGCTTATTTATGATAGTTTCCACTATATTGTTATCCATAATGAGCATCTGATCTCACCCCATTCTATGTTTTAATTTTACCAAGATGTGAAGAATTATATTATGATTAACCTACCAAAACAGGGTAAGGGATATTAGTGTGTTCAATGGGAACACAATGTTGTTGTATTTTTTCATTTCATGATGTAATGTAAAACTTATGTATGTATCTATCACTTCAAAGGCTACTAAACTAATCAGTCTTTGGAGACCTGATCTAATGTGATCATACCGATGTTATGTAATAATTCACCAAATCTAGGAAACTAGGGCCAGGGTGTTACATCTCATACCCTTATCTTTATTTTATTCTTACGTATCTCCCTTGTTCACCATTTCCTAGATTCTGAGCAAACATTTTCTTATATTTTCACTCCATAGGTTATAAAAAAAAAGTTTTAAGTGGGATTACTAGAGGGGAAGATATTTATTGGATATGTTGAAGATATTTCAGAAAATTAGAATAACGTGTTCCAAGTTTCCAAGGGCACTAAACTATTATGGTCCTTCAGAAGGTGATTATGTAATATAATAAATGTGTATCTAAAAATATGTAATATCCATGTATTAAAATACTTGGTTGTTATATTTTATATTAGAACAGATGTTTAGTCAACCATTAGAAACTCATATGATAAAATTTTAGTGAGATCCCTTGTGTTATTTATAAGGATATATCTAGGGATGTGTCTATGGATAAGATTACGTTTTTATATACTAAATAAGGTGTCATAATTTAGAAATCCTATATGTGATTTTTCATAGTAATGTGGTTTTCTGCTATGAAAAGTGTTTCTCATGAATTGAATTTTGTTTTAGTCAATGGTGGGAATAATAAAAAACTAGGTTAATGTTGAATTTGATGTACAATATGTTTATGAGAATTTAAATGGGATTATCACTGGAGTGAAGGATGTTGTGATCATGCCTAATCAATTTTCATAGAACCTGATTAAAAACTTATACCTTAAGAAACTCTCAGACTCACCCAGAAATATAAGGAAAGAGTTTATGGAGAATTATGATAATGGATACCTTGGTGGAATAAAGATTCAGTTTCCGTTGTTTCAATAATTTTGGGAGAAACACCCAAATGGATGTATTAGAGGAAAAATAATATGTTTTGATAGTAGAAATGAAGGAAAAAAATCAAGTAACTAAAAAGGGAAAATTAAATGTTGAGTTAACACAACTGATTGGAATATTGGCCTCTATAAGGTTCTATAAATTGATGAATTATTTAAACTTCTAAAGAACTAAAATTATGAAAATTGATGTCCTTAATGGAAATCTCACAAAAATAATCAGAAAGTTTGTACAAGTAATGGTTATATTTCAGATTATTATGAGACATCAAGTGAAATGTGAAAGGAAATCAGTATTAAGTAATAGGATGCAGTATCCTTGTTAATGAATTAATGATTAAGTGAAACAATCAATGATTTTATATATTTTGATTAAATAGTTATGTTATATAAATTTTGAAATATATAAGGATTATTTGGTTTATGTTTTTTCTCTAGGGATTTAGAAGAACATGTTGAATTCTTCCGATGGACTTGAGAAGTTATTTAAAAAAATGTTATATTCTTGGAGAACACATGATTATGGGAAAGATAAACCTTAATATTATCCTGATGTTAATATAATGATGTTTGGATAATATAAACTGAACTTATTACCTTGGAATTGATTAATGACTTTTTGAAAAAGTAGATTATGAATTCATTGATGAAGTTTACAAAATTTTTGGATTTAAGGAATATATACAACAATAATTGGACTAAAGAATCATTCATGTTTTCAATATGGATTTATGGTAATTCAGGTTATTACCAAGTTTAAATAGATCACATGATAATGGTATTAAAATGTTTGGTATGTGATAAAAAAGAGTTGGTTTATAAATATAGAGGATCAATTTTAAGCCGATTTTTAAAAATTTAGTGAACTTATTTCTAATGTTTTGGAATTTCATCATTAATAATGGTTACATGGTTAATAATTTATGAAATTTTTTATGTTAAAATTTGAATGAGGTTTTAGAAAATCGAGTATTATCTCACCCTATGATGATTTATTCTTATTAGAAACGTGTTCTAACCATTTTTCATGATAAATAAAGATTGAATTAGCTATCATTCTATTTAAATATCTCTTGATCTTATAACACAAAAGGAATTATAAAATCCCCATCATTTCTTGAAAAAAGATATGAAGTGAAAATTGATCAAGGGACCAAAAAGTTAGATATAATATTGAAATCAAGTAAGTTTATATTCTCATTAAAATTACACATGTTAGGAAAAGGCTCTTGAAATAAAATTTTCCCCATTATCATCATTTTTGATGATATTAATGACCCTTTTAATTCCTATTTGGGTTACAAATTTATGAATGTTAACTTTCTCCTAACCATGTTCTCTATCACTATCCATCATAACTTGATAGTTAGATTTCACTTCCATGTCCATGTTTTCAATTACAATATATGTTCTCTTATGTTGAAACCTAGTTTTGAGTTTCTTTGGGTAACTATTATGTTTCTAACAATCCATTTTAAAAGGAAGTTTTCATATTAATTTTTATGATGTCGTAACTTTCATGTATTAATCTTTAGATAACCCACACACATTTTGAGGGAGAAATTCATTTTAAGGGGGGTAGAATGTAACACCCAGATATTTTGTGAAATATATTTTCAAATTAATTTATTCTTTAATATATTTTTCATTTAATGAAATAATAAATATTTTTTTATTCTTTAATTATACTCTACACCATGTTAAGCATTCACTACACCTAACACTAGGTTAGCTTACATTAAACACAACACATAGCATCTAAACAACATCATTTTATTATTATAATTATTTAAATAAGAAAATTATAACCTATATATTTTAATGGAAGGTATGAAAATGATTAAATGTACTATGAAAGTATGGTTTATACATTTAAAAACCTTTTGAAATAAAAAGGAAATATTTTTCAAAAAAAAAATTAAAATGAAAACTAGTGTGTTTTATACTGATAAAATAATCAAATAACCCCTATTGTTTTATATAAGAGAAATATTTACATAAAAATTTAAATATAATTGTTAATAATCATTCTATATGTTTTATAGACATGGTATAAAAAATACATTCAGTTATATATTTAAAAGCTATATTTTTATAAAAAGAATTTATACCTCTTTTGATGGAGTAATTTTTTTAAATATTGTTTTTAACACTTATATTTGAAAAAATAAATATATTCTCTCAAATAGGGCAATCAAAATTTACATTGGTTGAATTTTTCATATTTTTTCTCATAAGTTTCTTGTTTTGATGAATAGTTAAAATTTACTGAATTTTAATGGAAAATAAATTTTTGGTTTAAGTAATTTATTTTATTAAATAATATGTTTAATTGATTTTAGTGTATAATTAGATTAATTTTTTTTATCCTTTAATCAAATTTAGGCCATTTAAATAAATTTTACATTGAATTGGATATAAAAACATTTTACTCTTTTAAATGTTTTCAGTTTAAAAACTCATTTTCTCATTCTGTCAAAGAGATTAAATTTTAATTAGTTTTATAAAATTATATATTTTAAATTTTTGAAAAGTGGTCACCATATTTTTAATCATACGAAGAAAATTTAGTAAATAGGGAGTTTTATTTTTTGAAATATGAATATTAACTTTAGCCACGATTATTACCACAATTAAAGAAAAAAATGGTAATTAATGGTAAAAATAATATTATAAATATTATAAGATTACCCAATAACGTGAAAAAATATTTTTAGATGAATTTAATTCATCCTTTAACATATAATATTAGAAATTGAATAAGTTAATAAATACATGTCCATGATAATGACTTTGATATTATTAAAATCAAAGAGAGTGATAAAATGTCACACTCTTAATTTTAATAAGTAAAACATTTTCAATATGGTGATAAATAGAATTCATGCTAGACTAAATATTTTATTATGAAATATATAATGTTTATATATATCATGGAAATTTATTTTTAATTTTTAGTGGGGAAATAGTTAGCATAAATAATTATATAATGATGATTCTCTAATTATTGAATTAATGAAAAATCTAAATTAACAGATATTAAAAATAATAAAATAGATATAATTTGAATTACTTAAGGTAATAAAACAATTTTATAGGTTAATATGACATAATTTTGGTTTATTAAATTAATTGGATCAAAGATATATTTCGGTATCAATTTTTTTAATGTCAATGTAATGAATGGTGTCAAAATTTAAATTAATAATATTTTATGAAAATAATATTTTATTAAATTTGTTAAAAATCATAACCAATCCAAAATAAGGATAAAGGGGGAAAATAATGTTATAAAATATCATAAATGGACAATTTATGGTTAAATTTACTCCTTATAATAAAAATATCCTCTTTTTAATATTTAAAATGTTATTACCCTAATTAAAATAAAATTGATTAATTAAGGGTTAATAAAAAAATAAGGTTTAAAATTACAGATAAAACATATGAAAAAATATGTTTTCTATTGTATTACCAACCTATAAAATATTATATTTGAATATATTTCTATTTAGAGGTATATTTACAGAGATTTAATTTATTATAAACTAATAGTTTGAGAAATTCTAAAAAGTTCCCCTTACATTCATTATAAAAGGACACCTCCTCTATCATAACATTTCACCATTTTGAGCCTTCTATATCAACAAACCTCTACCAAATTATCTAGTAAACTTACCTAGACACATTATAGAGGTTATTTTCTTCCCAAAAGACCAACTCTAGAGTCTTTTAGAGGATATATAAAGGATCCATCTCGAAGAAGAGGTAATCACACTAACCAATCACTCTCTTTTTCTACTTTTCTATACCTACTCTAAATATATGATATATATCTTAAAATAATAACTTCAGAGTCTTAAATATTCTGAAATTTTATTATGATTATTAAAACACTAGTATAATGATCCTTTCCCATCGAATAAGAACTGAATGCATAACTCGTGTGTATATACGGCTTACCATCTCCACGTAGGGATACAATTCATTTTCCATCATCAAATTTTTTGATTGATAATTATGATGGGTTTAGTGTTTATATAATATATTTATGAAATTAATATACCTATGGAATGATAATATTATATCTACCATTTTACAACATAATCTTTTTTTAATTATAACGTCACTAATGTGTACGTATGGCTTACCATCTCCACGATGCGATATGATTCATTATTAATGTATATTTCACATGGGTGATAATAAGGATGAATTTTATGATTATTTATTATACATATAACATAATAATTATTTAATGATTATATATCATATAATTGTTTTTAATCCGATAAGAAAATGAAAACAACATTCATGCATACATACAACCTACTGTCTCTATTAAAATGGTATTTTATTTCATATTTCTAGATTTTATGAATTAACATAAAAATATATATTTATAATAATTATATATATATATATATATTTATCTCATGGTCATACTTATAAAGATGATGAAATAATCATCAATGTAAGAGGACCAAGAATACCCGATCAAGAAATGTTTTAAAGACAAAGGAGTTATCACACAAAACATAACTGAAACATTGAATTGTAAATAAATGTGCAATATAAAGTAATAATTAATAAATATTTGATAATATATATGAATATGGTTCTATTTAATATGGGTAATAAGAATTTATTTATTATACTCATTTTTTTAATATGTATGATGGTATTCAAGACTTTTTGTTATTGATTTTTATCTCACTTTTTTTTAATATGGGACACATGCCTTATACATTACTTATTTCTTCTATGTACTACGTATACTTACAATGAATGTATTTTATGAGTATTATAATAAAGATATTTTTTTATCCGTATAATTTCCTTTCCTTCATGCGGAAAATTATTCAACTAATTATAAACTGGTAAGGGTTAATTTCACAATCTCATTATTATTCAGGATTATTTATACGTAAGTATCTACTAGGGAATATTTATCTTTCATGTCCATGTTTCCTAAAAATGTTTTCCTAAAATAATTTTACTATTTTTTCAATAGTTTAAATTCATCATTACTAATGTGTTAATTTTTACTAAATGATTTGAAAGGAATATTTTTTCCTTTTTCCCAATGATGTACTTTGTGACTTCCAAAAAAAGTATGAGAGGAATGTTTTTAACTTATATGACATGAAAATATTTTTCTAATTTCCTGACACCATAATTCCATGAATCATTCCTTATAACCCTACTTGGTTATTTTTAAATAAAATTTATTCCTTTAAAATTTCATGACATTTTTATAAAAGAAAACATTTTCAAAGAAAAAAAAGGAAATTCTACTCAAGAATTATTTTCATGTGATATTTTTTCCTTCTACAATAACATTAACGATTGTTACTTATTCATTATTTGGGATATTTTTTGAGGATATTATCCATGTATTTATATGGTTGTTTTATGTTTATGATGAAATGATATTTATGAATCTGACTTCTTTTAATGGGTAATGTTATGATGAAATGATGTTTATGAACCCATTTTATTCCATGGGTTCTGATATAATGAATGATTTATGTTTTTGTGGCACACATATAAATATTTTTCATTATTTGATGGATTGGACCTACAGTATCGGAAAAAAAGTCTTTTGTGATGAGGTATTTGCGACGGAAATTATTCTCGTTGCAAATAGTCCATCCTAGAGGTTATTTATGACGGGGGGTTTGTTCCGTCGCAAATAACTTGTTATTTGCAACGGGTTTTGGGGTCCCGTCGCAAAAAGTAATGCGCGCTTTGGCGCGGGATGTGCGCCAAAGCATAGGAAGGTTATTTGGGACGGGGGGATCCCCCCGTCTCAAATAGTGTGTCGGTTGGAGGGTATTTGTGATGAGACTCGTCGCAAATACCGGCGGTGGTAAATGAGTTTTTGCGACGGGATGTTGTTTCATCGCAAAAGTTGTGTCGGTAGGTCACTTTTTGTGATGTGGCCCACCGCAAATACCCTTTTAACCACCAACAACAATTAATGTGGGCAAAAGTTTTTGAGACGGGTCCCGTCACAAAAATTACCTTTTTGACGATAAGCGCATCACAACTAGTCCCGTCGCAACTAATCTAATCTATATACAGCCCCCTATGTTTTTCTTTCTCTTTCTCTTATTTCTCACTTCCTTTCTCTCTCTAAACTCGAATTTTAGAGTGAAAATTTCTCTGAGTTATTTTTTTACGGAGAAGTTGTGAAGGTGCATACATCAATAAGAGATCAAGTTTAATGGTATTTTTATTTGATTTTATTTAGTATTTATTTTATTTTTTTATTTTAATTATAATTATTGTTGATTAGTTGTAGTTCAACTAGATTTAAATTCTTTTGTTATCTGTATTAATTTGTAATAATAAATTGAAATTATTAATATTAATTCTTAATAGTTATTAATAATTAATAATTAGTAACAATTAATATTTATTCACGAAAATTAGTATTGTCTATAAATAAGTACTTGTAATTAGTAATTAGAAATTAGTAGTTGTAAATTGTAGTTATTAATATCAATTAACGCCAATTAGTAATATTTATTTTTAATTAGTAATAGTTATGTTTAATTAGTAATAATTATGGGTAATTAGTAATAAATAGGAATAATTAGTAATAAATAGGAATAATTAGTAATAAATAAAAAAAATTAGTAATAAATAGTAATAAATAGTAATAAATAGTAATAAATAGTAATTATTAGTAATAATTAGTAATAATTAGTAATAATTAGTAATAATTAGTAATAAATAGTAATATATAGTAATAAATAGTAATAAATAGTAATAAGTAGTAATAAATAGTAACAATTAGCAATACTTAGTAATAAATAGTAATAAATAGTAATAAATAATAATAAATAGTAATAAATAGTAATAGTTTGTAATAAATAGTAATAAATAGTAATAATTAGAAATAATTAGTAATAATTAGTAATAATTAGTATTAATTAGTAATAATTAGTAATAAATAGTAATAATTGGGAATAATTAGTAATAATTAGTAATAAATAGTTATAATTAGTAATAAATAGGAATAATTAGGAATAACTAGTAATAAATTGGAAGAATTAGTAATAAATAAAAATAATTAGTAATAAATAGGAACACTTAGTAATAAATAGAAATAATTAGTAATAAATAGGAATAATTAGTAATAATTAGTAATAAATAGTAATAAATAGTAATAATTAGTAATAAATAGTAATAATTAGTAATAAATAGTAATTATTAGTAATAATTAGTAATAATTAGTAATAATTTGTTATAATTAGTAATAATTAGTAATAATTAGTAATAAATCTTCATAAATTGTAATAAATAGTAATAAATAGTTATAATTAGTAATAATTAGTAATAATTAGTAATAAATAGTAATGAATCGTAATAAATAGTTATAAAAAGGAATAAATAGGAATAAATCAGAATAAATAGGAATAAATAGGAATAAATAAGAATAAATAGGAATAAATAGGAATCAATAGGAATAAATAAGAATAAATAAGAATATTAGGAATAATAGGAATAAATAAGAATAAATAGGAATAAATAGGAATAAATATGAATAAATAAGAATAAATAGAAATAAATAGGAATAAATAGGAATAAATAAGAATAATTAAGAATAAATAGTAATAATTAATAATATTAGTAATAATTAGAAATAATTAGTAATAATTAGAAATAAATTGTAATAAATAGTAATAATTAGTAAAAATTAGTAATAAATAATAATAAATAGTAATAAATAGTAATAAATAGTAATAAATAGTAATAAATAGTAATAATTAGTAATAAATTTTTATAAATAGTAATAATTAAAATTAGTAATAAATAGTAATAAATAGTAATAATTATTAATAATTAGTAATAATTAGTAATAAATAGTTATAAGTAGTTAT
This sequence comes from Viscum album, assembly GCA_963277665.1. Lineage (NCBI taxonomy): Eukaryota > Viridiplantae > Streptophyta > Magnoliopsida > Santalales > Viscaceae > Viscum > Viscum album. The sequence continues at coordinate 1,500,692,594 of OY728137.1, read as the reverse complement.
AAATAGTAATAAATAGTAATAAATAGTAATAAATAGTAATAAATAGTAATAAATAGGAATAAAAAGGAATAAATAGGAATAAATATGAATAAATAGGAATAAATAAGAATAAATAGTAATAAATAAGAATAAATAAGAATAAAAAGTAATAAATAAGAATAAATTAGAATAAATAGGATTATTTAATAAGAATCAGTAATATATAATAATAATTAGTAATAATTAGTAATAATTAGTAGTAATTAGCAATAATTAGACATAATTAGAAATAACTTGCGATAATTAAAAATAATTAGCAAAAATTTGGAATAATTTGAAATAATTTTCAATAATTAGAAATAATTAGAAATAATTTGTAATAATCTGAAATAATTTTAAATAATTTGCAATAAATTGCAATAATTTACAATAATTAGGAATAATTAGTAACAATTAGTAACAATTTGTAATAATTAGTAATAGTTAGTAACTGTTAGTACCAGTTAGTAATAATTAGTTACAATTAGTAACACTTAGTAATAATTAATAACAATTATTAAAAATTAGTAACAATTCGTAAAAAATAGAAATAATTAAGAAGAAAATAAATTGTAATAAATAATAATAACTTGTAATAACTTGGCACAATTTTCAGGGGATCATTGACACTCCTTTTGCTCGATGTATCTTCTCATTTCAACTTTAACCGTCTCAGGACATTATGAAAAGTTTTCTTCTACGTATGAATATCCAATCTCATATGCATGAGTTTGAATATACATTCGTAGGATCACATTTTTCATATTGAATTAAGGAGGTGACAGTTTCATGAAGATGATTCATTGATGAAAAGGGGGCCCTTTTGTCTGACGGATCATTTACATACAACTTTCTCACAAGGAAGTCACAATGAAGAATCTGCTCGGAGGTACGCATATTCATTCTCATGCATACGAGAATGAATATAGGTACCTCAGAGGAGATTCTTGATTGTGATTTATGTGTGAGAAAGTTGCAAGTAAATGAGTCATCGGACAAAAGAGGAGCCGTCAATCCATTGGAAATTGTGTTGTTCGTAAGTAATGATAATTATTAAGAAGTAGTTGTAATTAATTTTCTTTTTTTTCATATAGTATTATCATAATTTCAAATTATTTAAAAATTGTAATGATTTTATATTTTTTAGAAAAACATGGAACAAGGAAGTCGACAATAATCATTATTAGATGATCACACTTGGATAAATCTGGGTTGAAATCCCAATGGTTCGGGTTTAAATCCTATATATATTGAGGGTGTTGAAGATTTCTTATCATTTGCGTCGTTAAAACCAGAATATGTTTCAGAAGGCACAATAACGTGTCCTTGTAAGAAATGTACTCTGAGAACGTTTGGCACATTTGACAAGGTTGGAGGATATCTCTTTCATTTTGGTTTTCAACCAGATTTTGTTTTTTGGTATCGACACGGTGAAAATAGTTCCATAAAAGATACTAATAACTTGATTCCAGATTCATCGTGGTTTTAAAATTTAGTACACAATGTTGTAGGTCCATCTGTTCAACAAACTGAAACTCAAGATGATATTGATTTAACTCCTGAGTTGGCACCATCTGAATTTTATGACCTGTTGAGGTCTGTAGAGGATGCATTATATCCTGGTTGTAAGATAATAAAATTAGAAGAGGTTGAAAAATTTATGGCTATTAAATCAGATAATGCAATGTCAAAAAACTGTGTTGATAATATATGTTCTTGGGTTAAAACACTATCACCTGAAGGAAATGTATTGCCTGTAAATTACTACGAGAGCAAGATATTGGTTCGTAATTGGGGCCTTAGTTATCAGATGATTCATTAATATCCAAATGATTGCATCTTATATCTTGGTGAATATGATTTGTTGGATAGTTGTCCACCATGTGGAAAATCAAGGTATAAAGAAGCCCAACTAGGGAAGTCTAGATCGATTCTAGTAAAACAGTTGACATATTTCCCCCTGACACCTAGGTTTCAGCGTTTATTTATGTCTCAAAACACAACTTCAATGATGTCATGGCACAAAACCAATATTTCATCTGATAAAAGCTTGAATCATCCATCTGATGGTAATTCATAGAAAAATTTTGACCGTCTACATCCGTCTTCTACCTTAGAAGCCTGAAACATGTGATTAGGTCTTTTTTACTGACGGTTTTTGTCTGTTTGGTTATTATGGTAGTCAGTATTCATGTTGGACTGTCATTATAACTCCGTACAATTTACCTCCATGGATATTGAAAAAGTAGCCCTATATCTTTTGACCTTATTAATCACAAGAAATCTGAAAAATAATATTGATGTTTATTTGAAACCATTGATTGACGGGTTAAATGCATTGTTGATTGATGGTGTTAGTACATAAGATGTTGCTACAAAACAAAATTTTATATTAAAAGCTGCATTAATGTGGACGATTAGTGACTTTCCAGCATATGTCAAGTTATCTAGCTGGAGTACACATGGTCCAAAATAATGTCCTTACTGTATGGAAGACAATGAAACCTTTATGCTCATCAATAGAAAAAAACATTGCTATTTTGACTGTCATAGTAGATTTTTTCCAACCGATCATCCTTTTCGGACAAACAAATCCCATTGAAGAAAAGGTTCAATTGAAAGGGATGAACCTCCAAAAATAATCTCAGGTATAGAGTAAAAATCAGTTGTACTTTTATTACCTCCCATCACATTTGGGCTAATAGTAAACCAAAAGAAAATTCATGGCTTTGGGGAAAAACATAATTGGATAAAACGAATCATTTTTTGGGATCTTCCATATTGGTATGATTTGTTGGTCCACCACATGTTAGATGTCATGCATATTGAGAATAACTGTTTTAATAATTTATTTCATACAGTTTTGGATACACCAGGTAAAACCAAAGATACTGTAAAGGCACAATTAGATCTTGTCCAAATTTACAGGCGACCAGAACATAAACTATTTGAAAATGTCAGATCACAGAGGTTAACAAAGATAGAAGTAGCTAATACACTGTGCAAAGAGGGTCACTTACTACTTTGTCATTTGATTGTAGATTTGAGACTTCTAGATGGCTATGATTCTAATTTGGGACGATGTTGTATTATCAGATTAAAATGTCATGATTGCCATGTTATAATGGAATGAATTATGTCGATTGGATTCAGAGGTTTGTTGAATTCTATGATTTGGGATTCGATAACAGACATATAATATTTTCTTAGAAACATTTGTGCAGTGACAACAGACTACGATGCGCTAAGAAAACTGAAAGAAGATGTTTCTGTAATTATATGTAAATTGGGAAAAATATTTTTTTCAAATTTCTTTAACTCAATGGAACATCTGATATTAAATTTTCCACACAAAGATAAATGTTGATGTCAAGTACAGTTTCGATGGATGTACCCATTCGAGAGATGCGTGCAGAAATTGATGAAAAAAGTACGTAACAAAGCATTAGTTGAAGGCTCAACTGCTGATGCTTATTTGCAAGAGGAGATTTTTTTTTTCTACTCTCGTTATTTTGAATCTCAATATCCCTAAAAATACAATCACAATGGACGAAACGAGGGGAATGTTAATGAAAAAAATGGAAAATCAATTATCATTTTTTAATTATCTAAATCTTTGTTTCGGTGGAGTTCATGAACAATAGATCTTATATGATGAACATCACAGAGCTTATACATATTTTCTACTCAACTGTGAAGAAATGACATCATTTGTACTGTGAGTGCTTCTATCACTTATTCATTAATTTATGTTTTAGTGTGTAATGTTATTTTATTTTTAGGTTATATGATAATAATATCAAGAAACAACTTCCACAAATTACAACAGCTGCTCTTGAAGAACGCAAACAAATTTTTTCTCAATGGTTTCAAAAACTAGTAACATAAATTATTGATGGATTAATATCAAATCCATTTATTATTTATCATATAAATAATTGTTTAAAAAATTTTTAGGTGTCTCAACATGGTGATAAAATTGATAAGCGACTATGTATATTGAGTAACCCACCATCCAAAATAGTTAAATCTTATAATGCATATGTGGTGAATGGTTTTCTATTTCATACATGTGCATATGGGGAATCAAAAAAAAAACAATTAACAACTGAGTGTTCTTGAGAGGATCGAATCACAGAGAAACTGAAGTTAAATTTTATGGCATTCCAGATGAAATTATTGAGTTGGGTTATCTAGGACAGAATTACATAATGATGTTTAAATGTTGGTGATTGGATACTGAGAGAGGCTTGTATGTTCATCCGACTCAGGAAATCATCGATATTAAATATAAAATTCTTATTGCAGTAAATGAACCATTTTTACTAGCTCAATAGGCACATCAAATTTATTATCCAAAGTACTCTGCTACTTTAAGAGACCTAAGTGATTGGTGGAGCATAATAAAAATGAAATCTCGGGAAAATCAGTTTACTCAAACTGAATGTGGTTCCGCTGAAGTGAAAGGAATTGAAAATTTTCAAGAGGTGACTCAAAATCCATCTTTTTCACAGAGACATGAATATATATGATGAAACTCCACAATTAAGGATCGATGATGGTGAAGATGTTAATGATGTTACAAATGAATTTGAAATGAAAAGAGACAATGAAACTTTAACTAATATGGATAATGATGATGCTGGGCAATAAGATGAAGTCATTGACATGGATAGTTATAGAGATGAGGATGAAGATGGACATTGACATAGCTAAATGCTAGTTATAATCAAAACTAATATATATCTATATGTAATAGTAATTTCTAACTATCTTATACCAACAATCATTTTGTGTTTCAGAGGGATCTTGATTTATTTCGTGAGTTGCAGGTGGCTGAACTACCTTTGGATGAGGGAGACTATAGACCATCTGTCCCTCAGCCTACTGATGGTTCAGGGGGTACACAGAGGGGGCACAGTCTTGTACAACTGATGATTCCAGACCCTATCCCCGAGCGACGTCCACATCTTGGATTCAATCCACACACAAGGAGGTATGGTAACTTGTATATTTTAGTTAACTTTCATTAATTTATTTTTATATATACTAATTAGTTGATTATTCATTTTCTATCACAGTTTTGTGCATGTAGCTATTGGACAGGGGAGCACTATCTTGTGAAATGATTTTTCTCATCCATGGATCACATGAGAATAGATTCCTGTTGATGTGCGACCCAACATGTTCGATCATTGGCTGGTACATAAATAAAGAATATTTACTTTTAAATTTATTTTATTATTAACTTGATATTATAAATTATATTTAGGGTTTATGATATCCCATCGATGATAGCATGCGTAACACTATCCACACGACATGGCAGGTGTCTATGCATGAATGTCTCAGTCTGTTTTTTGCACAATTTGAGAAGAACAACCATTAAGAAAGCAGGGGTGACAAAATTTGATGAGTCATGTAGAGCCCACTGACCAAAGTACATTTCATCTCACATTTGGGATGGATTATGTTTACACTGGTTGGTTGGTGGATTTCAGAGGAGATATTCAGTTGGATGATAGAACCAGGGGAGACAAGAGGTAGCACATCGAGCTGGTAGCCATACATTCAGTACGCATATGGAGAATCTGGTAAGTATATTTTTTTAAAAATTTTATTTGACATTAAATATAAAAAGTTTATTATATATTTCTGTAGGCAGTCGAGCATCCCGATATTACAGAGTTCGACGTTTATCGGAGGATGTACAGTGATCCACCCACCGGAGAGATTAGAGTTGATCGCCAGCATGAGATAGTGGTTAGTATTTTTTTCAGTTTGACAACTAACTGAATATAATAATTTCACCATTTTAATTTCAAATTGGAATTTAAGGATTCTTATGAGGATGTAACCTCTCATACACAGGCTCAAAGTTAAGATGAGATGACTAAGTAGACCAGTGCCCACCATTTTGATGAGGCAGCATGGATGCAGGCGACACAATATGACTTTAAGAAGGGCCGAGTAGTTGGTATCAACTCTCATTTGACTCCTGGTACTTATTATGACACTGTTGTGATGTCGGCATCCAGCTCAAGAGGAGCTTGTGGAGAGGCACCGCCATCTACCTCACAGCATCAGGAGCAGTTGCAAACTCAGTCTGTGCTTATATAGAGTTTGCAGAAGCAACATGAAGAGATGTGTTGGCAGCAGCAGCAACAACAACAACAACGCAAGGAGGAGATGTGTCGATGGCAATAGCAGCAACAATTCCAACATCACAAGCAGATGGAGTACATGCACCGCCTGACTCGTAGTTTAGGGATGGAGTTTCCTCCACCATCTCTTACAACTCCTCCACCACCTCCAGAAGACGACCCACAATGATTTTTTTATGTTAAAAACATTTGAATTGAATATTTATTGTAATATGAACTATTTATAGTTTCTATCTTTTATATTAGTGCAAATATTGCGTATTTTTTTTAATTTTTAATAATTTATTATTTATTATTAGTATTATACTTTTTAGTATTTTTTTATTTTATTATTAATAATAACATTTTATGATTTTTTATATTTTTTGGTGAATATTGAGAATTGTAATAATTTTTTATTTTTTTTATTATTTTAATAAAATTAATATTAATTTTGTAATAATCATAATTTTAATAAATATATTTTTTTAGTATTATATTTTTCAATGTTTATTTATTTTACTAATAATATTTTTATTATTATTAGTATTTTAATAATTTTAATATAATTCTTTTTATTAATCATAATTTTATTAAATATTTTTTTATTATGTTTAGTATTTGCGACATGACCTTTTGCGATGGGCTCCCAACGCAAATAATTTAAATATAATTTTTTTATTAATAGTATTTGCGATGGGCTCATCACAAAAGTTATATATATATAATGTATATAATCGGAGTCTTATTTACGATGGGGCAGTTCCCCGTAAAAAATAGTATTTGCGACAGGCCCATCATAAAAGGTTTATTTATATATAATGTATATAATCAGAGACATATTTGTGATGGTCCCATCACAAAAAATAATATTTGTGATGCTATTTTCTGCAACGGGCTATTTGCGATATGATCCCGTCACAAATAGCCTGTCGCAAATACCTCTAATTTTAGTAGTGATATATCTACCTCCAATTCATTAGGTTATGATTAATAAGTCATTAGATAATGATGGGTAACAAGCCAACGAGATTGATCCACAATGGGTAGATGGGAAAACCTAATCCCTTATAAGGAAATAACTATGAATAAAGATGGTGGTGTGTCCCTCCCATTAGGTGTACTCCCCATGAAGTTCCTTGATAAGTTTTGGCAATGCGTCTTAACTTATAGAGAATGATATTACATTTTTTTGTGTTACCCATGATTTTTTTCAATGTTATTATTTCATGTTTTATGATTTTGACTCTATTATGATTCATCTCGTATGAATTATCCAATATTTATTCTAAGAATAATTTATACGATCTTTGATATGCAAGACATGACCTTTAAATGTTATTATTATGTTATCATACCTGTATCATTATGTTTTTCTTATTTATCACCCTTTTTTAACCTTAATGAGCATTTGGGCTCACCTTTTCTTATGTTTCTTTTTCATAGATTACAAAAAATAGGTTTTAAGTAAGATTAACAAAGGGTAATATCTTTATGGGAGACATTGAAGATATTTTACCAAATTACAAGAATTTGTTCAAAGATTCCAAAGGCACTAAAATATTATGTTCTTTAAGCTTTTTGTGTGTGTAATATAATGAATATTAATTTACAAATATGTAATATCCATGTATGAAAATCCTATGTTGTTATAATGATCCTTTAAATTCATCATATCTACCCTCAAACAAACCTTTATCTTTCATGAAACCACCACCAATGAATCATTTCACATTCTTAGAGTTGACACACCTATACTTTATGATTTTTCATTATTAGTTACCCAGTTGGATAAGAATTGTATAAATTTTTTAATCATGTTTGGATGAATGTTTTTTTCTAAAATATATGAATTCATGAATTATTAGTTTGTATTTTTTTAGTATATTTCTCATTCATATTAACTTTTCATTGAATATTTTTTCAATATGATTCTATATTGTTTTAGAATTTATTTATAAATATTTTCTTATGATTTGTGACTATATTTCCTTCATATTTTACATTTTTATGTATCTATTTATTTATACTGTATATATGGTTCTCTTTTAATATTAATATATATTCTCTATTCAGGATTTATGTTTGAGTTTCCTTAATTAATTGATAATACCTACAAATTAGTGATAATAACACAATTTCCTACCAAATTATATTCACAATCAGTGTTATTAACTATTTATTGTAGTTCATGTGAAATATTGGTTGTATTCTCTTATTCCACTTATTTTTTATATAAAAAAGGGTAGATAATAAAAAAAAAATTTTATAAGGGCATCAAAATTTATTTTGGGAGAAGAAAAAGGAGAATGCAACAACTTAAAAGGATTTAAATTTTTTTAGAGAATAAAAAATATTAAAAAAAATTTAAAATCTAAATTCATTTGAAGGGGGTGTAGGAAAAGGAATAATAAAAGTATTTAATGTTTTTTAGATCTCCTTTTATAATTATTTTTTCTATTTAATGTGTTTTGTGATCATTAAAAAGGTGTAAATTATTGGTCAGAAATATGTTGTTCCAATATATATCTATTTTTATATATATTTTGATGAATAAAAAAATACCTATTTTTATTATAATGAGTTTATGTTAATTTTTCAAGATTATATTTTTAGCCAAGGAATTTATCATACACTGAATCTTGAAATTTTTATCTTACATTAAGAAAAATATTCATTATGTGGAAAAGTATTTAATCTAATTATAATCATTGTTTTGAAACAATATCTACCTTCTACATAGAATTAGAAAAATCCATGTTGATTTTTTATCTTACAACATAAGGTATTATCCTACGATTAATGATTGAGTTGTTGTATGTTCAAATTCAGAAACTTCAGATAAAATAAAGTTATAATAAGTCTTTAACTTATGAAAAGGATATCCATCAAAAATCATCTCACAAATGTCAGAATAAATTGTGAAAGATAAGTGTCACACCAGAACAAAATATTTATATTATGTTGATGAATTATCCAACACAATGTTGAGTTCAGTTTATCTTACGATCTAGAGAATATAAAGATCTATTTTAGAATACAAATTCTCTTAGAAGTTTATCTTATGAGAAAAATACCACCAGTTGGATATCATACGAAGAATTAGATATTATGTATAATTTAATGATTAATTTAATAATATATTGATAATTAAATTCATGATTTTATATAATATATTATATAGGTTTTTTATTTAAAGAAAGATCTATTTTCTAATGTGTTATTTTATCCAAAGTGGAAAGATATGATGAAGAAGATATATGATAGTTCTAATGCATAAGATTATTCTATATTTGGAATGAATGGATGGTTGCCATTAATATATTGTTGTATAAAATTCTCAAAATATTATCAACTTGACTAATTTGATACTATTAATAATTAAGTTAAAAATTTAAAAGGAGATATAAATGGATGATTTAGAAACTGTTTGATGATGTATGGATCAGAAGAAGAGATATAACACACATAAATATGAATAATTTAATAATGGTAAAAAAATTACATATATATTATAATATACATCACTTGCATGTTGTATTTTCATATCTATATGTTGCAATCGAAGATCATCCTGCGCCGTGACTTGAATATTATCATCCTCTTAGGATGTATCATCAACTAATGTCGGTTGTTTCATGTAACAGTTTTCTTCCATATTTGATCAAAATATTACTCATATCTTTTTTTTACATTCATTGTATGCGAGTGTGTGAATGATTTGGATATGTCTTATAAAAGTATATCTTGGTTGACAACTCTTGGAACATTGAAATAAGTGACAAATTCTTGTACTCAACTAGTATCCCACAGAAAAGGTTAGTTATAGTGAAAATCAACAAACTTATTGATTAGAGTGTTGGTGTAGTGGACTATTGGATTTATTTTCCAAGAACCACTAAAAATCCATTGTTTTCAATATCTTTCTATTAATATTTTATAATTCCACTTACTATTTTTGTTAAGGAAAATATTTGAACTATCACAGCTGAAGAGGGAGGTCTTCTATTAAGAAAATTTTTAGGAACTCAATTCTCCCACTCTTAAGTCTTTAGTTAGACATTATCTGGGACTAGAACTATGACAACCCATATATTTAATAGAAATTAATTTATGATTTATTACATAAATATAAATATAATACAGTTCCAAAATATCAAAAGGCATAGTGTATTTGGGTAATTTGATACACAATATAATAACATAAAATAAGGATATAACAACATTAGTTAAAACTTCTTATCATGCTCTTAAAATTACATTACTATTTTAAAACTGAATGGAATAACTTGAGGACATACATAAGAAATGGTTGAGGTATAAATCCTAGTAAGGGAATAATAAAGGCATGATATGATGAAACACTACTAGAATATTAGCCTATACCCATGCATCTACACCCATGGTTTACAGAAACCTTGGGAATAAATTGGATGGAATATTTCTATAACAATATTTTATGTAAACTATTAGTATAAACATGATATCCAAATGGTTTTTGAAAGCAATTGGTATAGGTTGAACTGTACAATTTTATTTTAAAGCATTGATAAAGCCTTCTCTCATATCCCTCATCCTCCCACCCTCCCCACATAAGTCATGAGACCTATTTTTCCCTCACCCCAATGCCAACCGAATATCATATCCTCCTACATTGTCCCCTAACTCACATATTTTTTTTGATTCTGATATTCTTTGACATCAAATTAGTGATTTCTAAATCCCTCTTCTCTTTTACTGACTATTTTTTTAGTTTTTATCTATTAATGAAAATATAACCAAGACCCAGTTAGGTCCCAAATATTCCATATTATTTGGAATAAAATTCTTTTAGATTATTTATGTTATAGTATTTCATAATAAATGTGATTGTAATAGATATATATATATTTTTTAATTTAGTTATCCACTAATTTTACATAAATCATTTTTTTATATTATAGATTAATTGATTATGTAATTAATTAATATAGTAATTTGTTTGTTTTATTAATGTTTAATGGGGTTATTTTTATGTTCTATGATTATATCGAATAATTCACGAGTTACCATTAATTAGATTAGTATACCCTTATGTAGACTTCTTCTTTTCCTTCTTACTGCTACATAGGTCAGTGTACTCTCACACATGTTAGAAAGTTAGTCTCACCTTTACAAATGTATTTCATATATTTAATTCACCTTATATAGATTCTTTGGTTTAACCCTTACACATGGGTGAGTAATATACCACTTTAAGATATAGTTTACACCAATAACAATCCATTTATTCTAATTTATATAAAAGGAATTATTCATTAAAATGAGGAAAAGTAGATTTTATAGGCCAATATTTATCTCCCCCTAATATTTTGATCATATAAACACCACTTGTTGAAACCACTTTGTTGAGAGTAATTTTTTTTCCAGGTACCTTCCCAGTATCCTAAAAAAACATAGATGATAACAATATATTAGTTTATAATAAATAACATAAAAGGATTTATAAATTGAATAACATCATTAGAAAAACTAAAAATTGGATTTGAAACCTTCATCACTCCAAAATTGGATTGAAATATACTATATCTTTAATATCTCTGTATATTCATATATATTCCAGAATATAAGGTCAAATTCAAAATGTTATACAATCAATTCATGATTTGTGCAATTTGAGAATTATGTAGAAATTTCATTTCCTCACGCAGTCCAGTATTTGTAACACTCCTTTAATACCCACTTAGTGAATACCATTATGGATTTTATCTAACTCTTTATCCCTCATCACTCAATTTATCATATTTAATAATAAAGTAGAAGGGAATAAGGTATCGTCTGACATCCTCATGTTAATGATTGTTGTTTTTCTCGATTGATAAACTCTTTTATTCTACTCTTCCTCCAATTATTGATAGTGGCTATTTTTTTACAATACCAAAAGTGATGATTCTATTTCAGATGTTCTCTATGGGATTATTTATCCTTATTTTCTTTGGTTCCTTCGCTATTATGAGACTAATCACAATAATACTTATCTCTTCTTTTAATATATTATTCATTCACCCTTAAACATGTATCCACTTCCAATGGAGGGATCTTCTGCCATATTTTACCTCTTTCCTTATGGAGTTATATTTGAGATCATTAAGGTATAATTTTTACTATTCCACTTCTTTTATATCCATTAGAGTCACTTCAAAGTTATTATTCCTTATTTAATCCATATTTAAGGGTACTAACATCATAATTATATTTTAGATATTTATTTTTTATTTTGTAAATCATATTTTCTATGATATTAGTATTGGATTATTATGTCCATCTAAATTAGTTATGGTATAATTTCCATGATATTGTTATACCATGTTTTGTGGGTTGTGATTTTGGGCGACACCTTATTTTTCTTCTTGAGTAAATATTTTACATGATAAAGAAAAGTCTATTTAATTGGATTAACATCATATTTAAAACAAGAATGTTTTATAAAAAATTATTTCATAAAAACATATGTATTTAATTTTGTTGTGTAACAGTTTTTCCCATTCCATGTCTTATACATTGTTTGGTTTGTTATTTATTGGCATCACATAGAGAATATGTTCTTTCTCTTATTTTTTTCCTAGATACTAGTATGCTTTGATGAAATTCATATGAAAATTGGTTTTGTTGATTTTTTTAATTATGGTTTACAATTTTTATTTGAATATAATATTTTATTCCCTATAATAAAATGAATAGAAGATAGATGTATCATAAAAATCAGATTTAAACCTTGTTTAAAAATAATTTGGTTATTTTTTTATATTTTTCATTTAATAATGCTTCATATGGAGGTCTTATATAGTATCATTGTTATAATTTTGTTTTAATTCCATGGTTATGTTGGGAAGAAGTTAAATACCATATAAAAAATTTGGTTTTCAAATAAACTATTGTGTTTGGTATCACAAAGGGAAGATGAGACAACCTTTTACTGTTCATAAATGGATAGTGAAAAGTGGTATGAATAATTTAGTATTTGATCAATTTATATTTGTGTGTAATCATGAGATAGATATTATTCTAGTGAAACAACACAATGATATGAATATACATGAGGAAAAAAATTAATATGATTATGTTGAGAGAGTAAAAAAAATTAATGGATGATTACATAACACTTGTGTATCATGAATGTAATAAAATAAAAACCATGGAATTTTTAATACTGTAATATCATATTAAAACTAGGTATAGGATTTATAATACTTTTAATTATTAAATTAGTAACATTTTAAAGGAATTTCTTCCCGATGGTGTAGATATTCCCAAAAATCATTATAAGTAATAGAAGTTAATTAAGAAGATTTTATTTTATATTAATAAAATTCAAGATTTTCCAAAACATTTCAATTAAGTTTTGGAGGAAAACAGACCGTAATGACTGTAAAGAAAGTGGAACATACTGATGGAAGGAAATTGTATATGGAACACCATCTTATATGCCATTTAAATTCATGTGGCACTTTCCATTGATTCCTAATATTCAAAATATATTTATACCGATAGAAATATCAACCAATGTGAAACGGAATGATGCTAAAAAATTAAAGATAATGATGAGTTGGTTCATCCTATAGTTTAATTATCATCAAGGTAATTCAATGCAAAACATGTTGATTTTGCAGTTGAGGTGCATAATTTCAAGATGGGTCTATCATGTGACGGTTTTAATCTATTTTTCTAGATGATTACTGCTCACAATATGTAGAAAATTTTTATTTATGTTTAAAATACTTATCCATGTATGTTCATGAAGAAACCATTAAATATATTGAGTGTAATAATATCTAGTCCTTATATTCTTGAAAATGATATAGAATTATACTTTTAAAAATTTAAAAGAGAGTTGAAGCATATTTGGGATATGAGTGTTCACACATTCAATGATTCTTCCAAAAATTTATTTAAGATGTGTTCTTCCCTTATATAGAATATAAATGATTTCCTTATTTATGAAATGATGTATGGTTAGACTAGGAAGGGAAAAATATGATTTCCTATCTTTAGGATTTATATATGATCAGGAATACTTAAATATCATCATAGTTTTAGTTTCATGGTGTGCCTATTATTCATTCCAATGGATCATCAATATAGAAAGAATATCCATAGGTTTAATAATACTGTTGACATGGAATAAACACCTCAACATTTTTCAGAAACTAATATTCTCTATGAATTTATTGATCTTATTTTTTATTAGATAAATGAATAATTAAATCTAAAAAGAGGGATATTTTTTACACTAAATCCCATTACAATTAAAAAAATAAAATTATATTTTTTATGTTCCCATATTGTAATACCAATTTGTTACATCATTGTTTATAAATAATGAAAATTTAGATAAATAAATGTGAAAAGTTTCATTTAATTATTCTAAATATCATGGGAAGGACCAAAGATGACTTATGATCTTGTCGATATTTGTTGGATTGGGATATTTGAATAGAGCTCTGTCCTATGTGTATCGATGAAAACAAATGGAAAGTTCCTTGTACTTCTTATTTGGTGAAGCATTTAGAGAAGAATCAATTTATAGAAGTATTTTAGAATATCAATGTTTCTGATGGCTATTCCAGCAATATATCTAAATGAGTAAACCAAAGGTTGTTGAAACAAAATCACTAAAAAATCATGATTATTCCAAACTCCTTCATGAATAAAAAAAATCATAATTTACTATTTAATAATGTAATGGTGATTATGAATATATTGTGCCATTTTATAGATACTTTTGTGGTAAATGGTAATCCAAGTTTTTCTTGATAAAAATGTGAAAAGTGGTTCCAAAAATTTGTTGTGAGTTGGAAAAAAATTCTCCATTATTTTTCACTTGAATGCTTCTTTTAACAGTTAATCTTCCAACTGAATCACTTCTTGGGAGAACCATTGATTTTTTGTGTATGTATCCTACTATAAGAAATACATGGACATAGAAATATTATGTCCAAAAATAGAATCATCCTGAAGGTTCCATTGTGAGAGGTTATCTGGCTCAAGAATGTATGAATTTTTGTTCAATGTATTTGTTTGACGTGATCAAAATAAATCATCAATCAATGATAATTTAATTTGAGTAGTATAGGAAAATTGATCCATAATTTGTATCTCTTCCCTAAACTTGTGTAATTCCAAGGTCATATAGATTGGCTACATTGATCCTTGAAGAGAGGGAAATGGCATGTCACATCGTCTTGTTTTAATGTGGTTTGTTTGATGACTATATAACCTAAGTAATTTCAATATTTACATGTTATCTCATACTTTGTAATTTACTCGATAACTTATACTTTTGTTATCATTTTATATAGGGATCATGAAAAAATTATATGTAGTGTTCATCAATATTTTCCTTTGATATGGATAGAGGATTGGCATCGAAAAGAGTTTCCTTCTTGATTGAAATCAATGGTATGACCATTAGTTTAATGAACTTAATATATATATATATATTAATTATTTTATTTATATATATATTTCATTTATGGAGTTTACTTCTCGAATCCATCTCTAAATAATTAAGTGCATTGGAATTTGGTCCCAATTATTTGCTTTTTGAATGGAAATATTTATTAATCAGTGGGTATAAATTTGTTACAACTAATCATGTGGTGAAAATGATAACACAACATGGTGGAGTTATGCTAATTGAAACAATAAACTTTTATGCTAGTGCATTAGATTATAGGACTTGATATGAAAATGTATCTTATTATATAATTTTTGAGAAAATATTGTTATTATATTACTACTCTCATGGTCGAGTCACTATAATGAAATATAAATGTTATGATTTAATGAAAATTTATGGAATATTTATTAATGAAAGTGGATTTAGAGTTATTTATATGAATCATTTCATGGATACTGATAAACTATATATTTTGGCATCAATGAAAAAATAAGTGTTTTATGAAAAAGGTCATATAAGACCTAATCATGGTGTCATTATTGAAGTAATCCTCATATATATTTTTCAGGATTGTAGGGTAAAATTCTACACCATTGATTCACCTATTGGTGTTGAGCAAAATATTATATTTGATGACTCAAATTTTCCCATTGTGATAATTTATGTTGAACCAGAAGTAGGGATAGGTTGGTACTATAACAATTACATTAATTTAGTTTTACTATGGAATGATATTTTAACTTTAGTACTATTTTATTTTATTTAATTTAATTATACTTATTTCAATTCCAAAACTAGGTTTGAAAAGTGTTCTAAAAATATTTATAAAGTGGTTTTTAATTATAGTTTCTAAAAAATGTTATGACATTTTTTATAAATTCATTGAATTATATGTTCCATAATGAATTATTATAAACTATTTATAAAAAATCTACGATTCATTATTATGAAGATTATTAGAGATATTCAATAAGTTATAAGGAATATATTATTTGAAAATGATGGATGGATGTCTAGACAAAGTATGAATCCTATGGTTCCCTTAGTGAGTGTAATATTTTTAATATTATTCTTATGTATTAAATTTAATTACATGTTCTTATTCTTTATATGAAAATTTTATCGACATTCATCTTTACAAAATTTGAATTCTCCTCCTTAGTCTACTAGTATTGGTCCAAGAAGGGGTACTCTGAGAGATACATGGGGAACCCATTATACCCATTCACAACTTGACCCTCCAGAAGACACCCCATCTACCACACCTTTTAATCCTCCACTTGAGCCTCCAGGGATCTTTCCATCCATGCCTCCATCACCATCATATTTAGCCTTTTCATCTCATTCCATTTCTAAGAAGACTCTATGGATGTTCCCACCTATACCATATCCATATACTATGATATATTATATACCCTGTATCCTTATCCTACCATGTCTAAAATACATCCAATTCCTACTATCCATCTAGGATAATATGATTTTGTTCCTTCAGTTTCCACTCTAGTGCATGCAGATGACCTGGGGCATGAATTTCAATAAGAACATAATTTAGAGGATACTGATCAATGGTTGTATACAGATCCATCAGAGAATAAAAATAATCCTATTTTAGGATTATTATTATAATTTCATAAAATTATATGACATCATTTTTTCTTATTATATAGTGAATTAAATCATATTTTTTCCTTTTATCTTATTTAGCGGGATCGTCTAATAGGAGACATGGTCACACCCATATGTATAAAGCCTGGAATCTTAAAACACAAATAACATTGGATTTTAATAAATACAACCAAATGATAAGCAATAATGGAATGAATTTTAGATGTTTTATGAGTAGTTTATCTCGATACAATAAAATCACTCAGGTGAAACCTGTATCATGGAGGCATATCAATAAGGAAATCATGGAGAAATAATGGGAAGTGATATAAGTTAGTTTTTTGCTAAATAGATAACTATACTATTGTTGTTTTATATGAATTAACATTTTCATGACAATGTTCATTTAATTTTACCAATGGTGAAGTTTATAAAAACCCATATATTTACTACACACATAAACATGATTTATTTCATAAACTTGCACTTAATACATCCCAGAAGACTGAGAGATCTTGGGTATTTTGGGATTAGGAACATTACATGACAACTTAAGACATAAAATAAAACATCTTTATAGAAAAATTATTTTACATGAGCACAACATTCCTTCATACTTAGCATTTCATGGGATATCCTGAGGAAATACATAAGAAAAGGGTGAGTTATAAATCCCAATAAGGGAGTAAAAAAGGTATAACATAAAGAATAAAATACATGTTAGGCAATAGGAATATCAAGGGATAAAAAGAGAAGCATGAACATAATGGCATGATATAGCATGATTATCATAACATATAAATGTGGAAACAATATATAACTTGATATTAGCATGACCCAAGGCTCATTGCACATGGATTACCGTGAGTAAGCCCTCATAGCACATGAAGTAGCATGAGTAAACCATCATTGCACATGAATTTTCATGAGTAAAACCTCATTTCACATAGATTATAATGAGTAAAACCTCATTGACCATGGTGTATAATGATACTAAATATTACCCATTGCATCAGAGTGCTATTAGGGCGCACCCTTTATAAACATTTCATTTCATTCATAAGTGTGCCACATGGATCATATAACATGGAATCGTTCAACATCATAATCTATTAAATGATTAAGGAATGTGGAATAAATGCATTTATGTACCATTAAATATGTAAATGTGAATAAAGGTGAATACCCTTGATAGATAAATGGGTATGGTATTCACTACAAGATGATTTTCGGTTGGAAAATCGTGGTGCAATTTCGACAGCCTAACAGTGTGGCATAAAAATTCATAAAAAATGGTTGATGAGTAAGATAAGGGGTCCATAATCACATATAAATGAAATTAAATTTAGGTGGTTAATATAAATAAAGTTCCCAAAATAATTTATTTTGAAATAGAAGGCGTAACATAATAGATTAACTTAGAGAAATAAGAGAAATGGAATAACTCTTATGAAATATCGACAAGGTAACGTTTGTACATGGGAAGGATTAATGGGAGAAAAAGTTGTATATAATCATTCAAAAATAAGGATGTCATTATGGGGTAGGAGAAAAACCATACTAATTTTTTTTTAATTTAAGGTAAAAGGGTATTAAAACATGAAGATACTTTGATACAAAGAGAAAGGAAGGAATCCCTTATGAAAATTCAGCATGATAACATGGGTACAAGTGTTCTTAAGAGGGATAAATGAAATTAAAATGTGATATCATGATTTATAAATAAAATGGTCTCTAATGTAGGCATTTAATAACATATCCCAACATAGTAATAAAATAAATTAAATGACATAACATGAAAACAATGCTTGATAAAAGAGGAGGGTGAAAGATCCTTTATGAAATTTCAGCATAGTAACGGCTTAGGTAAGGGTCAAAATGAGGGAGGATAAATAATAAATCATTAAAATAAATTCAAATTTATAGTAATATAATGATTATAAAATAATGACAATATATCCATTCGAAATTACAAGAACTACTTTCAACTAAGATGCTTGAATTTGAAAGGAGGTAAGGAAAGTGGGGATCCCTTACTTGGATGTGTGGTCCCAAATGCTGGAGATAAGATTCTTGGGAGTTTTAAAGTGAATTGGGAGGAATATAGAGAGTATTTTTAATAAGGTGGTCTAGCTCCAAATAGTTTTTGTGAAGAGGAATGGGATATTGGGTGGGTTTATATAGGAAAAAAGAAGGAATTATTTATTATTTTGGTTTTGGTCACTACAGATTAAACTAATAAAAAACATAAACCATACCATGGTTTTTGACCATGTATTCTACCAAATGGGATCGGTATAAAATATTTTATAAGTCCAAGGGCTGAAAAAATTAAAATATTAGGCCTGGTTATGTGGAGGTGAGTCACACTCTCAAGGAAATGATTTTAAAATGATAAAATATTTTATAAGTCTTGGAGGGTGCACTGAGGCATTATAAAATTAACCAAAAAAATATAAAATATCAATATAATTAATTTAAAACATATATTTTCCGAATATACCTTTAATAGTATTTTATTACATAACTATTGGGTCATTATTATGACATAAAACACATTATATAATTATTCGGTATTTAATTTCTACCCAAAATTAGACTGTCTCAGAAAATTATGAAAAATTCATCATTGGATAACTTAGACTTCCTAATTCCAAAAATAATATTTATTTTATCTAAATAATTTTCTAAATAAGTGAATTTTTAATTTTAAAATAAAAACTAAAATTATTGTAAATTAACGGTTCTGGAAAAAAAAAGTTTTTAAACGTTAATAAAAATTACATGTGACTTAATAATAAATACATAATAATTTATTATTTATAAAAATAATTGATAATAATATTTTAGTAAAATATTAATTTTTTAAAAAATTCAGTAATTCATCAAAATAAATTATTTAATTAAAAATAAAATTTCTATTTTATCGTATAAAAATGTAATTCTTATAACACAGATTACTTAAAAATTTATAGAGTAAAAACAACAAGGAATAAATTTAATCAACATTTATAATTAAAAGGAGTGTTCTTATAACACTATTATAACAAATTTATTAATAAAAACATATTTTAATATAATAATTTATATATTTATGAAAAGTTCCATTTTACTCGAAAAGTAAATTTATCCAATTCATTATATTTTTAAGATGAACTATTATCATAATGGAATTGATGGTATAAGAATTTTATTTATAAAAGGGATTACACAATAAGTAACTAACACCTTGTTACATAACCCCTTATAATACCAACATAATACATAAGGGTAAGGTTTGTGATGGTGACAAACTCATGGGGTGGATTGGATAACATCTATGTCATGGTAATCTCTATTAACTTGTACTTCTTCTGTTGGTGACTCCGTTCAATCTTAACATGTTCAAGCTTGTCTTGGGCTTGGTCCATAGAAAATTCCAGTGACATTACCTCCTTATCGAGCTCCTAAAATTGATCTTCATATGATCCAAGTCTACTGGATGAGGTTATTACCTCCTTTATCTATGTTGAAAGTATTTTTTAAAACATTACATTTGTAATAGTCATGTGATCACTATTCAACAGCTACATCATCAACGATTATGATACTTATCTTTAATTTAAATCCAATTGGAAAAAAAAATTCATGTGTTTTCTATATCCATAAGACAATTAATTATATAAAAGATGGAGAATTTTATTCCTAAATGTTTGGGTCGTTACAACCTTCCCCCATTAAGAAATTTCTACCTCAAAATATTATTTTCCCACTTGAAAACAGTTGAGGGTAACATTGCTTCATCACTTCCTGCGGTTATCACGATTCTTCATCAAACTTGTGGTTTCTTTACTACACTTTGATAAGGGGAATTGTCTTATTTCTTATAACATTTTCTCTATGATCTAAGATCTTCACCTAATTTTCTTCATAGGAGAGGTCATTATTTAATGGTACCACCTTTGGATTGAGTACATGTGATAGGTCAGGTATGTGCTTCATCAAGAGTGATATATAGAATAAATCATATACTTGGGATGGGTTCGGTGGGAGTGCTAGTCAATATGACACTACTCCAATGCGATCAAGGACCTCAAAAGGGTAAATGTACCTTGGACAAAGATTTACCTTCTTCACAAATCTCATAACTCTATTCCATGGTGATATGTGGAGGAATAAAATGTCTCTAACATCAAACTCAAGGTATCATCGATGATTATCAACATTACTATTTTGTTGACTCTGAGAAGCATTAATGTGCTACAAGATGACCTTAACCTACTCAACCATTTCATAAACCATTTCTAGACCAAGAAGTTTTTTCTCCCCAAATTCTTCCCAACATGCCGATGTTCTACACCTCTTCCCATAAAAGTCTTCAAAAGGATCCATTTGGTTTCTTGAGTAGAAGTTATTGTTGTAAGAGAAATAATCTAGAGAAATATGTTGATCCCATCCTCCTTTGAAGTCCATTGATAATTCTCTCAATATGTCCTCAAGTGTTTGGATAGTCTGCTCAGATTGGCCTTCAGTTTGAGGATGATAAGTTATACATAAGTTCAGCTTAGTGTTCAGAGCATGTTGGAGACTCTTCCAAAAAATAGAGGTGAATCATGGATCTCAATCAGATACAATCGATAGTGTTACTTTATGCAGCCTTACCAATTATCTGATTTATATCAATGTCAGTTGATCCAATTATAAATCCTCTCGAATTGTAATGAAGTGTTCCATCTTTGTAAGATGATCCACAATAACCTAGATAGCATTGTTTCCATTGGATGTCTTCATGAGTCTGGTGACAAATTCTATGGTGATGTTCTCCCATTTCCATGTAGGTATGGGTAATGGTTTCATCATACCCTTAGACTTATACCTCACAGCCTTCAATTACTGACATACCAGAACTTTAATGTATACTCAACAATCTCATTCTTCATGTTATCTAACCCATAATGCTCTCAGAGATCTCAATACATCTTTGTGTTTCTTAGGTGAATGGAGAAATAAAAACTATTTTCATCATCCAAATGTTATTTGTTTAACTTTGGATTTGATGGAACACATAGTATTTCCCCCAAATATCACAATTCATTCTTCATTAACATTGAACTTTGAGGATTTCCCTTTTATATTAGTTTCCACATTCTTCTAAATTCCCACATCATCCTTTTGAGCATCCTTTAACTTTTCCAAAAGTGATGGTTGAGAAATCATTTGTGAAAGGATTGGTGATGTTCCATTCTTTATGATTCCCATGTCCATATTCATTAAATCTATGAAGATTTTTTCCTTTTAAATTATTTTCAATGATAGAATTTATGGTTCCTTTCTACTTAGAGCATATGACACGTTGTTCGCTTTCCCCGGATGGTAATAGATTGAGAAGTCATAGTCTTTGATCAGATATAACCATATTCGTTGGTTCAAATTCAACACTTTCTATGTGAATATATATGTGAGAATTCAATGATCTGTAAATATTTCACACTTCTCCCCAACGAGATAATGACACAAAATTTTTAATGCAAAGATCACTTCCGCTAACTCCAGATCATGCGTATGATAGTTTTTTTTCATTAATTTTCAACTTCCTTGAGGCATAAGAAATGACCTTTTATTTTTTCCTCAAATTTTATCATAGAGAGACTTATAAAATTTTCAAGAAGAACATTAACTAAAACTTCAAAATGTGATACAAAACTTATAGAATTTTTTCCCTAATTATTTAATATCATTTCTGCTGGGGACTTAAGGTTCTGAGAAAACATAAAAGATATACTAATAGGACACGAGTTTAAATAAATTACATCATACACTAATTTTAAGTTGTGGTTACATGTAATTCATTCATCATTATCCATCATATTTCAGGACTTCCTATGCTCCCTTTACCATAGAGTTTTTTGATTCTCATCAAGATTCTTAGCCATTACAATATAGAATTATCTGGGGTAATTCTCGACTTCTTCAAATTTATTGCATAGAAATCTGTAAGAAGAGTTAGGTGGAACTTTATTTCCATCCATCACATTATCCATTCTTTCATGGAAATTAGATACTTAGTGCCCTCTCTTACCGTACCTAAAACATCTCCCAGTCCATTTGTGAAATTTCCCTTGGTACCTCTTTGCACACATATTTCATGAAGGAAATTGGGTCTTCATACCCTTATCAACTTTATCAGATAGTATTTCATGAGATCTCATCTTCCTCTTCCTTGATTTCCTTGGTTATTCAAAAATCTGCCAATTGTTAATCGTTATTTTTGATAGCTGGTTTGAAATAATTATGATATGTCATAATTGAGCTCCCATTTGATTGGGAATCTCATAGAGACATTCATCATGTTTCCATTCACATCTGTTGTTAGCCATATTCCTCATATTACCTACCATTGTCTAGAATAAAAGGAAAATTTGGGACGCATATCTTAAACATTTTAACACAAAAAGGGGAATATAATGACATTAAAAGGATAACATAGAAATTACATTTATCTCCTTAACTTATAAATTTCTAGGTTTCAATTTATATTATCCATGATATATCTCATAATGTATATTCTTATGGGATTTTTTTGCTCCCTTAATAATGTTTTGTACAAATCTTATGAATTTAACGAAGCATATCCCCCGGGAGTGTCAAACAAAGAGTGCAACAATGCCCGTTTTTGTGCACCAGTTCCCATTATTTTCTAGTTAGAAGAATTGTTTTCTAGTTTTACCCCTAGATACATCTATTCCAAAGCCACCTCTACTTGTTTGTATCTAGAAAGGGATGTATTTTATTGATAAACCACTTACTCCATACCCACAGAAATTTATGGATGTTTTCCCTATACTTATTCATATCCCTAAGACCATCATTATGGATTTCTAATCATAATCCAAAAAATAACTAAACCTATTCTCTAATACCAACTATAACAACCCTTCTCTTTATTACACATTCAAACATGATTTATTACATAAACTTGTACTTAATACAACCTAGGAGATCGATAGGTATAATTTCTTTAGGGATTAGGAACATTTAATGAAAACTTAATACATAAAATAAAACATCTTTATTGAAAACTTATTTTACATGACAACAACATTACTTCATACTTAGCATTTTATGGGATAACTTGAGGACATACATAAGAAAAAAGGTGAGCTATAAATCCGAGTAAGAGAGTAAACAAGGAATAAAATGAAGAATAAAATACATGTTAGGAAATCAGAATATCAATGGATCACAATAGAAACATGAACATAAAAGGAATGATATATCATGATTATCATAACATGGAAATGTGGAAACAATATACAACAATATATTATCATGAGCCATGTCTCATTTCACATGGATTAACATGAGTAAACCCTCACTGCACATGAATTAGCATGAGTAAACCCTTATTACACATGAATTAGAAGGAGTAAACCTCATTGAACCTCGATTATATTGATTAAACCCTCATTTCATTAGACGTATCATGATACTAAACATTTCCCAATTCCTTGGAACACTATCAAGGAACACCCTTTATAAACATTTCATTTCATGCATAAGTGTGCCACATGGATCATATAACATGGAATCATTAAACATCAAAAGATATTCCATGATTAAGTAATATAGAATAAATATATGTACGTACCATTCAATATGCATATGTTAATAAGGTTGAATACCCTTGATAGAGAAATGGGTATGGTATTCACTATAAGATGATTTTTGCGTGGAAAATCGCGGTGCAATTTCGGCAGCCTAATGATGTGGCATAAAAATTCATAAAAAATAGTTGATGAGAGAGAAATAAGAATCTAATAATATATAAATGAAAGTTAAAGTAAATGATTCATATAAATACATGTCCCAATATATGATATTTTGAAATATAAGTTGTAACATAATAGAGAATCTTGAAGAAAGAGGAGAAATGGAATAACTCTTATGAAATCTCGACATGCTAATAGTTGTCGACAGGAGATATTAATGAGTGAGAAAGTGGAATTTCATCATTAAAAAATAAGTATGGAAGTATGGGTGAGTTAGAAAATCATACCCCAACATTTTTAATTGAGATTGAAAGGGTATTAAAACCTAAAGAAACTTGGATACAAATGAGAAATAAAGGAATTCTTTATGAAAATTCAGCATGGTAATGGGGGTACATAAGGGTTCCTAAGAGGGATAAATGAGATTTAAATGGATATAATTATTTATACAAAAAATTGGAAGTAATGAGAAAATTTAATAACATATAACAACATAGTAATAAAAGAAATTAAAAGACATAACTTAAAAAAGAATGCTTGATAAAAGTAGAGGGTGGAAGATCCCTTACGAAATTTCAGCATATAATAACGGCTTAGGTAAGGGTCAAAATGAAGGATAATAAATAATATCTCATTAAAATAACATAAAAAGGACATTAATAGAATTATTATAAAATAATTACATTACAACCATTCGAAATTACGAGATCTACTTTCAAATTTGATGCTTGAATTTGAAAGGAGGAGAGGAAAGTAAGGTTCCCTTACTTGGATATGTGATCCCAAAGGCTTGGGATAGGCTTATTGGGAGATTGAGGCCACCTTGGTATGACTATAAGGAGTATGGGAAAGAGGGTGATAGAGATCCAAATGGTTTTAGTGAAGATTAATGAAATTTTGGGTGGGTTTATATAGGAAAGGATAGGGAATTCATTATTATTTATGTTTTGGACACTACACATTAAACTAATCAAAACCCCAAATCATCACATGGTTTTTGCCCATGGTTTCTACCAAAGGGGAGTGGTATAAAATATTTTATAAGGCCACTATCTAAAAAAATTAAAATATTAGGCCTTCTTTTGTGGAGGTGAGTCACACTCTCAAGGAAATAATTTTAAAATGTTAACATATTTTATAAGTCTCGGTGGGTTCACTAAGAAATTAAAAAATTAACCAAACAAATCTAAGTTTTTTTAATTTAAAACATATATTGGATGAATATTAATTTTATAGTATTTCATTTCATTACTATAGGATCATTATGATGTCATAAAATACATTACATATTTATTTGTTATTTAATTTTTACCCAAAAATTTGACTGTCTTACAAAATTATGAAAAAATCACTGTTGGATAATTTCAAAATCATGATTCCAAAAATAATATTTATTTTATCTAAATATTTTTTTTAAATATATGAATTTTTACTTTTAAAATCAACACTAACATTTATTGAAAATTAAAAGGTTTTGAAAAAACATTTTTAATCCTTTCTAAAAATTACCTTTGACTTCATAAATATTTTATACTCATTTATTATTCATAAAATTAATTTTATAATAATATTTTATTAAAATATTAATTATTTAAAAAATTCATCAATTCATCGAAATAAATTCTTTAATTAAAAATATAAATTTAGTTTTATTTTATAAAAATTTAATTCTTATCAAACTGAATACTTAGTTATTTATAGAGTAAAAACAACAAGGAATAAATATAATCATTATTTATAATTAAATGTATTGTTCTTATAACATCATAACACCCACATAAGACCTAAGGGTAAGGAGTGTGATGATGACAAACTCTTGAGGCGACTTAGATAATATCGCCCGAGTGGTAATCTCACTTAACTTGCACTTCTCCCGTAGGTGATTCCGTTCAAGCTTAACGTGTTGAAGCTCGGATTGGGCCTGGTCAATAGAAAAGTCCAGTGATGCTACCTCCCTCCCAAGATCCTACAAATGAGATTTATACTTACCATGTCTACTGGATGAAGCCATCACCTCCTTTTTTAGTGTTTAATGGATTTTTTAAAACCTTATATTTGTATTAGTCATGTGATCACTGTTCACCGACTATATTATCAATGGTTATTAAACATAATGGTCATTTAAATCCAAATGGATAAATAAAAAAAGTACATGTGTTTTCTATATACATAATACATTTAATTAAATAAAATAAATCTAATTTTATTCATGAATGTTCAGTTCATTAAAAAGTTTCTATGGTAGCATTATTGATGGATCTTGGGGAGTTTTGGTGACCATATAACCATGAGTTATATATTGGTTAGAAGAGTAGAGTATGTTCTCATTTAGAGGATGTAGGAATATTCCTTGAATTCCCATCAACAAAATATAAATAAATGATCACATATATGAAGAATAATGACTTTATGTTATTGTTAGTATGTAATTTTTTTTGTTGAAAATTAAATTCGTATTAATTATGTTGAATTTTTTTAGATGTTTCAAAAAAAAACCAAAATAGAAAAGATTATATGACGTAGTTTTACAATTTTGGGCACACTACAATGCCCGAGCATGAGAGGTTACATGTATTTTAATATAAATAGATATAATATTTATATTTAAATGGTAATTAATGTGTTCATTTAATTTTATTTAGATTTTCAAGAAGTAAAAAAAACAAAAGTTGTCATATTTTCATGAAAATTTTTTATACCGAAGGCTGAAAATTTCCCATTTTGTAAGATATTCATCTTGAAATTTATGTTTTCTTCTCATGAATCTATTTTAGACATACCGTTTTAAACTAAGGTGGTATTTTTTATATTTTTTTATGTTTTAAAATAGGGGAAAGTTACTGATATGGGTTGAAAACCTCTAAATAGAAACCTTTTAAGAAAGTAATCTTTTTTCTAAAATAAATCACTAAAAGAGAATATGTTTTCAAATGGAGTGGGTATATTGAAATGATTAATTTTTGTAATGTAATTTTGGATAGTTATTTTTTAAATTTTATTTTAAATTAAGTTGATATTGATGCATAATATATATTTGAAATATTTTTTTTGAGCTTTTAAACAGAAAAGTTACTTTGGTGAAACTATGTTGATGGATAATTTTTTGTTAAATTAAAATTTAGTGGCAATAGGGAAAAGGTAAATCCATATAGATTCTGTTTTATGTCTTAGAAATTATTTTGAAGAAGTATGTAATGTTTTTTTGGGTTATGTAATAGTTTTTTTGGATATCAGTTACCTCTTAGGTATTTCGGATTTATTATTTTCTATTTGTTTGGATTAAAAGGCTATTACTTTTTACAATAAAAGACTTAACCAAAATTGAACAAAATAACCTAACCTAAAAAGAACAAACCCAAAATTAAAAAAAATGACATAACCAAAAATAATCGAAACAACCTAAACCTAATTAGACCAATTATTCTGAAATAAAAAAGAACAAATGTCCAAATAAACTAACAAAAAATTACATAACACAAAAATGAACCAAATAATGTAACCCAAAATAAACCAAATGAACTAACTAAAATATGATATAACCCAATGATAAAAAAAATATTATAACCCAAAATAAACCAAATGACCAAACTCAAATATGAAATAATGCAGAGATAAATAATTTGGATAAACCAAAAATTATCCAAATGACATAAACAAATATGAACCAGATGACCGAATCCAAAATTAACCAAATGAACAAACCCAATATGAACTAATTAACATAACCCAAAATTAACCAATTTACATAACCAAAAATTAACATATTGACATAACCAAAGATTAACCAACTAAAATAACCAAAAATTTATCAATTGATATAACCCAAAATTAACAAATTAACCAAATCCCAGATAACCAAACCCAAAATTAACCAAATGAAAAAACCTAAATTAATCAAATGATCCTACCCATAATAAACCAATTGAAATACCTGAAATTAACCAATTGAAATAATCCAAAATTAAACAGTTGACATAAAAAATTATTAACCAATCAACATGACCTAAAATTAACCAATTGACATAACCCAAAATTAAGTAATTTTCATAACTAAAAATTAACCAATTAACATAACCCATTATTAAACAATTTATATAACCCAAAATTAACAAATTAAAATAACCCAAACCCAAAATAAACCAATTTACGAATTGAAATAAAAAAAAGATTAACCAATTCACATAATTGAATATTAACCAATCGAAATAACCCAAAATTAACCAATTGACATAACCTAAAATTTACCGAATGAAAAAAACCAAGATGAACTAATTGACATAAAACAAAATTAACCAGTTGACATAACCAAAAATTAGCTAATTGACATAACCAAAAATTGAACAACTAACATAACCCAAACCCAAGATAAACCAAATGAACAATTGACATAATCCAAGATTAACCAATTGACATAACCCAATATTAACCAA
The DNA here is from genome assembly GCA_963277665.1 of Viscum album. Classification (NCBI taxonomy): domain Eukaryota; kingdom Viridiplantae; phylum Streptophyta; class Magnoliopsida; order Santalales; family Viscaceae; genus Viscum; species Viscum album. The sequence continues at coordinate 1,500,663,208 of OY728137.1, read as the reverse complement.
TTGGTCAATTAACTAGTTGATATAAATCAATATTAACCAATCAATTTAACCCAAAATTAACCAATTGACATAACATAAAATTATCCAAATGACCAAACCCAAGATGAAGCAATTTACATAAACAAAAAAGTACCAAAATTAATATAACCCAAAATTAACCAATTGACATAGAAAAAAACTACCAATTGACATAACCAAAAATTTACCAACTAACATATCCCGTACCTAAAATGAACCAATTGACTAATTGAGATAACCCAAGAATAACCAATTCACATAACCCAAGATTAACCAATTGACAGAACCCAAAATTAACTAATTGAGATAACCTAAAATTAACTAAATGAACAAACCCAAGATAAACCAATTAACATCACCAAAATTAACCAATTAACATAATTCAAAATTAACTAGTCGATATAACCAAAAAATGACCAACAAACATAATCCAAAATCAAGATAAACCGATATAAAAATTCAAATAACCAAATATTAATCAATTGACATAACCCAAGATTAACCAATTGACCAACTAACAAATTGATATAATCCAAATTTGACCAATTGACATAGCCCAAAATTTTCAATCGACATAACTTAAATTTTCCAAATAGGAAAACCTAAGATTCACTAATTGACATAACCCAAAATTCCATAATTGAAAAAACCCAAAATTAACCAGTTAACATAGAAAAAAATTAACCAATTGAGATGACCCAAAATTAACCAATTGGCATAACCCAATATGATCATGAGTTTAACAAATTGACATTACCGAAGATTAACCAATTGATAAAACCCAAAATTAACAAATTTTAATAACCCAAAATTAATAATTTAAAATAACACAAGATCAAACTATTAACATAACAAAAAATTAACCAATTGATCAATTAAAAAATTGACATTACCCATGATTAATCAATTATCATAAACCAAAATTAACCAATTGAAATTACCCAAAATAAACACAAGACTAACCAATTGACATAACCCAAGATGAACCAAATGATAGAACCCAAAATTAACCTATTATCATGACCTAAAATTATCTAAATGACCAAATGAAAAAAGAAACAAATGACCAAACCCAAGATAAACCAAATGACTAAACCCAAAAATTTATCAATTTACATAACCCAATATAATGAAAATACCATAAAAATAAACTACATAACCCAACCAAAAAAATGAATAACATAACCCAAAATTAACTAATTAACCTAACTAAAGAAATGTAAAATTGATCAAATGACATAATAACAAAAAACTAAAGACAATACAACCAAAATGAACCAAATTATGTAACCTAAAATATAAGTAACACAAAAATAAACCAATCTACTTAACCCAAAATAAATCAAATAACCTAACATAAAAAAGAGATTATCAAAAATTGAACAAAATAACCTAACCTAAAAGGATGTATCCCAGTTTGAAGAAAATGGAATAAATCAAAATAAAAAAATTAACTTAAACCCAATTAACAAATTTTTATAACAAAAAAATAAACGAATTACCAAATGAACTGTAATAACCCAAACTATTATAAATAAAATCTCCCTTTTTAATTTATTTAAATTTATTGTTATGTAATATGGTTATAGAAAACATATGAAATCCATTCATTTTATTATATACTATCACATTTAACTGAATTTTAAGAATAATTACCATTGATATTAAAGAGGTTGAACATTGATCACATGATTAATATAAATATAGAGTTTTAATAAATAAACTTATGATAGAAAAAAACTGATGGACTCAACCTATACGATCATACAATAGGAATAAAATTTATCGAAGCATCCAAGGGAGATAGAAATTTAAATATTTTACTTTGACCAATCCCAAATGAGATCTTATAACTTAAGAATGAGCGAAACCATTTTTGGGAGAAGATCAAGCTCATTGATATCATGACCCAAACCATAGACACCACACCACCCCATGAAAGTCCCACCATCACACACCTTACTCTCAGAGATTTTTCTGGGGTATTAGAGGAATATGTATCAAGATGCTTGCAATATGAGTATGCACATTATTTTTGTAGAATAATGAATATATTTTCATCTTATTATTGTTAATTTTTAAATGATTTTGATTTTGATACAATAAAGAACAAATTATATTTATGGTTAATATTCAAATTCAATTAATGAATTTATGGATTTTTGAAATAAATAATATTTTAATAAATTGTTATTATTAAACATGCCTTATCATATATAAAAAATTATATAATTTTTATGAAGTCAAAAGTAATTTTTATAAGGGTTCTAAAATTGTATTGTAAAAAAACTAAAATTTCATAATAAATGTCAATTTTATTTTAAAAGTGAAAATTTAAATATTAAAAAAATTATTTTGATAAAATAAATATTATTTTTTGAATTAGTGTTTTGAAATTATCCAATGGTGAATTTTCATAACTTTTGAAGATAGGTGAATTTTCGGGTAAAAATTAAATAACTTATAATATAATTTATGTATGATGACATCATAATGACCCAAAAATGATGTAATAATTACTATAAATGGTATCCATGACCCAATATATGTTTTAAATTTAAAATAAAGTTTTATATGTTTATTTTATTTATATTTTAAATACATTATGAATCCTCCAAAACTTATAGTATATTTTATGGTTTTAAAATCCTTTCTATAAGAGTGTGAGTCAAGTCAAAATAAGAAAGGGAATTATTTTATTATTTTTGGAACTTGTCCTTATCTAATAATGACATCCACTCCCATTTGGAAAAAACCATGGGATGGTTTGTCGTTTTGGTTATTTTTTTATGTAGCATCCCAAACCCAAATAACAAATAAATCTCCCTCTTTTCCTATATAAACCCACCCAAGCTCCCATTTATGTTCACTAAAACTTCTTTTAGCATATTGATACCCTTCCATACACTATCTAGATTCATAAAAATGTACCACAGAGCTCTGAATAATCCCATTCCATGAATTTGTAGTCACACACCCAAGTAAGGGAACTTCTTCCCCTCCTTTTAAATTCTAGCAACTTCATTGAAATTCGTTCTTTTAATTTGAAAAAAAATATATTTTCATTCACTTATAATCAATACTTTACAATAAAATTGATATTATTTTAATGAGGTATCATTTATGCTCCCTCATTTGGACTATTACCTATGCCGTTAATATGAAAAAATTCTGTATGGGATCCTCACCTCTTCTTTATTCAAGTTTCTTTATGAACTTATGCATTTTATTTCTATTTAATAATTTTGGGAAATATATTTCCATGTCCCTATTAATTCCCATTTTCTTTAAAAATAATGATATACCAATTTCTCTCTCATTGATTTTTTTTTGAATTTCTATATAACATCATCATGCTATAGAAATTTCACCACAATTTTCCATGCCAAAACAATTGTGTAGTGAATACCTTACAAATTTTTCTATCAAAGGTATTGACATTTATGAACATATAATTATTGATTGTGGATGTAAATTTATGCATTCCAAATTACATGATCATAGAAATAAAATATGATGTTGAACGAATGTATGTCGTATGATCTATTTTGCACCCTTAAGCATGAGAATGAAATGAATGTGATGGATGCACCTAGAATTATATAGCTCTTCAATGAATTGGGTAATGTTTAGTATCATGATACATCATGTTGGGATATAGAGTGAACCTAATTACCTTATGGGATATTTTCCACCATGAATTATTAGAGAAATTTTCCTTGAACTATGTATATAATGATGTTTTTTAATTTGTTTCCACATTTACCATGTTATGGTTATCATGCTATATAATGACTTATTATTCATATTCCTTTTATTCATAATTGATATGCATATTATCTAAGATGTATTATCTTATTCATGATATGAATTTTTTATTCCCTTACTATTCTTCATTGCTCACCCCTTTCTTATTTTTTTCTCTAGGTTATTCTGTGTAGTTATATAAATCCATGGAATTTTAGATGCATATTAAGGATATTTTCAATAATGTCATTGTATCCCATGTTCAAAATATTATTCTATGTATCTAATTCCAAAATACACTAGACTTACCAAACTTTCGGGGTTTATAATGTGTAATTTTATGTAATAAGTAACATATTAATGTGAAAGAAAGAAATGGGTCTGTATAGTTGATATTGCAAAAAAGTTACGCATGGTTTGGTGCGGTTTGCACGCCAAACCGTGCAGAAGGGTATTTGCGACAAGGAGGTACCTCTCGTCGCAAATACTAGAAGGTGTTAAATACTATTTTCAATAGGGGAATTCCCTCGTCGCAAATACCCAGAGGTGGTAAATACTATTTGTGACGAGATGTTGTCATGTTGCAAAAGTTGTGTCGACAGGTCACATTTTGCGATGAGAGCCATCAAAAATACCATTTTAACCGCCGACAGTAATTAATGAGGCTAGAGATTTTTGTGAAAGGATACCCATCGTAAATAGTCCCATTGCAACTAATCTAACCTATATATACCCCCATCAATTTTTTTCTTTCATTCCGTCAATTCCTACATCCTCTGTCTCTCTAAACTTTAATTTTAGAGTGAAAATATTTCCGAGTTAGTTTTCTTAAGAAGTTGTGAAGCCGTCTACAATTATAAGAGGTCAAGTTTAATGGTATTTATGTTTTATTTAATTTATTTTTTATTTTATTTTTTATATAAATTTTAATTATTGTTGATTAGTTGTAATTAAATTAGATTTAAATTGTTTTGTCATCAGAATTTATTTGTAATAATAAATTGAAATTATTAGTACTAATTCTTAGTAATTAGTTGTAATTAATAATTATTAACTATAATTAGTAATGTATTTAAATAATTAGCAGTAATTAGTAATTGTTAGCTGTAATTTGTAGTAATTAATAATAATTAACTCTAATTACTAATAATTAGGAAAAAATAGTAATAAATATTTACAATTAGTAATAAATGTTAATAAATAGTAATAATTAGTAATAAAAAGCAATAAATAGCAATAAATAGCAATAAATAGCAATAAATACTAATAAATAGTAATAATTAGTAATAATTAGTAATAAATACTAATAAATAGTAATAAATAGTAATAAATAGTAATAAATAGTAATAAATATTAATAAATAGTAATAAATAGTAATAAATATAACAAATTGTAATAAATAGTAACAATTAGTAATAATTAGTAATAATCAGTAATAATTTGTAATAATTTTTAATAATTAGTAATAATTAGTAATAATTATTAATAAATTGTAATAAATTGAAATAATTAGTAATAAATAGTAATAAATATTAATAATTAGTAATAATTAGTAATAAATAGTAATAAATAGTAATAAATTGTAATAAATAGTAATAAATAGTAATAAATAGTAATAATTAGTAATAATAAACAATAATTAGTAATAATTATTAATAATTAGTAATAATTAGTAATAAATAGTATCAAATTGTAATAAATAGTAATAAATAGTAATAAATAGTAATTATTAGTAATAAATAGTAATAAATAGTAGTAATTAGTAATAATTAGTATTAATTAGTAATATTTTTTTTTATAAATAGTAAGAAATAGCAATAAATATTAATAAATTGTAATAAATTGTAATAAATTGTAATAAATAGTAATTAGTAGTAACAAATACTAAGAAATAGTAACTAATAGTAATAAATAGTAATTAATAGTAATTATTAATAATAATTAGTAATAATTAGTAACAAATTGTGATAAATTGTAATAAATAGTTATAATTAGTAATAAATAGTAATAAATAGTAACAAATAGTAATAAATAGTAATAAATATTAATAAATAGTAATAAAAAGTAACAAATAGGAATAAATTGTAATAAATAGTAATAATTAGTAATAAATTGTAATAAATAGTAACAAATAGTAACAAATAGTAGTAAATAGTAATAAATAGTAATAAATAGTAATAAAAACTAAAAAATAGTAAAAAATAGTAAAAAATAGTAAAAAATAGTTATAATTAGTATTAATTAGAAATAATTAATAATAATTAGTAATAATTTACAATAATTAGGAATAATTAGTAATAATTAGGAATAATTAGAAATAATTTGTAATAATTAGTAATAATTAAGAACACATAAGAATAAAATCAAGTGTTAAAAATTGTAATAACTTGGCACAATTTCTAGTGGATTGGAGGCACTCCTTTTGCTCGATAACTCTTCTCCTTTCTACTCTCACAAACTCAAAATATTATAAAAAATTTACTTCTATGTATGAAAATCCAATCTTATATGGACGAGTTTAGATATGCATTTGTAGGACCACATTTTTCATAATGTTTTCAGGCGGTGACAGTTACAAGAAGATGATTCATCGACGAAAAGGGGGCTCTTTTTTCTGATAACCCATTAACTTGCATCTTTCTCACACTGAAATCACAATGAAGAATATTCTTGGAGGTATGCTTATACATTATCGTATGCATGACAGTGAATATGAGTACCTTAGAAAAGATTCTTCATTGTGATTTTAGTGAGAGAAAGTTTCAAGTAAATGAGTCGTCAGACAAAAGAGAATCCATCACTGGAAATTGTGTTGCCTATAATTAAAGGTAATTATTAAGTAGTTGTAATTACTTATATTCTTTTTTTGTATATTTTTTTCTAATTTAAAATTATTCAAAAACAGTAATGATTTTATATTTTGTAGAAAAATATGGAACAAGGAAGTCAAAAATAGTCATTATTAGATGATCATGCTTGGATAAATCAGCATAGAAATCCAAACAGTTCTAGTTTAAATCCTATATATATTGAGGGTGTTGAAGCTTTATTATCATTCGAATAATCAAAACCAGAATTTATTTTAGAATGAAAAATTAAGTGTCCTTGTAAAAAATGTTCTCTGAGAACGTTTGATACATTTGAAAAGGTTGGGGGACATCTATTGCATATTGGTTTTCAACTAGATTATGTTTTCTGGTACCAACGTGGTGAACGGAGCTCCAAAAAAGATACTAATAATTTAATTTTGGATCCATCACTGATTAAAAATTTAGTACATAATGATGCAGCTCCATCTGTTCAACAAACTGAAACTCAGGATGATATTGATTTAACTCCTAAGTTGGCACCATTTGAATTTTCTGAGTTGTTGAGGTCTTCTAAGGATGCATTATATCCTGATTTCAAGATAAGAAAATTAGAAGTGGTTGTAAAATTTATGGCTATTAAATCAGATAATGCAATGTCAAACAACTGTTTTTAACAAATATTTTCTTTGGTTAAAACACTACTACCTGAATGAAATGTGTTGCCTACAAATTACTATGAGAGCAAGAGGCTTGTTTGTAATCTGGGCCTTAGTTAATAGAAGATTCATGCATGTGAAAATGATTGAATTTATATTTTGGTTAAAATGAGTCATTGGATAGTTGTCCCACATGTGGACAATTAAGGTATAAAAAAGTTCAATTGGGGAGGTCTGGATCGATTCCTGTAAAATAGTTGAGATATGTCTCGCTTAAACCTAGGTTATAACATTTATATATGTCTCAAAAAATAGCATCAATGATGTCATGGCACAATAAAATTTAACTGGTAAAAACTTGAATCATCCATCTGATGGTGATTCATGGAAACATTTTTACCGACCACATCCGTCTTTTGATTTAGAAACCAGAACATGCGATTGGGTCTTTCTACTGACAGTTTCTGTCTGTTTGGTTCTTATGGTAGTCACTATTCATATTAGATTATCTTTATAACTCTGTACAATTTACCTCCATGGATATTGATGAAGGCCCCCTATATCTTTTTGACCTTATTAATCCTAAGACATCTGAAAAAAATATTGATGTTTATTTGAAACCATTGATTGATGAGTTAAATTTATTATAGAGTAATAGTATTAGTACATATGATGTTGCTTCAAAACAAAATTTCATATTAAAAGATGCATTGATGCAAACAATTAGTAACTTCCCAGTGTATGACATGTTATCTGGCTGGAGTACACATGGCCCGAACTCATTTACTTAATTTATGAAAGACAACAAAGCATTTACACTCATCAATAGAAAAAAACTTCGCTATTTTTACAATCATCGCATATTTCTTCCCACTAATCATCCTTTTCAAAGGAAAAAAATAACATTTCAGAAAAGGCACAATTGAAAGGGATGAACCTCGAAAAATGATCTCAGGTAGGAGTTAAAATTAGTTGTATTTTCATTACATCCAATAAAATTTGGGCCAACAATAAACCAACAGAAAATTCATGGCTTTGGGAATAAACACAATTGGATAAAACAAAGAATTTTTTTGGATCTACCATATTGGTATAATTTTTTGGTCAACCACATGTTTGATGTCCTGCATATTAAGAAGAACAATTTTGATAATTTATTTTATACAGTTTTGGATACACCAGGTAAGACCAAAGATAATGTAAAGGCATGATTAGATCTTGCCCAAATTAGCATGAGATCAGAACTTGAATAGTTTCAAAATGTCATATCATAGAGGTTAATGAAGCCAACATCCGCTTATATACTGTCTAAAGAGAGTCTCTAATTATTTTCTCAATGGATTTTAGATTTGAGACTTCCAGATGAGTATGCTTCCAATTTGGGTAGATGTGTTAAGAATAGTCATATTACCGGATTAAAAAGTCACGATTTTCATGTTATAATGGAAATAATTATGCCGATTGGTTTTAGAGGTTTGTTGAACTATATGACTTGGGATTCGATAACAAAAATATCATATTTTTTTCAAGACATATGTGTGGCGACCAAAGACTAAAATGCACCAAGAAAACTAGAAGAAGATGTTGTTGTAATTATATGTAAACTGGAAAAAATCTTCCTACCAGCTTTCTTGGACTCAATGGAACATATAATATTACATTTTCCAAATGAAGCTAACTGTGGAGATCCAGTAAAATTTTAATGGATGTACCCATTCAAGATATGCATGAAGAAATTGAAGAAAAAAGTATGTAACAAAGAATCAATTGAAGGATCAATTGCTGAAAATTATATTCAAGAGGAAATTTATTTTTTCTTCTCTCATTATTTTGAATATGAATATCCCTCAAAACACCACGACATGGTATAGAATGAGGGGAATATTGATGATAAAATGGAAAATCAATTATTAGTTTTTAATCAGCTAGAGTTTGGCTTCGGTGGAGTTCATGAATGATGACTCTTAGATGATGAACATAACATAGCTCATACATATGTTCTGCTCAAATGTGAATAAATGAAATCCATTGTAATTTGAGTGATTATACTACTTATTCAATAATTTATGTTACTGTAAGCATTTTTTTTAATTTTTAGGTTATATGATAATTATATCAAGAAACAACTTCCACATATTAGAGCAACTGCTCTTGAAGAACACTCAATAAATTTTTTTTCTCAATCATTTGAAGAACTGGTAATATAATATATTTATGGTTTAACATTTCAATTTAGTTTATTATTTATTATATTGATAATTTTTTTTAAAAAAAATTAGGTGTATCAACATGCTGATTAAATTTATAAGCGACTATGTATATTGAGTAACCCACCATCCAAAATGGGTAAATCTTCTAATGCATATGTGGTGAATGGTTTTTGATTTCATATACATGCAAATGGGGAAAAAACTAAAATGTATAGTGGAGTTTTCTTGAGGCGATCACATCATAGGGAAACTGATGTTGACTTTTACGACATGCTGGATGAAATTATTTAACTATGTTGTCTAGGAAAAAATTACATAACGATGATAAAATGTCGGTGGTTGGATATTGAGAGAGTCTTGCATGTTCATCCGATTCATGGAGTCTTTGATATTAAATATAAATGTCTTCTTTCATTAAATGAACCATTTTTACTAGCTCAACAGGAACATAAAATATATTATACAAAGTATTGTGCTACTTCAAGAGACCTGAGTGATTGGTGGAGCATAATAAAAATGAAATCTCAATGAAAATCAGTTTAATCAAACTGAATTTGGTTCTGCTGATGTGAAAGGAATTGAAATTTTTCAAGAGACTACTCAAAATCATTTTTTACAAAGTGACATGAATATCGATGATGACACCTCACAATTATGGGTCGATGGTGACAATGATGTTAATGATGTTACACATTAATTTGAAATGGAAAGAGTTGATGGAACTAAAACTCATATGGATATTGATGATATCGAGGATGAATATAGAGACTTTTACATCGTCAAATATGAAGATGATGATGAAGGTGAATATTGACACAGTTAAATGCACGTTATAATCATAACTAACATATATCTATATGTAATAGTTATTTTCAATTATCTGCTAATAATAATCATTTTTCAATTTAGATGGACCCTGATCTAATTTGTATGTTGTAGGAGGCTGAGCTACCTTTGGAAGAGATGGATTTGGGATCATCTATCCCTTAGCCTACTAGTGGTTCAGGGGGTATGGGGAGGGGATGCAGTCTTGCACAACTGATGAATCCTGACTCTATCCCTGATTGACGTCCATGTATTGGATTCGATCCATGCATGTGGAGGTATGTTAACCACTGTATTTTAGTTATCTTTTATTAATTTATTTATATACTAATTGTTTGATTATTTTTTTTATAGTTTTTCACATGTAGCTGTTGGATAGGGGAGCGCTATTTTGCGTAATTATTTTTCTCTGCCATAGATCACATGGGAATAGATTCCCATTGATGTTCAGATCAGTATGTTCAATCATTCCCTGGTACAAAAATAAATCATATTTATTTTGAAAATTATTGCATTAAAAACTTGATATTAAAAATTATTTTTAGGGTTTATGGTATCCAATCGATGATAGCATGTGTAACACTATCCATGCAGTATGTGAGGTGTCTATGTGTGACCGTTTTGATCAGTTTTTTGCATAATTTGAGAAGGAAGGCCATTAAGAATGTAGGTGTAATAGTATTTGATGAGTCATATAGAGCCCACCGACTATAGTATATTTCATCTCATGTTTGGGATGGATTATGTTCACACTGTTTGGGTGGTGGATTTCAGAGGAGATATTCATTGGTCCGACAGAACCGGGGGAGACAGGAGGTGACACATTGAGCTGGTAGGTGTACATTCAGTGCGCATAGAGAGCATCTAGGATGTATATTTTTTAAAAATTTTATAAAACATTAAATAAAAATAGTCTATTTTATATTCATATAGGCCATCAAGAAACCTGATATTACAGAGTATGATGTTAATTAGAGTATGTAAAGTGATCTAGCCATTGGAGAGATTAGAGGTGATCACCACCGTTAGATTATGGCAAGTATTATTTATTTTTTAATTTGAAAAATAAATACATATAATATTTTAACTATTTTAATTTCAAATTTGAACTAAAGGAGTTATATGAGGCTATGACCTCTCAAACACAGACTAAGTGCCAGGACAAGATGACTGATCAGACTAGTTCCCACCATTTCGATGTGGTGGCATGAATGCAGGAGACCTAGTATGCCTTCGAGAAGGGCTGAGTATTTGGTATCCGCTACCATTTGAATCCTTGAAATTATTATGGTATGATTGCGATGTCAGTGACCATCTCGAGAGGAGATTGTGGAGAGGCATCGTCTTCTGGCTCACAGTATTAGGAGCAGTTGTGAGCTTAAAATGAGATTATAGAGAGTTTGCAGAAGCAGCAGGAAGAGATGTGTTAACAGCAGCAACAATAGTAGTACGAGGAGAATATGCGTCGATGGCAGTAGTAGTATCAATATCATGTGGAGATGCATCAATGATAGTAGCAACAACACGTGAAGATAGAGTACATGCACCGTCAGACTTGTTGTTTAGGGATGAAGTCTCCTCCACAATTACCTCCACCTCGTCCACCTCCTCCCAAAGTCTATCCCCCCAATAATTTTTTTTATGTTAAAAACATTTGAATTTAAAATTTGTTGTAATATGAATTATTTACAGTTTTTGTCTTTTATATTTATGTGAATATTGCATAATTTAAATTTTTTATTAATTTTATTTTTTTAATATTTTATTATATATTCTTAGAATTATATTTTTTAATGGTAGTTTATTTTACTAATAAAAATAGTAATAATTTTTTTATGATTTTTTATATAGTTTTGCGAATATTAATTTTTTTTAATTTTTTAATTTTTTTATTATTTTAATATTATTAATATTAGTTTTTCATTAATCATAATTTTATTAAATATATATATTTTTATTTTATTCTGTATTTGTGAGGATTCCTTCTACGGAAAGGTACCTTCGCAAATATTATATATATATATATTTTAAAAAGGTATTGGCAATGACACAATGACCCATTGCAAATACTTTTTTTGAGATAGACCCATCACAAAAGGTTTAGGTATATATAACATATATATATAGAGACCTATTTGGGATGGGATGATGGGCCCATCACAAATACTTTTTGTGACATGCCCATTGCAACAAGTGTTTATATAAATAATTTATATAATTGGAGATCTATTTTCAATGGGCCCATCACAAAAAAATACTAATTGCGACACAGTTTTCTGAAATGAGATTTTTTTGATGGGACCCCATTGTAAAAGCTCATTTGCGACGGGATCCCATCGCAAATATCCTGTTGAAAATACCTCAAATTGTAGTAGTGAACCAAAAATTCAAAAAATAGAAAAACCCAAAATTAACTGTTTAAAATATTAGAAATTAACCAATTGACATAATACAAAATTAACTTGTTGGAATAACCCAATATGATCCCAATATTAACAAATTGACATTACCCAAGATTAAGAAATTGACATAACCCAAAATCAACCAATTGTAATAACCCATAATTATTAAATTGAAATAACCCAAGATAAACCAATTGACATAACACAAAATTAACCAATTGACCAATTAAAAAATTGAAATAACACAAGATTAATCAATTATAATAACCCAAAACTAACTAATTTACATGAAACAAAATAAACCCAAAATAACCAATTGACATAACACAAGATAAACCTAATGATAGAACCCAAAATTAACCTAATAGAATAACCCAAAATTAACCAAATGTCCAAATGAAAAAGAACCCAATGACCAATCCCAAGATGAACCAAATGACCAAACCCAAAATTTACCAATTTACATAACCCAATATAAATAAAATACCATAAAAAATGAACTAAATAACTCAGCCCCCCAAAAATAAAAAACATAACCCAAAATGAACTAATTAACCTTACTTAAAAAATGAAAAATTGATCAAATGACATAATCTCAAGCAAACTAAAGACTATATGACCAAAATGAACCTTAATATGTAACCTAAAAAATAAGTAACACAAAAATAAATGACTCGACTTAACCCAAAATAAATTAAATAACCTAACATAAAACAGAGATTAACAGAAAATGAACAAAATAACCTAACCTTAAAGTATGTATCCCAAATTGAAGAAAATGGAATAAATCAAAATAAACTAAATAACATAAACCCAAATATTTTTTTTTCTTACAATGAAATGAACCAATTACCAAATGAACAGTAATAACCCAAAATGTTATAAATAAAATTCCCCCTTTTAATTTATTTAAATTTATTATTATTTAAGATAGTTATAGAAAACATATGAAATCCATTGGTTTTAATATATACTACCATATTTAATTTATTTTTAAGAATAACTACCATTTATATTATAGTTGATGAACAATGATCACAAGATTAGTATAAATATATGTTTTTAAAAAATAAAAATATGATAAAAAAAAGTAATGGCCTCAACCAATAAGATCATACACTAGTAATCCCAATTATCGAAGCATCTAATGGTGATAGAATTTAAAATATTTTACCTTTTATAATACCAAAAGAGATATAATAACATAATAATGAGCAAAACCATTTTTTGGAAAAGTTCAAGCTCATCGAGATCACGACCCAAACCATAAACTCCACACCCCCCATGAAAGTCCCACCATCACACACCTTACCCTCAAGGATTTTTTTGAGGTATTAGAGGAATATTTATCAAGATTCTTGTAATATGAGTATTCACATTTTTTTTTAGAATAATGAATATATTTTCATCCTATTATGGTTACTTTTTAAATGATTTGGATTTTGATACAATAAAGAACACATTTTATTTATGGTTAGTATTCAAATTTAATTAATGAATTTATGGATTTTGGAAATAAATAATTTTTTTAATAAAATTTTATTATTAAATAAGTTTTATCAAATATAAACAATCATATATTTTTTATTATCTCAAATGTAATTTTTATAAGGGTTCTAAAAATGTTATTATAAAAAATCCAAAATTTCATAATAAATGTCAATTTTATTTTAAAAGATAGAATTTATATATTAAAAAAATAATTTAGATAAAATGAATACCATTTTAATAATTAGGGTATTAAAATTATCTAATGGTTAATTTTCGTCATTTTTGGAGATAACTGAATTTTTGGGTAAAATTAAATAATTTATAAATATACATTATGTATGATGACATCATAATGACCCAAAAATGTTGTAATGATTACTATAAATGGTATACATGACTGAATATATATTTTAAATTTAAAATATATTTATTTTACATTTATTTTATTTATATTTTAAATACATTATGAATCCTCCCAAACATATAGTATATTTTAAGGTTTCAAAATCCTTTCTATAAGAGTGTGTGTCAAATCAACATAACAAAGGGAATTATTTTATTATTTCTGGAACATGGAATTATATATTAACTATAATCCCTATCATTTTGAAAAAAACATTGGATGGTTTGTGGTTTTGGTTAATTGGTTATGTAGAGTCTAGAACCCCAATAATAAACAAATCCCCATCTTTTTCTATATAATCCCACCCAAACTCCCATTTATATTCACTAAAACAACTTTTAGCACATCCATACTCCTCAATACACTATCTAGAGTTCTAAAAATTTGTCAAAAATCTTTTAAGAAGCCCATCCCAAGCATTTGGAGTCACATACTCAAGTAAGGGACCTTCCTCGCCTCCTTTCAAATTCAGGAAACTTGACTGAAATTAGTTCATTTAATTTGAAACAATATATATTTCAATTCACTTATAATCAATACTTTACTATAAAATTTATATTATTTTAATTAGGTATCATTTATTCTCCCTCATTTGGACCATTACCTAAGCCGTTACTATGAAAAAATTCCGTAAGGGATCCCCACCTCATCTTCTTTATTAAAGTTTCTTTATGAACTTATGCATTCTAATACCATTTAATAATGTTGGGAAATATATTTCCATTTCCCTATTACCTCCCATTTTTAAAAAAATAATGATACACCCCTTTCTCTCTCATCAAACATTTTTGTGAATTTTTGACATCATCATGCTATAGAAATTTCATCGCGATTTTCCATTTATAAAAAAGTGTGTAGTGAATACCTTACAAATTTTTCTATCAAGGGTATTCACATTTATAAACTTATACTTATTAATTGTGGGCTTAAATTATACATTCCAAATTACGTTATCCTAAAAATAAAATATGATCTTTAATGAATATATGTTGTATGATCTATATGGCATGATTAAGCATGAGAATGAAATGAATGTGATGGGTGCACCTAGAATTATATATCACTCCAATGAATTGGGTATTGTTTAGTATCATGATACGTTATGTTGGGATACAGAGTGAACCTAATTACCTTTTGGGATTTTCCACCATAAATTCTTAGAGAATTTTTCCTTGAACTATGTATATGGCGAGGTGTTTTAATTTGTTTCCAAATTTCCCATGTTACGATTATCAAGCAATATAATGACTTATTATTCATATTTCATTTATTCATAATTTATATGCTTATAATCTATGATGAATTATCTTATTCATGGTATGAAATATTTATTCTATTACAGTTCTTCATAGCTCACCCCTTTCTTATGTTTCTCCCTAGGTTCTTCTGTGTAGTTTTAAAAATCCATGGAATTTTTGAAGCATGTTAAGGATATTTTCAATAATGTCATTATATCCCATGTTCAAAATATTATTCTACGTATATAATTCCAAAATAATCTAGAATTATCAAACTTTTGGGTTTTATAATGTCTACTTTTATGTAATAAGTCACATATTATTTTGAAATAAAGAAATGGGTTGGTATATTTGATATCAGAAGAAAAGATTAGTTATTTTTTGGATTTGGATAAGAAAACTATAGAGAATGCCAAAGGGACAAAAATAATTACAAGAAAAAATCCCTAAATTTAGGTTAGTAAAGGGTAAGTAGTTTATCAAGAAAATACATCCCTATATGGATACTATAAGGTGATGTGGTTTTGCAACAGATGTACCTAAGTGTAATAACTATAACAAGGTGTCCCGATCCTGACTCAAGGTAACCTGGTACACAACAACAGGCCTTAATTTGCACCTGGTTTGGCAATATTAGGGGATATTATTTGGAAAATTTATAAGATCAATATGAACCATTATTAAGTGAATAGAAAAATTACCATAATAATATATGCTAAGAAATAGATCGTTGATAAGATAGACTGAATCTTATAAATAGATAATTTAAGGAAATTAATTTAATTTTAATGTCATCCCTTTAATTTCATTAGATTACTATTTATTTGTATAATAGTTTAAAAATAAACATCCCTAGTTATTCCTTTACTCTAGACAATTTTCAGAAATAATAGGAATCAGGTAAACAATCAATACAACATGCAATGTAATGACTGCCCCAATGAGTTTCCCAACCCAATGGGAGTAGAAATCAAAACATTTATGATGATATTATCTCAAATGACTTGGTTTTTAAGAGAAACCTGGATCAAGAGGGGCACCCAAACCCCTATAATAGCGAAAAAGTCAAAATCGAGAGATTGATGAAACAAAGGCCCCATAATTTCAATGGATCATATTATCTATTAGTCACAAAACAATGGATAAAATCTATTAATATGATCTTCTACATCCTTTAATGTTATGATCAAGAGAAGGTTCTATTTGAAGTTTATCATATAGAGGGAGAAACTGATCAGTGTTGGGAATTGATCAATAATATGAATCCTTTGGAAGTGATTGAAGAAATGGAGTGTAAGGAATTCTAGAAAACATTTTTTGATAAATATTTTCTTCGAAATATCTATTTAAAATGAAAAGGTATTTACATTCCATCAAGAAAAAGAGTGAAGATTCTATCGGGGCGTATGCAACAAACTTCACAAGACATGAATGATACGCCTCCAACTTTGTTTTTACCCCTAAACGTATGTTTGACAGCTTCTTTGTTGGGATAAAACCCAATCTACTAAAATCCTTGGCAACCCATGACTTTGATAGCTTTTAGAAAATTATCCTATGTGCCCTTAATGTCGAAATTGAGGTCGATGAATCTGAAGGGTATCATGGGGATAAGAAATGGAAAATGGAGCTTAATTTTGTTGGTCTAATAGATAAATCTAACAGTGATAAGAAATTTCAACATCCCACTAGTCAAAGGTGCGAGAAGAAGAACCCAAGAAATTTATGAAGGGGAATGAATAATTGATTTTTGTATGGGAAGGAAGGACACCTGTATTGCAATTTCTATTAAGATAAATCCACTAAGGAGATAGAGGAAATGAATTCTCTAGTCTACCATCAACAAATTTTCAATTGCTTCAATAATAAAGGACCAGATCACTTTGAAAACAGATGCACTGATACAAGGATTTTTAGAGACAACCATCAAATTCCAAGATTGTAACACCCCGACCCTAGTTACCCAGAGTCGGTGCATTATTACATAACATTGGCATGATCACAAGAAAGATCAAATCTCGAAAGACCGATTGGTTTAGTAGCCTTGGAAACACTAGATATATTCATAAATATTACATTACATCATAAAATGAAAAACTACTACAACAACATAATGTCTCCACAGTCCACACTATTATCCCCTCATAATATCCCTGCATGTCATTAATAACTTACTTCTTCACATCTTGGGAAAAATAAAACATAGAAAAGGGGTGAGCTCAAATTCCCTGTAAGGATAACAATATAGCGGAACATTCAAAATATGCATAAATATTTAAGGCAATGCATTACTAAAACAAAATCCTTTTAAAATTGAACTTCAACATAGTATGGCAAAAGTAAAATGAAATAATGCCATTTACTTGTTCACATGGATATTCTACTAATCGAATAATCACATGCAATATCAATAACCACTTTCATAATGTTGGAATGCATAATGCCATACTATCATAACCACATAGCCAAGGCCTTGTGCCAAGAATACAAATAATATTTTGCCAAGACCTTGTGCCAAGACTCTAGTTTGTCTCATGAGACCTACCGATGCATCGAGGAGCTATAGCGGGCTCCACCCATCACATATTAAGTCCAATGCATTCTCATATGAAAAGATTTAAACATAACATAAACATTCGTATTAAAACTAGAATAAAAAATGTCAATAATTTCACCATAAACTATGAATGGTATAAAAATATCACATCCATAGTCAAACATATCACAAAACCTTCAATACAATATAGAAGTTTTGTATCATAATAAATAAACTTCAAATAAGCGTAAAATCCATCAAAAGATGTTGACATAGATGAAATCAAAACACTTTTGAGAGAAATATCTCTTTCTATTTTTGAAATAATTTAAGATCCATATAAAATAAAACATTTTCTTTGAAAATATTCTTATAATCTTGTAAGGAAATCTTTGAAGATTTTATAACGGCGGAAAATAACCGTACCAGCCTTATAAGTTAAAAAAACATTCTTACCTTAATTCTGTCGAAAAGGTTAAAAAGGACCTTGTTTTCAAAACGACAGAAATATTCCTGATATAAAAAGTCAAAAAAGGGTATACATGACTTTAACCCATATTCTTGTAAATAATAAAAATGTTTTGAAATACATTTTTAAGAAAACATGGATGTGGATGGTAAAGAGATCCAAGTAGATTATTACATATAAACAACCTCAGATAATGAAGAGATTGTGAAATAACCCTTACCAATTTGGTAACTTATGAAACATACAACCCATTAAAGAGGTATCATACAATGAATATGTAAATACACATAAATTAGAGTGTATTACACAAAGAATATAATTATGGGTAGTACATACACCACACAAAAGGTGATGGTGGCAATATGGAATGAATCTCACGGGAATAAGGAGTGAGATAAAAACCCCTTACCTTATTCTTTTCCTTGGTTGGGGTAGGTTAACCTTTTGTATAATGGTGAAATAATTGTTATTAAATTATACAAGAATCATATACATTTATATGATATCATATATGATCTTTTAATATTGATTTGATAATAATATCTTAGTATTATCGTTGTTTCGAGTGTTAACTTACTTGTTTTCTTTTATATGGTTTGTTACGTAAGACATGTTTGTAAAGGATAGGCTATATATTATTCATAACCAAAATGATATCAAGTCCTTAAACATAATTTTTAAATCATCAAATGATAATTATACTTGAATGGATACGATGGAGAATGAATCTCATCGCGTTCGTGGAGACGGTAGTCCGTACGTACGCACAAGCGACAATATCATTCTTTTGATATTAAAATAATATATAAATGGATGGTATATAATATATACAGAATCATTAACATGTTATATTTATTATTTACATGATTTACACATCATTATTATACCCATCCAAATAATATTATATTGAATAACAATTAGACCACGACGTGGAGACGGTAAGCCGTACGTACGCACGTATGGTGACATGTTATTCAAAGGGTGGATAGAATACTGAATATGGTTGTACCATATTTATAACAACATCACAGTATATATATGATACTGGAGTTATTATTTTATAATGGTAACAACAAAGGAAGAAGAAGTGGAAGAAGAAAGGAACTTGGAAAAGGGTAGTGGAATCATTACCTCTTCTTCGGTTTCTTCCTTTTGATTTGATCAAAAGGGCTTCTTAGGATGGATTTCAGATCAAAATAAAGCCTTTAGGTTGTAGTGAGGGAAGTTGGGAGAGTATTTTGGGAGATTATTTTGGAAGAGTTTGGCCGAACCAAAAGGCTTTTAAGGTGTAATGAAATGAGAAGGAGGAGTTCCCCTTTATAAGAGGGGTGAGGGGCACCTTTGGAAAAGCTAGAGATATTAGTTTATAATAAATTCATATTCGGTTTCCAATGGCTACAAAGTTGATTATTAAAAGGTTAAGGTGGGTATGGGTCGAAAACAACTCAACCAATTTAATATAGACAGGTTTGGGTACTTATATTAACCTTATCTTTAAGTATTAACTCTAAGTTAATTAGTTTCACTTTTACAATGTCTCTTTGTATTTTTATATAATATGGTTAATAAACTTACTATATACATCCATGTGACCCCCAAGTGGTCCATTAATGATTAAAATATCATGATATAAGTCTTTTGGCCGATCCTTAGATTTTTAGAAATTTAATATCAATTAATAATATAATATTTGTTTTAAGAACTCATTTATGTCAATTTTGACACTATTCAATAGTTGATTTTTGTGAAACTCATAACAGATTCATTACTTCGAAAAAAGTAAATTTAATCAGTACGAATATATCATAGTATCCTATAAAATAAGTTTAATTCATTAAAAGTTTCATATTATATTTATTTTGGTATTTATAATATCAATTATTTTAATTTTTCACTATTATAGTAATTAATTTATCATCATTGTGTCATAAATAAATTAAATTATTTAATGTCTAAAAATTATAAATAAAATATCATTATGTAGGAAATATTTTTATCTTTCTAATGAATATTTATAATCTAAAATCCAACATATATAACCCTATGTAAAAATTATTTTTCTAAATGATATATGCTTGTGTCATTTTTGTATTCATTTTAACTTAATTAAAAAAAGTGTCCCTATCACCTACAAGTGGCACCATGGGGTCCCAAAATCGACCCAAAGATGACTATGGTCGACAAGTTATCAACCAATAAGACTAGGACACGTTTTAGTGTAATTTATTATTATTATAATATTATTTTTTAACCCTTATTTACCGGATTTACCCTTAACCATGGTAAATAAAATATTTACCGCAGTAATTATTCAAAATGTCTAAAAATAAAAGTTACCTATTTACAGAATTTGGACATCCTGATTCCAAATATGGAATCCATTTTTCTAAATTCAAAACACATAAGTGGTAGAAATTAATTTAAAATTAATTCCCGCTGTCAAAACAAAAAGCGTGTTTTTAAGAGATAATAACTATCAAAAGATTGACACTTGTTTATGTTCGGTTTAATTGTAAAATTATGTCCAATGACCAACATCATATTAAATGGAAAAAATATATTCTAAATATACTTTAAAACCACTAAAATTCATAATTTATCACTATTAATTATTTTGATTAAAAAACTTTTTTTTAATTAAAATTTAGTAATTTTCACTATTCATCAAAATATTAAAGTTATCCGAAAAGTACCAAAATTTCACCTTAGGCTAAATTCGATATTCTGAATCCAAAAATGAAGTCCATTTTTAAATATAAAATATATATAATTTCAAAAATTAGGTATTACTATTCATAACGGCTAGTTTGATTGGTTATGGTGTGTTAGAACTCGGTGTTGCGTACAACACACGCTATCACATTACTCAAAGAGAAGCGTACCGTATAAGCTTGGGGTGTTACATTCTATCCTCCTTCAAATAATTTCGTCCTCGAAATTTCTAAAATACTTATCACATGAAAAGACTCGGGTGGTTCTTCATCATAAGTTCCTCGGGTTCCCACGTTGCCTCTTCCATCTGATGGTTTCTCCACAAAACTTTTACCAGACGTGTCGTCCGGTTTCTCAGTACTTGTTCTCTAGTATCAAGAATCCTGATGGGCTCTTCGCAATAAGATAGATCGGGTTCCAGTTCTAATTCCTCATAGGTGAGTACATGCGTTGGGTCAGGCATGTATTTCCTCAACAGAGATACGTGGAACACATCGTGAACTTTGGAGAGACTTGGCGGCATTGCCAATCAATAAGCTACAGCCCCAATTCATCCTAGAATTTCGAAAGGTCCGATGTACCTAGGACTCAATTTACCTTTCATACCAAAATGTATGACTCCCTTCTATGGAGATACCATCAGGAAAACATGATCACCGACTTAAAATTACAAATCCTTCCTTCAATTATCGGCATAGCTCTTCTGCCTACTTTGAGCTGCTTTGATGTGATTTTGGATTACCTTCACCTTTTCCATCGTTTCCTCCCCCAGTTCTGGGCCTACAAGTTTTCTTTCACCAATGTCATCCCAATAGGTTGGTGTACGACATCTCTTTCCATATAACGCTTCATATGGTTCCATCTGAATACTCGAATGGAAGCTATTGTTATAGGAAAATTCTACCAGTGGTAAATATTGATCCCACATACCCTGAAAGTCAAGTGAGCAAGATCTCAACATGTCTTCTAAGGTCTGAATGTTCCGTTCTGATTGTCCGTCTGTCTGAGGGTGGTAAGCAGTGCTCAAATGAAGTTTAGTATCCAGTGATTTCTGAAGACTTTTCCAAAATCTCGAAGTAAAACGGCGATCACGATCAGAAACAATCGATAGGGGTACTCCATGAAGTCTCAGAACTTCATTAATATATAGTCTTGCTAGACGTTCCAGGGGTAGATCATCTCTTATAGAAATAAAATGTGCTGACTTGGTAAGACGATCAACAATAACCCAGATTGCATCATTCCTTCTAGGAGTCTTTGGTATCCCCATGAAAAAGTCCATCGTAATATTGTCCCATTTCCACTCCGGTATGGGAAGAGGTTGCATGACTCCTCCAGGTTATTGCCTTCTAGCTTTCACTTGTTGACAAACCATACATCTTGACACAAAATCAGCAATCTCCCTCTTCATGTTGTCCCACCAAAAATGTTCCTTCAAATCTCTATACATTTTGGTGCTCCCAGGGTGTATAGAGAAATTGGAACTATGAGCATCATCCAGCAATTCCCTTTTTAGATCAGGTATATCGGGAACACAAAGTCTCTTACCAAATTTCAAAATTCCATCTTCATACACAAAGTCTCTCAATCTCCCATCATTCACAGCTTTAATCTTCTTTTGAAATTCTTCATCATCGGTCTGATAACTCTTAATCCTTTCTAGTAAAGGTGGTTTGGAAACCATTTGAAAAAGCATTGATGTTTCACCTTCCTTGGTTATTCCCATGTCCATATTCACTAGATCCATGAAAATTGGATCCCTTTCAATTCTCATATTGTTCAAAACTCCATGGTCTTTTCTACTCAAAGCATCTGCCACCTTGTTTGCCTTCCCCGGGTGGTAGTGTATCGTACAATAATAATCCTTGAGTAATTCAAGCCATCTCCTTTGCCTCATGTTGAGTTCTTTTTGTGAGAAAATATACTTCAAACTCTTGTGATCAGTATAAATCTCACATTTTTCACCATAGAGGTAGTTCCTCCATATCTTCAAAGCAAAGATCACAGCTGCTAACTCGAGATCATGAGTAGGATAGTTTTGTTCATGAATTTTCATCTGTCATGATGCATAGGGAATAACTCTATCATTCTGCATAAGGACAGAACCAAGTCATTTCATTGATTCATCACTATAAATAACGAACCCATCATTCTCCGATGGTAGAGTCAATATAGGAGCATTGACTAATCTTCTCTTCAGTTCTTTGAAACATTATTCACACTCTTTTGTCCAAACAAATTTAACCCCTTTACGTGTGACCTTCGTTAATGGGTTAGCCAATCGGGAAAAATTCTGGACGAAACGTCAATAATAACCTGCCAAACCAATAAAAATACGTACCTCAGTTATACTCGTAGGTGCTGGCCATTCTTGGATTGCCTTGGTCTTAGAAGGATAAACAGAGATTCCATCTTTAGAGACAATATGGCCAAGAAAAGAAATCTCCTGAATCCAGAATTCACACTTGCTAAACTTCCCATATAATTCATGCCACCTTAGAGTCTTCAAGATAATGCGCAAGTGATTTTCATGATCTTCATAGGTTTTGGAGTATACCAAGATATCATCAATAAATACCACCACAAATTCATCGAGATAATCCTTGAAAACTCTATTCATCAGATCCATGAATACAGAGGGTGCATTAGTCAATCGAAACGACATTACAGTAAACTCGTAATGCCCGTACCTGGTTCGAAATGCTGTCTTCGGAATGTCTTCCTTCTTCACACACAACTGATGGTATCCAGATCGAAGGTCAATATTTGAAAAGTATTGAGCTCCATGCAGTTGGTCAAATAAATCATCAATGTGTGGTAGGGGATACTTGTTCTTTATTGTTATAGCACTGATCTCCCTGTAGTCGATACATAACCTCATAGATCCATATTTCTTTTTAACAAAAAGAACAGGGGCTCCCCATGGAGGAACACTAGGGTGAATAAATCCCTTATTACTCAATTCCTCTAGTTGTTTCTTTAGTTCAACAAATTTTATAATGGCCATTCTATAAGGGGTATTCGATATAGGCCTTGATCCAGGAATTAAATCAATGGAAAACTCAACTTCTCGTTCTGGAGGATGTCCACGTAAATCTTCCTGAAATACATTTACAAATTCTTTCACAACAGGTACATCCTCTATTTGAACATTCCTTTCCTCACCCACAGTTATTTCATTCTCTTCCTCCCCAATAATTGAATTTATTTGAGCTATTGAGGGTGGATCTAAATAAGATTTAGGTGGTGATGATTCTGCTCTAAAGATAAGGTGTTCCTTATCATTATCATCAAGAATCGTAACCTCTTTCTTCTTACAATAAATCTTCACATCATAGTTTGAAAGCCAGTCCATACTGAGGATTATATCAAACTCAATCATAGGTATGACGATGACTTCAGAAGATAAAGAACATTTATGTGCTCTAATGGGGACTGATTCAGAAAACATTGTTGCAATGATACTTCCCTTAGGAGTTTTAACTGATAACTCCCTTATTAAATCAAATTGGAAATATCTAATTTTCTTAGCAAACTGGGAAGATATGAAACAATGTGATGATCTAGAATCAAATAATGCATTTTCTAAACTTGTGGAAACCATTAAATTACCTGCCACCACGTCTTTCGGAGCTTCTACCTCAGCAGTAGTGATAGCATAAGCCTGGCCTTGATCCCTTGGTATTTTCTGAGGTAAGTTCTCCTGACGCTTAGGAAATGAATTTTCATAATGCCCCATCTCCCTACAATTATAGCACTGAACGTTGGTAGCTTCCTTCTTCCCCTTGCAATCACGAGCTTGGTGTCATTTTTCACCACACTTGTAACAGATTCCCATTCCCTTCAAGAAAGTACCAGGGTGTTTCTTCCCGCATTTACCACAGGATGGATATTCAACCATTACCTTCTTCCCCTTTTTTCCATTCCCATATTGATCAGCAGGTCTCTTCTTCTCTTGCTTTTCTTTAAAGTCATAAGACTTAGAGAATTCCTTTTCGGTCTTGATAGCACATGAGACAATGTCTTCGTACGACGAAAAGGATTGTGATACTAATGCTCGACGAAGAAATGGTTTTAACCCATCAAAGAAACGATCAATATTACTTCTTGGGTTACGTATATAATCTCCAGCATACCTTGCTAACCCTGTAAAGTTAGCCTCATACTTTGTGACATTCTCATCCTCCTTCTGTCTCAGACTCAGAAATTGCCTTTCCATATATGCTCGATGGTCGTGAGGAAAGTATTTTTCTAAAAACAGGTCTTTGAACTCCCTCCATTACATATTTGATACTTAATCATCTTCCTTCATGTTTTGAATCAATGACCACCATTGATCAGCATCTCCAGTGAGGCGGTAAACTGCCATGATAACTTTTTCCCTTTCACTGCTTCCCAAAGCCTGAAATATTTTCTCTAGGGAATTTATCCATTGCTCAGCTACTAAGGGATTTATACTCCCATTGATCATTGGTGGTTGTTGCCTCATGAATCGATCTAACATTGATCCTCCACGCTGTGGATCAGGGTTCTCCATACGGGTAAGGTTATTATTCATAACCTGAGTAAGTTGTCCCAGTATGGTGATTAGCTGATCAGCACCAGTTAAATCACCATCCCCACTATAATTATCTTGAGCAGGAGGGAAATCCCAACATGGAGTGCGTGCATTGATACAGTTTCCATTTCTTCCACTAGGCGCCATTTCTAAACAATGGCATAAACTAGATTAGTTTATGAATCAAAATACATAATCCCATACTTATAAAACACTTAACATAAATGAACTATTTATGGATATAATCCATAATCATAAAAATGTTTTCTTTGAGGAAGTATATACTCATAAACCCTTCATAATTATTTGTAAAGAAAATGAGAGTTATCCAAAGCATATCCCCCGGGAGTGTCGTAACCAAGAGTGCAGCAAGGCCCGTTGTCGTGCACCAGTTCCCGTTCGAGTCTAGCTCAAAGCGGTGTTTTTGGGTTTTACCCCTAGGTACATCTGTGCCAGAGCCGCCTCTACCTGCTCGTATCCAGACAGGGATGTATTGCTCGGAAAACTCACAAAATCTCTACAATACCAGAATTCTAGGAGGTTCTTCTATACTAATCCTCAAAGTTCATCTTAGGTCTACGTGCTCTAATCAGAGTTTATCTAAATCTAGCTTCCAAGGTTTGTACTAAACTTCCTCTGATACCAACTGTAACGCCCCGACCCTAGTTACCCAGAGTCGGTGCATTATTACATAACATTGGTATGATCACAAGAAAGATCAAATCTCGAAAGACCGATTGGTTTAGTAGACTTGGAAACACTAGATATATTCATAAGTATTACATTACATCATAAAATGAAAAACTACTACAACAACATAATGTCTCCACAGTCCACACTATTATCCCCTCATAATATCCCTACAGGTCATTCATAACTTACTTCTTCACGTCTTGGGAAAAATAAAACATAGAAAAGGGGTGAGCTCAAATGCCCAGTAAGGATAACAATATAGCGGAACATTCAAAATAAGCATAAATATTTAAGGCAATACATTACTAAAAAAAGCCTTTTAAACTTGAACTTCAACATAGTATGGCAAAAGTAAAATGAAATATTTCCATTTACTTTTTCACATGGATATTCTACTAATCAAATAATCAAATGCAATATGAATAACCACTTTCATAATGTTGGAATGGATAATGTCAGACTATCATAACCACATAGCCAAGGCCTCGTGCCAAGACTACAAATAATATTTTTCCAAGGCCTTGTTCCAAGACACTAGTTTGTCTCATGAGACCTACCAATGCATCGAGGAGCTATAGCGGGCTCCACCCGTCACATATTAAGTCCAAAGCATTCAAATATGAAAAGGTTTAAACATAACATAAACATTTGTATTAAAACTAGCATACGAAATGTCAATAATTTCACCATAAACTATGAATGGTATAAAAATAGCACATCCACAGTAAAACATATCACAAAACCTTCAATACAATATAGAAGTTTTGTATCATAATAAATCAACTTCTAATATGCGTAAAATCCATCAAAGGATGTTGACATAGATGAAATCAAAACACTTTTTAGAGAAATATCTCTTTCTATTTTTGAAATAATTTAAGAGCCATATAATATAAAACATTTTCTTTGAAAATATTCTTATAAGCTTGTAAGGAAAGCTTTGAAGATTTTATAACAGTGGAAAATAACCGCACCAACAGTATAAGTTAAAAAAAACATTCTTACCTTAATTCTGTCGAAAAGGTTAAAAAGGACCTTGTTTTGAAAACGACGGAAATATTGCTCTTATAAAAAGTCAAACAAGGGTATAAATGACTTTAAACCATATTCTTGTAAATAATAAAAATGTTTTTAAATACATTTTTAAGAAAACATTGATGTGGACGGTAAAGATATCCCAGTAGATTATTACATATAAACAACCTCCGATAATGAAGAGATTGTGAAATAACCCTTACCAATTTGGTAACTTATGAAACATACAACCCATGAAAGAGGTATCATACAATGAATATGTAAATACACATAAATTAGAGTGTATTACACAAAGAATATAATTATGGGCAGTACATACACCACACAAAAGGTGATGGTGGCAATATGGCATGAATCTCACGGGAATAAGGAGTGAGATGAAAACCCCTTACCTTGTACTTTTCCTTGGTTGGGGTAGGTTAAACTCCGGTATAATGGTGAAATAATTGTTATTAAATTATACAATAATCATATACATTAATATTATATCATATATGATCTTTTAATATTGATTTGATAATAATATCTTAGTATTATCGTTGTTTCGGGTGTTAACTTACTTGTTTTCTTTTATATGTTTTGTTACGTAATACATGTTTGTAAAGGATAGATTGTATATTATTCATATCCAGAATGATATCAAGTCCCTAAACATCATTTTTTAAATCATCAAATGATAATTATACTTGAATGGATATGATGGAGAATGAATCTCACCGCGTTCGTGGAGACGGTAGTCCGTACGTACGCACGAGCGACAATATCATTCTTTTGACATTAAAATAATATATAAATGGATGGTATATCATATATACAGAATCATTAACATGTTATATTTATTATTTACATGAGTTACACATCATTATTATACCCATCCAAATAATATTATATTGAATAATAATTACACCACGACGTGGAGACGGTAAGCCGTACGTACGTACGTATGGTGACATGTTATTCAAAGGGTGGATAGAATACTGAATATGGTTGTACCATATTTATAATAACATCACAATATATATATGATACTGGAGTTATTATTTTATAATGGTAACCAAAAAGGAAGAATAAGTGGAAGAAGAAAGGAACTTGGAAAAGGGTAGTGAAATCATTACCTATTCTTCGGTTTCTTCCTTTTGATTTGATAAAAAGGGCTCCTTAGGTTGGCTTTCTGATCAAACTATGGCCTCTAGGTTTTAGTGAGGTAAGTTGGGAGAGTATTTAGGCAGAGTTTGGCCGAACCAAAAGGCTTTCAAGGTGTGAAGAAATGAGAAGGAGGAGTGCCCTTTTATAAGAGGGGTGAGGGGCACCTTTGGAAAAGCTAGAGATATTAGTTTATAATAAATTCATATTCGGATTACAATGGATCCAAAGTTGATTATTCAAAGTTTAAGGTGGGGATGGGTCGAAAAAAACTCAACCAATATAATTTAGACAGGTTTGGGTACTTATATTAACCTTATCTTTAAGTATTAACTCTAAGTTAAGTAGTTTCACTTTTACAATGTCTCTTTGTATTTTTATATAATATTGTTAATAAACTTACTATATACATCCAAGCGACCCCCAAGTGGTCCATTAATGATGAACCTATAATTATATAAGTTTTTTGGCCGAACCTTAGTTTTTTAGGAATTTAATATCAATTAATAATATAATATTTGTTTTAAGAACTCTTTTATGTCAATTTTGACACTATTCAATAGTTGATTTTTGTGAAACTCATAACAGATTGATTACTTAGAACAAAGTCAATTAAATAAATCCTAATATATCTTATTATCCTATAAAATTATTTTAATTCATTAAAAGTTTCATATTATATTTATTTTGGTATTTATAATATCAATTATTTTAATTTTTCACTATTATAGTAATTAATTCATCATCATTGTGTCATAAATAAATTAAATTATTTAATGTCTAAAAATTATAAATAAAATATCATTATGTAGGAAAGTTTTTTATATTTCTAATTAATATTTATAATCTAAAATACAACATATATAACACTATGTAAAACTATTTTTCTAAAAGATATATGCTTGTGTCATTTTTTTATTCATTTTAACTTAATAAAAAAAAGTGTCCCTATCACCTACAAGTGGCACCATGGGGTCCCAAAATCGACCCAAAGATGCCTATGGTCGACAATTTATCAAAAAATAATGCTAGGACACGTTTTAGGGTAATTTAGTATTATTATAATATTAGTTTTTACTCTTATTTACCGGATTTACCCTTAACCATGGTAAATAAAATATTTACCGCAGTAATTATTCAAAATGTCTAAAAATAAAAGTTACCTATTTACATAATTTGGACATCCTGATTCCAAATATGGAATCCATTTTTCTAAATTCAAAACACAGAAGTGGCAGAAATTAATTTAAAATTAATTCCTGCTATCAAAACAAAAAGCGTGTTTTTAAGAGATAATAACTAACAAAAGATTGACACTTGTTTATGTTCGGTTTAATTGTAAAATTATGTCCAATGACCAACATCATATTAAATGGTAAAAATATATTCTAAATATACTTTAAAACCACTCAAATTCATAATTTATCACTATTAATTATTTTGATTAAAAAAGTTGTTTTTAATTAAAATTTAGTAATTTTCACTATTCATCAAAATATTAAAATTATCTGAAAAGTACCAAAATTTCACCTTAGGCTAAATTCGATATTCCGAATCCAAAAATGAAGTCCATTTTGAAATATAAAATATATATAATTTCAAAAATTAGGTATTACTATTCATAACGGCTAGTTTGATTGGTTATGGTGTGTTAGAACTCGGTGTTGCGTACAACACACGCTATCACATTATTCAAAGAGAAGCGTACCGTAGAAGTTTGGGGTGTTACAAAGATAGAAAGAGTGGGATTTTCCATCACAAAAACCAAGGTGGATCTCAACAATGAGGCGGTCACATGTGTGATAGTTGTTCATTTAAGAATAGAGAACATAATTTGTTATTATGGTTCTATGAATTCCATTAAATCATTAAATTTTATTAGAACTATTAAAACACCACCGAAAAGCAAATAAGTAGAGATATTAGTGAAAATGAAAAACGGGGAAATTTTTTCATCCCATGTATATAACACCTCCCCTATCAATGTTTTTGGATTAAACTTCCAATCAAAACTTATCAAACTCCATTTGGTGGAATTTGATGTAATTTTGGGTATGGATTGGGTTTCCTTTTACAAAACCAAAATAAATATCTATGAGAAGTAAATCACTCTTAGTATTGAGAATCAACCCCCAATTATATACAAGTTAAAGGAGGAGGATGAATATTCTTTATCTGCATCATCTCAAGCATGGATATTATTTTCATATGAGCATGTGTATCTAGGTCAAATTATTAAGTCTACCGAAATAACCATCATCGAATACATATCTATTTTGATGGATTACATTGAATTGTTTGTCGAGGAATTTCATGGTTATCCTCCTCAACGAGAGGTAGCATTTTCAAACTAGCTTATACCTGGGGAGTTTCCATTATCCAATAATCCATATAAAATGGTGTTGGTGGAACAAGAGGAGATAAAAAACTATAGGAGAATCTAGATAAATGTTTCATATTCCTACATGATTCACCATGAGGGTGAAATAGTCCTCTTAGTTAAGAATAATGATGGGTCAATGTGCCTTTTCATCGATTATTATGAGTTTAAAAAAATTAAGGTAAAGAAAAAGTATAATATACCTCGGATTGATGAATTTCTTGATCATATACACAAGTAAAAATACTTATCATAGGTGTATATTTAGTTATGATATTATCAAAGAAAGGGTGAAGAAAGAAGATATCCCCAATATCACTTTTTTTACATGTTATGGGCACTGTGAGTTCATAGTAATACCTTATGGACTCCCTAATTGTCCGAAAATATTCACAGACATGGTGAATTGTGTACATAGATATTACCACATAAAATTTGTTTTAGTATTTATAGATGATATTATAATATAATTTAAAATAAATTAGGAGTATTAGAAGCATTTGAGCATTGTGATAAAGACCCTATGAAAGGAGAATCTTTATGCCAAGTACAATAAATGTGAGTTCTTGTTTAAGGAAGTATATTTATTGGTGAATATCATAATATGTAATGGGATGTCTATGAAACATTCATATATGGAAGAAAATGAAGGATCTAAAAGGACAAAATATGTGAAAAATATCTATAGTTTCCATGGATTATCTTGGTATTATTTCTGATTTGTTAGGAATTTCTCATGATTGTCAATCCCTCCAACCAAGCTAACTCGGAAGGGAGTCAAGTTATCTTGAAATGATGAATATGAAGAACTATTTATGGAGCTAAAAAAGAATCTTATCACTTCCCCTATGATCATACTACACATAAGGAGAGAACTCTTCATAGTATTCATCAATGCTTAAGAAAATGGATTGGGTTGTGT
Source organism: Viscum album (assembly GCA_963277665.1). Classification (NCBI taxonomy): domain Eukaryota; kingdom Viridiplantae; phylum Streptophyta; class Magnoliopsida; order Santalales; family Viscaceae; genus Viscum; species Viscum album. The sequence continues at coordinate 1,500,630,960 of OY728137.1, read as the reverse complement.
GTTAATAAAGAATGAAAAAGTCATAGACTATGATTCAAGGTAGTTGAAAATTAATGATAAATACTATCACATGCATGGTGTGGAGTTAGAAGATATGATATTTGTATTGAAAATCTGATGGAATTATATTTATGGGGGGAAGTATGAGATATATATGGATAAAAAAACCTCAAGTATATATTCACATAGAAAGAGCTGAATATGAACCAATGAAGATGGTTAGAGATGATCAAGAACTATGACTGCTCAAGCCACATACATCCTTGTAAAGAGAATAAAGTGGAAAATGATCTAATTATAGATGATCTTCCTTCTTGATCAATGGTGATAATTGATAAGGATCCAATATCCGTAGAACTACAAAGGATGGAAATGAGAATCATTATGTAAAGAAAATCATAAATCCTTTCTTAAATGATTGTTCAACCATCCCTCCTAGAGGAAATAAAGGATGCTCAAATAAATGATGTGGAAATTCAGAAGAAGGTGGAAGCCATGTGAAATGGGAAATCCAAAGAGTTTAAAATTAAAAAAAAGGAATTGCGAGACTTGGGTTAAGACTATGTGTTCCATCATATCCTACATTAAAGAAAAAACTATTGGATGATACATATATATTGACTTTATCCATTCACCCAGGAAGCACAAAGATATATCAAAATATCTATCATCACTATTGGTGTGACAATACAAAGAAGGATATCACTGAGTATACATTAATGTTCATTGTATTTTAGTGACTTACGACTGAAGGGAAGAAGTGTAATGGAATGATGAAACCATTACCCATACCAAAATAGAAATGGTAAAATATCACTATAGACATTTTCATCAGACTTCTGAAAACATATATAGGAATCAATTCTATATGGGTTGTTTTAGATTATCTTACAAAGTTATCTCACATTTTCAAAATTTGAGAGGACTTCTCACTAGATTAACTTGCAGGGATATAAATAAGTGAAGTGGTAAGGATGCATGGAGTACCACTATCCATTATATCCGATCAAGATCCGAGGTTTTGGAGAAGTCTCCAAAATGATCTAAACCTTGAGCTAAACTTCAGTATTGCCTATCATCCTGAAACTGATGCCCAATCTGAGGAGACTATTATGAAATCAGATGATATTTACCAATCATGTTCTATGGACATCAAAGGAGGATGTGACTAATATCTTCCTTCAATCGAGTTCTCATACAATAAAAATCCACTCGAGCATCCAAATAGATCCCAATGAAACCGTTTATGGTAATAGGTGAAGAAAAAATGAATGTTGGGATGAAGTTGTGGAATATAAACTGATAGGTCCCTAAATGGTCGAGGAAATGGTGGATAAGATTTAGACCATTCAACAGCACATCAAGGATTCTCAGAGTTGATAAAAGAGCTATGTTGATAATCATCATAGAGACCTAAAATTTGATATTGGAGAAATGGTATTACTTAAAAAAACTCCATGGAATAAGGTGGAGAGATTTGCGAATAATGGAAACCTTAGTCCAAGATACAACATCCCCTTTGAGATCCTTAGTTTCTTGGAGAAGTGGCCTATCAACTGGCACTCCCACCGAACCTAACTCAAGTACATGATGTATTCCATGTATCCTTATTAATAAAGTACATACCAAAACCCTCAAATATATTCAATCAATAGTTATTAATATTAGATAATGACCTTACCTATTAGGATAATTTGGTGAATTTATTATATCATAGAGAAAAAGTTCCACGAAGTAAGATAATTCACCTTTTCAAAGTATTGTGGAGAAACCACAAGTTCGAAGAAGTGATGTGGGAACCAAAGGAGGTGATGAAGAATTGTTACCCTCATTTTTTTTGATTGATAAAAGGTAATTTTGAGGCTGAAATTTCTTAAAGGGGGAATATTTTAATGACTAGAACTGTTAGAAATAAAATTACACCCTTTGATTAATTTAAATGTCTTATTATGTAAGATGGTTATAGAAATCAAACACACTCCTTTGGTATTATTATATCATATCAAATTTAATTGACCCTTAAAAATCATTACCACTAATATTATATCCATTGAATAGTGGAGACATGATCAGTTAAAATATATAGTTTTAAAAAATTCAATTATCATGGAAAAAAGAAGTGATGACCTCAACTTGTAGGATCATACCCTATAAAGCCTATTTTTCAGAGCATCCAATAGAGATATCATTTTTAGGCTTTTTCCTTGACTAAGTCCAATATGATATCCAATAACCTAAGCATGAGTGAAACTATGTATAGGAGATGATCAAGCTCATCGAGATCACATCCCAAACCATGTTCGTCGAACCACCGCATGAATGTCCCAGAATTGTACATTTTACTCTTAGGGAGTTTTATGGTGTATTTAAGGGATGGTTAATGAGAATCTATAAAAAAGGGTATGTACATTATTTTTTATATAATAATGAATATAATTTCATCACATTTTTGTTATATTATAAATGATTTTAATTTTGATATAATAAATCACTAATTGTATTATTGGTTAATATTAAAATTCAATTAATGAATTTATAGATTTTTAAAATAAATAAAATTTTAATAAAATTTTATTATTAAACAATTTTTTTCAAATAAAAACGATCATTTGATTTTTATGATGTTAGATGTAATTTCTATAAGGGTTTGAAAACTATTATTGTAAAAAACCTAGCATTTATTAATAAAATTCAATTTTATTTTAAAAGTGAAAATTAAAATACTTAATTTTTTTCAATAAAATGAATATTATTTTTTGAATCATTGAATTGAAATAATCCAATGGTGATTTTCCTAATTTTTTAAGAAAGTCGAATTTTCAGGTAAAAATTAAACACTGTATAAATATACGTTATGCATTATAACATCATAATGACCCAAAGGTGATGTAATAATTACTATAAATGGGATAAAAGAAAAAATATATGTTTTAAATTTAATTTAATTTAATTTTATGTCTATTTGACTTATTTTGTAAATACATTATGAATCCTCCAAAACATATAATATATTTAATGATTTACAAATACATTCTTTAAGAGTGTGACTCACCTCCACATAAGAAAGGGAATTATTTTATTTATTTCAAACCATATTCCTATAAAATAATGATAATTACTCCCATTTTTCATAAACCATTATAAAAACCATGAGATTGTTTTTGATTTTGGTTATTTTTTTATTTAGATTGAAAAACACAAATAATAAATAAACACACCTATTTTCCTAAATAAACTGACCCAAAATCTAATTTATCTTCCCTAAAACTCCTTTTACAACTTTCATACTCTGACTTACACTCTCTTGAGTCTTCCCAAGGTTCCCCCAATCTCTCAATAATCCCCTCACAATCTTTTGGAGTCACACAATCAAGTAAGGGACCTTCCTGTCCCCCTTTCAAGTTCCAGAAACTTATTTGAAATTAGTTCTTTTCAATTCAAGTGGTTATATTATAATTAATTTATAATCAAGAAATTACATTCGAATTAATTTTATTTTAATTATGGGTCATTTATCCACACTCATTTGGACCCTTAACTAAGATGTTACTATGCCAAAATTTCGTAAGGGATCCTCAACTCCTATTACTTATTCAAGTTTATTTATTAACATATGCATTATATTTCCATTTAATAATGTTGGTACAAGTATTTAAATGTCCCTATTACTGGCCATTTGATGCAAAAATTATGGGATACCACTTTCTATTTCTTCTATATTTTTTGTTAATTTTTATATAAAGCTGTTATGCTTCCAAAATTTCACCATGATTTTCATGCCAAAACAATTGTGTAGTGAATACAATACACATTATTCTATCAAGTGTACTCACCTTTATAAAAATATAACTGTTCATTAAGGACATAAATGTGTTCTTTCCACATTCATTAATCATATAAATAAAATATGCTGTCAAATTAATCCACGTTGTATGATCTATCTGGTACACTTAAGCGTGAGAATGACATGAATATGATGTGTTCACCCATAATTATATAACACTCTAATACATTGGGTAATTATTAGTAACATGATACATCATATTGGGATTTTGAGTGAAATTCATTCCTTTATAGAAAGTTTTCCACAATTAATTCTTGGAGGATCTCACCTTGAACTATGTTTATGATGTAGTGATTTAAGTTATTTCCACATTTCCCAAGTTATTTTTAACACGATATATAATGTCTTATTATTCATATTCCTTTTATTCCACATTTATATTCCTATTTTAAAACATGTATTATCTTATTCATGTTAAGCCTTATTTATTTCCATATTGGGCTTTATAACTCACCATTTATTATGTTTTCTCTAGGTTCCCCCATATAGTTTTAAAAATCCATGTAATTTTAGAAGCGTGTTAAAGATTTTTTCAATAATATTGTTTTTCCCATCTTGAAAATGTTATTCTAATAAACTAATTCACAAAGAAACTATTATAATTGATATATTAGGTTTTATGATGTGTAAGTTTATATAAAAATCATGTATTAATGTGAAATAAATAAACAAGTTATTATATGAACTAACCAAAAATTACATAACCCTAAAATGAACAAAATGAAATAACCTAAAATTAACCAAATGAACTAACTAAAATATGACATAACCCAAAGATGAAATAAATAAACGAACCTAATATGAACTCATACAAAGTTAAAATATATAATTTACCTAAAAAAACAAAATTTTATTACTCAAAAATGACTTTACCCAAAAATGATGGAAATAGTCTAACCCAAATAAACCAAAATAAACATACTTAAAATGAACCAAATGATCTATACAAATGAAAAAATTTCCAATTATGCCCAAATATATAACCCAAAAAATGAAGAAAATGGCATAAATCATTTAAAAAATAAACATACTCAAAAAAAATGAATGAAATAAAAAAACCGAATAATATAAAAAATAGTCTAACTAGTTGACCAAATGACCAAATGAACAAAAAACCATATTACCAAACAACCTAACCAAAAAATGAACCTAATGACTGAATGGTAAAAATTTCCATGTGACCAACTAAGCAATTAACTAAAAAAATAGAATTATACCAAAATGATTATACAAGAGGAATCCATATCATGCCCATATTAAGCATACTGATTAGTATGTATTGATTATGTTATTTTAATATTATTAAATTTATAAATAAAGGTGTATTTTTATTCTTCTTTAATTTATGTATTTATTCAAGGGTAAAAATTTATATTCATTCTAGTTTTATTAATTTAATATTCTTCAATAATTCATTAATATTGTAATCAATGAAATTTTAATCATGTGGCATTTAGCATCAAAGGCTTTGTGCCTCGAGAAGGTTTTTTACTAATGTAGGAAGAAAAATGATTGAAGTGGTGTCAATGAAAAGACAAAAGAAAATACCATGAGCCTTTTTTTGATATTTCGATATTTTATAATTAATTCATAATTAAATATCTTGTGTATAATTTCAATAGTGTTCCCTAGAGGCCCTTGATGAGAAAGAATATTCAAACATCATGCCAAATGATCATTAGATATAGGTATAATGTGAGGAGAACCAAGGGAGAGTCTGATGTCAAAATAAGAAAAATATCATTCCCACAAGGTATTAGCCCTCATCAAGAGCCTCTCAATCCAATCACACAACTGAGCTATGAAATGTTTGTAAAAAAGTAGGTGAGTCCCAAAATAGATACACTAGAGTGTGAAATTGGTAAACTAGTCACCAAATTATTCCTAAAATCTATTTCAGATATATTTCCATCACATCTAACATAGTATTCTAATGTTTTTGTTTCATGTATGGAAATAGTTCACTCTATATATGAGGAACAAAGAGATATCAATTATAGTCCTCTTGGTGGTTATATTGATGATACTAATGGTGGTAGTGATGTTGTTGATGATGATGATGAGAATGATGATGATGATACCAGTTCTCCAGACAACGATCTTGGTGATGAGGATGTAGGTGATGGTGATGAATATGAGGATGTTGGTTACAATAGAGATATGGATCCCCTCTATTTTTGAGTTACTATTAAAGAGACATGTTGATGCTATTTAATGAATTGAATTAACTAATTTTATAAATGTATATGTTTGTTTATATATTATAAATGGTTTGAAAAATATTTCAAGTTGTTGGTTAAATTAAAAGTATACAATATTTATATTTCATTTAATGTGTTCCATGGTTTCTATTTTTTTATATGTTCTAGATGGGCTTATCCTATCACCCATTGGAAACATGTATCTATATTAATGTTTCAATGAACAGTCGGTATATGTTTTCTAGGGGGACAAGATATAACCATGTTTCTTATTAAAATTTGTGTACTATGATTAACCCATATTCTATCCCCAGAGTTTCTGTAGAAACTGTGGGTATAACTCTATACCGATGACTTAAGCACCAGTGATTCATAGAACTATGGGTATAACCTATACCCATAGTTTTATTGGATATAAAAATGGTTCTAAACCATGGGTATGGGCTTAGATTCTATAATTTAATGTTACGATATTTGAGTCAAGAGGCATATCAAGCTTACATAAAATGGGTGAGAATATTGAAAATGAAATCATGATATAAGATAATAAGGGAAAAGAAACTTAATAGTGTGGAAACAACATAAAATATGACATTATAAGAATATTTCAAGGATAATTATTGATAAATCCTAATATATTGTTCTTAAGATAAACTTGTGTGAACTATAGATGTAATATCATGAGATAAAAAGATTACTCAATTCATTTTAGGGATTCATTATTTTGAGGAAACCTATCCCATTCATATCATGTGTAAGAATTTGTGTTCCACATAGATCATAAAACATAAGAACATTACTCACCACAATGAATCCATGATTAAAGATTTTGGGTTACATACATGGAATACGATAATAAATGAAGGATATTTCCCTCTCGGTGAGTACCCTTGAGTGGAATTTAAGATGGGTATTCATAATAAAAAGGTTTTGTATGGAAAATTAATGGATAATTTCTATAGCATAACAGGTGTTCATAAAGTTTCATTGAAGATATTAATGAGTGTTAAAGGTGTTATATAAATATATGGGAATTGTAAAGATAATGAAATAAATGTGTAGAAAAATAATTCAACATGAAAAATTGGAAATAAAAAAGAATTTCTATAAAAAAATATTTGAAATAAAGTAAGAGGAGAGAGTCACTTACCTTGAGAGGGTGATTCTAAAATATTTGGAAGAGATTATTAAAAACTAGGGAACACCATGGGAAGTATTTATAAGTAGATAAGAACATTGTTTTTAGTGGTTTTTAGTGGAGAGGGATGGGAGGATGGGTGGGTATTTACAACAAAAAAAATAAAAATAATTTATTACGTTCTAAAAATAGGTTTTTGGATCTATAGGATAAAACAATAAAAACCAATAACATTAACATGGTTTCTACCAAGGAGGGAAGGTATTAAATATTTTATATGTCTAAAAAAATATTAATATAATAACACTAGTGAAGTTTATGTGGGTCATCTTTCTAAATAATTGATTTTAAAACCATAAAATATACTATATGTTTTGAAGGATTCATTAATAATTAATTAATTAAATCAAATAACTTATTAAAAAATTTATTTAAAAAGATAAATACATATTTTTTTCATGGATTCCATTTATGTAATTTATTACTTAAATTTTTGGATATTATAATGTCATAATAAAGACTTTATGTTTGTATCATATTTAAGTTTTTCTCAAAAAATAGATCATCTCAGAAAAATAATAAAAACCACCATTCTAAATTTTAAACATTATGATATCAAAAATAATATTTTTAAAAAATTTATTTCCTAAACTTTAAAATTTAAAATTTCAAATAAAAACCTTATTTTATGGAAAAGAATAGGTTATCCAATACAAACAACTTTCTAGCCCTTTTAAAAATTACATTAGACATCATTAAATTATATTATCATTTCAATCATAAAAAATATAATTTGATAATATTTTTTTATAATAATATATACATTTTGAAATTATTAAATGAGTGTCTTAATTGACATTAAACATTTCCAAAAAATCCAAGTTTAATTTCTTCCCATCTAATTCTAATTTTTAATAAAAATCAGCATATAAACATTTATAATGTTATACTATAAAGGGTTAAATATGACCATAATTTCCTTAGAAAATAAAATTTAAAAATTCATATTACTAAGGTATACATACATAACTCTTTATTAAATTATTTTATGACCTAAGGGTAAGTTGTGTGATGGTGTGTATTTTTTGGGATGGTTAAATAACCATTTTATTCTTAGTGATATAGATAAGATTGAAATTATAAAATAAATGGTTTTTATTGAGCTTTAATTGATGAATATCATATTAGTCTTGGTCAAGGAAAAAATCATGTGATTCCATCTCCCTTCAAAGCAATGATAAATGGGATTCATAGGTTTTGATCCTATTGGTTGAGGACATTATTTCTTCTATTTGTGTCAATTAAAATTTATCATAACCATTATTAAATACTAATCTTTACATCCACTATAAAATAACATTATTATCAATGGGTACGATTCTTAATGGAATTTTAAATTTACATGCTATATTTTATAATTGGAACCAAGTAGTGTATGTTTTTTTTAAATAAATATATTACATAATAATGTTTTTCTTATGTCAAAATTTAATCTCATTTATAGGTTTTTGAGAAATTGTATTCCAACCTTTTGAAATTTCAGCATTAAAATTTCATTATGTACACTAAAATATGTGAGGGCACTTCTATTCCATTACCTCTTCTGGTTCCTATGTTTCTTCCTCAATCATATGGTTTCTACATAGTACATTGACTATTGGAGTTGTCCTGTTTTATAGAACATTGTCTATATGATCATATATCTTCAAAACATGATTCTCATATAAAAGATCCTTCTCTAAGAGAACCTCCTCATGATTCAATTCATGTGAGGGGTCCAGTTTGTAGTTCATAAAGAGGGATTCATGGAACACATCATGTTATTAGGAAATGATAGTTATGATTTTGATTTGATAGGACATAGCTTCGATGTGATCAAAAATCTTAAATGGTTCAATGTATATACGATTTTGAATCCCCTTATTCACAAATCGTATGACTTTATTCAATGGTGATATATAAAGGAACACCTTATCTTTGACCTCACACTACAGTCCTCATCAATGAATTTCTACAAATATTCTCGATCAACTTTGTGTGGATTTAATATGAATTTGAATGATCAAAAACACCACATTTATATCATATATAAAGTCTCATATGATTACACTCTCTAACTTTATAGTAACTTATTGGATTCCAACACCTCTTCACATACATATCCTCATAGGCACTATTTTAATGATGGACTAGAAACTGTTGTTAAATAAAAAATCTCCTTAGGAAAGGTGTTGATCCCAACATTCCTTGAAATACATTGAACATTATTTCACTATATTATATATAGTTTTAATGATTACCTTATTCATACCATCTGTCTAAGGGTAATAAATAGTACAAAAACTCATCATTGTATCCAGTTCTTGCTAAAGGCTTCTCTAAAACCATGAAGTAAACCATTGATCTTGATCAGGTATAATAGATAATGGAACCCTATTTTGTATTAAAACTCACCTAAAATATATTGTAGAGAATTGGTTAAGATATAATTCTCTCTTGATAAAAATTAAATGTGCTAATTTTATAAGGTAATTGACTGCCTCCTAGATGAAATTCATACCTTCAGATGTCATAAGGAGCCCTATGATGAAATCCATGGTTATGTTTCCTAATTTGATAATGTTATGGGAAATGTTTATATCATACCCTAATACTTTTTTAATTTATCCTTGACTTTCCAGCACACCAAGCTTCAGATGTCCTAAGGAGACCTATGAGGAAATCCATGGTTATGTTTACTAATTTGATAATTTTATGGGAAATGTTTTTATCATACCCTTATACTTTATCAAACCCTTAGGTATTTATACATATTATTTCATCCTAGATGAATTGAAACGGAAAATATATACTCATTATAATAATGTTATCCCTTCATTTATTGTTTTTATGGGATACAAATCCACATTCTAAACTATATAAATCCATATTTATCCAAGTTAATCATTAGAATATTGACTACAAATTTTTATGCTCCACGTTATATTATTGGAAACCTTAATCCACTCAAGAATGGATAGTTAAGAAGTTATTTGGGAACGGTAGGATAAATATAATTTTATTATTCCCATATCAATGTAATGCATGTACATGCATATTGTATCCATTTTAATCTTCATCATGGATAGGGTTGTAAGATCCTTTCTATGTACCGAATCTTCCACTTTTTTCCTCACCAGTATGGTAATGGATTTAACAATAATAATTATTGATAATATCTAACCACATTAATTAGTGAATATTGAGAATGATTTTGGTGAATTTATAATTGAGGATTTTATGATTCGTATATATTCCACACTTCTCTGTATAGAGATAATGTCAACAAAATTTCAATGTTTAGATCACTACATGTAATTCCATATCGAGATTTAGGTAAATATACTCATGGATATTTAATTGGATGGGGGAATAGGCTATATGTTTTTTATATTTCACAATTACCCAACCTGATTCCTTTTTAGACACATCACTGTAGACTAAAAATCCTTCCCTGTTGGTGGTTAATGTCATCATAGGTGTAGTGATTAGCCTCTTTTTTAACACTTTAAATCTCTCCTCACCTTCACCAATTCAAAAAATCATTACTCCCATTTGAGTTAACTTTGTTAGTGGGATTCACTATCATGATATGATTCTCACAAGTGGATTATAGTACCCATCATTCCCAAGGAAACTACTGATCTCCATCACAAATATTTTTTAGGGTCACCCATCAACTGACTATATTTTCTATGGATCCACAAATATTAATTTATTAGTGATAAAATTACCCATGAATTTTACTTACTCTATCAAATACATGAATTTACTATACATCACATAAAACATTTTCTTTCTCAAGGTCATCATTATAGTGTTCAATTTCTCCTCATGTCCACCATTTATTTTGGAGTATATAATAATATCCTCTATAAAGGCTATAAGAAATTTTTTTGAGGTATTAACAAAAGACACTATTCATGAATCTATGAAGATATCTATATAATTAGTGAGTCAATAGAGAATAATTATGATATTATAGTGCTCATAAATTTTACAAAAAGTAGTCCTAGATATATTATCCTTCTTCCCCTTTACTTGATAATATTTGGATTGAAGATCCACCTTAGAGAAGTACTAGCCTCCACATAGCTGATCATAAAAATTCATCAATATATGGTAGAGGATACTTTTTATTTATCATGATTTTTTTTGAGATTACAATAATCAATGGATAGTTACATTGACTTATCTATCTTCTTAATTAAGAAGACCAGAACACCCCAAAGTGAAGCTGTTATGAACTAACCCACCGAGGCCCGCTTGACTGATGGAAAGAATATATTGACACTCTAAGACCACATACAAAAGTCTAGGGGATGGAGACAAGTACTGACATGGAATAAATTGAAATGAAAGGCCTTATCTTAATGTACCTACACACACACACTCAATCTTCTCCATGAAAAAGTTCATAGGAATAATAAAAGTCCGCATGGTCAAGAGTATAACCATGAATGAAATAATTTATAAGGAATACATTAGAGTATGGAAATATATATCTAAATTATAAAGGGGAAAAATTCATGAAAAAATATAAATGAATCCCCAACATGAAAAGAATAGGAAAAAGGAAAACTACATCGATCCCAAATCCTAATCTCTATGCCTGACCACTGAACAAAGTCAATTAACCCAAGTATCACTAGCTCCATCTATGTCACCACCAATATGTCTATCATTTACATAATACATGGAATATGTGGGAATAACCCATGAAAGGGAGTTTATATACATACCTACAAGATTTACCTAAAAACCATAAAGGGAGAAATAGAAAGATAAAACATAAGTTAATTAAACAGAATAAACATATATGTTATGATTGCATCCCAAGCATGAAGAAATAAGATCTCTATCTCCATAACCAAGATAAGGATGATTAGTTTTAATATTGCTCCAAAGGCTTATATTTTATGCCTAGAATCATGAACAACCATACAAGAAACTGAGTGTTTGACCTTCACCCTACCACGTCACTCTATAATTGAGGGGGAATAATTTTCTGTAAAGGACACACACCTTAGTGTGTTAGGGGGTGCCACTAGATTTATATAGGACCCATTCCCTAGTGCATCTAGGAAGTGAAACTTAGTATATAGTGTTACCTCACCCTATATACCCTGAGGGGTGTACCACTCGACAAGTGAATAGAGTATGGGGGATCCCCTGATGAGGCAAGGGGTTTCCAACCACGAAATATCTCTAATAAACTAGAACAATCAATACCATAATTCAATAATCAATATAATAATACTCAAACACATAAAACCTTGTGTCTAATCTCTAATTCCAAAAAGAAGGTCTCCAATATGTTCTATATAGAATGAAACTCTATATAAAGTACCCATGGGCCAAAATCCAAGTATATAATGGGAACATACATAGGGTTTAGGTTACTAAAGAAGGTATATATAGTGTACCTAGGGACACACAACATGTGATATCACTTTGACACATTTCCATGTCCACACATTCACATGTATTTCTTGTCCATGTGGGACTATATGGCATGTAAAAGTGGTACATGACATGTATCAGTCACTCGAGGCATGCCCATGTCCTCTTATTCGGTACCTGTGAACCCAGACACATTATTTTGTACAATATCTATGTTTGGATAACCTAGATATTCCTGAATACATGTTTGTCCTTATTTACTCCATCTGTTCCCATGTTTCTAGTTGTTTCCACGCCCATGTACTATCATAGTTCATGAAAAGACTCTAGAATCAGGTCACATGATGTGTATAGTTCTATACATGGTGTGTGATAGTTATATCTACCCAAAACCCTATCATCCATGGCTAGGGGAATACATAATGTGTGATCCTATATTAAAAACCATGTAATTCAAAATTTAACACATTATATATATGCGTTACATGGTTTTCTGATTTGTAATTTCTTCCATAAATCTTTCAATTTTACTGCCAAAAAATAAATTAAAACATAAATATTAGTTGATTCCCGACATCCAGTGGATAAAAACTATAAAATGTATCAATCAAATTGGATAAAATTATGTGAAATCTACCATCCAAGGCTCCAAAACATGAATCCATCACCCAAAACATTTAATCCATCATGATACATCAAAACTTTTTCCAAATTTCCATTGTTTGTGTCACTGTGATGTATCTAGAGATCTGATCATGCTTGAATCGTACCCAAATTATTTGAACCAAGACCCCTTAGGTCAATAAAAAATAAAATGAACATTAATGGGATAATAAAAATTAGTAAATGTGATTATAATCATTATCCAATTCAATCCTGACCTATGATCATATAGTGTGGAAACAAGGGGTGAAACCAAGGTTTAACAGGAATATTTTTTTTTCAATAATTAAATTAATATTTGGGCCCATTAAAAGACTTATAGTTGCATGAAAACTAAAAGTATATTTTTAAATCCATGATTAACCATTAATCAAAGTTTGGAAACCAAAAACAATGAGTCATAACTTAGTGATAGATCGATCATTTGTGAGGAACACATTCTCTAGTGACGGAGAATGGGATCTCATTGTGTTTTTTCAATGCATCACAATCCTGTGATCATTCATTACTGATAAAAGGTTTATTATTCCAATGAATATATCCTTTTCTCTTTCACTATTCTCCCAAGGTTATGTTTTAGCCGTTGGGATTTTCCATAACAAGGTATTTATAGAGAGGGGGATAGGTTTATGGATACTAAATAAATTAATTTAACATTGTTAATTAATTATTTTAACATAGATACCAATGGAATCCTCAAATGAATATCCATAACTGACCAAATTTAGGTTGCAGCTGAGCCAAACACTGTGTTTAAGAATTTTTTGTGATATTAGACTTTCGATAAGAGGTCCCAAAAAAATAGGAAAATCATTTATTAGAAAATGACGTTCATGCATGATTACACAGATATACACATATATATATATATATTCATATTTTTTATATATTGATTTTGGGTTTCTAAGACACCGAAACATAGCCATGAATCCGTCAAAAAATCCAAAGATGTATAGAGAGATATTGAAAGGACTAATTCCAAAAAACCGGAGTTTTTAGATTCTCCCAACATTCAGGGATTTTTACTCAGAAAATAATAATAAATACATAATGGTTTTGTTACTGAGATATATATAACTCTCACAATCTGAGGATCTCTCCCACATGCTCTCATTCTCCTAAATCATATAAACCAAAGGGATGGTCCTTCCATACATGATCCTTCTAACTTGATCCTCGATCGCCACTAGGTACTCTACGAATGGGGACCCATAATCTATATCAATATCTCCATATTAAATAACATTTTTATGATAAGGCACGTATATATTTAGTTACGATGCATAGAAAATGTCATGTACTTGATTTAACTGTGGGGGAAAAGCCAAGAAGTAAGTAGCCTCACCAACCCTCTATATGATCTTGAACTGCTCGATGAGCTTCAGTGATTTCTTGCTACCCCATATAATCCTCCAAAATCATTTTCATGGGGAGACTCATAGGAAACCATGATATAACTCATAAAACTATGAAGGCCTATGATAATGATCTATATAATATTTTATCTACTATGGGCTATTCTTATAAACTCGTTGACCGCCTATACTTTCTCCAACATCACTTGCACCAGGTTTATCCCAAAAAGAGATGCCTCACCAATCTTAGTCCATCACAAGGGTGACATGCATGGTCTACCATATTGGTCCTTTAATATTTCCATACTATTATTAGAGTGATACGTGTTATTATAAGAAATAAATATCAATGGAATGTGTTCCTCCAAGATCTAGCTGATGTCCAACACACATTCTCTCAAAATATCCTAACACCTAGATAGTGCCCTTGGTATACTCATAAATATGGGGTTGAAACACTATTATAATCCTCATTTAGAACCTAGAGGCCTATTTTAATCCTCACAACAATCATCAAGTGAACCAAGAATCATAGTTAGAAATGATATTCATGGATACCACATGAATCTGTATGATCACCAATCCACACATCTACCAAAAATCTCAACCAAACTCTACATCCTAATGGAAATAAAGTGTGTTTACTTAGTAAGTCAGTCAAAAATGACCCATATAGCATTGTGGCCTCTCACTATCTATGTACGCCTAATCAAAATTTCCATAGATATGACATCCTACTTCTACTCTGTGATCCCAAGATAATGTATGAGACCTACTGAAACCTGATGCTTAGACATTACCTAATGACATGTGAGACATAGAGAGATGGAATTAGTGACACTCCTATTCAATCAAACCCACTAAAATAGTAGATAAAGAATACTTTAAATATTTTCAACACATGGATGAATTTTGGAAGGGAAAGTGTGATACTCCCTTATCACCTCCTCTCATAATGTAACCAAAACCACTATCCATCCTTGTTAAAGGATGAAATTATCCCCCTCCTTAAAAAACTTCTTTCTTATGAATTTCTTGAGGATATATATTCACATAGAACCTCACAGTCTATTTCTCCCAAATGAGCCTCTCTAACACACTGATAGAGTAGTGGAGTGAACACCACCATCTGATGTAGAAATGTGTTTCTCTAATCCAAAAGAGTCAACTACAATTAAGACAATTACTCTGATGCCTCATCTAATAACCAAGAACAAGACTTCTAATTAAAGGAATCAACCACCATATTGGAATTCTAAATAGTATAGACTATGTCAATTTCATATTCCTATAGGAACTCTAACCAGCACCTATATACCAAATTATGATCTACCTAAGTCATGATTTACGTGAGAATCTAGTGTCTATGTAAACAATAAAATGCTCACCTAGAAGATAGAGCCTTTAAATATTTAGAATGAAGACTGTCACTACCAACGCTAGGTCATTATTCACATCGTTCTACTCATGGGTTCTCAATGGACTCAACCCATATATGATGACTATATTCCTCTACATCAACACAAAATATAGAGGACATTCAAAGTACTACATACTCCATGACTTCCCTCGATAGTATCAACAAAAGATAATTCAAAAAACCCATCCTTATCTTCTCAATGGGTATTTGACAATACTCAATATAGGTAAATGGATACCCATTCCTCATTATGGGGATCAAAGGGGATGCAATCCTAGAGATGAGTTCCATGAACCTCTTGTAGTACCCTTCCAATATAAGGAAACTATGTACCTATATAATGCTCTTGGGTGGATCCCAAGTAAGAACCACATCATTATTAGTCATGTCCAAATCTTAAACAAGATCATAGATAACATTTTGGAAAAAGATAAATTAACGAATAAAAAAATGTCACTTCAAGTGTTTACCATGAAGCCAGTCCTCTCAGTGAATGTATAGGACAAAAAATAGATTATTTGTATTCTCCTCCATCGACATATAATAAATGATAATTTTTTCAATGATGAAAATCACAAATAAGATCATATATGGTTGTAATATATATTTTATATGATCCATGAACACAAAAGGGACATTCATCACAACAAATGGAATCTCTGGGAACACATAGTGTCTGTAGAGACATATGAATGCTGTCATAAAAATATCATCTTCACAAACCATCAGATTGTGGTAGCTAGATCTATGATCTAACTTTGATAACAAAATCACACCACTCAAATTATTGTAGAATTCATCAATCTTAAGAAATGGGTAATTGTCCTTTACCATCAACAGATTCAGATGATGAAAATCAACATAAAGCATCAAGGTCCCATAAACCATTTTCACAAACAAAATTGGACGTTCCTAAGGGATAGATTAGGTTTGATAAAACCATTCCATCAAATTTCATCCAACTTCACCCTCATCTCTAAGAGTTTGATCGATTCCATTCAGCATTCCATAAATTTTATCAGTGGTGTCCTATAGTGAAAGTCGGTACAAAATTCCATCTCCCACCATAGAGGTAGTCCGGAAACATATTCATGGAAAACACCCATATAGTCCTCCAAAACCGAAGGAATCTAGATGATTGAAGAGATCAATTCACCAAGTGAAAAGCTCACCAACTGATGGGTGATTTAGGTTCATATTACTTCCTATAATACCAACCCTTTCATTCATGAGATCCCTCCCAAATGAAAAGGAGAATCTCATCCCATATATCCAAAGGAATCTATATCACATGTGATGGAAGTCAATCTGGGTGTGAACCATGTGAAACTAGTCCATACCAAAGATGATGTCATAGTATTTCATCACAATGAAAAGTAAGTCCCATGAGGAACTCTCTCCAAAGAATGCCAACTTACACTTCCAACAAACATGCAATATATAATAATAGCTCCCTATATGAAAATATAGCTATATCTACTAGGATAAAATCTCAATTGGAAGCTCTATCTCCCACAAAAGGCACAATAAGATGAAGGAATGATTCACACCCAAGTCTACTAGTACTAGAGTTAGAGTAGAAAAACACATATCACGCCTAGAATCATTTCATGAGCTACTTGGTCATAGCCCACAATGGATTGAAACTATAAATGGACCCAAATGCTAGCTCCCTAAGCATGGTGTGGGACACTTAGTGGTGGTGGTAGGAGTAGCTTTAAATGTTTTCCTAGACTATAAAATCCACTCTCTAGAGCCCCAAAATTCTACAACTATAGCACCACCTCCCTAGGGGATTCTCTGACTATGTTTTGGATGTACCTAATCATGATACTACCTCTACAATGGTGATCCATCCACACCTTCCTACCTCCTCAGCATTTTAAGTTAGTCAATCATGATCCATGTGACCATAACTATCATAATAATAACATTACCCATCATTGGGATGACCAGATCCTTTACACGATGATAGGGATACACACCCACATGCAAGAGTCCAGGAAAGTGTTGGTCTCCAGCATTGTGACCCTAATGAATGAAATATTCTAGGTATTGTTGATGAATCTTCCCCATGATGTCCATAAATGGATCAAGATATCTAAACTACCTCTAATAGGATGATATATATAACTAAATCCCATTATAGAACCATATAATATAAAGGTATTCATGAGTATACTATTCTACCATCGATGTCTTTAATAAGGGCCTACTCAAACATGCATACAAAGATGAAACTATCTCTCACCATGTTGAGGGTGAAAAACATGAGGTCAATGAACCTCACAGAGTACTTAGTAACTTCCATATCATCCTATTACAGATTGAGATGATCCTAAATACACATAGAGAACATGCTCAAAAGGTAATAATCATTGAAAAAATATTACTGGAAGTCTGAATGTGAGAGGGTCATGTCATAATTTGTCTAGATAATCAGACTCCACCAGTGTACTACATCTCAATAAAATGTATAACTACTAGTGTATCCATCTAATCGGTCAGGGCCCATAAAATCATGTTGACTCAAACCACCATCTCAAGCTAACCCACCACTACCATTGGGTGGGGGGTTTAGTTCACCATGAAATCTCATTTTTATATATTTCTGGAATTCACATAGTCTACTAATCCTATGTCTATCGTCATCAAGACTTGTTGGGAATATCCACTGAATTATACACTGTGGCAGTACTCCTTGAACTCCAAGAGTAAATGCCTCATGAGAATGTCCCTAAACTGAGGCATCATCACTCAATTGATTGTTTTCATGATCTTGTATTATGATCTGAGTTGGCTATTTTATAGGGGATTCCTAAAAGTTTTCAAGTTCTACCATGGTTAGCTAAGCATATAGGAGGATATGAATCAATAATTAAAGTAAAAGGACTCAATCACATATGATGCATGTTCCATTTTCCACTGAAAATGATGTATCAGTATGCCAATATAAAAAAAATGTAGTTAAATTTTTGGTGAATGGATTTGATAGTTGTCAAATCCACACTAGGTTTCCTGGCCTAAAATCCAGAATAGAGGCACTTCAAAATTGTTTCTCTATGTTCGCAACCAATGATAACCATGCGTCCAACATAATAAAATTGGCCAATTATGAAATTATTTGATACCAATCTATCATTAACCGACCCATTAGGGCCTACATGGCAAGTGAAAATCAGCGCGTGACACCCCAATTCCACCTCCAATGTGCTATAGGATAGAAATAAGTGATGAGAAGGCATAAAATGAAATGAGAGGCATAATCCTAATGTAGCTATATGAATTAAGAAAATCACCTCCATTAAATTGTGTGTATGAATGATAAAAGACAACAAAATCATGAGTTTAATCACACGTGAAACAACCACTTACGAATACATCCATGTGTGATGATATATATCCAAAGAATAAAGGGGAAAAATACACACTAGAACAAAAAAAATCCAAAATAGAAAAAAATGGAAAAAATAAAACTAATGAGAGACTGAATCATGGTCTCTATGTTTGACCACTAAACATAGTTAATGTACCCAAGTATCTCTATTATCCACCAAAGTTATCACAATATTTTCATGTTGTATGACTAAGACATGACAAATACAGGAAAATACCATGAATGTGAAAGTATATGCATAATCGGTAGGATACCCTAAAAATTATAAAAGGAAATATAGAATGGTATAGAATAAGACATATCTAGAAAAAACACATTAAACTCATTAAGAAATCAAAGATAGAGAGAATAGGGACTTATATCTCCATATACCACCTAAGGATGATGAATTTTCCTAAAATTATAATGGTCTATCTTCAATGGCTAAAATCATGAACAACTATAAAACAAATCATGTCGAGGAATCTCATCTCACCACTTCTCTCCATAGTTGAGGGGAAACAATCTACACTAGAGGACCCACAACATAGTGTACATGGGGGAACTACTTGATAGATAAAAGACCTATTCCCTAGTGCATCAGGGAGTTCCACACAGTAGATAGAGGGCCCAAACCATAAATTTAATGAGGGGGTATCACTAAAATTTTTAAAAGATAATGGGGGACCCATGACCTGGTGCAATAAAGGGTTTCCAACCCCGATGTATCTATAATAAACTACATAAATCACTAACATCATCAATGCATTGCTGAAAAAAATCATGCCCATAAAACATCATTTAATATATCGAATTATAAAATGAAGTCCGAAATTAAATTCTACATGAAAAAATACTTAGTATAGGCTACCCACATGAAAACATCTGAGCCAAGAAGGTGGATATACATAGGCTGAATGCTCTTAAATAGAATACATGACATGAATCTAGGGACACACAACGTGTGACATTGCATGGACACTTGGTCATGTCCTTCCTTACACACATCATGACTAGCCATATGGGTCTACACGGTGTGTATAGGTGGTATATGGAGAGTATGGTTCACTTGGGGCCTGTTTGTGTCCTCCCAAACCATGCCCATGTATCGCGGCCCATGACATTGTTCGCTGACCATGCCTAAGGAACCTAGTCATGGAAGAGTACATGATTTTTCCCACATACTCTAACCAAGACCATTTGGCTAGATGATTCCATTCCACTATACTCCTAGAAAACACATTGATCTACAAACATGAGGTCAAATGATGTGTATTGCGACATAGACCACATGTTATTTCTTAACAAAACCCCAGCCACCATAGCTAGGGGACTACATGATGTGTGTTCTTATACTATAGGACATGTATATTGAGAATTTCTAGAAACTCCATAAGCTTAATAATGTTTCCTAATCCACCATTTCTTCTCCAAATATCACCATTTGATAGATATAAATCAATTTAAAACATCTACAACCATCCATTCCCCTCATCTAGTTTCTAGAAATCCGAAATCTGATCAATTTCATGGAAACTATTTCATTTATTCAACCATTAAAGGTTTTGAAACTCCAATCCTTCACCCATAATTGTGAATACATCATGATCCATACATAAATTATCCAAACTCCAATAATTCACATCACCTTCATGTTCATAGAAATTCAATAATTATTGAATAAAATCTAGAAATTTTGAACCATGACCCCATGGGAAAATATAACAGACCTTAAAGAATAATGGGGGGAAAGCACATGAGCATAGTTGGTGAGTGTCACTTGATGATGTGATCCTAAAAAAATCATATAGTGTAGAAACAAGGAGTGAAATCAATTTTTAATAATATGAGACCATTTTCAACAATTCAATTCATATTTAGGCTCATGAGACGAACAAAAATTGCAAGAAACTTGAAATCTGATAATTAAATCCTAGTTTAACCATTAATCAAAGGCCATAAACCACAAATTGAAAGTATTTACTTGACGATGGATCAATCAATGGAGAAAAACACATTCGATATGATGAAGAAGAGGATCTCACTACATTCTACACCTGCCACATGATCCTATGATCATTAGTTATCGATCCACACTCCCGATATCTAGTAGGGATCTCCTCCTCTCACTCTATAATTTATCAGGGTCATGTGGATAACCTTATAAATTTTCAATAATATGGTACATATTGATTGATGTTTTGGTTTAGGTTAATTAAATAAAAATATTAAAATTGAAATATTAAATTACTTAATTCACCTGCCAATGATTGCCTCAACCAAACATCTTATGCTGACCAAGTTTATATCATGCCTTGGGTAATCCTCACATTCCGGAATCAACCATTATTTCAAATTTTCCATATGAGGTCCCATACATTGGGAAATAATTTATATTTAAATGATCCATTAAGGTTATTTAAAATATATTAATTTTTTTAACATATTTATTCTGGGGTCCTGAGACACCAAATCACAACATAGAATCCAATAAAAAATCCCAATATATATAGATAAATATTCAAATGACTGTTAAAATAAACCAACGTTATTATATAAGACTTGGGAATATAAAAAAATTATTTATATTCCACTGTAATTTCCTCTTAATCACTTCAATTTCAACAATGGACATTCTATATGGAGTCAAAGATATTTTCAAAGATTTTAGCATAATCTTGATTGAGAGTTCAAGCATACAACTTAGAGTAAAACCATGAATTTTTTTGAGAATCACATAAATATACTCCCTTATAATGTCCATTTCATCAAGGATTATGTTTTCCTTAGTATCAATCATATAGTAAAGACAAGATATCTCATAAGGAAATAATAATCATGATTGAGGTGATGATACCAAGGGAGATTAATCCTTCTCCATGTACTTGTATATAATCATAAGGATATTCATGATATAAAGGGTAATTTACATCTCCTAGAAATTTATGTTTTCTCTATATAAAGAAAGAAAATCCATACAAAAGATTGTATCAAATTCTACTAAAGGGAGTATCACAAGGTTTATTGGGAAATTTATCCCACAAACGTGGAAAAGGTAGATATTATATACCTTGGATGTAGTAATCTATCTATTGATCATTTTTAAAGTAATATGAACTTCCATGTTTTTTGGTGGTGTTAGAATATTTATTCTAAGCATTCATGATATAAAAGAATGTGTAGAACTAGAATAAAATAGTATAGTTACTATTTTTCAAATAATATCTGGAATACTTATCACCACATCATTTTAGAGATCCATTTTATTAGTTGTGACGTCATAATCTCACCCTTTCTCTCTTGGACTTGAATGTTGTTGTCGTCAGTTATCACTAACAACCCTTGGATTAATGTATTAGTTTTCATAGTGTATTTTTTTCTTATAGTTGAAATATTGGAAATCTGGAAGAGGGTTGACTATAGTATTATTTTCTTTCATCTAATTGGTGAGATTCTTCCATTGTAATTTTTTAGATAGGTTCTTGATCTTCCCATAGGTAAAGCATTTTCTTGTCCCCTTCATGAAATTTATGAGACATTTCTTCCCAAAATTTTGAAAAGTGGTATATTGGAATTTCTTTATGCCATGATATTTCTCTATCACTCAAACAAAATCTTAATCCATTCTTTACTTCCTATATCTGATCCCTTGAGAATAAATGACCTACATTTCAAATTTTAGGCACATCAAAAAATTTCTTCATTGCTGGAAAAGTCCAAAATTTCCAGGTCTCTCCCCTAATTCTCCTTTATCCCACTATAAAAGCATTAAACTCTAAATTTCAGGTTATTGACAAAGATAAAGGATAATTTACCATGTCTTATGATGCTTACCTCATATACCTTGATTATTTCAACTCAATTATATCAATCTTCACATTAGGATTAATACATTTTATCAATATCCACCATTGACAATATTATCCCTATATAAGATAAAAAAGAGCATGAAATTATATTTCTCATATAATTGAAGAATGAATAATATAATTTCAATGGATTTGATTCATTTTTCCATGATTAATTAATTCAATTATCCACTAATTGTTAGAGTCCCTTTTCAATCAAAGGTCTCAATTAAAACATGAACTTTCATAGTGGTATGTGTGCATTCTTACTGATTAAAGTTCATGTTCAAAATATGGTTTAATTGTGTAAGTATTTTCATGAATTTATCAACACATTCTACTATTAGTTTGGGAATCTCATTTTATATTATCCCATCACAATGGTTGTTGAATCGGTTCATCCTATATCCATCCATTGACTAAAATAAAGAGAAAATTAGGGATGGTAATTATTTATCTATTAAGTAGATAAAAGGAAAACTATGAACATTGAAGTTATAACTCAGAAATGGAATTTAATCCTTATCATATTAATTTATTTGTTTCAGTCTGTGTTATCCAGGTCCTACTTAATAAAATAAAATTTTATTATAATTTTGGACCCCTTCATAATAGTTTATACAAAGTTTGTGAATTTAAGAATTCATATCCCCCAGATGTGTCAAAAAAATGTGTGCATAAGGCCTCTTTTCATGCTATAGGTGACACTCGAGTCAATTCACAATGTTCATTTTTTCTTTTATTACCCATTGGCACAACTTTCCATAACAATAAATACTTGTGGTGTCTAGAGGAATATATTATTCCATGGAAACCCCCTACTCTTTACATTACCCAAATAATGTGTTTTTACTAAGCTTATTCATATACTAATGGTTTTAACTAAATTTATATAATCCTAATATCTAAAAATATGTAGACTATCATATGATACCAACTATGACATCTCATATTTCTCTTACACCCTAACTCATGATTTATTACCTAAAGTCATATTAAAAATATTCTAAATGATCTAACGACCTAGATTATTTAGGTAATTAAATACATGAAATAATAAAATTAAATAAGGATACAAATACATTATATAAAACTCCTTAACAAGGTCAAAAAATTTCATTTCTCTTATAAAAAATCATAGGATAACCTTGGGATGTAAACAGAAATGGGTGATCTATAAATCCCCATAAGGGAATAATCAATGTATAACATAATGAAACTAAATAAATGAGAGTCAATAGAAATATCATGGAATAATAAAAGGGGTGGGACTAATGAACATAGAATCATGAAATAAGATGATAATGTCCAGGTAACATAAGAATGTGAAATCAATATAAAACATGACATCAAAAGCATGAGACAAGGATAAATGCCATGATATAATAACATAGCATGCTTAGGATAACTTCCTGTGAACTATACAATGTAAAACATGAGATTAAAACTTACCCATTTCATTAGAGGGATATATAATACTGAACTCACCCGTCACATTTTTTCATGTACATTCATTTGTGTTACAAATATATCATACAACATATGAACAACTTTCATCAATTTTAATACATTGATTAAAGAATCCGTGTCACATATATGGATATCTAAAATGAATTAATAATAGGACCATTTTGGTTAATACCTTTGAGTGAAAATGGGGTTTATTATTCATAATACAAAATTTTGTACAGTAAGATCATGAGATAATATCAGCAGCACAATGGGTGTGCATATAGATTTATAGAAGGAATTAATGAGAGTGAAAGGTGTTATATAATTATCTCAGAATCATATGGGAAGTATAAGGGATGTGTGAAAAAACATTTTGATATGTTTACTTATAAATAAAAAAGACTTATTTTAATGAATGTACATGAAATAATGGAAGATGATAGAGTCTCTTACCTTGAAAGGGTGCTTCTAAAATCTTGAGAGGATCTTTTTATGAGTTTTGAAAATTATTGTGAGGGATTTAAATAGATATATAGATAATAAATTTAATCTAAATTGGTTTTGAGTGAATATGAGTGGGAGTCTGGGTAGGTGCTTATAGAAAAAGATAGAGAAATTATTTATTAATTTATAAAAAAAGGTTTTGGACCCAATATGATAATATAAAAAAAACTAAAAGATTTACCATTGTTTTTACCCAGGTTTTTACCATAGAGGTGTGGTTCTCAAAATTTTATATGTTCATGCACTGGAAATATTAAAATAATACCATTATTTATTTGGAAGTGAGTCATGTTCATAAAGAATATATTTTAAATCATTAAAATATTAAATAGTGTTCGGATGATTCATTAACGATTTATAAAATTAATAAAATAACTTTAAAAACAGTATTTTAAAGAGTAAATATATATTCAGTCATGGATGAATTTTATGGAATTTATTATATTAATTTTGGGTTATCATGTTCTCATAATATGGACCATATATCTATACTATATTTAATTTTTATCCAAAAATCCATCTCTCATAGAAAATTGTGAAAAATCACTATTAGATAATTTGGATATGATGATTCAAAAAATAAAATTTATTTTTTAAAAATAATATCTAAATTATGAGAATTTAACTTTTTAAATGAAAATCATTATTTGTAGAGGAGTACATGTTATTACGATACACACAAATTTCTATACCTTATAAAAATTAAAATAGACTTTATAAAATCACATTACTATTTATATATTAAAAAAATTATTTAATAAGAATATTTTGTTAATAT
The DNA here is from genome assembly GCA_963277665.1 of Viscum album. Classification (NCBI taxonomy): domain Eukaryota; kingdom Viridiplantae; phylum Streptophyta; class Magnoliopsida; order Santalales; family Viscaceae; genus Viscum; species Viscum album. Next base: position 1,500,604,939 of record OY728137.1, on the reverse strand, counting down.
ATAATTTATTTAATAAATTCATTAAATTATCAAAATAATGTTTTAATTGAATGTGTATATTTATAAAAAATACAATTTTGAATTTCTTCGATCAAAATATAATTTTTTTTTCAAATTCATCACATTATCATTTATATACTAATAATAAAAAGTGTTAAATATGATAATTTTTTCATTAAAAAAAACATAAAAATTCATATGACTACGCTCAAGATAGATAACCCCATATTACACAATTATATTCCCTAAGGGTAAGGTGTGCAATGATGGTGGTTTCGTATGGTGGTTCAGAAATTATTATTTGGACATGACCTCTAAATGGCTTGAACATATCCCATAAACAATTTCATTTGAGATTTAGTTGTTGAATCTTGGCTTGGGATTGGTCAATGGAAAATCATAGTGTTTCCATCTCCCTCTAATGCTCTAATAAGTGGGTTTTATAGGGTGTAATATTACTAGTTAAGGCCATTGCTTCATTCATCTGTGTCAATTAGAATTTATCATAAACGTTATTATATATTATTTATAATGGTACTTAAATAATTAATATATTATCAAATGTTAAGATTCTTAATGGATTTTTAAATATTACATGATTAATTTTATAATTTCTCTAAAGTAGTGCATGTGTTTTCTATAATTATATTACTTAATATGGAATTTATTCATTCAAAAGGGAATTTCATTTATAAATTTTTTGTCCATTATAATGACGATGGACCCAATAGTCTTTTTCCACACATACCTCTCAATTTTTTACATTCCTATCAATAATATTTCATTTCTCACTAATAAAAGGGCATTCTAATACCATTTTTTAAGAACCAACATGGGTTACCCATGATCTTGGTACTCGAGCTGGACCACATCATGTAGAGAATTGAATTATTAATCCCCATACATTAAAAAATTCTGATTGGGATTAAGGATACACTCTTGGGAATTATTTTTCAGAATAAATACTAATAAATACGCACCAAAATCTATATAAAAATTATACTTTGTGGATAAATAAGTTGTAATATTCTCTAAACTCAAATAAAGAATTTTAAAACTTAAAATAGACCAAACAATGCATAAAAAATAAACATCTAAATCAATTTTTGATATAAAATAAATACTAAATTCTAGAAAATAAGTAAGTATGAATCCTAAAATACAAGTGTGGATGACTTGGCTAAGAGATATGTGGTATAATATTGATAAATGAAAACCAAAATACAAGAATAATAAACATCTTATGACCCAAGGTCCCCCAAAAAATATAATCAAACCCATTCCATGAGAGGCTTTAGAAAATCAGTCTCTATGAATGCAATCCTCATTAAACTAAACATTAACTTATATAATCCACTAAATCTATAGATACAAAGTGTTATAAGTAGGGTGTGAGAAAAAATCCTATTAGGTTTCTTCCTTGAAAATAATCCTTGAACTTTTTTTAAAATTATATTATATAAATTCTAGTTTGAAAAAAATGTAATGATTTTATATTTTAGAAAAAAACTCATGAAGTTATCATAAATCCTTTTTAAAACACAAACAACTCCATAAAACACTATGCTAATCCTTTAAAAAATCATTTAAAAATCTCATTCAAAAAACCATTTCGAAGAAGAAGAGTATTAGACATGGTTAGTAAAAACGATCATTGATTAGATAAAAAATATAAATGGTAAATGATAATTATGTATATGTGTTTTCTTAGAGTGATAGAGAAATGAGGTTAGGGTATTCAGATGTAGACAAGTAAATATTAAGGGTTGATGTGGATAGAATTTGATGAAATATTATTTGAAAAAAATCTTATCTAACTCATTGAGGGGGGGGGGTATTTATGGTGAATTTATAAACATTGTCTAGGTAGAGATATGGGCCCTAAATTATTTTGGTAAGATCATATATTGTTTACCATTTGTGGCGGTTCTAGTGGGAGACAAGATTTTCATAGTCAAGGTGTAAGTAAATTTTATCCGGTTTTCCTTCTTTTTAGTTGTAATAAATTATGAATTAATAGTAGTGAGATACCTAGAATATGGGAGTGTATTGAGATAAATAATGGTATTACATTAATTAGTTGGTAGAACATGGGTATCTAATATGAGGGACATGAGGATACCCATCGAAATAGATTCTTTCATGTATCCAGATAGGACATCTAATGTGATTTAATCAGATGAACACACAACCATCTGGAGGTCATGGATCATGTAAGACCTAGGAATTTGAATTAGGTCCAGGATAAATACTAAGTGTTAGTTTAAAAGATTCATATTATTTTATAAGATATAGTATTTAATGAGATACCCTTGAGTGGGGGAAGTTTCCAACAGTCGGTGAGGCTTCACAGTGAGGACATATACCGATTAATCAATCATCAGGTCAATTACCCATAGTTGAGAAAATGTAATGAGGGATTAAACATGTTCCATATATAGTTATAGATACACCTTGAGTTTGTCAGTTTCTAGTTTGAAGGATGTATATTGGTGAAAAATGTGCATGTGTGATAATTAAAATGATTATATACTGGTTGTGCTGTAGGAATTGAATATGATGCATGGTAATTTTTGGATAGCTAGGCATCAATAAATTTTTTTCGTTTCAAGTATTATGTGGGATAATGTGGTAATTACATGTGATGTAGGTTAATATTGGTATTGGGTATAATGTGAGATGGAAATTACCATCAGTATGATATTGTTTCATGATAATTGGTGACAATTTTCTATTAGTGGACAACTGGTGTGTAAAAATTTTAGGATGCTGGATGAGTATGATAGCATTTATTATCAGGTAGTTTATCTAGAATGTGAAGAAGTAGGTGATTCTTATTGTTGTGATTTTTGGGTTTAGGGGGATAATCAAATACTCAATGAAAGTGGAAACCACCCATGAAATAGCCTTCTCTATCGTTAGTTGATTATTTTGTAACATAAATATAATGAACAACATATCTGAAATATGATTATCTCCATCACCACCCCATGATTCTAGATATTGATCACTAGAGTGAAAAAAGTATATAACCTATATAGGAAGTGCACTATCCAAGGATCCCCATTCAAAATGAGATGTTCTCAAACCTATGATTGTGGTGATAGCATGTTCTTCCAAATATAGTTAGAAAACAAGAAATAAAGAGTATATAATCTAGGAATGAATTAATTATGTACCATCTAATAAGTTATGATTGAATAATTTTATAGAAACTATTCATTAATTGAAGAGTTCTGGAGCCTCATCAATTATCTCATTGTAGCTATGAATTTAATTTCCTTGGAGTGATTTATTCATTTAATGTTTTAGAGAATGTGTTTGAGTATTCCAAGCCATAATGATTAATTAATATTGAATCATAACTCAAGAAAACATGAATGGTTGGACATGGAAAATTCATGTGTCCAAATCCCATATAAACCATATATTAAATTTCAAATCATAATATACAATAGTCAAAAATAGGATGATCTATATTCCCCTTATGACATATACATATCATATGGAATGATATTCATATCATTAATATCATACCATATGACTCCAAGAAGTCATAAAATATGTACCACACCCTTTTAGTAATTATCTATCAATCTATAACTTGTACAAAAAACCATAATGACATCATAAATAACTTCACAAGTCACTGTGAATCAATCTAAAAATCATTTAGATAAGGTTTTCAAATTATCATTATTTTGAAACAAACACATTTTCTAAAACATAATCCTAATCCAAATTTGTAACTATGTAAACATGAATATCTCAATAGCATTTAAAAAAATATAAAATCCCTATTTCACAAATGTAGGAAATAATCATCCTATAACAATGCATTCGTGCTACGAAATCTACTAAGGGGTCTAGTCCAATCTCTATAAAACATAATAATATCCCATATGAATATGTACACCACAATATTTATCATATAAATCATAAATAAACCTATATAATCCCTTTTAACATGAATTAGAAGGACCAATTGACATAAAAAATGTTAATCTAGTATAGTCTATCTCATACATTCTTTATTTTCAAAAAAATGTTGGCCAAGTCGATGGATGCATTACATATTTCATGAATTATCATATGATAACTCCTTAATTAAACACTTGATTTGATTCATGGTATTCTTGTTGGGTTCCCCTGATCCCCAAGTCCATTGACAAGCATCATACCCATAAAATTAAACATTGAGGAAAATTTATCAAAATAAATGAGATTTAATGAGTAGTGAAATTTCTCTTGAAAATTTGGCATGGACCATCTATACATTGGACACCTAATAAAAATCAAATAAATAGAAAAACATATAATCAAAACCAAATTGTAATAAACCATATAATAGATTATATATAATGTAACAATGACATGATATATAATATATATGGCCAACATGTCCTATACTAATATTTAAAAAATTAATACCGAAATCACACCCTAGATCATCATGTGACCACTTAATAACCATCCATCCGTGAAACCAACCTACACCTAGAGGGATTGAGAAACATAACCAGAACCTAGAAAATATCTTTGGTCTACCAACACTGAGTGACAAAATTAGGGTGTGAGAAAAAACTCAATATGTAAACACCAAAAAATACATTCATTTCCTTTTCACAAGAAAACCATGCATGATATTTTGAATATATAGTTTTCAAATAGGTTTTTAACATTTGTAAAAAAACAAATATATTTTTTAAAAACACACTAAAATACATTTATAAAAATATTTCAAAATCCTCATTAATTTTTTAAAAACCACCACTTCTAAAAATAATTTAAGATAATTACAAAAATATCAAACTAAAATACCATCTATTAAAATGAAAAATCTGTAAAAATCAATAAAAAATATAGATAATAAGGAATGTCACAAAAAAATATAACAGGTAAAGGTATAAAAATATATGAAACAAATATTCCAAAAATAATTATGAAATATAAAATAGGTAATCATGGACACTTCCCAAAAATCCAGGGTGAATATCCTATACGTACTAATTTTAGAACTATCTATCATCCTATAAATGCATTCCTATGTCTATATCTAACTGGATTATCTCAACTAGCCTCACTGGTGAAACTCCCATTATCAAGGTATATCAATACCCATTGGTTTTAAATACCTTATAATTGGTACTAGATAATAATCATTACAAATCTATCACTAATATTCCTAGGATCCCATGATGATAATAATAAGGTGGAAGGTGAGGATTCCAAAACAAAAACATAATTTCAAACAAAAATAAATATAATCCTATATAAATGATCTATCCATATAAATTCCCTCTTTACATATGAGTTAATTCCATGTTGGTATTTTTTTTTCATGCTACCAATCCCAAAATTCTAACTGAGCCTTCAATTCATACATAATTATCATTTTTATAATAAAAAAAATTTAAATACAATTTAAAAACCAAAATAAACATAAAAAAATTCACTATATGTTCTAAATGGTTATCTAATCTTGTTTAAGAAGACATCCATTTGAATTATCTTTTAGAAATATTTTTGAATCAAAGTGGAAATTTGAAACTATTTTTTTATCAAAGGTATTATATGTAATTTCCATATATTTACATGCACAAATCTATATGTGAAAAACATATATATTTATTTTGAAACATTACTCATATATATATATATATATAAGATTCATAAATAACGATATATTATCAAGTGAAGTAACACAATTAATGTTACACATGAAAAATAAGAAATTTCCAAGTGAAATCATCAAAGAATTAAAGGATAAAGTGACAAAAATGAAAAAATTAAATCTAAAAAAACATTAATAAATTAATTGATAGAAAATCATGGTTTCAATAACCAAAAATTATTTAAAGGGCCTCTTATCTATTTTCACAGAAACATAGTCCACATATATTTTTAGCATATGGGAATAAACATTAAAAACTATGGTGAAAATTATTTAAAACCAATTCATATAATTTAATAATAATATAAATTTTAAAAATGATTTCATAAATCCTTAATCTTCTTATGATATACAATGGAAATTAAATGAATAAATAAAACTACATGATTTCTTTTTAAAATTAGAAAAAATCATCGAATAAGGAAGGAACAAGGGCTAATAATTTTTTCGCACACCTTAACATAAAATGAATCCAAAAATAAGAAAAAAAACTCACCCTAGGGATTGACCAATGTATCAAAAATTAATGAGAAGAAATAAAATAAAGAGGGAAGGAATATTTCAAGGGAAATAAGGCCATTCAATTAAATATACTTCATGAAATTGAAAAATAAGACCCCGAAATCGAATGAGGGAAGTGGGGATAAGGATAATAACTCACTCTTTGAGGAATAGAACGAAATGTGGGAGGATAATACTGAGGGGAATTAATTTTAAATTTATAAAATAAAATGGATTAATTTTAAGAAATATGAATTGGTTTCATGGTTTGATCGCACAATTTTCCAAATAGTGCATCCTATAGTAAAGTCTCCTGGAGAGTTGAACAGTTGTTCTACATAGTTTGGTAAACCATGATCCAACCATTGAAAATATATCTATAAATATTACAGACACACACATATGGTAGATTTAATTTTAGTTCTAATTATGTGGGATATGTATTCTCCTTACACTACATTACCGAAAGTCAAAAAATTTCATTGAAAATGAGCCCAAAAATTAATGAGAAATCATATACTGTAAAATAAATAAATTAAAGTTAGGGAGTGTCAATTACCTCCACTGTAAATTTTTCTACCCCAATAAATTTCAACAATTCCATGATGGATCGTAGAAATAAGGGCTCTCATTTAGTAGATAAGAACGTCCCAAATATATATCTCTAAACTAAAAAAAAACTTATCAATGACACTAACCTTGGTGTGATTATTAACCATACACGGAACACATAAATAAAAAAAAGGATGTGATAAAACATGAGAACCAAAATGGTACTCCCCACTATTTATGGATTTCACTAACATGGTTGTTCAATAGGATACAACATATTAGGGGACCATAACCAAACACGATAAAAATCTCCAACTAAGGAACCAAAATAGAATACCTAATCAAGAAACAATTCGAAATTTATACAAGAAACAAATTCCTCCAAACATTAAGGAGATTCCAAATAACCCAAAAATTATCTCAAATATGAAGGATGCATAGGAAAATAGGGTAAAGAAATCTAGAAAAGGAATATATTCTAAAGTTACCTTCAAAATATCTAATGGAGGTGCCACCTTGATTTGGATGTAAGTATTGGATTATTCATATTATTCATCTATAAAGATCTTGTCCCAAACTATTTCTGAAGGTTTCTTAGGTGTCCAAAACGGTGATAAGTATTTAATGATTTTAATAGGAGGTATTGGAATACCCAAATTGGCTACACTAGAAACATATGAGTGAAAAATTATTTTTAGAATATGTATTAGCATGAGAAGAATAAGGGTTCCTCAAATAAGGTACCTATAGTTTCAACTTCTCGCCATATTAGAATCATTTATTAGCATTGAAGAAGACATGTTTTCTACCCATATTGGGTCACCCTATTATAACCAACAATTCTATGTAATCCCTATCCACTAATTACATTACTAGGTGAAAGAAATATAGAACCATTATATAAAAGAAGAATCCTCAAAAACTAATGTTCTTTTAAATAATTTATTAACACCACCATCCAAGAAAAGTGAATCACCTAATAGAAGTGGTCAATATGCTCCTCCATTGTTTATTAACCCTACCAAATGACCGTATCTTTTTAGAATCTATTTTCCTTTAATTAGTTTAGAAGAAACCACTAGATGATAGTGGCCTTAAATAATTCCCACATCATCCTATCTTGAAATGAGTATGGAATAAAAAATATCCATCGATCAAGACCTGATCCTACAAACATACCCAAGATAACTCTCACCCTCAAGGAATTTGGTTTCATCAATGACTTGATGATTCCTTCAATTTCCTCTAACCACTATATATACTCTAGAGTTTTTTTACTACAACAAATTTCATGAATCTATCAAATAAAATCTATTTATACCAGTCTTATTGAAGTTAGGGTAGAGTCAACTGCTATAATAAAAACATAAAAAATCTATGAGATAGAACCCTCATGATTTCTTTAAGACTTTTCTATGTAAAATACCATAAATAAAATTGAATCATATTCATAATGAATAATATCTAAAACATAACTAATACCTAGATATAATGAGAACCCAAATCAAAATGTCAATCCAATGAAATAAATCACCACTATAATTCTTTTAACCAATGGAATGAAAAAATAAAAACCCTCATTGAAAATAACTTTAAAATATACCACTTTAATTTTAGAAACAAAAATTCATTCTTAAAAATTAGCTTGAAATTCCTAATCCCCATTAATAAAATCAAATAATCACTTTTAATGATTAAACCCATTTTATTTCATTCTAGGAATACCCCTTTCAAAATCCCATGCTTTGCATAAAAACCAATATTGAACAAATCCTAAATACCTTTTAAATCCTTTATAAACTCTCCCATTTCCATTTTAAATACCAATAATAATTTGAAAAAAATAATAATAAATCCTCTTTCATAAATCCAAAGAATATCATCTAATATCAAACCCTGGGTTTCCTTTAAAAAACATTGTCATCATAAAACCCTATTATATAACATTTTAAAGGAAAAAATATTTCATTTTGAATCCCATTTATCCTGTTCAAATACTAAATAATGTCTCATTAAATATAGTAAAATAACACTAAATATTCCTTAGGATGGACTAGTGTTTGTGAATGTATTGGCCACATGGTTTAGTAGAAAAGTTTCAGACATGAAATTTCTACTTGAATTCATATTATACCATGATCCTAGGATACATATGGTATTATATCCTATGAAATATCATGGTGTGATTTTTGATCAACTACTATTATTACACCTCAAAACAATAATTCATTCAAACAATCCAATACACCATAAATCCCATTCTAAGACTCAAATCGAACATTCCATGGTAACTTGAGGCCCCAAACATTAAAGAGCTAGATAGACACTTTCTATATGTTCTTTGAAGATCCTCACAGTTCTATCTATAATATCAAATTACTCCTCAAATGGAAAGATAACACTGAAACCTAGTCCATATAATGATCCTATATATAATATCATTCTATCATGAACCAATTCAGGATAACGTTTTAACTTAGTACTTGTGGTAGTCCATGACATACCTGAGGTGTATCCCCAATCCCCCTAGCCAAAAAACGATTTCATGGGAATCAAGGAAGACATTTAGGATGATTTATCCTAATAAATGTGAATTAATGATTGTTGGTCATGTATTGTCTCAATAATACTCAGTAATATATGATGATTTTGATTATCAAAAATAACCTTGTGAGGTTTCTAATAAAGTTTCCTTGAGAATTGTTTAGGAATATATATCATGATTTTATTTATATATTTGATGGAATGGAAATCTATGGGATATGTTATGAAGACACTTATTATGTCCTACGTTTGGGAAATGAACATATGGATCATCATACCTATGCTATGCTAAATTGTTTTCATATAGATCGACTTCCCTACGATTGATATTAAATGTATGGATCATCAAACCTGTGTTGGCATTTAGAAAAAATGCTCATACCCTATATTTGAAAGATTTAACATATATTTAATCAGTGATACGTTTGGAATCAACCTTGAATTGGAAGGATGAACGTATGGTTTCTTATCCCTACCTTAATT